>JAKTUA010000005.1:0-651847 GCA_030556435.1 Teunomyces pallodes
ACGTACAATGCAGTGTGTTTGAATACTGGTGCAATGCTAGTCAACATGGATACGCTACACCGTGGTGGCATGCGTGGTTGGCGAGATATGAATTTCTACATCTCACTATGTATGACAATATATGCCAACTCGCCCAATATCGAAGCTATGTACGTACAATGCAGTGTGTTTGAATACTGGTGCAATGCTAGTCAACATGGATACGCTACACCGTGGTGGCATGCGTGGTTGGCGAGATATGAATTTCTACATCTCACTATGTATGACAATATATGCCAACTCGCCCAATATCGAAGCTATGTACGTACAATGCAGTGTGTTTGAATACTGGTGCAATGCTAGTCAACATGGATACGCTACACCGTGGTGGCATGCGTGGTTGGCGAGATATGAATTTCTACATCTCACTATGTATGACAATATATGCCAACTCGCCCAATATCGAAGCTATGTACGTACAATGCAGTGTGTTTGAATACTGGTGCAATGCTAGTCAACATGGATACGCTACACCGTGGTGGCATGCGTGGTTGGCGACATATGAATTACTGCAACATACCCAAATTTTGCAACTCGCCCAATATCGAAGCTTTGCACGTACAATGCAGTGTGTTTGAATACTGGTGCAATGCTAGTCAACATGGATACGCTACACCGTGGTGGCATGCGTGGTTGGCGAGATATGAATTTCTACATCTCACTATGTATGACAACCTTCATTTTACGATTAAGTATTACCTTCGTGAAGTTACAGTTAGAATTCGTAGACATTATACACTTGGATCAAAGTCTCATCCTTGAAGGAGCTCAATTTCCGATGCGATGGTATATAATGATTGACTAGTATGTTAGAATCTGAAGAAGGGTCTGTCCAGTATCAAAGTTGAGCATATTATTAGGTTTCCTCGGCTATGAGGATACTGAGATACAACAAAGACAACACGGGAAGATTATCGCAGGATAACATGGCTCAGGAAACTAGCCAGTGGTTGTAATACTGGCTAGAATTAAGTCTTGAAGTGACGAACTGATTACAATTAATGTTCATTGTATCTATGCTCAAACTGAAATTTAAGGGTGAACACATTTGTTGTATTTGATAGTTGAGTACCAATATGCTGGTTCAGTTTGAAGAAAGTTGCTTAAGTTTATTGAGACTATTGGTATAATACAAGTTTTATTATGTCGGACAACAACAACAACAATTATCAGAAGGACCTTGAGGTATTGGTTTAACAGAAACTCGGCCATCACAGAATCCAAAGTACTGGTCTTCAGATAGTGTCGTTCAGCCCTAGCAAGAGCACATGTCAAACAGATATCCGAGGAGGACCCAGAAGGATCAAACTTAATATCAGAATTGACCTTTTATAAGAGTTTCACCGTACTCTTCCCAGGATGTCCGAGTCGAATATGAAGTTTATGCCAATGGGCAAGTTTGTCGTTACCACGTGCGAACTCAGGAATTTCTTAAGCGGAAGCAGAATAGATTACCAATAGTGCACCGGCTTTTGCGTCAGTGGCATCCCAAGTCGATAGGAGTAAACCATCCTTGTGGTGACAATGAGTTTGCCAAGAAATACAATCATGAGCCGGGACATGGCAAAAAGATTGTGATAGTTGTCTATAGTGGACGTCAGGTATGACAAACTAAGTGTATCATGTTCGAAGAATAATGTGGCCTGTTCCAAAGATATAGGCTCTCTTTATTGAAACTTTCAACTGTGTCCAACAGGGGTGTTTGTTAAGAACAGTAGATCTTTAAAAATAATAAGGGATGCTTCGACGTCAAGAAAGCCCAGGAATTACGATAATGAATTCTGACTTGGAGGTGTGTTAATTACCCTTCGAAGCTTGTAACGCACGATAATCCTTTTCTTCAGAGCAGTTAGCTCTCACATGACCTAGCTTTCTGCAGAAGTAGCATGTGGGTTCACGAGCTTACCCAGAGATACCTCTCCCTGGCGGGGGCGTTCTCTGTTGGCAAGGTTGACCAATGGTGTTGCAAAAGCCGTGATATTGCTGAACACGAATGCAGAACTTCTCTCAAGTCCAGTCGGTAAAGCAAAAACGGTCGAATAGGAGATTATGCAGCATTTCCGGTAAAAGTTGGAGAAAGAACCCACTAGCCAAAATAGTATAGAATGGACTGTGGATTTATGCACGGGGGAATTCTGTCAACACCTGAAGCAACTCAGACGGAGTGGAAGCCTTCATGATCCATGCCATATGAGCACTTCCCATTTTGGCAAACTCCGGGTGGAACTCAGGGTTGTAGGTCGTTAAAAATTGTCCCACAACTCCTTACCAATCTTTATTTATTCAATGTCGTCGGTCTTGATGGACAGCGAAATCGTGGTTAAGAGAAGATGCTTGTAGGTCTTTTCTACGCACCGGATCATTGAATCGTAGATATCCAGGCTAATTTCGCCTTTTAGCGGCAGCGAATGAAGATAGAATGAATCAAGAAGATCCATAGATGGACCACTGTCGTGAAAGTCGCGAAGTTGAAACACATTCGAGGTCAAGGAAAAGTCGATCCATTCGGCCCACGCAAGATAGTTCTCGGAACCCTTCAAATGTCTCCCAGTGGGAATATAAAGTTTGTCGATTTCGATCATAATCTGATCCATTCTGAGTTCTGGCTGAGTCAAGAGGTATTCTTGTTCCCTTTCATCAAACATTGTATTCGTGAAGCTCTATCTTAGAATGATGCATTCTCAGCTCAAGCTAAGTCAAGAGACGACCTAGTTCCTTTTGGTTAAGCACTGTATCCGTGAAGGTCTATATCAGAATCTCTTATTCTAGATATCTACCCATACACATATTGACAGATTTCCGCCTTGAAATAGACTTCTCCTAAGAAAGCTTATTCATAAGTAATTGATTCTGGTCTCAGCCATGCCCTTTTCACCGACGTGACATGTATTTCAGTATTTATCCAGGACCTTTTGACATTTTCTGTTTTAGCTAATTTACAGTATCACTTTGGTCCTTATCGTTAGGCATTGTATTCACGGAGTCTTATCTTAGAACTATATTCTTCCCAGTTCCTCCTTACATATTAAGACAAACTTCCCTCTTTATATAGACTTCTCCTAGAGGAGGTTTGCTCATCTCTGGTAAGCCTATTTCGATCCCGAGGCGTCTGTCAAACCGCTGATCTTTGTCAAACGTCCAAGCAGACTTTGACCGCTGAAATTTTGCCTTAGTACGCTGATCCAATGGTATATTATCACGGACCTATTGACTGCTGGATTAACTGTCTTGTTACTACTGAGATCTCTTAGTCGACCTGTATGTTGTCTTCTAGGAAACCTCAGTATAGAACAGGCCAATACACTGCTGGAAAAACCATCTTGTCCTAGTATACAACAGAATTATTGTTTCTTTCTCAAAATAGGTGAACTCTGTTATATACAAAGCATTGAAAGAGACAAAAGGCAGTTTAATCGTGAAATCTCGATGTTGACAAATGATGAATCCAGCAGCTTTCTAACTGTAACCTGCTCAAGGTGCCACGTGATGAGGCGTCGGAAAGTCTACGCTCGAGCACGTGACAACGAGCTCCTTAAAAGAACCCAAATGTATAGAGTATCTTCGGATTCTAAGATAGAACTTCAAGAATACAATGCTTGACCCACAGGATAAACTTACATCTTAACTCAACTAGAACTGGGAATGCATAGAATTCTTGAGGACGTACACGGTTTACAGTATGGAGGAACTGGTAAACATGAAATCTAATATAAATGCTGGCCGCAGAAGACCCGCAATGAAATAAAGTAACTAACGAAGAAAAGATTCAAATAAATTTTAGTCAAAACGCAAGGTTTTTCAGTAAGGGCCCAAAGGAGCATCGTAAACAGTGGTATTGTAGTCATTGTAAAAAGTAACAAAAGTTGGCAATCCCTCTGGAAGGTTGCAACTCTTGGCGTAATCGATGCCGTTCAATCTGGTCTGGATGTATGAAATAAAGTCATCTAAGTGGCAGGAAAAACCTGGACCAGAATTACACTTTGGAATTGGCACAACAGCATCGTTCAAAATGTAACGAACATACGAATCCGTTGCGTTGGAAAATTTTTCAAGGTATAATCTGGCACCTTGTGGAACAATAGAGGAATGAACATAAGGATTTGGGAATGGAATGTGATCAAAAGGTAATGGTTCTTCTGGTGCAACAATACCAATGGCAGCGAGATAAGATTCGATGTTGGTGTCGTGTTCAAAACTCAACCAGATCTGGTTTGCAGATTCAGTGTCTTGCAACAAAGCTAAAGAAGCATTAAGCTTTGGGGCTGTGGCAATATGGGACATATTGTTACCAGACCCATTGGAGTAGTAGTTACTTAAGTCCAGAGCATACGATGCTCTAATGAACTCCTCATTAGTTAATGTGGAACAGAAGGGTGACTCGCCATTTACATTAAGCTCATAGGCACACAATGCAGGGAAGTTCAGGACATCATTGCGTGTGATGTTTAATCCTGGATTGTCATTTTTGAATCTGGCCACTGCACCGTCTAAATAACTAGTGGAATAGGCCGAAATGTTTGTGGCATCGTTTATTGCTTGCCAAACTGGACAATTATTTTCAAGGGTCAATGAATTGGCACCCATTGTTGTATTTTCTGAAATAATGTTGAACTTTGCAACATTCTCCTGCCCATATTGATCTCCTAAAAAACCTCTAACAAAGTAATCACCAGTTTGATGTACTCTGTTGGAAGACGAGGTGAATACTGGTAAGGTTACGTTAGGATTGTAAAGGGAGCCATACCTGGTTCTGAAATAAGCACCATGTCTGAGGGCATCCGTTGTACCAGAGTACTGCTTGTTTCCCTTTGTCGGTGAACTTTCCATATCATAGTCATCTTCATTTGGAACAAAGTACTTGTAGTCGTTCAAAAATGCTAAGTCGCCCTTGAATACACCCTTGTAAGATTGCAATCTCTTGACGATTTTAGCAAAATTCTCACCAGTTGATTTTGTTGGATACCGCTCACCATGTCTTGAATGGAGCTGAACATGGTCAAGCGTGAAGTTTGCTGGAATATCAGTCGAGATCCCATAACCTGGTCTTTGAATATAAGGACCACTTCCTGCTAAAAACTTAACAACATTGAATTGTTCTACGGCTGCTAATTCTGGAGTAGCAACGTCTTGGAAGACATCTTGGCCCACAAGAAGAAGGGAGCTACCAATAAGTTTGGAGATAGAGACCATTTTTAGTTATTAATCAAGAACAACTTCAATTGATTATTGGTTATTCTTAGAAGACATCGGACGAGGTTTTATAACCTGACAAAATAGTAATCGTCTTACATCTTTAACCACGTTTCTCAGCAGTTGACAAGTTAACCAAATACTAAGCCTCTCTCCTCAAGCTCCCATAGGCTAATCGACATTAATGATGAACACTACATTCCTGATACATGCGGCTCTTTTCGGAAATCATCTTCATCATTTCGGTAATTCCTGCTTGTTGCTGTACCTTATCATAGAATAACAATAGCGCCGAGCCTCCTTTTGATAATGCAACGTTCATCAGATATTCAATTATTCAATAATAATACTTCTAAAATAAAAAGTATGACAAAAAACAATACGACGCACCACGTTTCTAATTAGTTGTATTCATATTCGTAAATTGGAACAATTTACTAACATTGTGGCCGTCGGGGTTTCTGACTCAAATGTGAACGAACTACAGGTTTGCCACAGATTCATATGTATCCGACTTTGAGAAATCTATCAATTATTAGCTGGTCTACACTATCAAATGCAATACCTCCAGCTGGCGATTTTATCCTGGAGATTTATTTACCAAAGTTAGTTATGATGTCAACTACACCCGGCGCTTTTTCTTGATGTATTTTTCAATCTCGCTGAATGCAGGGGACACTTAGTTAGATTGAAAATGCTTGTTTGACTTCCAATTTAAGTATTGTCAAAACTCAATTACCAGCATTAGGGAGATTGTTACTGCACGGATGTAATTGGCAAAGTAACTTGTTGGATTATGGTTTCAAAATTGCGTTTAGAACTGAGATCTCAAAGATACAGCAAGTAGGAAGTAAAAAAATTAGCCCGACGCGGGAGTCGAACCCGCAACCTTTTGATACCTTATAAAGCGCTGTAAGTGACTTTTAAAAGTCAAACGCTCTAGCCGATTGAGCTAGCCAGGCTACTCTCAGCTCTTAAGATTACATAAATAATCACGACAAAAGAAGTGAATTTTATTTTCCTACTTACAGGTTTCCATTTTTAAACGATTGTGTACAGTAATGAGGATCCTTTTATTTGTATAAATTGAATACATACATATAATAGATATATCACAACCACTGAACTAGTGTTCACTCCAGAAATGTTAATTTGAGGTTTAAAAAAGTAACTCCGACACCGGGAATCGAACCCGGATTGCAACATGGAGAGTGTCGCGTGCTAGCCATTACACTATATCGGACTTTATTGTTGATGCTCAGTTCCTACTAATAATTAAAGGAAAATATAAATGTAATTTTAACCAGCACTTGAGCCTTAAAACAAAGAAAGATCATGTAAGGGGGCCATCCTAGAGTCTTGTAACCCATTGCCACTATAGTCTACGTATGGCGAACGGAATAAATAATTTGTTGATGTTTTGTCTCAATTAGGAAATATAGACGATAATGCGAAAAAGTGAAGAAACTAGGAGATAGTCTAGTGGGGTTGGTGAAAGGAGATACATCAGCAAAATTATGCTGAATTTTAGACCTTATGGGAAACATGAGGTGAGGGTCGTTAGTGATCTTTCAAGATTCGAGCACGAACGAATAACACCTAGAAACAGATCTCGAAATGCTACTCCTACGTACCTAGAAGACGAGAAGTCAAGCCTAGTGTCATTCGAAAGTATTATTCCTCCGTATTCTTCAAAAATCGATGGAGATAGGGAGACCTTCCAGTACCGTGGGGTGGGTGACCATCTTGAAATGCAAAAATTGAGACAACCCCCTCCACCCCCAGAGAAGGATGAAAAGTTGGTCTCAATGAAGCATCATTCTCAACAGCAAACTCCGTACAACATGGAACATGCTATAGATATACCTAATCCCGATTCCTATAACGAATTGCCTCATGCAATGGATCCCAAAACATACCAACAAGGTAGAATATCATCACATGGTTCTTTACAGAGCAAGTCATCTAAGCAGAAGGAAATGGAACATGGTTTGATTCGTTCGGTTATGAATAGACCTATACTATCCATTCCTGCGGGCCGTTTGATACATCTTGAACCATTTCAAGATAGGGAGTTCACAATAGCAGCTAATTATGTTATCTATTTGTTAGAGATCTTATTTGGGATTGTGGTAATCACGCTTGCAGCAATATTGAGTGACCGCGACTCTCAGATTGAGAAGGGGATATATCGATACTTCATAGCAGATAGCTCAGTGTCACTTGCTATTGCACTTTTATTTATAACCAAAATAATCGACTACGAAGAAAGGAATGGGAGTTTCTATTGTGTTGCAGCAACTATTATGAAAATCGTTGCTTTTATTATGACTACAGCCCATGTGATTCCCATGAGTTGTTCGGCGCAAGATATCTGTGGAATGCGGCGAGCACTTTCAGCGTTAATAATCATTTCCACATTTTTATGGGTTGCTAATCTTACAATGTTTTTAACAACACTATACATATCCAGATTGAACTTATTGGAAGATATAAACTTTGATTTTAGTGAAAAGGGGGTGGTCAAGGAATACAATAATGCTCCATTAAAAGCTCCAACCCCACAAGAGCTACTCGACCCGCACACTGGCAAGCCCCTTCGTGAATTTTATCTTAATGAACTTGGTGAAATGTACGAAATAGATGATAAAATTGATGTGACAGGGAAAAATAAGATAATTGTGTATACGTTTTAATGGTTGCAAATAATATTTTTTTGTTTGTGAGTGACTCTACCACAAAAGTAAGAAACCCATACGAATAGGAACGCATGAATATTTCTTCTTGAGAATTGATATCCATGAAGCTTGTTTTTATAGGGATAGTAGCAGCTGTTTTCCCTTGTTATTCTTTGCTCCTCCCACCACAACTTATCACTGACTTGTGGAACAAAAAATACGTACTCCAAGCCAAGGCCGATCTCTTGAAGAATTTGAAGTCAACTTTTCCCATCAACACGAAGAAGGCTTTTACAACAGTAAATGAAATTAAAGACTTAATTCTAATACCCAATTCCTTATTGACAACTGATACTTTTTTTAAGTTAAATTTGAATAACTTGGATAGATACACTCTTCCGTTTATATCTCAAGACACTGAGCCACAGAAACAACTATTATTACCAAGGAATGTAAAAAATTTATTCTTTCTTAATTCAACCAACAAATTGTTAATGACAGCCAATTCGTCTTTCAGTTCCAAATTCTTTGAGGGAATTTCATCAGGAATAAAACTTCTTGATTACTACTTAGTGATTCCGAAAGATATCTTACAAAACATCACACACAACATGTCATCTACAGAAGAAAGTTTCTTATACAACTTGCAATTTTTATCATCAACGCAGTTTCCTGTTTTTGGGAGTATCATAACTGAACAGAACCCGTTTATGGTTTATGTATTTAATACTAATTCCTTGGATGACAGACAAATGATCACGAATAATTACATTTCATCCAACAACACCAATTTATTGAAGAAAGATATTAAAAAATCTTCGCTGTTCTTTGATGGTTTGGCAAGTAAATGGACTAGAATTTCCAATTACAAAAATCTGCTTCATGCATCATTTTGTATTACCGATTTTGATAACCACTTGACTGATCTTTGTAAGATCAAGAACAATACATCTGTGCAGTGGTTATCGACACACTACAATAGCATTGACAAACAGAAGTCTAAGAGAAGTGAGGTGAAATATGAATCACAGGTGATTAACGAATTTAAAACCAAACTAAATGGATTGCAAAATATTTCCAAGAAGAACCAGCCACTGTCTCATTTATCAAATATAGACTACTGGGCGAATGATCTCAAATTATATTATGAAGCAGATCTTTTGAAATCTGATGAACTTGGGGAAGATACGATGATAAGAAGAGGCAAAAGTAAAATAAAATCGGATGAAAAAGACGCAACCTCCAATCCCACATACCCAATAATGATATCGGATTTAATTGAGTTCAATTCTATTGAGCATATTCTTACAAGTGAAAGTGGTAGAACAAAAACAGGGAAATGTGAGTTTGATCCTCCTTCTAGAATAGCCAAACGCGATTCCACCTTTAGTAGTGAAAGTGATTGCGGAAGGATAACTTGGATCAATATTTTCCGTCACAGCATATTCGGTAAGCCCAAATTTTGCAAAAATGAAACGAAATCTTACAGAGAATAATTATAGAAGAAATACATTTTGTGAAAATAAAGTATAAAATAGCCATTTTCTTGAAAATTTAGAATATTGTCCTATATGTAGCTTCCGCCTTGATTCCTAGAATTGAACAGTGGATTCAGGTAAGCTCCATGATACGGCTGGTTCTGAGCAGGTGTTCTGTTAGTTGCAAATGAGCTATTTCCATAACCTGTATTGAGATTTCCCATCGCCGCATTTGGATTTCCTACAATTGTTGAAGAGGGTTGTGTTGGTTCAATACTCTCCAAATAATAAGAATCTCTCTTGGAGGATTCCAGGGCTTCTCTGTCCTTACCAGTATCCGTGAACCGGCTGTAAGTTTCTTCATCAACCACAGAGTCATCATCATAAATGTTGCCTGGTTTACCTCCATGCTCATGCCCTTTCATTGCAGTAGCACCTAAGGCCATCAACTCCATATCGGTACCATTCTTTGCAGTAGAACCCAGCTTTGGGTTGTCAAATCTTGGCAAGAATGAAACTCTGTCATCCTTCATAGGTTGGTATCTAGTATCAGGGTTCTTGTATACCAAGGCCAAGACACACGTAACAATAGTAAAAATTAACAAGAACAAAGCAAAGGCGGCATTCAAAATGAAATAGACCACAGCCATGACTGACGCAACAATATGTGGCTGTTTGAAAACATAGGAAAAGAAGGTAAAGAAAAGCGCATTGATGGTATTGATCACCGAGATTGCAATATTGAATGCATTTGTTCTCTTATCCATAAAAGGTCTGATCCAACAGACTGCAATACAGTAAAAGAGTTCAATGAAGAAAACAATAAGCGATTGAACCTTACCGTGTGATTGCAATACAGCAACAAACAAGGACTTGGCAAAGATATATACCAAACCCACAAGAACAAAGAAATAACAGTCTGCTCTGAATTGGACATAGATGAATCCAAATTTATTCAAAAATGCACCATCACCGTATAACAAGTATGCTGGATTTTTGAATTGTCTGACTGATTTTCTTCCTAAAATAACAACTCTAATCGCTGCTTGGAACAACAAGACAACAGCAACAATAAGTAAAAAGACAGCAACAATAACCGTTGCAACTGAATCTCTTCTAGTTAATTGCCAAAGGCACATGACTCCAATCTGAGGAAATGCTATAACAAGCAATCTGTATAATGCACCCTTGACAATGTGAGACCAGTGTTGTCTATATTCATTGAACTTTCCTTCATTCATCATCTTGGAACGTACCAAAATTTCAATAATAGCCTTGAAAAGAGACAAACAAACGACCATCACAAAGGCAAAGAATAATAAGAAGAATATCGTAGTCATAAACAAGTTGGTGATTTCAATACCAGCCAAATATGACACTCTCTGAATACCTCTCAAGATCAAAATCTTCGAGGACAAATCTGGATCATTTTCATCAATAGTGTAGTAGGAGCTGTCCAAGCTGTCAGAATAACCAAAGTCTTCCGAGTCAAGAGAAATGGCTCTCTTACTGAATAAGATCAATTGATTATCCTTCTTGGATTCAGAATATAAATGTTGCAAAAATGCTTCTGCTGATCTCTTCACCTTTTGAACTGAAACGGATAAGTAAGGAGATTTGATAATATCAGTTGCAGTGCCACCAGTAGATTGGACATACCAATTTGCAAGCTTTTGAACAAAGGCAACCTTGACAATACCTAAAGACCATTGAAAGTTTTGAGCCCAGGCTGCCGCGATGGGTGGTACTTTGGCCACCGCCAACATAGAGGTGACAGCCAATGTTTGGAAGTAAATAAACAAAGACATTGAATTTGAAGCAATGTGAGCTGCCGTTGTAGAATGTCCGATAACAGAAACAACACCGGAAGTGATGACACCCAAACCAGAAATCGCTGCAATTGGCCACGATGCATACTTCGTCTGGACAGTTTTTCCGTTGGTTAACACAGCCTCAACACAGGCCAAAGGCTGTGAATTATTTGAGTTGTAAAGATATACTCTGACCCTGGCATCCAAGTCTGGAATAGTGTAAGCAACACCAGGGATCTGTTTTGTGATGTCGTCGGACACTGTCTGACTTGACAATAAGTCCATATGTCCAGTAGTAAACGGACAGATTGTTTTCCACAAGGAGCAGAACTCAACAGTACGATTAATCACATTAAGACCGTATGCAATCAACAGGACTTGGGCTGTCACGTAGGCATCAATATTGGAGATGGCAGTAACGTCGAAATTAACTGTATTGTTATCGGGGTAGAAAATTACGTCAAAGTGAGACGCTGTGAATTGGGAGTTCTCCATACATGTCAACAAGGATGATGACTTGATATATCTCTCAGCATGGGCAAACGGCGCCAAAAGGATGAAAATCGCAAAGGAGATGATGTTCATGTTGGCAAACTTGATTTAAGCGAAATGTTGCCGGGAGGATTCAAACAAAGGGATAGAAGTTGGCAGACAGAGTGCTCTTACTAGTCAAAAGTTTCAAACTTTGACAATATAGTAAAATGATATCCAGTTTTCCCACACACAGGCAAATGTTAGTAGAGTCGTGTTTAACGAGATTTGGTTTTTTGGAAGAGCTTTGGAGCTTTTAGTTTCCTAGATATTTTTTAGTCGCACCCCGAAATCTGATCTCTGTTTTCGTCTGGCCCCAAAGTAGTATACACAATACACAATAGCGAGACTTTATTCTGAAAAAGATTGGTGTTAGTAAGTAAGAAAAGATAAAGAGTGTACTTTATGTAAATAGAATCGTTCAATAAAGAAAAAAAAACAACCGCAATATAGCTGTGCCTACATACCAAGGCTTTTTGTCAGACTGGCCTTTCCTTTTTCTTTTTTTTGCTCTTTCCGTGTTTATTTTATTTATAGAACTTCCCCGTACACAAGCAAGATAAATCATGTGACCAGAAAAGATTGCCTAACGGTATGTTCGTTTGCTTGTTATAAATTGCGCCCCGTCTCAAAGAACAGGAGCTCAAGTGACATCATACACACATATTTTTCTCTTGGAAACCGTTTTCTTAGTATATATATATATATTTTTTGCCTTAGTCGCGTTACAGCTACTTAGTAAGGGATACCGTTGGTGATTCTTTGGAATTCGTCATATCCCTTCGTGTACAAACTCTCCATTGACTTTTTAACCAAACCCTTCATATACAAACCTGCTTCCTTTTCTGATTTCTTGGGAACAAACCGTTGTCTCAACTTCTTAATTGTAGTATCCTTGAAGCATGGTAACCCACTCTCCAACATTGGATTGACACACCGAACAATGGTTTCCATATATGGTCGACATGCCAAGTATCCCTTTATACACAACTCTTCAAACCACTTAAATGCTTGCGTATCGCTGCCACCACCCAAAACCATAATCATCTCATGGGTAAGTTTAAATGGTGCAACCTCAAACTTAACTCCGCCAGGAACAATGTCGAAACAGAACCCAAAATCAATATGCAAAATATGACCCTGGTCGTCATACATAATATTACCATTGTGTCTGTCCTTAAACTGCAAGAGATAGGAGATAATCGAGTATGCCGCCAAGGACTTAATAAAGTTGGTACGCGCCTTTTGGAACTCAATCGAGTTTTCTGGCCCAAACTTGGTTGTAAAGTACTCATACAACCCATTGACAGCCTCTCTTCCCAACATGTCTCTACTCACAGAGTTAGGTAAAACCTCAATAACACCACATCCAGGAGCTGTAGCAACAACCCGGTAAGGATATACAAACAAATCCAATCCGGCAGATGTCCAAATGCTTCTAAAGACAGAAATCAATTGAATTGCCAACACATCTTGACGACAATCATCACCAACCTTGAAAATACAACTTTGCCATTTTTCTATTGGTAGAATAACTGTCTCACCGTACTCATCAATATCCTTGATTTCTTTTCTGATTTTAAAGGTTGCCAAAAACGGCGCCTTAGCATGCGACTGCAATGGTTTACCAGACTTTCTGTTAATATCAATAACTGAACCATCAGGGTTAGTTGGTAAGTAAACTCCCTCCTGAACCGCAATCTTATACATCTCTTCATCAATCTTGACTTTCTTCTCGGCCTTAGACTTCTTGATGTAGGGCTTCAACTTACCTGAGATCGAAGTAACTTCGTTAAAGAAACCAAACTCTTTCTCGTAGTACACCAAATCATCGCGATTAAACCCACCAGTGATCTTGCCTTGTATTCTGTCCAAGACTGGCTTCAACGAATCTGGTTCAGTTGAATCCTCATCCTTATAACTATTAGCCAACATATTCCAGATAATTTGGTGAGCAAACAACTGGGATACTCTTGCAGTTTCAAGAATAAATCTTTCAACGTATCCCTTAGCATCGAATCTCAAACTTTGTACGATCTGTGGCACATAAAAGAAAGTCAAGTTGACATCATGATATTCCAATGATCTCATAGTGTACTGCAATAAATAAGGATTATTTCCGAATGGTGGTAAGAATAATGTAATTGCATCAACAGGGGCTAATGGTTCCCAGAATAAAAGATGGTGAGAAGGCATGTTGGTACCACTGTTAATACCAATAAAGAATTGGACCGCATCTGGATAGAAAATAGCTGGCAATGGATCCTTTGTGATCAACTTCTGTAATAATTCATCCAAATTCTTGATCTTGTATCTCAATGCTAAATTGACAGCCAAAATCGGATCAAATGCATAACTCTTGGTAATGTGATCGCCGTTTATCTGGTTAGCAATATAAGTACCCTTAGTATCAGTAGGATTCAAAGGATTCAACCAAACTGACATCTTGGAAATTTCATCATCAAGGAAGAACATCAAAATGATCTTCTTGCTTTCCAATTTATTGATACCATGAGTCAGTGTATTTGACATTAACTTGGCAACTTCTTTCAACAATTCATAATCCGACTTGATTTTCAAATTGTTGGATCCGTAAGGGTAACTTGCCTTAGCCTTAAACCACGATAAAGCAGCATCTAGGATTAACTCAGTCAAATAGTGCACGATTCTCGAGCCTAATCGAGTATGGTAGTTGAGAACGTCAAAAGAAAATCGGATCAATTCAAACCGGCCCAATCTTGCAAAAGGATGCAAACTGGCAATACTCAAGTGCTTCAAACCAACCTCAACAAACCTCGTGAACATTTTCAAAAGATGATCACTCTGATTCAAGGAAGCTTCAAAAGTTGAAGCAAACAACTTGATAATCTGTAAGTGTGGCTCAAAGCTTTTATTTGTAAGAGCTGCAAATTTATTGGTCTGCTTTCGATCACTAGGAGCATACTCCATTCTGCTAAATTCAGGACGCTCAACATCGTGCGCCTTTGAGAATAAACCCATACGTAAATCAATCGATGTTTCCCATTTCTTTGCAATCTCAGAAAGAAGAACCATGGATAAGTGCTGACGATCTTTCATTACGGCAAACCAAATAGCAATTGCAAGGTTCATTATACTAGCCTCAAATATCTGGAACGGAATTTCCACCATATATCTAATCATTTCTGCACTGTTGGCATCAGAGACAACAGTAAATCCAGCAATTTCACTCAAAATTTCAACAACCTCATCATTATCTGGGCGGAAATTCTTGCTAGATAACTTCATTTTGAAATTAGCAACCTTTAAACGAATTGTTCTAAATGCATTGTCGGTGTCCGCCTGGGTACGCAATGAAAACTTTTCTGTAAGCTCGGACACAAAGTTACTTCTCCAAGAAAACTGAGAGATTATAGCAGGCAAAGTGTCGAGTTTTTGGATTGGATAGTTTGAAATATTTGTAAGCTCCCTGTCATTGGACAACACACTTCCTGCCATCTCCAAAGCAAAGGAAACACCAAATTGAACCTTGTTAATACGCTGGAAGCTATCCAAATCGGAAAGATAGGCCTGGATTAAGCTCTTGACGTCCACATTACACTTCAACAAGAGCAACTTTACCCAGTTCTTGGCCTTCTCGTGGAACCTATTGAATGTTTCAGTTCTCCATTTATAAGAGTCAGATAATAGCAATTTGATTCCTGTTCTCTTTGTACGAAATGAGGTGGTTGGCTCATACTGATGTTCATCAGCGTCAACAATACTATCAAATAACAAAGTCAATAAATCAAATAATGCAAACAAACTTTTTTGGTGACATAAAGATGACGGAACTTTACCGATCAAGAGATCGCAGCATTGTAAAGCAGCATCTTGCAAGTCTTCCAATCTGTGACAACATAACGCAAGAATATTAGTGACTTGAGTAGCAATGTTTTCTGCACTAAACTGCTTGTTTGCTCCACAGTTCACAAGATAAATATAATCTTTGGCAATCTTAAAGGCGATATAACCAAGGTACTTATCAACACCACTAGTCTTAGTTGAGGGGTCAGAAAAGTAGTGTAAAACAGTAGAACAATCACCCGATTTAACTCTCAAAGATTCAACGAAGATAGTAGCTGACAAGAACATCAACTTAGGATAACTCATTGATCTGTGAACCTCAAAGATATCTCCCATAATATGCCTGTGATCTTTCACATTATGGTTCGATGATCCTCTTCTTAAGACAGTATTCAACTCTAAGGAAGTTTCCGTTCTATCCCAGGATAATTCAGACGCAAGAGGGGGACTATTGTAGGCAATTCTTTCCAACTCTGCAGAATATTCCTTGGAAATACTGGAATTCACGGAATATCCATGAACAACCATATTAAACCAGATATTTCTGAACAAGTTAATTGTATCAGTGTCCGAAATAACCAAAGGTGGCTCATCTTTATTAACATCAGGAAGCAATGCAGCCAAAGGCTTTAAATAAATAGTGATTTGCTCTCCGATTGAACTGATTTCATTGTGTGATCTATGATGTTCCAATACTTGAACATCGCCCTTGTTAATTATGGCCTGCAATGTTTCATGTAAGTAAACTTTAAACAAAGGATTATCCTGTTTAAGCTTCTTTGATAGGTCAACTCTGGAATTTATCAACATGCTTAATAGATTCTTTTTCTTCATTTCCCAAGCATCCGAGGACATTTTATTCAATAATTTCAGCAAGATTACAAATTCCCGCTCCGGTAAGAAGGGAGCACATGACGTTAAACCAGTCAACAAGAGATCTCCTATAGGTGAATCCAATTTTGTGGTCTTTTGGGATAATAAAGTGACTGCTAAAGAAATAACCTTCTCATCGTTACAAGCCTGAGAAATTTCAATGATGGCAGACACAGCGTTCTCACAGACTTTCCGGTAGTCCAGCTCATTGTACTGACCTGATTTATTACCATTAACAGTGTTAGTAGCAGAACCAAAAGAGGATCTTCTGGAAACTGAATGGCCGTTTGATAAGTTGTCTCTAACCATACCTGGTCTTCTCATTGAGTTTCTTGACTGAAGTTGCAATCCGTCGTTTCCCACAAATAAAAGGTTCGTCAAGGCGTAGATAGTAGTGATCACAGCATCTTGTGACATAACTTTACTTGCTAAACCAACACTCTTCGACGATTCGATGCAGTGTTTCGCAGCAAATCTTGGATTAGCGACCAAGGATGTAAAAGCTCTTGTCAATGAAGGACCAACAGTTTCGTCCTTGAAGACAAGTAACGCACCCAACTGGATGGCACTCACGCCCAAATCTGGGTCAAGCATGACATCCTTGATTTCCAAACAGTTTTTTAGCATTCTCTTTGCAGTATTGATTTCAACATTATCTGTGAACATACCAGCACTAATGACTTGTAAACTGTAGCTTTTTGCCAAATAGCCTAATCTCAATCTATTGTAGGTAGAGTAAACAATGTAAGTTTCACCTCTGTCCAAGAATTCCATTTTCTGGATGGCAATGGAGGACAAAATTTTAATAAACTCCATATGTTGAGAGCTCATATTCAAGTCTTGATTATCTGAAAATTGTAATTCTCTACTCTTGTCATCTTCATTGTAATCCTCCTCCTTATCAAAGCTCTGAGAGACGCGATATAAGAGACATTCCAATAATGGCTTATCATCATTCTTAAGAATAGCATTGATCAACGAGCACATTAATTTACTCAAACCCTCAAGGAATAGAATGGGTGAGAAGTCCGTAACATAATCATGATCTAAAAGGGAAGCATAGCTGCCAGTGTCTGACGAGTAAATCTCGTTTGAATAAATTTCCACTTCGTTTAAAAAGTCAAAGTTATCAATACAGGTATCCAAGGTGCGGAATATTTTGAAAGACTTTGAAGAACTTACCAAAATTCTTGGGGTGTCGGTCAAACCACCAACAAATCCTAGCAAAGTAAAGTAATTTGATAATTCGCGGTGGTGGTTCATAAAGAATCTTTCCGTGAACTCACTAAAGATATCCAACACGTCATCCAAGTAAAGTTTATCAAACTTGAGGGCCAAGTTGATCAAGGCCGTAGTTAACTTCCAGGAAAGGTGAGTCCAGGTGGACGTGGATGGCGATTTGGAGACAATTCTGGATGTAAAAGTTTGGTTTGGGAGTTCTAAGAAATACAATCTTAATTTCTTCACAAGAGCTTTAGCCTGATGAGGAAACTTAAGTTCTGATTCTGTTGCTTCACATAAAGCAATCAAGACTTCGTATTCCTTTTCTGAAATAGCAACTCCAGCCAAGTCGTCGTTGACGAGTTCTTCTTTTGGCGTACATGCCAACAATCTGAAGAACCCGTCTTCGTCCTCATGTGATTTCGGTTCCAGCTCATAGCTCTGTGTCACTGCTAGCTTGGCTAGTTTCTTTAGAGCTTCTGCTCTAATTGTACCTCTTGGTACACCATAATAGTCCATCTCAATGGGTTGATATTTAGGGCCAGCAGCTACGAATGGTTTTGTACCTGCGTTTTTTAAGATTATCAGAGGATCGTGATAGAGTATGTTCTGCATACAAATTTTGTTCGCAGTATTTTTGAGAGTTGGGTTGGGTTTGGGTTGAGATTCGCGCCTGGTTGTCTGTCTCCGCCTAAGAAACAATAAAAGCTACTACATTGGGAAATTTTCCATTCGTACGAAGTTTTTGTTGGTGTGAATTCTTCTAATATACAGATGTTAATACTTTGAATGCAAAATTGGAGTGTGTGCGGTGACATGGAGAGAACTTATTCATTAAGATTTCCTCTCAACGACTAAGGAAAATTGCCCGCCGATACCTCAATAAGTTTCAATCAAAGTGTCTCTCAAGTCACCAGAAATAGCATCTGGGTGACCGTCTTGTAATCTGAAAATAGATTCAATGACAGACAATTCTGGAGCAGTAGTATCTATACCAGTGACAGACAACCAGTCATTAACAACCATACCAGCACCCACAACAGAAGAACCTCTGTTGACGGTACCAGCAACCAAAGGAACTTGCAACAAAGAAGATAATTCTTCTTGATCTTGGATGGAGGTCTGTGGATGCACCAAACCACCTTGGTTAGATAAAGCACAGTAGGAACCAACCAACACGTTACCGGCGATGGTCTGACGGAACACTTCGACACCCAAAACATCGGCAATCAACTCTTCGGTTTCTCTTTCAATATCTGGATGCACCAAAGCAACGTAGTCATTACAACAGATAACATTTCCCAAGGCAGACAATCTTTCTTCGACTCTTTGAATCTTGACAGTGTCTGGCAAGGAGTTTCTTAAATGCATTAATTCTTGGTCAGTAGTCTGAGTTGGAACCAACAAACCACGTCTGTTACCAGCAGTCATTCTTCCGACAATACGGGTACCAGCAATCGTGGTATGAACAATTGGAATAACATCCCCCAATTCTGCTTCGAAAGCAGAATAGAAGTTTTCAGAGCCACCAACAGCGACCAACGAGTAAGAGTTGGTCAACTTGGAAAAAACACCAACTTCATTAGAGTTTTCAAACTGAGTTCTTGAAGCCATCTTGTTATATCAATAACGTAATAAAATTAAGAGATGGTTTGCCTTCTACCAAAACTTTTTTCACGATGAGTAATTTCGGGAAATTCCTGCACATAGAAAATGACTATTATCCTTCTCTTCCCTTCCCTTCCCTTGCAGAGAACCTTACTTGTGAGTTTCTTAAAAAAAACCATTAAAATTGTATTGTATAAACTAAATATCAGAATTGAACTATAAGAAAGTAGTTTTCTTAGATTTTGTGTGTCTACTTATTATTATTCTTTTTATGATTATCTTACTCTTTACAAGTAAGCATCGTCCTCTTCGTCATTTTCGTCGGTATCTTGCCAATCTTCAACATCATAGTCGGCCATGTCAATGTCTTCAATTTCATGATTTGGCAAGACTTCCAATCCCTTTTCTCCCAAAGTTACCTTTGCTGTTTCCTTATCCTTGATCTGGCCCTTTAATAACAAAACAGCCAATCTGTTCAA
The DNA here is from genome assembly GCA_030556435.1 of Teunomyces pallodes. Taxonomy (NCBI): domain Eukaryota; kingdom Fungi; phylum Ascomycota; class Pichiomycetes; order Serinales; family Debaryomycetaceae; genus Teunomyces; species Teunomyces pallodes. The sequence continues at coordinate 19,734 of JAKTUA010000005.1, forward strand.
TAACTCGTTCTGAATAAGACGGTTCAAAGGTCTTGCACCCAAATCTGGAGAATAGCCGTTTCTGCACAAGTATTCCAAGGCCGAATCGTCAAGTTCCAAAGTGATCTGCTTACCGTTGGCAGCAAACCGATCTTGGATTTCCTTCAATCTGATTTGAGCAATCTTGGAAATTGCCTTCTTCGACAATCTGTTGAAAATAACCGTGCTAGAAATACGGTTCAAGAACTCAGGTCTAAAGTGAGCTCTAACCGAATTCATCACAAATTCCTTGGTTTCTTCTGTAATCTTGGTTCCCTTGGCGGCGTTGATGTACTCAGCACCCAAGTTTGAGGTCATGATGATAATTGCATTCGAACAATTCACAACCTTTCCCTGGGAAGAAGTAACTCTACCGTCATCCAAAATTTGTAACAACACAGTTAAAACCTCAGGGGCAGCCTTCTCAACTTCATCAAAAAGAATAACTGAGTATGGACGTCTCAACAATGGCTCAGTTAAAATACCACCTTCTTCGTAACCAACATAGCCTGGAGCAGCACCTAATAACTTCGAGGCTGACCACTTGTCACCAAGTTCTGAACAGTCAATTCTGATCATGGCTCTTTCGTCGGCAAACAAAAATCCTGCAACTTTCTTTGCCAATTCAGTCTTACCAGAACCAGACAATCCCAAGAATAAGAAAGATGCTGGTTGGTGAGGGTTGGCAAGTCCGGATCTGGACAACCTGATGGCGTTAGAGACAGCCTTAACTGCTTCAGATTGTCCAACCACGGCAGAGGATAATTCCTTTTCCATGTTAATCAATTTGGCATTTTCGGCCTGTGTCAACTTGGTTACTGGAATACCAGTCAATCTGGCAGCAGTTTCAGCAACTTGTTCTGAGCTTACCACATTTCTGGCAAGAGATTCAGGTCCTGATTGTGCTTCCTCTTCGGCAACCTTGACTTCCAACTCTTCAATTTGCTTTTCGACATCAGGAATTGCAAAGTATCTCAAATCGGCAGCAGTTGCAGTATCGTGTCTTCTTTCAGCATCCTGAGCTTTGATTTCCAATTCATCCAACTTGCGCTTAGCTGCAATTAACAAATCGTGGCCGGCACGTTCTTGGTTAAATCTTTCTCTCAATGGGCCCAAGCTTTCTTCCAATTGACTTCTCTTCTTTTTAGCGAGTAACAAACGGTCTTTAGAATCGGCATCGGCTTCAACGTCTCTTTCTAAGGCATTGATCTCAACCTCAACCAAGTGTAATTCTCTTTCCAAATTGTCCAACTCTTCAGGCTTCGAGTCTCTGGCAACCGCCACAGTAGCTGCAGTCTCGTCAATTAAATCAACTGCAGAGTCTGGCAAACTTCTGTAGGTCAAATATCTGGAAGCCAATTGAGCAGCAGCTACCAAGGCACTATCCAAGATACGAACCCCATGGTGGATTTCGTATCTTGGTTGTAATCCTCTCAAGATCGCAACGGTTTCAGAAACCGTTGCTGCTGGAACATCAATCTTCTGGAATCTTCTTTCAAAGGCACCATCCTTGGAAATGAACTTGCGGTATTCACTGAAGGTGGTGGCACCGATACAGTGCAAGGTACCTCTAGCCAACATGGGTTTCAATAAGTTGGCGGCATCGGATTTACCATCGCCCATCAACATATGGATTTCGTCAATGAACAAGATAATGAATTCTTTTGACTTTTCAATTTCATTCAAGACACCTTTAATTCTTTCTTCAAACTCACCCTTGTATTTGGCACCAGCAGTAAGAGCACCCAAATCCAAAGCAAACAATCTCGAATTGGCCAAGACGTTTGGAACATCGCCATCAATGATTCTTTGGGCAACACCTTCGACGATTGAGGTCTTACCGACCCCGGCTTCACCGATCAAGACGGAGTTGGACTTTGTTCTTCTAGCCAACACTCTGATGACACGTCTGATTTCTTCTTCTCTGCCGATAACAGGGTCAATTCTGCCTTCTCTCGCCTTTTCTGTCAAGTCTTCACAGTATTTATTCAAGAATTCATACGAAGAGGACGAGTCAGCTTGTCTGGAGTCTATTCTTTGGTCACCCCGCAATTCGATGGCCTGGTTCTTCAAGGTTTCGACGTTGACGCCAGCTTCCTTGAAAATGTCTTTAATGGATGAGTCTTCCAAAAGAGCAAGGAAAATATGGTCTTGTGCAATGTAACTGTCTTTTTGTTGTGCTTTAATCTTGTTTGCCTTCGTCAACACTTGTCCCGCTGCGTAGCTAGGTCTCAAGTCTTCTGGAGGCGGGTTCTGGGAAGGTAACCGTACCAAATGCTTGTTGACAACTCTCTCAAACGTGGCCCATTCGAAACGGCCCTTTTGAATCAATGTCTTGAGATAAGGCGTTGAATCTTCGGAGTCGGTTGGGACCATTGCTGCGAGAAAGTGGAGTGGAACAAGCTGCGTGTTTGAGTTCTCCTTGGCCAACTGGGTGGCCGTGGTGATGATCCTCAATGCGTTGTCTGTGTATTGTGTTTCATCCATTGTGATTAAAGAGTAATGATTGCTGAATTACTGGTATGATTGCTCGCCACTTCCATATATATAATACCACCACCAGTTCCTCTGGAACGTTCTGGAATCTCCGCGAATATTCCCGATTTAGCTGCAAAATAATAATTAAAATTAAGAAGAAAAAAAAAAAGAAAATGTTTTGTATCATCAGCCCCTTGACACCAGGGCTGAAAGCACCTGGTCCACCTTCGGAGCATATGCGATAATATAATTTGTTCAGAACACTTGCGATTCTTCTACTAAACACGAGAACAAATGTAAAACTCAGGCCATTTTAATTTTAGTTGGCCCAGGTTCACCACCCCTCCCTCCCCCGGATTCGCAGCCATTTTCTATTCATACAACATTAACATTTTAGACATATATAGGATAATATATATAATTTTTTATCTCCAGTACTGCTGCTGCTGTTGCTGGCCGTAAGCGTTAAACCCATTTTGTTGTGGCTGGGCAAAACCAGTAAATTGTGGTTGCTGTTGTTGAAACTGCTGCTGTTGCTGTTGCTGTTGTTGCTGTTGCTGTTGTTGCTGCTGCTGGAACTGCTGCTGTTGTAATTGTTGCTGTTGAAGTTGTTGCTGTTGTAATTGTTGCTGTTGAAGTTGTTGTAACTGTTGCTGTTGTAACTGTTGCTGTTGTAATTGTTGTTGTTGTTGTTGTTGTTGTTGTTGTTGTGATGGCTGCGCTTGTCCATTACTCACCGGCGTAACAACATTCGAAGTAAACTGGTTCGGTTGGTTATACAACGACAAGATATTCTGTTTATTTGTCTGCTGAGCTGCCAACTGTGGATTTGTCAAGTGGAGAAGCTGTTGTCTGTGCTGTGGATTGCTTGGGTCCAAGTACTGTTGTCCGTTGGAGTCAATAAACAGAATTTGGCCCGTCACCGGATCGGTGTACTGGTAAATCTGCGGCTGACCCGTACTCATTGCCGTCTGCGCCTGCGAAGCCGTAGTCAGAGTTCCAGACCACCATTCCGAGTTGGCAGGAGTAGCTCCTGCTGTTCCAGCTCCCGAAGTAGCAGTTGCCTGTGCGGCCAGTGATTCCTGAGACACCGATGTTCCGGGTCTTCTAGGCAAAACGGGTGGGATTTCGGACTTGCCCGGGTTTATCCTGGCGTCCTGGTCCAAGATATCCAACGCCAAATCAATGACACCTTCACTCAACAACAAACTTTCCAAAATCGCATCGGTGTCGTGGTAACCAAGCGACCTGATCTTGGCAATTTGTGACGTGAAAAGTGTATATTCGAACGTGGTCAACTTGCGGTGCGATAATTGCGGAATATCGTTTCTAACGACCGTAGAACTCGATCTCAGTCTTCCCGTATGGTTGGCACTGAGTTTTACGTGTGAGTTCAGCCGGGACCGTGAGCCGTTGCCGCCGATATACGAGTTCAGTCGAGAACGTGAGGAGCTGGTGCCCAAGTAAGAATTCAGTCGAGAACGGCTGTAGCCACCATCCACGCCGTAATCACTGCCTTCGGAGTAATCGGCTGGATCGTCCTCGATGTTATCATCCCGGAATTTGCCCAAAATGTACTTGTCACGGAGGTAATCTTCGACTGCTGCGATATCGTCGTCGCCATCGTAGGGAAATGGGACTTTTTTGGGATTCCACTTTCGTTTATTGCGCTTGTTGCCGATTTTCTTAAGATTGGCTAACTGTTCTGGCGTCCAATCGTCCAAAGTGAGCGATTTGACCAACGAGATGTTGTAGTTTGGCGGTCCAAGAACCCGTCTGTGGGCCGAGGCGCACCGGCCACAGAGGAAGATTCCTAAGCTGTGTGACGCCCATGTTGGGTACTTGGTACCACACTCGCCACACTTGTTGTCGTTGGCACGGTTGTTGACCAACTCGATCAATTGTTTTTCTACTTTGTGCTGGTGTTTCTTAGCCATTTTGGTGGGAGGGAGCCGTCACTAAGTTGCTGAGTTTTTTCGCGGAATGCCGGAAACGTAACATTTACCAAAAAAACCGCTACATTTTACTGTGTCCTCCCCCCAGGCGCGGCGCCAAACATAGCAGGAATTTCTTTATTATGTGGTGTGTGTATATATTAAAGGCGAAACAGTACGGTTTCGGAGCCAGTGGAAGTACTTACAGTCAAGTCCGAGACGTGGACCACAACATCACGAAGTTCCTGTGACACGTCCACGGTGGCCAAATGTGCATTCATGGCGTCAAGATCAGCTCCAGGCACCACCGCTGTCTGGAACGAGACGTGGAACCGATGCGCAGGATCCAAGTCGGTGGTAAATGCGAGGTCGAGCGAGTCACGATTCGCAGTAAGAATGTCGCGGAGCCCCGAAAACCATTGCTGCAGCGCTGCCGTCTCGCGAACCACGCCCGCGAGAAAAATACTGTCGCTGGTGGCGCTACCGAAACAGCGGAGCGTGGGCTCAAACCGTAGCTCGACACCACGACGCGGGGGTGCAAGCGCACCGCCAACGAGCGCCAGTAATTTTTGCGTGCGCGCCGCCGCCTCCGCGTCGTGGCCCACGAGCGCGGGGGACACCGCCATCCCCCCCACGGCATGCAAAACGTTGTCGCTAAACATCGCCACCCGCTGCTTCGTGCCAGTATAGTTAGTCTGGAGAGAGATGTGATACTTGATGTTGCTTCCACGGGAACTCTCGAGCCACTCTGCATGTTCCAATGGCGTGTTCCGGAGCGCCTGGGCAGAAGCGGCTCGGATCCGGGCCACGGCTCTGGCCGATGGCCGCCACGGAATATAAGTAAACACCGAATGCTGCCCAATCATGTTCACAGAATAGTTTTGCAGAAAGATATGCGGAAGCCCAATCTCATCGACGTTCTCCTCGATCTCGTCGTCGTCAGAACTATACGACTGAAGGAGGTCCATAAACTTTCTGATTGTGTGCAGGTGTCTCATTAAAACTTCCAACAAATTGCTTATGAAATCACTGTCGTCAGCACCTAAACACATAAATCATCTACGAATTCTACAATTATTCTCCATAAAAATAAATCTATCTGTATGTATTTTCTCTCTAGTAAGAAAGCAACTGTAATGTCATGTCTCTATAAATTAATCATAATTTCGTAATTTCTAATTTTGTCCGTCTTTCTTCAATTTTATACTCTTTTGGTTCCGGTTAGGAGAAACGCACAGTTTGTGGGGTAGATAAGTAAACCTTCTTTCCTACTATTTCTTCCTGCCACATTGTTTTTTTTTGATAACAGGAGCTTTATCTTCTAAACTATTATTCCTTGAAGAACCTCTTGCTAAAAAACTACTTCATCGGACTTATCGTTGCCCCATCCCCCATCGCATGTCACTTATAAATAAACTAGAAACACGCCTTAGCCGTGCTGGCGATACCATGTCGGTCAGATCAGTTAAAGAGGATGACGAGTATGACGGCGTGACCATCCCAGACGAAATTTACAACGCCAAAATCGTCCTCATTGCCGTCACAGCAGCATTTGCAGCCGTGATTATTGGATACGATGCCGGGTTTATTGGCGGCACAGTGTCTCTAGACTCGTTCCGACGTGAATTTGGCATGGACCATATGTCGAAAAGCAAACAAACAGACATAAATGCCAACGTTGTCTCGGTATTCCAGGCTGGTGCCTTCTGGGGATGTCTCTTTTTTTATCCTATTGGTGAAATCTGGGGCCGAAAAATCGGTCTTGTGATCTCGGGGTTTCTTCTTACTTTTGGTGCAGCAATTTCCCTCGAATCTCGTAACTCAACGGGCCTTGGTGCTATATATGCCGGCAGAGTCATTACTGGTTTGGGAATCGGAGGTTGCTCGGGTTTGGCACCAATATACATTTCCGAGAGTTCACCGGCCTTAATTCGCGGCAAGTTGGTCGGTCTCTGGGAAATATCGTGGCAGGTTGGCGGCGTTATTGGATACTGGATCAACTACGGCGTACTCCAGAACCTCCTGTCCTCACGTAAGCAGTGGATGATTCCATTTGCAGTCCAGCTTGTTCCATCGGGCCTCTTTTGGCTCGGATCATTTTTTATTCCAGAACTGCCTCGGTTTTTGATCAACCGTGGCCGTATTGACGAAGCACGTCAGACCTTGGCTTATATGCGCAATCTCCCCGTCGACCATCCGTACTCAATCCGTGAGATGGATGTGATACTTGCCGATGTCGAAGATAAACGGACACGCTTGAATGGCAATGGGTTTCTTGCTCCAATTTTCACCATTTTCGCTTCCAAAAAGTACATTTATTGTCTTTTCCTTTCCACCTCGTTATTTATGATGCAGAACGGGTTTGGAATCAATGCCGTGACGTACTATTCACCCACAGTGTTTAAGTCATTCGGCATTACTGGATCCAATGCTGGACTTCAATCTACCGGAATCTTTGGCCTTCTCAAAGCATTTGCTTCGTTGGTCTGGATCTTCTTCATTGTAGATACCGTCGGACGTAGGGCTGCGTTGATTTGGTGCTCCTGGCCGTGCTCACTATGCATGTGGTACATTGGAGCATACATAAAAATCGCCAAACCATCTACCAGAGTCAAGGGACACCAGGATTCCGGTGGTCGGGCAGCACAGGCCCTTCTCTACATTTGGACAATCTTCTACGGCGCGCTGTGGAACGGAACGCCGTGGGTGATCAACTCCGAGATCTTCTCCCAGGAAATCCGGACGGTAACACAAGCTATCAACGGCTCTGCCAATTGGTTCTGGGCATTTGTGATGGGCCGCTGGACTGGACAGGCACTCAATGCGATCGGATACCGCCTTTATTTTATCTTTGCTGCATGCATGGCGGTTTTCCCCATAGTGGTATACTTGTTGTATCCCGAAACGAAAGGTGTGCCACTCGAAGCCATTGACAGTTTATTTGAGGTACCTGCATGGCGTGCACATCGCCATGCAATGAGCGTAGACCATTTTCGCCAGAATTATAATTGAAGATTAAGCGATTGATGTACATGTTTCGCCAATTATATAATTATGATGTAATTCAATTTTTGTATGATTTTTTTGCAATGTCTATTGGTATTTCACGCTGTTGCACGCTAAGAAGTATTCAAGGCTGCGTGGATCAGGCGTGGTACCCTTTTTGGAGGCTGCAAAGCCGATGGGACCACGGTTGCACTCGCTACAGATTAACAAACGGGAAACGGTGAACTCGCTATCGTCAGGCAAGGTTAAGGTGGTGTTGATATTGGCATCCCTCGACACTGCGATGTTATCGAAGGCCCACATGTCGTTAATACGATAAAACTCGTGTGAGACTTTGGACTCTGAATCGGGTTGGAGCATTTCTGGCGCATCAGCGAGTTCGATCCGCAGAGCAACCATTTCATCAGTAACGGGAATGACAGCGGTGTTGCATGCCTCAAAGAGACAGCGTGTCTGGGAACCAGCAGCTTTTTCCGGCTCAAAGTGCATCACAGACAATCCAGAACAAAGTAAGACAAGACAAGACTAGACAAGAAAATTAATCTGGTCAGAAAATCGGACAAAACAGAAACATCCAAGAATCAGAAATCCCAAGAATCAGAACCTCAAGAGGAAGAAGCAAAAAAAAAATAGAACGAAAAATAAACCAAAACTGATCTAAACTGTCTGCAGACAATTAATTTCCGAATCGGGCACAAATGTCAATACCAGAAAAGACAATACTCCAACTACTTTTCCACTCTTTCAGCCCGTTGTGACAGAACACATCTCTTCCAGCATGATATACGTGTGGTTTCTTCTAGCGGTTGTCGCTGCAGTACCCGCAAACCCCGCATGGAACGCGGTGTACGCGTACACGGCCGGCAAAGTATATCTCCATCTCACAAACAACGATGTGGTGGCACTCAATTTCTCGCTCACGGGCTTTGACAACTTGAAAACAGCGGGATATAAGCTTTCTGATGTGGGATACACGTCAGGACAAACAGTGGAGGCACTTGCGCTGCCTCCAGCGAATACGACGCTTTTTTCTGTCGGAAACGGCCTTTACGGCATCACCAGTCAGAAATCGGCCGGCAAAGACGTGTGTGGCGGTGGATCTCTTTCTCTCGTGGAGTACAACACCCAGTCAGACTCATGGGACGCTAAAACGCTCAACTTTACCGGACTTTCTGACTCTTCTTTCTATGCTTATCCTACAATTCTAGCATCGCCAGTGAATAATAGCACAGTATATGTTTATGGTGGTGTGTGCAGCTCAAACAATGTGGTATCAAACCGTCTTATTGCCATAGATATGCTGCTGTTGCTGCTTGCAAACATCACAACGTCTACAAAGCCACAGGCGTTTTATGGCGCGGGAACCCTCGCAGCACCAAATCCCCAAACGCAATTGGTCATTGGTGGCGTTCTGAACGATGCCTGGCTCAACATGTACCAGTTGGCAACTTGGGACTTCAGTGCTGGCTGGTCGTTCCGGTCCGCAAGCGATATTTCTGGCTCACAGACAGTGAACTCACGAGTATTTCCACTTGTGCTTCCTATTTTTGCTCCATTGCAAGACACCGCTAAGCAGACGATTGCAAATTACTTGCTGGTATCGCAGGTATTGGCAATTGGAGGCTCATTAGACGGAAAACCTGCCACACCGCCGATTGCACAGCTTTCCACCAGTGCAAACGACTGGTCATGGAATTCGTCGTTCAATGCTTTGCCAGACCCAGTCTTGGGTGCCGCAACGATCTTTAACACATTGCTTGTGGTCAACGGAACTAGTGTGGCCAAGCGGGACGGCATGGCACTGCAATATACCGTCAAACTCTACGATGCAGCCACTCTCCAGCCGGTAACGAGTCTTGAACAGAACGTGAAGCTGTTCCGCACGGCTCAGACGCTGCACCACGGCTCCGGCAACTCTTCTACGGTCACAAAAGCCGTTCTAGGCACAGTACTTCCGCTCTGTGCCATTATTATTGGTGCAACAGCGGTGTACTACGCTATCCGTCGCCGGAAACAGACAAAAACTCAGCATTTTGACGAATTAAGCGATATCGATTACCAGTTTGGCAACTACTACGAGCGGATGTCGCAGATTCTGGCTCCTGCAAATCCGTTTGCGCTGCACCACGACCACCAGCCACTTGCCCAACATGGCAACGATACCAGTCTGACATTGGATGCGGCCTCTATCGATCTGTGGGTGAAGAAACGGAACGAATTTGACCAGAACCGCAGACTGGTGAGGCACAGTTACTTGGCACTGAATGAGACACTTTCGAGCGGCGGAAGCAGCAACGAAAGAGCACCAGAACGGTCGCCCAAGATCCCTGGTCTGCTCAAGCACCAGTTTCTGTTCCTGAACACACCGCCAACGCTGCCTCGGATGCCACAGAGGATGCCACAGCTTGGCCAAACCGATTACATTCGTCTCGATACCAATTCCGATGACGAAGCGGATATTACCCTGCTCCGCCGGCCCGTGCACGAGCAGGATACTGCCTCGGAAGCGCTGGTCGACGACGAGATGGACGTGCAGGTTTTGGTCGGGTCAAAACGGCGTTCTGTTCTACGTGTGGTGAATCCCGAGCTCCGTACGCTTGAAGAAGAAGGATCGGAAGCCGACATTGCCAGTATCCGCCAGCGTGTGCCGCTGGGAGCTGGCTACAAAGTATAACAAAGAGAGTTGTAACAGTACCGTAAATGATGTATTATAGTATTATATGTAGGAATAATGTCACAAAATAAAAAAAATTTAAAAAAATTAACAATAAAAATAAAATAAAGCACGGGGTTATGTGCAGTATAATAAACTACTTATCTGCAGTATTTCATTCTGCGCGCGACAAAAACTTTAATCTCACAGCGTCTTGTGGCCCAACCCCGAGTGAGTACTTGAACCCGAAGCTGTCCGCAAGCCCTGTGTCCGATTGCCCTTGTGAACGTTTTTTGAGCGTTAGTTTCACTATCAAGAGATGCAGGCGATGAATCACGATATCGATGACGAGCAGCCGTCGAGTCGTGACGCCGATAAGATCACCTTTGAGTTGCGACATATCACACCCGAAATTCCGACTCTCCACGAATTTCCCCTGCTCCAGCAGCAACCACAGCCGCCAACGCATCAGCAGCAACGGCAGCAGCAGCAGCAGTTCCTGCTTGAAACCGGACAACTTGCGATGGATCCCCAGGACCACACAACTCCGGCTCATTTTACTGAGTATGACATGTTTTACGATTACGAAGCACTGCTAGACCAAACAACAGCAGATATCCCAACACAACACCCACAACAGTCGCATCAACAACATCCACAACACCAGCAGCCAGTTTCCTTTACGATGCCAGGAGCTTTTCACAACGATCAAATGGACGTTGAGGAATCGCCGCCGTACGCCTTGGAACAGGACATTTTTCACGACCACCAGTCAGAAACAAACCCTGATACCGAGTCGTTCTCACACCAGAATACGCCGATGTTCTCTATTCGGACCCCACAACACGAGAGCCCGAGTGAAATCGCTCGAAATTCGTCGTACACCAACATAAAACAACACCAACTGATCAATGGACATAGTCCTGGCATGGCCACGCATAATCCACAACAGTTTAGTGTATTTGCTCAGAACCATGTACCGACGTACCACGAAACCAGAGCGTTGCGTAAGGGCTCCATCGACAGCTACTACTCAACCAATAACCTCAACGTGAATTCCAATGTACACATGCCGAACTCGTTCTCAAATGCAAGTCTTGCCATCAACAACACGCTTTACAATGAACTTTCACCCTTAACAACTACAACTTCACTCACCCCATCCATTGGATCGGTCCACTCGAATCAGCCGTCCTTCTTTTCGGCTCATCAATATATGAACCGCAGCTCGTTTGAACAGCCACCTTCATCGCTCAACCGCACCTCGTTCGATATCTACTCTCCACACAGACTATCAGTGGAGAGCCAACAGTCGTCGAGTCAGGGACAACGCCAGCAGCCGAGCAGCGGACGCTACACGAGCTTCACCTCGTCTATTAGCAACATTATTCCGTTTATGAGCGATAGAAACAACCAGCGCTCACCTAACTCGAATCCAACATCAACACTGTCACAAGTAAATACATTTGCTCCTGTGAAAGCCCAACTGTCAGAAACCCAGTCGCGTCACTTGATCCGTAGCATCTTTAAGAGCAACAATACGTCGAATACTGAGCCGGAGCTGACGTTTGACGACGATACCATGATGGAAATGAATGATGGTGTTGTTGGAAAAGATACTGAGGTTGATTTCATCATGACTAGTCCAATGAAGGAGGAGCCAGATCAGGATACCATTGACAATATTGTACCGACGACAAAGAAACCCAAACGGTCCAAGCGGAGTTTGTTCACACGGTTCAAGACGCCGCTGAAGTCCGAAGCGGTAGAGGAATTTGATACCAAAATAGGCGATGACCTTCAAGCTTTGCAAAAGAGCAATTATAGCGACAGTGACGGCATCGACAATAGCATGACGGGCAACATTTCATATCAGGCGTCTTTGGTAAGTCGAACACCGTCGGGAGCCACGACTAACAATAATGATCAATTAGAATCGGTGAATCTGGATAGTTCGCAGAATGGTGGCATACAGCAGGAGCCTGATTATGCTGCTTTATTTGAGAATGTCGGTAAGAGGTATAGAAAGACCAAAACCAAAGTTAAGATCGAACCCGATTCCGAGCACGAAAAGCCGTCTCTCCTTAGTTTTTCTACCAAGAGAAGTAAAGGTGACTTGGTCAAATTGGAGCCTTCGTTAGATGGCGGGCTTGACGAGAATCTGGGGATTTTCCGGGTCCAGTCAGGCGGAAGTAGCTTTCACAGCCGTCAAAGTAATGGTAGTTTATCTGCTGTCTCATCTTATGATACATCTTTGACAAATAACGATGCTGCACTGCAGAGCTCAAATGAGACTGGAAAATATGGAACTTCGACGACATCGTCATTTACTGCAGCATCCAAACGTATTCTTGGGTCAAAGTTGGCACTGAAGAAGAAATCAGTGAGCAGCAGTACCATAGGAACCCCTGTGGCAACGATGATCACTAATGGCGTTGAAGTTGAAGTTGATTTGAAATCGCTCGATTTGCCTGCCAACACCCAGATTTTCCCCACAAGCATAATTAACTCAAACAACCGGACAAGAGGCCGTAAAGAGAACAAGGAAGCCGACTTGGTTGATCTGTCAAAGATTTACTTGTGTAACTACTGTTCGCGGCGGTTCAAGCGACAGGAGCATTTGAAGCGCCACTTTCGTTCGCTCCACACGTTTGAGAAGCCCTACGACTGTACCATCTGTCACAAAAAGTTCAGTCGGTCAGATAATCTCAACCAACACATGAAGACACACAAGGCCGAAGAGGAAGAACGGGCACGGTTACTTGCGGGGACCTCGACAATCGAAGAATAGAGTATCATTTTTTTTTCATAAAAAAACCTTAGGTATGAAGAGATATCTTTTTATATACAAAAAAAAGTATGGCATTAATTGACTTATAACATTTATATATATATATTTATATATATCCACCGGTTTTGCAAAGGTGACTGACAGTATCAGTCAAAGAAGTAAACGATATTTTAGGGGAAAGAAAACGGTTGCGAAAAGAATTGAAGAACGCCCTGGCTGCGAAAAAAATTTGAAAAAATAACCAATAATTCATCTCTCAATTTTTTTTTGTATTACTTGATTAATAGGCCTTTAGTCATTGTACTTCAACTCTTCATTGAGTTTATTGGTAGTGAATTCGTCAAGGATGTTACCACTTTTTAAGTTGTTGTTGTTTTGAGGTTTGGCGATTCCACTTTTCACACCCTTGCTGCAGATGTTCCGGAGTTGGTGCTTCGTTAAGGCATCGACACGAGTAAATACCTTGCCACACTCACATGGCCATTTCTTGGTTGCCAAGTGACCTTTGACATGTCTTCTTAAATCATGCTGTCTCACAAACCGCTTGGGACAGTACAGACATGCAAATGGACGGTCACTAAGATGTGTCTGGATGTGAGACCGCACATTATATCTCCTGGTGAACTTCTTGCCGCAGTTCTTGTAATTACAAGTGTACTGCTTATCACTGTCTGGACCCTCCCAGTATTGATCCAACTCTCCTGGTGGTAACAACGAGGTCTTCTTGATTTTTCTATTTGTCTTATTAGTTTCCTGAAGTTGCTTCTTCATATCAATAGGTGTTTTGGCATTAGGTGAAATGATTGGTGACCACTCGAATTTTATCTGGTTCCGTGCGGGTGTGTTTGGTAACGTGTTTTTCAAAGGAGTTAACTGCGTTATTGTAGCGTTGGCATCGACTGTATCGTCACCAGTCATCGGCACATTACGAAGTGGACTGGCACTATATTTCACAGGAGATGAATTAAGTGAAGCATTGTTAGCGTAAATGGGCGATGACTGGAGCTGGTTAGACATGCTGCTCGACATATGCGGGAGATATTGCGTTGGTTGGTCGCTGAGGACATAAGCATCTTCAGAAAAAAACTGAGGGGTATAGAAGTTGACTTCGCCATTTCTTAATTGAGGATTTATCGGTGATGAGAAACGGTTTATATTTTCACGGAGTAATGATCTGCTAGGCGACGGTGATTGTGGTTCGGGTGAAGACTGCCATTCTGGAGACCCATTGGTCAATGTAGGTGGAGATGGAGGAGGAAGATATGCACTTTTGTTGGTCGTAAGTGTCTGTTGTGAAGGGATAGTATATTGGTCTTGTTTCCGGTAATTTACTGGTTGTTGCACTGGAATCGGCACATACTTGACAAATTGTGGCTGTGGTGGAGGTGGTGGCTGCTGTTGGTCGGAATTACTGCCCAAAAGAGGACCAATATCGTCCACATATTGTTGTTTGTACTTGTTATTTAAGTTTTGCAAGTATCTGACTGAATAATTATTCACCTGCTGGAATTCGCGAGGCGAAGATCTCGTACGGTCTTCTCTAACTGGTGAAGGCGATGGTGGAAACTTGTATGATCTTGGGTTCTTGTTGGTGACATGATAATCCTGTTGTTTTCTAATGGGCGACAGCTGGGGCAAGGTATTGATTTTACCCTGTTGCTCGGCCTCATATTCGTCTTCTTCCATTAACAAGATTGGTTTGGGCTCTTCAAAGTCAAAACCTAACTCAGCACCAGAATCTAATTGAAGATTATCGTTGTTGGCGGTAAGAGATCTCAACAAATCGTTGGGCGAGATCGACTTGCTCAAATCTATGGAATACTTGCCCGTCTTGTACAAGTCATTTGTCAAACCACCAATGGAGATCTCACGGTTGTGGTCGGTAAAGCCAAAGATAGCTGTTCCACTTGCTTTTCTGCTGTGCTTTGGCTGGTGTTGCGCCATGTTTTCCTGGTTCATGGCAAAGCCAGAGGGAATGTCGAGGTCCTGAATTCCCGTCAAGGTTTCGTTGAACATGTTGTCGATCTCGTCATATTCAGTGAGGTACTGATCAAAGTTCTCGTGGGGCAAAGGAACCGCTTTGGAAGGTGTAACTTCCCAGGTATTGAATTGATCCATAACTGTAGAATTTAGATAAATAAGATCAGGACCGATAGGTTTGGTGTCAATTATGGAGAACAGGGGGTGGGTTAGTTTTTCTTTCACCTTTCTGGGGTTGTTGTTTGCGCTAGGATGTGATTTATGATAGTTAAAAACAAAAGAAAGTGAGGAAGTATTCGTGGGATTCTTGTACTACAAAAAGTTATCAAATGATGGAAAGATTGCAAAAGGGTTTTTTTTTCTACCTGTGAGACTTGAGTTTCCTGATCAGGCAAAAGGTAAACAGTTGCAATTACAGTTCGATTTTAGGTTTATTTTTGTTTTGTTCTCGATTAGGCAATCTCATATAATAGAATCACGAAAAAATGCTTCACGAACGCAACTTCTACATGTAAAAAAAGGGTTACGATATGGAACTCGAGAAATAATAACGCCAGACAAAGCATGAGCAAAAACAAGACAAAAAGAAAACAAATACTGTCGAATAATTTATTGCTATGAAGATGAAACGTTTAGTTTAGATTGGTTTATTGCAACAACAACATCTTTCTTGGATCTTCGATCAATTCCTTGACGGTCTTCAAGAAAGTGACGGCTTCACGGCCATCCAAGACTCTGTGGTCGTAGGTCAATGCCAAGTACATCATTGGTCTCGAAACGATTTGGCCATTGACAGTAACTGGTCTCTGCTTGACACCATGCAAACCCAAGACGGCAGTTTGTGGCAAGTTGATAATTGGAGTACCGTACAAGGAACCGAAAACACCACCGTTAGAAATGGTGAAGGTACCACCAGACATGTCTTCCAAGGTCAACTTACCGTCTCTAGCTTTCTTACCCAAGTTGGCGATTTCCTGTTCAATACCCAAGATAGACAAAGATTCGGCGTTTCTCACAACTGGAGTAACCAAACCCTTTGGAGTAGCAACGGCAACAGAAATATCAGTGTAGTCTCTGAACACCATGGTGTCGTTGTTTTCTATGGAAGCATTCACAGCTGGGATTTCCTTAGCAGCCAAGGTGGAGGCCTTGGCAAATGCACCCATGAAACCCAACTTTATACCAGTCTTTTCCAAGAACTCGTCCTTATACAATTTTCTCATTTCCATCAAGTTGGACATATCGACTTCGTTGAAAGTGGTCAAGGAAGCAGCGGTGTTTTGCGATTCTTTAAGACGTTCAGCGATTCTCAATCTCATTCTGTTCATCTTGACTCTTTCTTCGTTTCTGGAAAACGAAGTGAAGGTGGCAGCTTCCTTCTTTGGTTCTTCCTTCTTCTTAGGAGCCTCTTCCTTCTTCTTAGGAGCCTCTTCCTTCTTTGGAGCGGCGGATTCTTCCTTCTTTGGAGCAGCAGCTTCTTCCTTCTTTGGAGCAGCTTCTTCCTTCTTTGGAGCAGCAGCACCTTCTGGAGCAGCACCTTCTTCAACCTTAAGCAAGTCTTGGCCGACTTCAACGGTTTCGTCAACTTCAACCAAGAACTCGGTGATGGTACCGGAGACTGGAGAATTCACTTCAATGTCGATTTTGTCGGTTTCGATGGTAGCGATCTGCTCATCTTGGTTGACGTAGTCACCAACACTCTTGGTGTAAGCAGACAAGGTACCTTCAGTGATGGATTCGGCCATTTCAGGAACCTTGACGGTGTGGGAAGCAAAACGCTTGAAGTTCAACGATTGCACATTATATTGTGGTCTGAACGTGGAGACATTGGAGACTGATCTGACGCCGACGACATTGGCGACCTTGAAGGTCGTCTTAAGGGATTGCTTTGGGAGAACGGCCGAAACACGTTTCAAGCTAGATTTGATACTTCTAGACAACATTATTAACCCACTAAAAAGTAAACGTTGATAGCAAACTATTATATATGTTAGTTTTGTTACTGGCCAACTTTTTTCTTTTCATCCAAAAATTACCGCGCTGGATTGTATTCCGGCACCCTCGGAATTCGGATAGTGCCTGGTCCTAATTGGTTGTGACCACCCCGGAGCATCACGGTTTGCACAGATGCACCCCCCCACCTCCCCGGAAAAAACGCCTTACACCTTCCATCTGATACATTTCCCGGCGGTCACCAATATATACACCCACCACCACCAAAGCCGATGGGTCTCCCCACAGCTTACCCTACTTACCGCTGATAAATTCAGTAGCTGGGTAATTTTTAAATAAAAAAATAATGAAGGATGCGAGGTTCGAACTCGCGCGGACGTTCGTCCAGCAGATCTTAAGTCTGCCGCCTTAGACCACTCGGCCAACCCTCCATTTATATACAAATCTGTTTTATGGTATTATATATTTTTAATGAGAATGGTTGCATTTCGCTTGCATTTGGCATTGGCCTTAGGTAAGTTCATAGGGACCAACAATTGAGTTCATCACTTGAATCCAAATACTTATCACTGTTTAAATCCAATTTGGTTAACAAAAATTCGCGCATACATTAATAATTAATGGTTAGGTCTATCTTGGTAGAAAACAGAATAACATACATAAAAGGATACTCGATGACCGGATTGGCAAATTGTGATACAGTAACCTTATAATCCTAGACGTTGTGCAGTTTCTAATTGCAAGAAAAAGTCTACTTCAAATATCATATTCCTCCAATTCGGATCCAAACCTTATTATGATATTGCGCCATTGTCTTCAAGATGGATCCAAAAGTGTTTAGTTTTTTTTATTTATGCTTTGTTGGAACACAGGGCTCTTACGATTTAATTACTGCAAAACAACCGAGAATCTATAATTCCTGCTGCTTTTCAATTAACTTGTTCGTTCCTAAGTTGATGTCGAGATATAATATCGAGTGTGAGATTTTGGTACTAAAGATGTCATAGATTCGTGTAACACAACGACAGTTACATAATTTTTAGAAATGTAAGAAAATTGGATCGCCAAACATAATAATCGTCATATTGATAAATATTTATCACCTTGAACACAACAGTTTGAGCTCCCGTTTATCTACTAGTTTCTTACTCATTAAAAATAGTACGTATCCTTTAAGTCATTGAATAGTAGAGGGAACTTGAAAGTGTTGATATTTTCGAGCTATATTTGATAATTAAAGTGAATATGGACCTCGGTAGTTTTCTAATCAATTCTTTGCCTTCAGTGCTATCTATTAACCGGTGAAATAAATGCAATTTTTTGATTACTAGGGAAAAAAAACATTTATTGAAGTAAAATAACTAAAGACTTGACTGGATCAACCAATCATAAAATTCAAATAGGTTGAACGTTGGAGTCAGTTGTGTACTTGGCTTGGGCAATACTGATAGTGAGATCATCCAAATTGTAGACAGCGTACACACTTCTCAAGAAAGTGTCACCTAAAATAATTCCATTTTTATCAGCTGGAGTAACGCCAATGACACAGGTATCGGAGAGATCTCCATTAGTTGTGTAAACAGGAAGAATAAGGTCAGAGAATGGGATAGAAATTTGAGCACCTTGATCAAACTTGAAGGTAACGGATCCCTGAGGAGCATTGCTACAGGTGAAAACATAACCTTGTTGGCTGTCAAAATGACCATTGTCATCCTGAATAATGGTTTGCACAACACTAGAAGGCAAGTAAGTAATGGTGGTACCACTGTCAAACAAAGCTGGAGCATTGACCGAGTAAGATTGGCCAGCAACACTGACGCTGTCCAAGTTAATTTCTAATTGCAGGTCACTCACAACCTTTTCAGTAACTAAGTTTCCAGTATACTTGGCATGATCAATTCCACCAAAGATAACGGAACCAGTGCTTGCGTGAACATCATTCAAATACAAAGAGTATGCATTTTTGGAGATGTAACCCTGGCTCTTCAAGAGATCAGGGAAGTTTGGGTATTGTCTAAAGTTAGCTTCGTTAGTATCTAACCCAATACCAACAAGACCCATATTAACCGAAGTACTTGTAACAGCACCAAAATTAATCTGCTTAATAGTGGGGCCGCCTGGAATTTGAACATCATCAACAGAAAAATCACCTTTGGATGATGAACCGTCACCATATTCAATAGAAAATTCGTCGCCTAAGTCTTGGTAAGTCGACGATTGACTCGGATCAAACACACCACTTAAGGTACAGAAGTTGTCAGGAGCATCAGGTGGAGGATCCTGGCATTGGACACCAGTTACTGGGGCCCACAAGTCCGAACTACCAGTGTCAATATCAACGGTAATTTGTTGTTTGTTTGAGCCAAACAATAAATTGGTAGAGTAGTAGACAACTTCATTAACCAATTGGAAGGTAGGTGTACCATCTCTCTTATTAATTTTTTGGACGGCGTAAGGAGATTTCGTCTTTATTGAGGTGTGGTTAGAAGGTGCTAACTTAACATCGAAATCCAATTTTAAAATCTTCGAATCATCTCTGGCTTCAAGCAGGTTGGAGTCCGCATCAGCAGGAATGGCCATACCGTTGGAGAAAAGGGCAAGGGCCAAAGTTAAGAGAGTCTTGGTAGAAAGTGAAGTAATAGAAACCATTGTAATTGATGATCTTGAGGAAGAAATCTTGAAATAGCCTACTTTTCGTGCCCTTTTATGCTATTCTCCAACGCTATCAAGTACACCTTTGGCAACCACTAGAACCTCCAATTGCCTACCGTGGCTCGTCTGTTGTTGACCATTTAATTATTAAAAAATATCTTATTAGTCAATTGGGGTTGTCTCCAGCGAGCGGCACCAATTCCATTCTAAAATGTAAACAGAATTGAAACCTTGCTTCTATTGTTGAATGGTTCTGTTTCCACCGGATATGAATTATTTTGAAAACAAAATGCGTTGAAGGTAAATCTTCGATTCTAGGACACTACGGAACGGTCAAGAAAAGGAATGTTCTAAATTTTAGCATAACGCTTTGGAAGTGTAGACGGACAGAGATAACAAGGAATATTAGTTTGACTAAGACAGAGGTACGCTCTCGGCTTCTTGGTAGGGTTCTCGAAGAAATAATATGTCATACTGTCCCTTTCAATCGCATAAGGTGCTAGAAAATATATCAAGCATGGAAATTAGAGTTAGCAAGTGCAGCTGTCCATACGGCTCCAACGCCAATTTCAGAACAATGCATTGAATTGGGGGTATCTCTCCTTTAGATAAGCCCCTTTTGTATGCACGACGCGAAAGTCAGACTATAGTATTCTTGCAAGTTTGTGCAAGCCCCCTGTCATAACCATGCAGTTAGAAAAGCGCATCACCAATCGATAAGACGTACAGTGCTTATCATTTCCTTCCAATCGGCTTCTAGGTCGTGGAAATTATTAAAAATAGATTATGACATGCCCGCCTAAAACTATTATCATTCCGCAAAGGCATTTTGCTGCAGAATCAAGATTGTTTTTACACGGAGTACCGATCTAGCATCTTCTAAATAAATAAGGCGGGATTGTAGTAAATTCAACGGTGGTCTGGTACTTCTACTACAATAGCCACAACCAGTCAACAATCTTTGTGGCGTGCGTTTTATGAATAACTGGATCCTGTCCATACTGATATAAAATTTCCTCGAGGATAATCAAAACGAAACATTTATCATGTATTGTCAAGCGAGAATGCGCAATTTCTTATAATTTGCATAAAAAATAACATTTAGATCAAGCGTTTCAACATACTGTAAGCATCAGCATTTTCATGATCTATCATCGGAAGCTTCACCAACGTGAAAGGGAGTGTGGTCAATCCCATCAGTAATTCTTCCACAATTGAAACACTGTTTCACTGAAAGTCATAAGACCTATTACTGTTACGAAACCATAAAGAAAATAGTGTCATCTGCAAGGCTTGGCTGACCTACTCATATACGACTGTGTAGTTAACTGAATGATGACTAAATAATAGACCCGAGGCTTAGTCATTTTTACCAAGCTTGCAGCAACTGTGGTTACTACCTTCCGGTTTTCGGAATTAAGTGTTTAGGTTTTGACTTGCAGAAAATCAATATGTTTCAGCACGGATTTACCTTACAACCCTTACAGGTTTTCGCGAACGAAACTTTAGTGTGTCCGGACTGGGTAAAATTGAGCGGTATGTATGGAATACAACCTGGTGCTAACGTTATTGTGTATTCCGTCTTCAGCAATTCGTGTTCATGTCTCACAACTTTATGTTTAGGAGTAAATCGACTACGTTATACATTCCAGCAATTATTCTGATACTCCAGTTTGACGTTTTTTTGGGGTTCATTGTTCAATACTACTAAAAATAAGGATGAAACAAACAATTTTCAACTATTGGCGGTACTTAGGTTTACAAGCAATTGTATGATTGGCTGCTATTTTGAGATATACAACGAATAGCGTCGGTAACGTTCAGTTAGGAGACATGCAAGACAACTGTTGCTCAAACCGATTGAGCACGCAAGAAGAAACTGGAAGAAAAGCAATTATAACAGTAATATTTGTCACCCAATGCCCCTATTCCGACTTGATTTCATCTTTCGAGGTATGTCACTTATTTAAGCGAAAATGTATCAGCCTAGACAGCAATTAAGAGTCAATTTTGCAAGATGAATGTCTAGAAGAATGTGGAGGCATAAAAGCGTCCTTAAAAGTGTACGAATACACTCAAAACTAAGTAGACATGCGGGAATAAGATTGGAAAAAAAGTTCAATCTCGATATTCTAGATCGTTCAGTAAAAATCATATTCTATCACGTTCAAGAATATACTTTTTAATTAATATCTGCGAAAATGTGTTGTTTGAGAGAAAAATTCACCAAAAGTCTCATGACAACAAACACTCGATTTACCCAACAAACCTTCACTTACGTGACTGATGATACTTAAATGGTACCCACCTGAATACTTAGAGCCAAGGCACGTTCAAATGCCTAGAATTGGATGATTGAATTATTCGATCATGTGGTACTCTATTTTTGGTTACTGACACCAACTAGGCTAAAAAATTTTATGATTAACCAAAAATGGCACCGGGGGACGGCACGCGGAGAAGATTAATTGTGAAAATATTTACACCGCATATTGTTGTTAATTGATTGAGAAGTTCATATTTTTGAAATGTGATTTTTTTGTAAATGCTTCACGGATATGCTGACAACTTTTTCAAGTGTTATGCTTATCAATTATACTGCTGGACCTTTAAAGAATTCTTGATTCAAAATGTACCAATTGCTTTTTTTAGTTTACAATCTCTAACTACCAACAGTCAAGCCAAAACCCAAAATAATATTGTGAGATCTGCAAAATTATGCAAGGTGATTAATAGGGGGGCAGTCTTTGAATGTTTTTGACAAGAAATTCGGTACCAATTTGGCTTTAAGGTTTGACAGATGGAAGGACTAATATCTGTATACTGAATATTGATGTATTTAAACTCAAGTTACTTACATATAATGAGTGAGTGTTTGCATTACTCGAAGATTGAATCAAGCCCTCCACCTTGACGTCACCTGACAAGATGTACTATGATAAAGAAAATCGTCGATCAATTTAATAATACTGAAGAGATTTGCGATTTCCTACTTGGGTTGATGTTGTATCACTTACGCCGTAGCATTCAACCACCGAGGCAAATTAAGTCCCGAATTTGCGATAACTGGATGCTGAACCAAAGAATATAAAATGGGCACAGTCCCGACTTGAATGTATCTCTTCAGAAGTAGCTCAAAATGTTGTTCAAAGCTACTCTAATTTGGCTTGTTTTGTTAGTTTTCGGTGTCCAAGGCTATGACTGGTTATCTAGTCCTGTAAAAAGTGGTCCATTTACTCGCTTGACTGCTGACATTACTGTGATTGATGGTGCTATTCATGGGTTTTTCTACGCGACTCAATTTTTTTTCAAGAATAGTAAAGATGCTGGTTATATCGGGGTTCAGCCAAGAGAGCCTGGGGTTACCAACCGCTTGGTTTTCAGTTACTTTGGTGAAGCAACTTCGAATCATCCACACTGCAGTAAGGGTGCTGATGGTGGCACCGGTGTTTCGTGCGGATATGATTGGCCTTGGAAATTCAACAGAACTTACACAACTGAGGTCGTTCTTGTCAGCCAGAACGTCACTGCTAATACCAATACCTGGGTCGGTAATCTTATTGACAAAGAAACAGGACAAGTTATTGAAATTGGAAGATACACCACGCCTAAGACGAATGCTTTATTAAGTGGTCGCACTTTCCAATTCAACGAGGATTACTTAACTGCAGTGAGAACTCCTTGCTACAAACACACCAAGTACACTCAAGGCTATGCTACTTACTATGACTCACAAAACAATGCTTATCCCACCAGCTATCTTTATGCTCAATACCCTATTGCCAATGGTAGACAAGACCAATGTGCTAAATACTGGAACCAGACCAACTTGCGGTTTATTAATGATGTGAAGAACAAGCAGTATATTCTTGAAACTTCTATTTTGCCTCCAGTGCCAGCAAAAAAGAGTTCTTGATATAAGCTGGATTGCTTCATATATTTTCCTCTTCTAAGCTAAACAATATATGCCGGTCTTCTTATTTCTGTTGCTTTAATCACAGTGGTCATTTTTACTGCAAGATCCCGCCACAAAAATCCTACATAAAAATAATCGTTGCAAAACAAAAAATGGCTGCGAATAAATCTACGTACAAATACAACAAGCGGTAAACCAAGAGCATAGACAAAAAAATTTTACCGTAATTGCTTTGATAGTTGCTTTGATAGTTGCTACTTTGATATTCAATGGCTCATTCCGACATGTTTCATATGCTAATTTCTTCAGAAATCGACACTACATTTGATGGCAGCTTTGATGCCACAAATAAACATGGTTTACAACTAGTTGCTTTCGAGCCATCAATATACCAATTGGACTTCTCAGATTACCATAGTATAGATGCCACAAGTACTAAATCGATGTTTCATGACGATGAGGATATTGTCAGTTCGTGGTTAGAGTTTTCCAACGATGAATATGTATACGATTGTCCCGATTTTTTCAAAAATACGGAATATTCACCACTTGAATATGCCAGTCCTATTACAGAATCAGAATATAGTGTTGACATAATCAATATTGGTGATGAAAAAGAATCCAACAATGTTACTTTAGGTATAATGAATAATACCATCGATGGAGTCACCGGTAACAAAACACTACTTCACGCATTCAATACGAAAGATCCCACTGATTACACTCAAGTTTCGATTGTTACGATTGATATACTGTCACACATCCAGAATTTGGCAAGAAATTGTATGCTGAATGAGACGAGGCAAGACATCGAGCTGAAGCTCGTGAACAATTCGTCCACTTTCGACACTGCCATTGTTAGAAAAAAGTACACCAGACCCAACCTTATACGAGATCTTTTTGACCAGGGCATGCTAGCAAGTGGTGAATTTGGATATGAGTACAATAGCAGTTTTGAGCTTGGTGGCCCATATGAACCCGAGTATTTCCGTTTTGAGAACCATCCAGACAACACTCCGGTGAGTGGAACTCGGCATGGACTTTGTCTGTACTGTAAGGATATCAAGTTTTTCCATATAAAGACGTCAGGCTATGGGCAGCATATGGCATTGTTTCATGGGATATTTCCATCGGGGCAGATTACACCCGATCCGATTTGTGGAGGAATTTATCGGCTCAAGAAGATAAATGAGCTAAACGGGAAGCGTAAACGGCATGCACACGAGCATCCACGACTGGGTGTGGTTTGTCCCGCGTGTTTTGAGATTGTGGAGACCGAATGTACCAAGACTACACGGTCAGAACGGCCACTAACTAAGTACTTGCGGCATTTTCGAGACTGTCACGTTAAACGGCAAGGTCCTTTATCTAAGTACCAAGAATTTAGATAATAGACAAAAACAAAAAGTAAGCCCGACGCGGGAGTCGAACCCGCAACCTTTTGATACCTTATAAAGCGCTGTAAGTGACTTTTAAAAGTCAAACGCTCTAGCCGATTGAGCTAGCCAGGCTTGCTTACAGGAAGAAGTTGATTTGTAGCTGACGTGTTTTGGTTTAGTAAATCAACATTCTTCATATTTATATTTGAAAGAAAATTGACAATAAGTTTGGATTTTTGGAACATCCCTGGATGAGTTTTGCTGGTCAAAGAAAAGAAGACAAAAGGGTTGGAGTCGGAACTGGGGTAACAGACTACTGTTGGTCAGACTTTTAATCATTTGAGGCGGGACGTTAAACCCGGAGGTCACAGGCTGCAAATTATGTCAGCGCCTAATATCTTTACTTTTCTCGTAAGTACAAGTCCGGGCGTGACAAACTGCGTGTCTTATTAGTAAGTGAGTGGTCCAAAGGTCACTGATGGGCTAAATTATCCGGAAATAAGCAAATAGATGTGGTTGTGGTTGTGGTTATTTCCAGCAGCAAGCATGTATGTATATGACATGACTTGTTTGAGCTATTATTCCCGAACATCCTGAGAATAAGCTTTGCAACCTCCGGGACTCGTGGCCGAGCAAAAGCAAAAAGCGTTGGGGTATGGATGTTTTGTGTCACGTTTTTTGGGGGTGAATGCCTCATTGATTTTCCTTTTTTTTTTTTTTTTCTCGCACACCGGACAAGAGTGAAGCAGTCGGATTTTGATTGGCGAATAAATATATAGCGGCTTGTTTGTCTTAGCAGCACTGCATCAGTTAAACAACACAACCTTTTCCCTTTTATTGTTATACAAATGTTGAGATCCTCATTCCAGAAGTCTAGCAGACTCAATCAGTTTGTCAGATACGCCTCCACCAAGTACGACGTTGTTGTTGTTGGCGGTGGTCCCGGTGGTTACGTTGCCGCCATCAAGGCAGCCCAATTGGGTTTCAACACCGCCTGTATCGAAAAGAGAGGCTCTTTGGGAGGTACCTGTTTAAATGTCGGGTGCATTCCATCCAAATCCTTGTTGAATAACTCGCATTTGTACCACCAAATCAAGCACGACTCCGAACACAGAGGTATCGAGGTCCAAGGCGCCTCCATCAACTTCCCTAAGTTGATTGAAGCCAAGGACAAGGCCGTCAAGGGTTTGACCGGCGGTATTGAAATGTTGTTCAAGAAGAACAAGGTTGCTTACTTGAAGGGTGAAGGTTCGTTTGTCAACGAAAAGACCCTTAGCGTTAAGCCAATCGACGGTGCCGAAAACTACGAAATTGAAGCCGACAACATCATTGTTGCCACCGGTTCCGAGCCAATCCCATTCCCAGGCATTGAAATCGATGAAGAAAGAATCGTCACCTCCACCGGTGCCTTGTCTTTGAAGGAAATCCCAAAGAGATTGTCCATCATTGGTGGTGGTATCATTGGTTTGGAAATTGGATCCGTTTACTCGAGATTGGGCTCTGAAGTCACCGTCATCGAATTCCAAAACGCCATCGGTGGTGCTGGTATGGATGCTGAAGTCTCCAAGACCACCCAGAAGTTGTTGGCCAAGCAAGGTCTCAACTTCAAGTTGGGTACCAAGGTTATCAGTGGTGCCAGAGAAGGTGAAACCGTCAAGATCGAAGTTGAAGACGTCAAGTCCGGCAAGACTGAACAATTAGAATCCGATGTCTTGCTTGTTGCCATTGGTAGAAGACCATACACCCAAGGCTTGAACTTTGACGCTGCCGGTTTGGAATTGGACAACAAGGGCAGATTGGTTATCGATGACCAATTCAGAACCAAGCACGAACACATCAGAGTCATTGGTGACGTCACCTTTGGTCCTATGTTGGCCCACAAGGCCGAAGAAGAAGGTATTGCTGCTGCTGAATACATCAAGCACGGTCACGGCCACGTTAACTACGGTAACATTCCATCGGTCATGTACACCCACCCAGAAGTTGCCTGGGTTGGTCAAACCGAACAGGAATTGAAGGAAAAGGGCATCAAGTACAAGGTTGGTAAGTTCCCATTTATTGCCAACTCGAGAGCCAAGACCAACTTGGACACCGACGGTTTTGTCAAGGTTCTTGCTGACGCTGAAACCCAACGTGTTCTCGGTTTCCACATCATCGGTGCCAATGCCGGTGAAATGATTGCTGAAGGTGGTTTGGCTTTGGAATACGGTGCTTCGCCAGAAGACATTGCCAGAACCTGTCATGCCCACCCAACCTTGGCTGAAGCCTTTAAGGAAGCTGCCTTGGCCACTTTCGACAAGCCAATCAACTTTTAGAGAGTCTTTTTAAGTAATGTACAAAAGTAAGAATTAGAATGTAGAGAAAAGTAGAAGAAGAAGAAGGAGCAGGAGAGAAAATGTCGCGCGACATTTATCGAGTTTCGATCAAAATTTTTCAAAACCTCAAGAAACCCATTTGATCACCAGTCATGCCATCGTTGCAAAAATTCCATGCGCAGGTCGAGCGTCATGTAAAGCTGATGGACAAGAACTTGTGTGCGAACTTGATTCGTCACGAGTACATTGTGACGACGCGGACGAAGGCTAAAAGATCGCAGGCGAAGATCGAGACGTTTCTTGCCCTGGCGTTGCAGAAGAATCAGCGCATGCAAAGCAAGCCGTTCAAAGAGAGATTGGAGAAGAACGAGGCGTTAAACTACTTACAACCACCAGACCGTCTTGAGATCGGTACCAAGGTCATTGAAGACTTGGCTACACGCTACGCTGAGCGGACGACGGGGTTCACCCGGATCATAAAGTTGGAGCCACGTCTCGGTGAAGACAAGGCGCCAATGTCGGTTCTTGAGTTGGTGGATTCGGCCTACGAGGTGAAGATGTGGTACACTGCCAAGATTGTGGCGAGACTCGAGTTGCAAGGGCTTGAGTTGGACGATATCACCAAGCATAACGTTGCCAAATTGACGCAGAAACGTGCTGGTGGAGCTGAAGAGTTCCGCCAGGCGGTGGAAACGGCAAAAATTGAGTTTTTCAAGGTGGATCCCGAGACTGGTGCCGTTACCGACGAGCAAATCAAGCAGAACTTGCTCAACACGCCGCAAAATACCGAATATAACGGCGGAAGTTTGAGTGGAACCACGCTAAAGTCCAAGAAGTTCAATACGGTTGCCAGAGCCACTAAACCCGAAGTGCAACTTCCACCATCTCCATTTTTGTAAATAGAATTTAATACAGCTAAATGAAATAAGCCTTTTTCTTTAGTAACCAAATAAATAAAATTGAATTTTAATAAAGAACTATCATCACAATTTTTTTTATCAACTACCCAGTTTTTTTATAACTTTTATGTGGTTTTCAAGGTCGCATCTTCAGCCTAAGGGCAAAACGGCAGTGATTGTGGGCGCGTCTCAGGGTTTGGGTGCCGAACTCGCACTGCAATTGTACCAACAAGGATGTTCGGTGGTGCTTGTGGCGCGGCGGGAAGCCAAGTTACAGGAACAGGTGGACAAGCTTACCGCCGTGAAGGTGGATGGAGCCACTGCTACGTTTGTGGCCAGCGATGTATCGAAATATTCTGGTGCCGTGGCGTTATGGGAAACGGTATGGTCGCGGGGCCAAGATCCCGACTTCGTGTTCTGCTGTGCTGGCCTGGCGGTGCCGAAGCTCTTGGACGAGCTTACTCCAGCGGAAATCGATAGTGGGATCGATACCAACTACAAAACCGCGTTCAACACCGTCCATGCCATGTTTGTCAAGGCAAAATCAGAACATAACGTGCCTGCTGATCAGCATAAGCCACGGCATGTGGTGCTCTGCAGTTCAGTGGTTGCGTTTTTCCCGTTTATTGGCTACGGCCAGTACGCTCCGATGAAAGCAGCACTTCTCAGTCTTTCACTCATTCTCCGCCACGAGCTTGGACCGTACAATTTCCGGGTTTCGTGTGTGTTCCCTGGAAACTTCGAGAGCGAGGGCTACGAGCTTGAACAGACGACGAAACCGGCGATTACGCGTGAAATCGAGGGTCCTTCCACTGCCATTCCTGCCAGTGAGTGTGCCACGCTTGTTTTGAGCCAAATGGCCAAGGGTTACGACACAATCACCACTGATTTTGTCGGCTGGTTATTGGGCTGTTCGACGTTGGGAATGCTTCCACGGACATGGGGCTTTTTCCAGGTTTTGGTGGGACTTTTGTTGCTGATCGTGGCTCCGATCGTCAACTGGGTCATTTACAGAGACATTCTCAAGTTCTTCCGTGAACGTGATAGCAAAAAGAGAAAGTAATTGTGTGTATTGAGTTGTTTTTTATTATTGAAGTAAGTCTTATTTAATCATCTTTTTTCACATTGTTGACAAGCGCAAGGATCTTTTGGTCCACAGCAAGGCCCCAGGCGTACCAGTCGATCTTGTAGAGCCAGTTGACCATCGTGACGATCTCATCGTTCCAAATATCCTTACATGTTTCTGCCACCGAGACCCGTGCGGTGGTGGTGGACTGGAGGTTTAGTGGGACTGGGCTAGCGAGGGACGTAGGGTCGGCGAGAATACGGTCGGCAATGATAGCGTTCGAGGCCTGCAATTGGCTAGAAACAAACCGTTGGTTACGGTGAAAGTACTCGGCAGTATAGTACGATGCGGCTGACGTCAACAACACGCCGCCGAGAAAGCCATGTACTCTGCCCATTGGATACTGAATGAATATGGTTTGATAGATTTTTTTTTTTTGGTGGAATTATTTAATTGTTGCACGAGAATTCTCGCAGGTTTGTCACTATTTTTCTAAACTTGTCGCTATTTCTCATAAATTTCCAGACTTTCTCACTATTCCTCGCTATTTTTGTGAAGTTGTCGCTAATTTTCAGCTTGTCGTTTTCATTTATTTCTATTTACAAAGATTCCTGGTAACGTTGCAATGCCCGCTTGATAAAAGGAATCACCTTGTTGTTGTCCATGACAACATTTTCGCCCGATTCACGCAAGGAACGAACTTCGGCAGCAGCAGCATCGGCGTCCTGCAACAAGAACGGCAACTCTTCGGCCGCGCCTGCCAACGGTAACAATTCCGGCAGCGCGCGCAGCGCCTTGACACGAGCGACATACGCCAAACCACGCACAAACTGCTCGTCGATATCGGTAGCGAGATCGTAGTCACTGAGATGGGGCTGGATGCCAAAGAAGGCATACTGGAGCCTCACCAACTTCTCGTTGTACGCCACAAACTCGGCTGCTGGCGCTGCAGCGTACCGCTCAGCAAACTCGGCCAAGAACGCATCTTTACGGTCGCCAAGCGTCTGGGCCCGTTCATAGGCAACTTGTCTTTCAAGCAAAACCTGCTTAATCTTCTTTTGGACCGATACGAGCTTGTCATCAAGGTCAGTGAAGCCGTTGGTATGACGGTACTCCAACAGCTGGGCGAGACGCACTTCACGAGCAAGAATGTTACGTTCCTTGAGTACCACGTACCATAAACGGTGCAAATCATCAAAGGATTTCCTTCTCAATTCGGCAAATGTCCATTCACGAGAATCCATATCGAGTTCTTCCCGTGTACGTATAGCACTGGTGGTCTGGCTTCCTTGAGGAAAGAATGCCCATAATGGATGGTCAGGAGATACATCGAAGTTCTGGTGGGTGGGAACAATCGGTTCACGTAACTTGATCTTACTCAAGTCGCCCAAACGTAACTGTTTGCGTGCGAGCCACCGGCTCGACAGCGAAAGGTTTCTTATCATCGACATGATGGTGAAAAATTTTGATTTCGCACTCAAATAAAACTATGAATATGAATCTGAATTGGCGATCTATTCCGTTAACGAGAAAGTTTTTTTTTTCTCACTAAATGTTCACTAAATTTCTCACTAAATTTCTCACTAAATTTTCTTCAATTCTCATTAATTCTTTCACTAACTCTGATTCATTTTTGTCGCTAATCTTCAAAATCTCTCACTATTTTCTACTTGAAAAGTTATCAACACTTTTTCCCCCCGATCGTTCGCATTTCATTTCAACTTCATTTTTAACTTCAAATTTCACTTTCTTCAATATTACCATGTCGCTCGAACCACAGCACCAGCAACAAGAACCCTTAGATTTGGTCCGCTTTCAGTTGGACGAGTTTGTATTGGTCAAACTCCGTGGTGCACGCAAAATGAAAGGCCGTCTCCAGGGCTACGACCAGCACTGTAACATGGTGTTGAGTGAAGCCGAAGAAACAATATATTCCGACACCGACGCCGCTCCACAAACCAAAACATCCGAAATGGTGTTTGTCAGAGGAGATTCCGTCATCTTGATCAGCCCCATCAACAATATATAATCCTAAAACTAATACTAATAATAATACACACAGAATCTATTCTATTCCAAGCTGTTCGCTCACGGCTTGCAACTGGGCCGCGTGCCCGCTCCAGCTCTCACGGTACTCGGCTCCTTCTCGAAGAAGTTGCTCGATACTGCTGATTGTAGTGTTGATCATGGCATCGTATTCACCAACCGACGTCGCAGCTCCACCACTGCCGTTTGCTCCCTGTGTACCTTTTCCTTGGAGCCGAAACTGGACTGAGCCATCAGAATGTCGCTCAAATAGACGGCTCGATGCAAGCTGCTCATCAATAAACGCTGCCAAATGGGTTTGCGATAACCAGCCGGCGTCTGGCTCATCGGCAAAGAGCCGTCGCACCTCCTCGGGCGTAAATGTGAGCGCACCAAAGTCAATTTGGCTCGAATCGCCATCATATTCAGACTGCTGCTTGCCGCGTGGCGCCCGAGTGCTTTCAAACAGCTTGACAAGCGCCTTCATCTTGTCCAATAATGGTTTTTGGATCTCTTTAATATCTTTAATTTCGTCTTCGAGAGTCGTAACTTGTTGGGTCATTTGTTCTAATTGGCGACGTAACTCGCCCACATACGGTGCCAGAACCGTCTTTTTGATTTCAAGAGACCGTTGGATTGCAGCAACATGATTGGTGTACGTTTCCAACGCTCGAGCAAGCTCAAATTCAAGTTGTTTGCAACGTACCACCAACTCCAGCCTCACATTCTCTTCGTTCTTGACAACATCGCTGTATAACTGAAAGATATCTTGTCTCACTTTGAGATACAGAGCCACGGACTTATCGTAATACTTGACATGGTTTGCTACCGCGTCGTCAATGAGTTTCTGCTGCTTACTGTTCACAAACGACATTGATCTTTAATACATTGAATTTTTCGCAACGTTCTCTCTCTTTTTTTTATACTGATTCTCTATTTTTTTTGTTAATTAATCATGGATCAACACACAGCGACGGTTTACGTGGCCACTTTCCGTGCGTTGGCAGGTCCAGCGCCGCCAATCGAACTCTTTTCCAAAGTACGGAGGTTTGCTGATGAATTCGGTACCATTTCGCCGTATGACTTGCTCCAACTTCTCCTTGTCAACTCGGCGTCTGATACGTCCGTCGTGGCAGCAATTGCCGCCTGTTTTCTTACACCAAACTCAACCACAGACTTTGATTATGACCAGGAAGAGTTTGCCAACTGGATTGCCGGATCCACACTGCTCGTTATCGCAGTTCCAGAATCACTCACGCAAACAGCTCGCGACTTGCGTTACGAATGCAACCTCAAAGCCCACGAACTCGCGTTTCTTGATGAAACTGACCCCAAATTGCTTCTGTTTGGGTTTGTAAGGGCTCGAGTACTTGCTTCGGCTGCTTATATTGACGATATCGATGCGTTTGACCCGCTTTTTGCTTTGGTACTGCTGTTTGAACCGTTTGGTCGCTGGCACCGCGGCGTAATCGAGCCATACCGCTACTACTGGCACGCCTACGGGTCTCTCGAAGTCTCAGCGTTGGGCTTGGATCAATACCTTGCCATTCACGACACCCAAACATTGTTTCTCCACTTGATACGTCCGCTAGATGTGGGAATTTCCAGCACCAAACTCTCGATCCACAACTGGATGACCAACGTCATTCTACCAACAACCATACACCACAACAAGGACTTTGGACCGTTGATATCTTGGCTCTTTCTTGAAGAAACATGGAAAAATCCTTCACAAAAGTACGAAGCATGGCACGACGTTATACGATCGACCATCGAGTTACCTGGATTGGAATTTGCCGACTACGCTGATGTCATCAAGTACTTTCTTGCCAGCACATATTACGATGCCTTGTTTATGACCACAGCAACGTCAGTGGAAACCAGTCGCATCTACGATACAATCAAGTTGACGTTGGCACTTATCACCACCTCCAAGACTCCGCATGAACTCGAGCTTGCCAGCTCCGATTTTTCTAGCTTTTCATCGCTTCTGGTATTTGTGTTGTCGGATTCGAACCCTCTACATGTGCTATTTGAGCCTACCGGCCACTCCATTGCCCTGTTGAAACAAGCAATCGAGATCTGCCAGAAGTTATACCCCATCAACAAACTTACGCTTGGCCGGTACTTAGAACTCAAGTACACCGGCGTGGGAATTGGGGAAAAGGTGAAGGAATTGGCTCGAATCTTGAGCAACTTGACCCGTTCAAACTGGAACCAGCTCTTGGCCTCAGCACGGTTATTTGTGGCGGAATTCATTAGCGTCGAATCGGTTACGGAAGTGAACCGGGTGATCGTGGAACGGTTCCTTTTTGCCAACTTGTTTGATATAGTGGAGGAACTTGTTGGCGAGATTGACGTTGATCCACAAGTATTGTACGAGCTTGTATCGGCAAAGTTCTGGAGTTCGTTCCATGCGGCTTCAAACATCAATGAAAAGTCCGGACTGCTTGTGGAATGTGTTGAATGCATGGGTCTCTTTGATAAACTTGCAACCAGCGAGGGCCAACGAGCTGAAGTTGTGCAAATCAAACACCTTTTCAAGGCGATGAACAGTCTCAAGAACTTTCGGATTAGTGTTGATCATGGGGCGGTCCTTACACCCGCGATTCTTGTGACGAGATTCAAGCCGGTGGAAGATGAACTTGGTGGTGGTGAATCTCCTGTTCTGCTCATTACGCTTGTTCTTGAACAGAACCCGAAATCGTATTTGGCATTTGAGAAGTTGTATCGTATTCTTAACGATATGCTCATTTACTTTGGAGCGAGCGATTCTCGTCCAAATTACTACTTTAACCGGCTCAAATCGGCGTGTATTGAGCTGGCATTGGTGGACAACAACTTTGATTTTGCATACACGCAGCTTGAGCAATTGTATGAACATTATGGCGACGATCGTGAGAGCTTGAGTGAGATCTGGTTGACGTTTTTCCAGGTGGGAAAATACGTTTCTCCCGCGTGGTTTGATGCCACTTCGGTGGACCAGGAACATCTTCAGGTATTGCTCCGGCAGCGGCAAGTCCTCTCATGGACGCTTGGGTTTGTGTCGCGTGAAAACCGTCGCGTGGTGGTGCGGCAGTGGGAATCGGTGCACCGCGAAATCACTGCGGTTTTTAGCGAGCAAACGGTGCGCGACGTGCAGGCGTTTGACGGCGGTGTGTACGCGGCACAGACAGAAATTGGCGCGCTCGCGAACGAACTCTTCACTAACGCCACCGCCAACTCGCACCACGCTAGCGAAAAGATCTCGAACTTACTTGTTTCTGGCTTGGGTTGGGCGATTGGTGCGAATCGATAATAGTAGAAACAAAAAAAAAACAAGGTAGAAATAAACAATAATAAATACATTTCAGACAGCTTATGTATCGTTGTGGGCACCAAATACGGCGCTGGATATACACACGGACACAGAAAACAGGCTGCCCTTTGTCAATGAGCGATTTTAAGGTTCATCATGTAGCGAAAGACGCCGATGTGCTTGAAGGAATCGACTTTGACTCGTCGTTTTCCGACTACACACAACCCAAGAAAGAAGACACCGAAATGGACGATTCGTTTGAGTTCAGTGACGATGACCACGAGCTCTTGAAAGCTGCAGACGATTACCAGCGCAAACTCAACGATATCACCAACACAGTCACAAAGAGACCCGCGTCATCGCCATCAAAAGTCGACATGGCTAAACAACAATGCCAGGAACAACATCCTCTTGGATCCAAGCTCCTAGAGATGATGGAACGCGAGCTTAGCCAGAAACGGTCCCAACCATCACCAAGCCAGGAACACATAAATAGCCAAAACTTCGCGTTTCGTATCCCACTACCAAACATTAAACCGCTCGTTCAAACCAGAAATATCTCGTCGTCCACTACAGCAAAAGCAACTGGAAAATACGCTTCTATTCAACTAGCGACCCAGAAACCACTAAACCCTCAGGATGCCAAAGCAATTGAAAAGATCAAAGCCGTCAAACCAATCATTCTCTCATCAGAACAGGAATACGTGCTCCAGCAGATCGTGGGAGGCACCTCCATGTTCTACACCGGGTCAGCAGGGACCGGTAAGTCGGTGCTCCTTCGTTCCATTATCAAAGCATTGAAATCAAAGTATCCCGACGGCGGTGTGGCCGTCACTGCATCCACAGGCTTAGCTGCATGTAATATTGGTGGTACTACGTTGCACAGCTTTGCTGGAGTCGGTCTTGCTCAAGGACCCGTGGATCAACTTCTCAAGAAATTACGTCGGAATAAGAAGGCCCTCAACAAGTGGCGTACCACTAAAGTACTTATAATCGACGAGATCTCGATGGTTGATGGGATCTTATTGAATAAACTTAATGAAATTGCAAAGAAAGTTCGTCGTTCCGATAAACCATTTGGTGGAATTCAACTCGTGGTCTGTGGTGATTTCTACCAATTGCCTCCGGTGGTGAAAAAGACAGCACCTGACGGAACCGAATTAGAGACTTCACCAGAAGCATTTTTTGCCTTTGAATCAGCAGCATGGGAAGAAATTATCGAGCAAACTATCATTTTGAAAGAAGTGTTCCGGCAAAAAGGAGATCAGATATTTATTGATATGTTGAACGAAATGAGAAGCGGCAGAGTCTCTGAAGAAACTGTTAGAGAATTCAATCGTTTGGAAAGACCATTGGAATGCCCCAACGGCATTGTTCCGGCAGAGCTTTTTGCCACGAGACTGGAGGTTGATAGAGCCAATAATACCCGTTTAAATCGCATCGAGGGCCCTGCTCAAGTGTTTAATTCTCTTGATGCAGGGTCTTTACCAAACCCCCAAAGGCAAAACTTGCTTTCTAACTTTCTTGCTCCAAATCAACTCTTCTTGAAGAAGGATGCCCAAGTCATGTGCATTAAAAACTTTGACGATACACTTGTCAATGGTTCGTTGGGTCAAGTGGTTGATTTTATGGATAAGAATACATACTTGAAATCAATTGCTCCTGCCACGGAAGATGAAGATGGTGAAGATTCCGATTATATCTTTGAAGGTATAAAGTCAGACAAGGAATCAGTGAAAGTAAAACCTCCAAAGAAAGATCCCAAAGAAGCTGAGAAAGAAAAGATTGTTGCTAAGTTTGAGGAGCATCAGATGGAAAACCCCAAGAGAAAGGAAGCTCTTGGAGAAGAGTTTCAGAAGGATTCGAAGAACAAAAAGTATCCGTTGGTCAAGTTTTTGTTGCCAGATGGAGTCAATACGCGACTGGTTTTGGTAGAACCTGAACAATGGAATATCGAGGATGAAATGCATCAAGTCTTGGTCTCGAGAGTCCAGTTGCCACTTATTTTGGCATGGTCTCTTTCTATTCATAAGTCACAGGGTCAAACACTTCCAAAAGTCAAGGTCGATTTAAAGAATGTATTTGAAACGGGCCAATCGTACGTGGCGTTGTCGAGAGCAGTATCCAGAAACGGGTTGCAGGTTTTAAACTTTAATGAAAGCAAGGTTAAAACACACCCGAAAGTCACCAAGTTCTACCGTTCGTTGCTTTCAGCAGATGAGAATATCAAGCAAAAGGGGCAACAGAAGTTGAATTTTGCGATCCTGGCTGATGATCGCTAACGGTCTTCTTAATACTAATGATTATGGATGGGAATTTTGTAAATACAAAGAGAGTAATATACATATGTACAGGGCAACTAGATAACTAGTAGAAAAAGGGTTGTTGGGGTTTATCTGGAACTAATCTCTTGAGAGAATGGTTGGATAAAATTCCGTTGTACGAGATGATCTGGCCAAGACGCACAATATCCTGTTCATGGAGTAAGTCAACCGCCTTTCTTTTCTGAATGTTGGTCAAATCAGTAACAAACATAAGGTTCTTTGGTTTGGTGATGGTGGTGGTGGTATCGTTAAGCTTTGCCAAATAAAACGCCAGTAAATCGTTGTACGGATCCATCACTCCACTGATAGACAGACAATAAGTCTCATGAACTTCTGATTTATAGTTTTTGGAAGATGCAAATGCTATCTGTGGAAGCAAGGTATCAATACCTAGAAGAACCATATTGGAGAAATCTCCCAATGAGGTCCCCAATAACTGACTTGGAGTCACGATCGTATTTGATTTGATATCGGTTTCAGCATTACCAACAACAATCTGATCATCCATGTTGGTAAGACGAGCTGCTATGCGATGAGGATTGGTGTACCCTGGAACAACAAAAAGAATCGGATCCTGGTTCACAGATTCTCTGAATGACTTTAAGGTTTGCTTAATTAACTGACTCAAACGACGAGATTCACTGCTTTTAATCATCTCTGCTCGAGTTTTAACATACGCCTTTTCGTGGTTTTTGAGATTGGCTCGCTGGACATGTTGGTCCATATGATCCATCGTCTCAGATTCGCTGGGACACTTTCCCACGTCAAGGTCTTTTAATTCGGTAGATTTGTCGCCAATCAAAGCTGGAAAGTACACGTTGAAACTGCTTCCAGTATCAAGTTGGCTATTTGCGATGATAAGCTTGCGTTCCTTCTCCTTCATTTGTCTTTGCTCATCATTGAATCTGATTATACGTTCGATGTACTTGGCCAAAGGATCTTCAATATCTTCATTGAACTGTGAACCCTTTTCCACAAGGTACAGTGTGTATGCATCATAGATTTGGTTACTCCTTGCAGAAATCGGAGCCTTTGCAATCTTTCTAGACTTTGTAGCTACGGCAGCCTTGGTGTTAAGCATGCGCTTGTAGAGAGGTTCGTTCTGGGAAATAAAACAAAACTGGATTGGCTTATAAAGAAGCTTTCTTTTGAGTTTAATTAATCTCTTGAGAAGCTCTCTATTGGCTGCAGAATCGACGGTTTCAACCTGTTCGCTTGTCAAACCCGCCAAAACCATTCTGGTATGGTTAAATTCAGAAGGAGAATGTTTAGATTCAGCATACTCGAGTCTTCTCTTTAAATCCTTTGAATATGCCTCCAAATGAGCTCCTTGGATTGCTTTTATGACCTTTTCTATTTTATTGTAAGATTTATTCTTCTTCCCTGTCGTTCCTACAAGCATGTCATTTCCAAGTGCTGAAGTTTTGATAAACTTATCCATTTCATCTACAGCAACCATTTTGAGATCTTGTAGATGTTTGTTTTTTGTGATGCAGACGGTATTTTTGTTCTCGACGATATCAACCAATCCGGATAAAGTGGTGACAAGAATCTGAGGTACGTCAACGGGCAAATCACTCAGCGAGACAATCTCGGCTTTTTTGTTCTGGTACACAAATTCCACACTGAGTGGTTTTCTCGTAATCTCGTATCTGTTTTTCACCGGGACTAACTTGTCTGGACAACATTCTGGAGGGATTCCGCTGATCAAGCGTTCTAAGTACTGTCTGTACTTATCAACCAATGTATTCGTAGGAACCACAATCACTGTGTCAACACCTGAAGCCGTTCGAACAAGTTTATAGTTGGGTGTCCGTGATAATGTAAGGTTGATGGCGTGCACAAGTAATGCAAAGGATTTTCCGGTCTGATTTCCACCGTTAAGAATCACACTATGTTCTGAATTCAACACTGACAATAGTTTCCGTTGGTCATCAGTTGGAGCCACATTTTGGACAATTTTTGTTGTGTTGGGAGGAGCTAAATGATCATTGATGTTCTTTTGAAGAAATGGTACTATATTGAACGCGGTAAAGTCAGTTTCTCGGATTGTGGGGTCAAATTTAAGAGTCGTTGGTGTCGATTTGAGCAGTATCAGTGCTGTTCCTACTATCAGACGACTGAAATGTCGTACTGCTACTGCACAACCACCAAATCTATGTAGCATAATAGGATTTATATTTAGTCTAATAAATAAAATAAATAAGATGGACTTCACACGCAGGATTCTTGCACCCCCAGCCAAAATAAAGAAAAAAAAAAGAATTAAAAAATGGGTGCAAAAGAGAAGCTTCATACTGAGTTTCTTCTGAATAATGGTTTCTTTTCGCCATGACGTGCTTTTCCTGATTCCATTCTTCCAGCGATCTTGGGGAATTTACCCGTTGAGTCCCATAGTTCAAATAACTTATCGGCATAAGCCAATCCAACGTGATAAATCTCATCGAATTTAGCAAAATCTAACGTCGCATAATTATCAATTGGTGGCCGCAAGTAAACCACACCAGGTGTTTTCTTTGCAAGCTCAAGAGCATTAACACTAGCAACATAAGCCAAACGCAACTGGATATCCATCATGTTTGGTACGTTAGGATGCTTTGAAAATGGATTCCATCGGTTAAACAAGACCCAGAACCCAGAAAGTGTATCGCCATAATTCATTGGGGTGCGATCATCGGCAGATCCCACATCGACCGATATAATAATCTTAGCCCCTTTCTTTTTCATTTCCATTACTGGTAAATTATCAATGTATCCTCCATCCAATAACATGCACCCTTGGTGGGTAATAGGAGGTAAAAGTCCTGCCAACGACATCGAAGCACGGATAAAACGCCACGAATACCCGCTTTCATGAATATCCATGGTTGAGTTAGTGATGTTGGTTGAGTTGCAGAAATATTTGATCCAGAAATCCTCAATTTCAGTGGTACCAAATGTCTTCCAAATACCACGGTTAAATTCATACCCAGTGATGTACGAAGTCACAGGATAAGTTAAATCAAAGATTGACCGCCACAAAGACGCCACTCTCCTGGAAAACTTTTTGGCACGGGCATAGATTGAGACAATATTATAATCTTTGGCATACAACCCACCAACAAAGGATCCGATAGAAGTACCTCCAATCAAGTCAACAGGAATACCATGCTTTTCAAGGGCAGTAACCACACCAACATGAGAGATACCTCTCGAACCTCCTCCACCTAAGACCAAACCAACAGCTTCATTAGACAAGATTCTTGCCAATCTCAAGAAATCGTTCTTATGAGACTGGGTCTTATATTGGAGGTGTTCACCTTTTTTAAACCGATTATTGTGAATGAAGGAAAATATTGGGTTACTTTTGACATTCTCAAGCCGGGATTTGATGTGTGGATTCGTAGTGCTGCTAATTTTGTCTGCCAACTCACGTATGAGATTCTGGTTCTTCTTTTTAGGTTGAAGTTCGTCTTCACTTCGAGGTATTTCCATTTGAATATGGTGATGACCCTGAACCCAGAGTCGGTTTTTCAACCAGATACTTGTCGAGCCTGGTACCACTGACTTCTCCCGGTGAATCAAACATAAGTCTGTTCTGGCAGTGGTCTTTAATTTGATTAACAAGCGTTCATAGTCTCCAACTCCAGTTGCAACCACGTCATCTTCCGCATCTGCCAATAACAATATGCAATCACCTTGAGAAATGCAGGTAGATGTCCAATTGGATTTCAACTGAGTATCACAAACATATACAATAGTTTCATACTCTGCTTCCAAGTAAGCAAAATAGCCAGATAGTTTGAGCTCTGCCAACCGTTCGTCGAATGCATGACGACCCAAATGATTCAATGTAGATGCCTGGTCCAATGCAATCACATTCCGTCCAATGGTCTTTAATGCTTGAACTAATTTATCAGCAAATTCTCTCACCGGTAAACCACTGACCGTTGGGAGAATAGTGATTGTCTTGTAATCATTGGATAAATGAGAAGTTGTTCTAGATGATACCAATCCAGTACTAAGCTGGGCTGGAGTGTCGGACTTGGCGATTGCCTTACTAGCGACAATACGAGAGATCTTGACCATAAGCGATGGATTCTGCAACGATAACATTTCAAAAAGCGTTCTTGGAATTCTGGCAGTTTCCGAATCTCTAACTGCAATCAATGTGCTTTCTCTTCTCGACGCAGTTAACACCTCTACTTCACCAATGGATTCACCGTGTCCATACTCCCCGAGAATCCGAGAATTTTCCTGCTTTTCAGGCAGTTTTGGAGTATTGGATTCGTCAATCAAATTGTGGTTGTAGTCATGAAACTGAGTTTCAGTTTCTGACTTGTCAATGTTTTGAATAGCACGGAACCGACCACTGAGAACAATATGGAACCCATTTGCCCAGTCGCCCTGTAAACACAAGACACTACCGGCAGGATTGTGACACCATTCAAGAGCAAAATCAATAGTCAAAAGCTTTGGAGTGAGTAACTCCTTTAATCTCGAAGCGACTGGAAGTAAAAGGAAATAGAACTTATCCATCAACTTCAGGTAGTCAGATTTGGATATGCATGCCACAATCACTCCTTTATCTTTTGGCGTCTTTATAGAAACCAAAGACTTGAACCCTACAACCGAAGCCATGTAGCCAGCGATTCCTCCTGGTTGCACTGTGTATAACTTCTTTTTGGCGGCATTTGGTGTGGTCACTGGTACATACAACACATCCAAAGAACCGTCAATCAAATAATATAAACCGGCATTATAAGATCCTTGTTCAACAATGGTGGTATCGGGTCCAATGTACTGGATATCTAACACCTTTGAAAACTCATTCTTGACATTATTGAACGAGTGTTCAAACTTGAGGGAGTTCGATTGCATAACAGCGGGTTTCGTCTTATGTTGGAACTGCTCTGGCCGTTCTTCTTCAAGTACGTTCCCCTTAATCGTGCTAAAGAATTTCATGGGAGTCGAAGATCTTGCGGTTGGAGTCGAGTAATTGCTGAAAGAATCGTATCTAATTCTTCCAGTCATCGAATCATATACTCCACCGTTGGCTCCCTCTTCCATTAGACTCGAAAGACCAACGTATGACGATGAATTTGAGGACAGATTCGATACGGAACCTCTGAAGTTATTTTTATTGTTCAAACAAGCTGAATTTTCGTCAATACCAACCAATTTGAAGATATTTTCAATAATTGCAATACGTAATGATGAATCTTCGGTTTCTTCTTTCTCATCAGAGAAAAGTCGTTCCCTAATATCTTCAATTGGATTGGTGGAACGAGTACTTCTTTTAGGAGACATCAAATGTTTGGCATTGGCAATGGATTTTCTTGTAGGAATATTAACTTCCAGAGGATACACCGAAGGTAATGGTGGTGCATTGGTGTGTGTTTGGTAATAATCGGCTTTTCTTGATAAGGGAACCGAGGACAACAAATCACCTGGATGTGTTGCCTTGAGCCGAGAATCCAACACGACATACCTTGAGGATTTAGAAGGAATAGGGGTCTTTTCTGGAAGGTTTCTGAGCGATAATGAGCTTCCAGTAAAGTTATTTCTATTGCCACTCAAGTTACGTTGCTTGCTAATCGATGTTGTTGAAGATTTCTCGTGTTGGATCAAATTATTGGTTCCATAAACCTTTTCCAAGACCCCGTCATATAAATAACCTGGGAGATTTTGTTGGTTCGTAGTGGAATTCAAGCGAATTTCACTTTCAATAATCTCTCGGGTGAGACCCAAGTAATTGTGGGTTGTATTCATCGTCACCTTGTACAATCTGGTAATAACCATAGTCACAATATGCGATGTCGCCTTGGGGTACTTGGACTGGACTCGTTGGAACGCATGGCGAGGGATAATTGCAATTGTACCGCCATGATGGCGGCCATATCCTGGCTTTGGACGAGCCACGATCTCAGGATACGTTTGTTTTGCCCTTGGAGAGACTGTGGTAGTATCCTGAGATGTATCTGAGGTGTTAGAGTACGTTCTGAGGAGGTTATCGAACGGAGACGAGGGTTTTTTGTCCTTAGGTAAATCAAAGTATTCTGGAGAGTCTCGTGGCATAAACAAGTCAAGTGTACTGATAAGAGAGCTGAGTGGAGTGCCGCTC
Organism: Teunomyces pallodes; assembly: GCA_030556435.1. Taxonomy (NCBI): domain Eukaryota; kingdom Fungi; phylum Ascomycota; class Pichiomycetes; order Serinales; family Debaryomycetaceae; genus Teunomyces; species Teunomyces pallodes. The sequence continues at coordinate 62,524 of JAKTUA010000005.1, forward strand.
TTCACCTCGTTAAGTAATTGGTAGCGTTGGTTACCGATGAAAAGCACGTCGTCTTTTTCATAGTTCAATTCGTTTTCATCTTCTTTGTACTTATCCGATGAAGATGCATCGTCGATTTTGGTGTAAACCTGAATGGTTCCCTCGACCACCACGGAAAAGCCCAAGTTTTCGTCGAGATACAAGATTTCGTTGGGGGACAACTTCTGCGTCGTCATGCTTTTGGTCAATTCATGGAACACGGGTTTTTCCAAGTAGCCAAATACTTTGATGGCACTGAGAAACTCATCCAAGTAGTTACTGGATGTTTTGCGTTTGCGTTTCTTGTTGGCAGTTGGGTCCACAAAGTCTATTCCTTGTTTGGTGAGATCGGAAGCACGGGTTGTTTTCGAGTATTCTGTGAGGAAGCGGTAGCGGACCACCATAAAGCAAAGTCCAACAATGGCTGTAAGTGAGATCAAGATTGTAGAAAGCGAGAGGGAGACTTGGTAGTTTTTGGATAAGAGATTGATGACCATGGTGGGAAGGTTGAGGACGATCCAATTCATGGTTTTAAACAAGAACCAGCGTACAAACCAGAACACAGCACTGAACAATGGAATCAGAGCCGAGTCCTGAACCAGAGGAAGCACAACCGACGTTGGTTCGGACAACGTGGATGTTGTTTCGGAGTCCATGAATAAAATCGAGTTGGTGGTGAGTACGAAAAAGCGGAGAAGCGCGCGACTAAATATCGAAATCTCGAGTACATTTTCGCAATTACATCACCAAAATTTAGCAACTTGATTCTTTGTTATATTTTTTTTTTTAAATACATTTTCTATTTCTCTAATCTTTATTCAACTCGTAAGGCAAACAACCGAATCTATGTAAGATCCGTTCAATACCGTCCATTCCCATTTCCAATTGGTGTAATTCGGGACCGTAACTGATTCTAACGTAATTGTACCAAATAACGTCTTCCAACCGTGACAAGTTTTGAGGATTAATCAAAAAGAAGAATCCAGGCACAATAATCACCTTTTCATGTAAACATTCATGGAAAAATCCCAAACAGTTGGATAATTTCGCTGGTAAATGTGAAAGGTTCAACCATAAGTAAAAGGTCGAGTTGGGCGTATTGTTTTCATCAAACTTGAACCCCATCTTCGTCAATCTACCGAGAATGTAATCACGCTTCATCTTGAAATGGAGCTGGAGCGCCTTCATTTCCTGCTTCACTTTCAATGGAGGTGTCAAGAAGTCTACAGCAGCATATTGGAATGGAGCATTAGACCCTCCATCCAAAAATGAACCAGCAGAACTCAATGCATTCACATAGTCTTCTGGACCCAAGATCCAACAGACTCTCCAACCAGGCAATCTGAATGCCTTGGTAAGACCATTGAGAATAAGAACGGGGTCCTGGTTCACGTCCTCAACAAACTCGGCCGACGATATCGACGATCCAGTACACCCATCGTCGTAATAGTAGTGCGAATAGAACTCGTCCATGATAAGCAAGCATCTTTCCCGACACAACTGGTGCAATCTCTTCAATTGCTTGGGAGCCATACACTTACCGGTAGGGTTTCTTGGGTTCGACGTCAACAATGCCGAAACACCCCGGATCAATTCTTGCTTAATCATATCCAAATGCACTTCGTAGTTGTCAGCTTCGTTCAAGGGAACTGGAATGGGTGAGAAGTTCTTGAAAAGCGACAACATTTCAGCATAAGCAGTATAATCAGGCAAGAAGAACGAAAGGTAACAGTCACTAATGATCGAGGCAATTCTCGTCAAACCAGCTCTACCACCAGGGACAATACACACGTTCTTGTATGTATACTTCGAGGCCTTGTTTCTCCGGTAAGTTTCGTTGTAGTAGTTGGCAACAGCTTCACGCAATACTTTAACACCGGCAGTAGGTGCATATTCCTTCGATTGATCGGTGACTGGGATAGAAGTTGGTCTCTTAAACGAACCAGGAATGGTATCACCATGTTCCGGAGCACCCTGGCCCAAATTTGCCCAATCGTGGTTGTTTTCCGAGTCGTAGCCGTATTCAGTGGCTCTTTCTGTGACCCAAAGCACCCCCGTCAGCGATTGCTTGGTGTTCATCGCAGGCTTATGGATATCTTCATTGAACTTGGGTCTGGGAAGCGGAATTGGTGACAGGTCTCTGCCATGGTGGGACTTTTCCAAGTGCTTGAGGTTCTGGACCAACGTGTGGTGCTTCAGCGAGCGCAGGTGGTCATGGGCACCCGAAGGGGTCCGTGACGAAGGGTATCCGCTATGAAGAAAGGGAGAATTGAAGTGGTTTTCTCTTCTTTCGTACTGCGGAGTTGTTGTTCCTGAAACACCACCAGCACCGGCAGCAGCAGCAGCAGCAGCTCCTGCTTGGCCCTGGTTGTTGGCCAATAATTCGAGAAGGGACGTAGCAGACCGTTTGAGGGCATCGGGAAGCGTGGATTCCAAACGTTCGAATTCTAAGAGCGATTCGTCATCGGAAGGAGCATCATCGTATCCAATTGGTGGAGGGGTTCCTTTAGGACTGGACATTTGTGTTGAATAAGAGAAATTTGATGGTGGTGGGAACAGTACTTTAATGCGAAGGGGATGCTTTTACAGTGACCCGAACTTTCCCCCAGACGCCCTGATCCTTATGTCAGCAACAGCAAGACCCCGATTCAAAGCCGCGTGCATGTGTGCGAGCTGCCGCCGTTACCGGTCCTGCAGTTAGGCACATCTCTCTTTTTTTTTTTTCTTTCCTCTTATTTTTTTGATTCCTGCACCGTGTTGCAACGGTCAAACCTTGAGGCATTCGTGCGGGAGATGACCCGCCCAGCGCAGAATGGGATGATCCAAAGCGGAGCCCAAGCAGATGGCGTCTAAATAATAGGTATTGGGGGAAAATAAAAATAATGGAAATATACCAGAAACGGGGGACGGCCTCCTCCTCCTCCTTTTATATTCTACCCGCCATTGTCTCTGCCTACTCTCCGTGTGTGTGGGGATTCTTGCTCTCTCCACTTTGCTTTCGCTTGTATTACCCTTGTATTTTTTTTAGGACGCCGACTCGGAATCGGATCGGAGGGGCACCGCAGAACAATATTTTTATATTTAATGCCGTTTGAATGTACACCATTTTTGCAGCACCTCCAAAAGTGGGTTTTACCATCACCTTTTTTTTCCCACCTACCTTTACTTTCTAACAAAACTCACTTGTCCTTTTTTCTTATCTATAAACAGAGGTGTTGCTTCTATTTATTGCCTCTCTGATTCATAATCTGCCTCTCGGTCATCGCATCTATATACACTACTCGCTAGCATTTTCCTATCCTAGCTAGCTTCTTCCCCTCCCCCTCACCCGTACCCGGTCCCATGATTGACACCAGCTCGGAAACCAACTTATACAGCCTTTTCCATGACCCTATACATCTCCCTCCCAACTACAGCACACCTAACCTATACTCGGAAATGGGCCAACACACAAGCACACCGAGGCCTCTCCAGCCCCTGACCAAGCACTACGCCTCCCACCCCGACCCCATTCCTTATCTTTATCCCATCGCATCCAACAATTCGTCATTTTTACCTCCAGAACAAGAATCTATCCAAATCGAACAAGAGATAGCAGAGGAATCAGAAGAAGCTTTTTCTCCTCTCCTTTCGCTCCCTTTAGAAATCTTGTACCGCATCATCGAACTCGTATACTTTGACGACAACACAAACTCCATCAACTCCAACCTCGAGTCATTTTCCAAAACAATCCCACTCTTATCGAAGAAAATTAACTACCTTTCCCTCTGCTTCCTCTACAAGTATGCCATCTTCAACCGCCCACATTCCTTCGATAGATTCTTACACAATCTCTTGCATAACCCCGTGATCGGCAAATACGTCGAATACATGGACTTCCAACAATTCACATCCATCGGTTTGGGAAGAACAGGAAGAATGAATCAGGAAATCCAAATGGTCACCTCAACCACTATCTCCACCGCCCTCCAGTTGACCCCTAACCTCATTGAGTTTCTTGCTTCGGAAAATATTCAAGATGACATGGACGTAAATGTGTTACACTTGTTGTTTAATGATCTCAAAAAGGTCCAGGCACTCGACTTTTGTGGAGCTTCTTCAGATAACTTTGTTCGGGCTTTCCAAGCCCTTGAAATCACGGAAGACGTCACTAAATTACTCAAGCTTTCCTTCCATGATTGTTCAAGTTTGACTCCGGATACTTTCATCAAGATCCTCCCAAAGCTTCCCAACTTACGACGCCTTGACTTGACGCATTCTTCCGTCACCTCAAATATCCTATTGACATATCTTCCACATAGCGTCAGATTGACGCATCTCTCACTCGCCCGTTGTTCAAGACTTACCACCAAGGATTTGATCAACTTTCTTACGCAACACCCCGCTGTTTGTAACAATTCTTTGACTTGGTTGAACCTCCAAATCGACTCAAATGTCGTCAGTCCGTTGACGGACATTTATTTATTGTACACGCTCAAGCATCTTAATGCTCCCGATCTCCGTTACCTTAATCTTAGTGGGCTTCCAATCAACAAAAAGATTTTGACAGTAATCAAGAACAAGTTTACTCAGCTCGAGAGTTTGTGTTTGGGCCATGCCACAATTTCATTGGAAGATCTCCGGCATTACTTGGACGAAAACATTCACATCAAGTTTCTTGATATCACCGGAATCAAGCCGGTCTTGACGACATGGAACTTGACCCTGTTCTTGAAAGCCGCATATTTAAGCACTCCATCGCTTGAAGCTATTGAATACGACTATAAGCTTTTGTACGAATTAACTGCTGGAGATTATATCAAAGTTACGCCAGTACAACAATCATTTAATATTGACTACATTTCTACGCCGCAATTACCGCAGATCTGGAAATTTTACGATAACGAGGGGCGGCGTGCGTGGATCTATAAGATTCCCGAGTCCGATGCCGAGTACAATGAGATATTAAATGCACATGGCCGGCTTCAGGCACCGCAGCAGTCGAACTTGGTTTACTATGATTTGGAGACCGGAGACAAGATTGTTGCCAAAGTGACCAAGCCGGCATTCCTCAAGTATGTGCTGCGGAAAATCAATTGTTCGATTGGATATTTTAACTTGAGACACGCGCGGGCGAATTCGAAGGGCCGGTTCACCGAAGATTGTTGGCCGGTGGAGTTCAGCCAGCGTGGCATCTACAATTACTATTCGTTAAATATAAAGTAATGAACATCATTGCATGGTTAAGTTTTGTTATGGAGGAGGGGAGTTGTTTGCTTCCCATCCCGGTAAATGTATGTGGTAACTCGGTAGTATTTTTTTTTTTTGGTTACGTTCTCACATGGAATCCCTCGGGTGCGCACTTTCCCCACACTCAACAAATGTATATAATGGAGGCAGTTGCAGTGGCAAGGGCATTTGTTGCCGATTCCGTGTGACTTTACTTTGTAATCATGTCCGCTCCTGAAATCACTGAGGTCAGACATCCGATTGACGTTGACCGTTTGACTACGTATCTTGCTTCTGTGTCCTCCAAATCGCCACAGACGACGCTTGGGGTACATGTTCCTGACTTTTCAAAGGCGCGGTTTACCATCAAGCAGTTCAAGTTTGGCCAGTCGAACCCCACGTACCTTCTTACTGATGGCAGCAAGCAGTATGTGTTGAGAAGAAAGCCTTCTCCCAATAACAAGTTGGCTTCACGTACGGCTCATGCCGTTGAACGTGAATTTCACTTGTTGAATGCCATCAATTCCTTGAACCAAGACACTTCTCGCAAAGTGCCGGTTCCTGAAGTATTTGCGCTCTGTGAAGATGAGTCGATCATCGGTACAGTGTTCTACGTGATGCAATATGTCCAGGGTCTCCAGATCAAAAACCCAGCAATGGAAGAGTTGCTGCCTGCCGAACGCGAGGTGTGCTGGGACTCGATCATGGAAACAATTGCATCCGTCCACTTGTTGGATGCCCACAAGTTAATCGAAAGGTTACCTAAAGAACATTTCCCTCAGTTCCATAACTTAGATAAGTTATCCAAGAGCTCATACTTTGAAAGACAAGTCAAGACATTGGCCAATGTTGAAAAGGTCCAAAGCCAAACAGTCGCACCAATCCCGGGATTCCGCAAAACAACTGAATGGATCTTAAAGAATGCTCCTCGTGACCCAGCTAAGTTATCGTTGATCCACGGTGACTTCAAGATCGATAACATTCTCTTTGACCCCAAAACCCATAAGGTCAATGCATTGTTGGACTGGGAATTATGCACCATTGGACATCCTCTCTTTGACTTATCGAACTTCCTTCAACCTTTCCAGACCCCCAACCAGCTCAACCGGCTCTTGTACCATCCTCAAGACACGGCAATTGGTCAGGAAAACCCCGATTCCATCAATACCATCTACGAAAAGTTGGCTTCGTACCAATCCAAATACGGCTCCAGATCATGGGATCCCCGTGATCCTACCAACAACGCCACAGATCTTTGGTTGGTCGGCTACGTCTTTGGTTTGTTACGGTTAAGTGTCATTTCTCAAGGTATTGCCATGAGAGTCAAGAAGGGGAGTGCTTCTTCGGGAGATGCCAGTGGTTTCGCCCAGCTTTACTTGTACTTGGCCGAATTATCCTTGGAATCCCAGAAAAAGTACGACAACCAGTCTAAACTTTAAAGTTATAGTTCTATTATTTATTCATGTCTAGTTAAAAAGTAAAACTCGTTATTGATATCACGTGCATAGTCACATGGGTAGTCGTGTCTTGGAGAAAATATGCTCACAGTGCCCCGAAACCGGTGCGCATCCTGAAAAATTATGAATCATACAATCGAAAAGTCGTCGTAAGCAGAACGAAAGCTTTTAGCGAAAAACCATGTCTTCTTTCGGTACTATATTCAAGGTCACCACTTACGGTGAATCGCACTGCAAGTCTGTTGGGTGTATTGTGGACGGATGCCCACCCGGACTCGAGTTAACTGAGGACGATATCCAGCCCCAATTAACCAGAAGAAGACCGGGTCAAAGTGCCTTGTCGACGCCGAGAAACGAAAAGGACCGGGTGGAGATCCAGTCTGGAACCGAAGACGGAATCACTTTGGGTTCTCCTATCGGGATGTTGGTGAAGAACGAAGACCACAGACCTAAGGATTACTCGGAAACCGACTTATATCCAAGACCTTCGCATGCTGACTGGACTTACATACAAAAGTACGGCACCAAGTCATCTTCTGGTGGTGGTAGATCATCTGCCAGAGAAACTATTGGAAGAGTTGCTGCCGGTGCTATTGCCGAAAAGATCTTGTACAAGGCCAACAAGGTTGAGATTGTTGCGTTTGTTTCTGCCATTGGTCCTATCTCGATGGAAAGAAACCCGTTGGATCCTAATTTCCAGCATATTTTGAACACTATTACTAGAGAAGAAGTCGATGCTGTTGGTCCTATCAGATGTCCTGATGCCGGTACCAGAGATGAAATGGTCAAGGTCATTGAAAAGTACCGTGATGCCAAGGACTCGATCGGTGGTGTCGTTACTTGTGTGGTGAGAAACTGTCCTGTTGGTTTGGGTGAGCCATGTTTCGATAAGATGGAAGCCAAGTTGGCCCATGCTATGTTATCGTTGCCAGCCACCAAAGGGTTTGAGTTTGGTTCTGGATTCTTTGGCACTCAAATTCCTGGCTCCAAGCACAACGATCCATTCTACTACGATGAAGAGGCCAGCAGATTGAGAACCAAGACCAACAACTCCGGTGGTGTTCAAGGTGGTATTTCCAACGGGGAAAACATCTACTTTTCGGTGGCATTCAAGTCTGCTGCCACGATTTCTCAGGAACAGCAGACATCGACCTACGAAGGTAAGGACGGTGTGTTGGCTGCAAGAGGTAGACACGATCCAAGTGTTACTCCAAGAGCCGTTCCTATTGTTGAAGCCATGACTGCTTTGGTTTTGGCCGATCAATTGATGATCCAGAAATCTAGAGAAGCCACTGCTGCTTTGCTCAAGTAAATAAATAAAACGTAATTATAATAATAAGATACAAATTTTCACTTAACCAAAGAATAAAAAAAAAAATAGAAAACGAATTTTGGGGTTTGCAGCCGGTTGGTCGTGTACGTGGGCAAAATGGACGCGTGTTCATCCACGATCCAAAAAAAACTCGGTTGCTGAAAAAACATTGATTCAAAACCAAACTATCAAACTTCAAGGTAAAGAAATGAGACTTGTTGCTTCTATTGCCGCCTTCATGGCGTTGTTTGCTCATGTTTTTGCTGCTCATAATGTCTTGTTGCCTCCATACGGCAAGCAGTGTTTCCACGAAACCTTGAACCGGAACGACGAGTTGGCAATTAGTTTCCAGGTTGGTAGCAGAAACCCACACAATGCTGACCAATATACCGTTGATTTCCTGATTACAAGTCCTCACGGACAAACGGTTCTTTCCAGACCAGGCTTGGACCACGGTGATGAGTCTATCAAGACGGAAGCCAATGGTAAGTACACTTACTGTTTCTCCAACGAAAGATCCGGTGCTGTTGATCTCGATGTGACCTTCAATGTTCATGGAGTTATGTACATCGACATGAACGACCCTAAAGCTGATACTTTGGAGTACGCTGTCCAGAAGTTGTCGCAATTAACCAACGACGTCAAGGCCGAACAGAGCTACTTGGTCATCAGAGAAAGAACCCACAGAAACACTGCCGAATCCACCAACTCCAGAGTTAAATGGTGGTCTGTTTTCCAGATCTTGGTTGTTGCATCTAACTCGGTCTTCCAGATCTACTACTTGAAGAGATTCTTTGAGGTTAAATCGGTTGTTTAAGGAATAGTCCAATACATATTGAAGCGGAAAGCTTGCTCATCACTCATATAGCTACGAGATATACGAAGCCGTTGCATAGCAATTGGTCTGCATCCATCCCCAAAAGAAAATGTAACATGCTAAACAAAACTAGTGAATGACAGAAATGTAAATATAGAAAAGAAAATAGTTGAGAAAACCTGGTAGAAACCCAAAAAGGGAAAGAAAACAAAGCCCAAACCCAAACCCAAACCCAAACCAAATGAAAAACGTACAATTATAACAGCGTAACTTTAGGTTGATTATGTTTATTGGGGTATGACCAAAGACTGGAGAAAAATAAATAAAATTATATAAAATTTTAAGGAAAGCCGACTCCAAAAACTCGCAACAAATATCGCCAAATGGGGAAAAGGAACGGAATAATTTGAGTTTTTCCCAGCGGGCGCGGGTCGTATGACCGAGATCAAATTATCATTCAGGTTCTTCGGCAGATTAACGGAGTTTCGAGGAATAGTCACATAGACTACGGTTGCCACGTATTTCTTACCTTTTTTCTTTCTTTTTTCTATCTAAGGATGTTGCAAGAGTCGGTGTTTAGGAGCTGGGAAGTTGCAGGATGCGTATTTCTTTCCTTTCTAATACAATTTATGGGTCAAAACGCCGAGAGGTTGGGTTTAATCCCCTTCATAGCAAAATTGTGTATTTCCCCAGAAACACCTCAAAAATAGAGAGTTTCTGTGGCCAGACCGCGGGGGGAGATGTTTTCCCCGGTTTGTTCCGCAATTCCAGCGCATCCGCCGCTAGGCATTTTCTTTGGTAAGAAAAAAGTCCGTGCTACCGAGCCAAATTTTTCGCAGAGTTTATATGGCGCACGCGCTTGCCGGCGGCTCACATCACATGACATTTTCCCCTCTTCCTCTTTACCGTGGTAGTAACTGCAAACTTTCTTACACCCATATAAAACCGTATCATTCCGAGCGAGTGTTTCGGAGGAATTATAGTTGACTATATTTTTGTTCAAAAAAACTACCAGCTCCACCCCCTTACAGCACCCACATCTCACATTTCTTAGTGTATATTGTCCCCAACCATGGCTTCATATTTCCCAGGCATCAAGGAACTTCCTCCAGACCCTTTGTTCGGGTTAAAGGCACGTTATAACGCCGACTCCCGCTCCGATAAAGTTGATTTGGGCATTGGTGCTTACAGAGACAACAACGGTAAGCCATGGATCTTACCTTCGGTAAGACTTGCTGAACAAAAGTTGATTCTGTCCCCTGACTACAACCACGAGTACCTCTCCATCACTGGGTACGAACCTTTCTTAAAGGATGCCGCCAAAGTCATTTTGGGCGAAGATTCCAAGGCTATCAAAGAAAACAGAGTGGTATCACAACAGAGTTTGTCAGGAACTGGTGCTTTACACATTGCTGGTTTGTTGTTGCAACGTTTCTACTCTGGTAACAAGACCATCTACTTGTCAAAGCCTACCTGGGCCAATCACAATCAGATCTTCACCACCTTGGACTTCAAGGTCGAATCTTACCCATACTGGAACAACGACACGAAATCCCTTGACTTGCAAGGATTCTTGGCCGCCATCCACGCTGCTCCAAAGGGCTCCATCTTTTTGTTGCATGCTTGTGCCCACAACCCTACCGGTTTGGATCCAACCAGAGAACAATGGACTGAGATCTTTAAGGCATTGAATCAACGTGACCATTTGGTGCTTTTCGACTCAGCTTACCAGGGTTTCGCCTCGGGTGACTTGCACAGCGATGCCTACGCTATCAGACACGCCATCAACGACTCTCTCATTTCTACTCCAATCGTGATTTGTCAATCGTTTGCCAAAAACTGTGGTATGTATGGTGAAAGAGTCGGTGCTGTCCATGTCATTCCTAACGAATACAACCAACAGCTCAACAATGCTTTGAAGTCGCAATTGAACAAGATCATCAGATCAGAAATCTCCAATCCTCCAGCATACGGTTCCAAGATCGTTGCTGCACTCTTGTCAGACCCTTCATTGAAGGCTGCATGGCAAGATGATTTGGTGACTATGTCCCTGAGAATCAACAAGATGAGACACCGCTTGAGAGACTTGTTGACCAACGAATTGCACACTCCAGGTAACTGGGACCACATCGTTACCCAAACCGGTATGTTTTCTTTCACCGGTTTGACTCCAGACATGGTGAGTAGATTGGAAAAGAACCACGGTGTTTACCTTGTGAGTTCTGGTAGAGCCTCGGTGGCTGGTTTGAATGACGGTAATGTTGTCAAGGTAGCCAAGGCCATTGATGAGGTTGTCAGATTCTACGCCAAACCAAAGTTATAAATCAAATCATATAGTTGGTATAATACACTTAGTTGAAACTTTCGAGTTCTACGTTTCTACAATTGCCTTTTTAATATATTACTGCTTTTTATTAAAAACATATTGTTTTCTGTGTAGTGTTTTTTGTAACTGAGACTATAAATGACTTATAGTATTGAAACTATTGGGTTCTCTATGATATACAGTTGTAAAGTGGATGATGGCTTTGGTAGTTGAGTCAATTTACTTTTTTCTGAAAGAACAACCTTCGGTCAACTTAGCCTTACCACCGGTTGGGGTACACAAAACGGTGGAACAAGAGTCACAGGTGACAGCGGTTTGAGCGTGGGAGAACACAGTGGTGATGTTCAAACAACCTTGACATTTGACATCCATGAAGTAAGATCTTGGAGCTTGAACCAAGTTCTTCAATTTGTGTTGTTGAGCTTCAGTAGCAGCAGATGGGTGCAATAAGTCTTGAACTAAAACCTGAATATCGTTAGTAATTTATTCTGAAGAAGATTTCGTCAGTCTTTCCCATGGAAAGCAGCATCTTGAGTTTGGAGCCGGAGAGACGGGGGCGTAAATGGGTTATCCTTTGGTGGGAGGTTTTTCAGCCGGACATGAATTTTCAACAGCACTTTGCCCATTAAACATTGAAACCTTCGTTCATTCTGTTCGTCTCCTCTTCTATGCTTGTCTGACTATGCTTTTTGGACGTTATTTACATACCATGTTGACTATGTAGAATTGATCGATATGAAACTATGAAACTTTTGTACAAATTTTTCAGTACCACTGCGTAGGGAAAATTTGAGATGTTACACAAAAAAGAATCCTGTATAATGCAAAAGAAATAAACTAGGGCTTATCACGTGAATAATAGTATACTCACGTGTATGTGACGGTTCCTGTGATGCTTTTTATGACACAGGAACCACCCCCTTCCCTTTAACAACCCTTTTAGAACCAAACCTACTTCCACTACCATTTCTACCAAATCAAACCTCTATTCCTCTCTCTTCATATGAATATTGATTGTTATCTCTCTTATCTGTAAAATACAATTCTTTCTGCAATATCATATATTCAAATATAACACAAGTAAGAGTTAGCCTATGGCTAACCTATAAAAACAATCGACAAACATAAATAACAATTAATCCAAATCAACAGGACATCAAGCAGTCAGTAACAACAGCTGATACCAGTCGCTTCGATTAGATACTTTTTTTTTACTTTTTTAATTTAACAAAACAAACTAAAACAAAGAATATGATACTTAAATAAATGAACACTAATTTTTCGCAACCATTAAATCACCAACCATTTTACTTTATGAAACCAACCATCTTTTTTTTTTATCTCCAGCACCACCACCAACTTCAGCAGCATATCCATCAGCATCACCGCCAATCATCATAGCATTTCGAGCAATCACTTCGCTTTTTAATAATTATAGTAGACTATAAAATTTCGTAAACTAAAGATACTAAAAAATAATAATAGAAACAAGAAATGAAGGCTTGTACGAGTATACAAAAATGATGAGATTCATATTCACTTCTTCTTATTCGGCCAATGGAATAAGATACCAAAACCAGATTCTTTGCCATAGTCCCACTTTCCTTTTTGAACAGTACAAAATAATTGCTGGGAGAGATCTCTGCTATAAATAAAATATAAATCTATTTTTTCTGTTTTTTTTCTCTCCTTGCTCTATATATGTGTAATTTTTACAACAAGGAAAATGATGAATAGAAAACAACCATGAAGGGAAGAACATAGGTATATGTACAGGATCTGCTTTGATGTAGTTCATTGAGACGGAGGCAAACGAACAAAGGATAGGAATCTCAGGATTTTTTAATTCGATGTGGATGTAGGTAAGACAGGGCAGTTGGGGATGAGATGAGGAGTATGTGTGGAGAACGAGTAATGGATGGGGGAGGTGGACGGAGGGTTTTTTTGTGGATTTGAATAGTTAACTCTGCACCCAAAGCTTGAATGACAAATAATAATTAAATATGAAAAATCAAGTTAGATAAAAACTCCATTGTAAATTCAAGCAAGAAGCACAGGGCGTATTTTGTAAAAAAAAAATAAAGGATAGATTGTGATAATTAAAGTAAAAGTTGGATGGATGACAATTTGGATGAGCTGATCAGTTATCGTTATTCAAGTATCATAACAATAAGGAGCAACGTAATATCATTTAAAAAGTGGAATCACTTACCAGTTTTCTTAGCCTTTCTTGGGGTTGCACTAGGTCTATTACTGGCAGCATTAGCAGGAGGGAATCTTGGCTTCTTATCGGCCGGCTTCAAGATCTGAAACGAACACAACAAGCTCTCGTCCACACTCATCATGGCACCGGCATTGTCGAATTCACCACAGTAGTTTGGAGCGGAGAAAAGGGTCACTAATTGTCTCTTGGAGAAGAATTCGTAACCGTCTTCAACGACTTGATGCGCTCTGCAAATCAAGTCCATATCATGCTTTTGTAAGAATCTTGACACAACGTCAGGACCGAATGTGAAGGAAACACCTCTGTCGTTCTCGGACCACCCGGTAATGTCCTTATCGGGGTCAGACCATAACAAGTCGCACAAGAGACCGACATCGGGAATATCGGTTGGTCTCATGACTCTTCTAATCTGTTCCATTGAGTTCAAGTCAGGTGACAAACCCCCGTGCATGGTGAAAATCTTTTCGTCAATGATCGCGGCGATTGGCAAACAGTTGAAGCAGTCTGTGAAGGTCTTCCATAATTTGATGTTGTATCTTCTCTTACATTCATCGTAGAAGCCGTAGATTCTGTTGATAGATGCACACTCGTGGTTACCTCTCAAGATGAAAAAGTTTTCTGGATATTTAATCTTGTAGGCCAACAACAAGCAAATGGTTTCAAGGGACTGTTTACCTCTGTCGACGTAGTCACCCAAGAACAAGTAGTTTGCTTCTGGTGGGAAACCACCGTATTCAAAGAGTCGTAACAAGTCGTAGTATTGGCCGTGGATGTCACCACAGATCTTGATTGGGGCTTCCAATTCCAAAAGAATCGGTTGCTGGATAAAGATTTCTCTGGCTTTGGTACAGAGGTAGCGGATTTCGTGTTCCAACAAGGTGACTTGTTTTCCTGGTCTGGAGCCTCTGACTTCCAAGAGTCTGTCGACGATCGAGTCGATGTCTGCCTCCTGATGTTCGGTGGACATGATATTGTAGTACCAAAAAGGGTGGAGGGTTTGTAAGATATAGATAAAAAAAGGACGAGGGGTTTATTTACCTAGGGAAGTTTAGATAAAAATTGTTGTATACGTATGAATGGATGATTACGGATACAAATTTGAGGGATGTGTTGTATGTGGGACGTGTCACGATCAAAAATAGTACGTTGTTTTTTTTTTTTCGGAGGACGGCAGGGCGAAGGGGGCAAGCAATAATATAGCACAGGCGGGTAAGCGGGGATGGAGGCGTACCGGGATTAGGGCTATAAGTTAATTGGTGGCGTTTGTAATTTGTGGGGGGTTTGGAGTTTGTAGAGTTTTGCAGTACCGTCTGTTTTTTTTTATTTTTGTCAAGCGACTATTTGTAGTAGTATATAGAGGCTAAAACGACGATGAAGTGAACGGACAGAATATCTGGGCCTGGTGGTACGATATACTCTGCAAAAAAAAAAGATGATGATTGTAATTTTGGATTGGCTCCCGACGTCGAAAATTTTTCGCTCGTGTCATGGCCACACACGCTGAGCGTCAAATTTTCCCTGGATTTTTTTTTTTTTTTTACTTTTTTTTACTTTTTTTCTTATTATTATTTTTACTTTTTATGTAATGTTGCTCACAGCAAATTATTTGTTCTAATTGGACCACAATGTAAACATGAAACGGATGCTCGGCACAATACATTTTTGTTCGTTTTCGTTTCTTCGTTTCTTCGTTTCGTTTTGTTTCGTTTACTACACGAGCAGCCAGTAGCCACTTTTTCCCCACGCGTTTTCTTATCCGTCTTCAAAGACCTCACATTCTCCATAGAATGTTTTTGTCTTGTGCTATTTTTGTTACTGTAGAGACAAATCGTTTAATTGTTAATTATTATTCCTTTTTTGGTTAAATTAACTAAATCTGTCTCATCTCTTTTTGTTTCATTCACGTCTCATCCACCACCAAACTTTCCTCCTCTTATCATACATTATTTCTCTCTACACAGGACTCATCATCACCATGTTTCCCAACGACTATTCGGTGAAACAAGTGGCGGCAAACGATGCCAAATCGTGCACCATCTGCTTCAAGCCATCCAGTACCGTGTTGCTAGCCTCTAACAAGGCCGATTTCTTCTACGTGTGTCCCGCGCACCTCAACGACGACCAGTTCGCTACGCCCGTCAAACCACCAGAATATGAATCGCTAGTGACGCTAAAAACCGAACTTGAAGCCAAATTACGTAAGTTGGAGGCCGATCTAGAAGCAAATAAACCGTACATGTGGACAAAATTGTCGTCTTACGTTCCAGGAACGAAATCGACCCCAAAAGACACCGAAACTACCAAACCGTCCAAGTACGAGTCGATCCAAGCCGAAGTTGCCACCGTCCGTGGAGATCTTACAGACACCACGTCACTTCTCAACAAGTTCCGGTTCAAATCTTACCAATTGGACAACAATATCTACAAATCGCGTGTGCAACAGCTCGCAAGAGCCCGCCATCAAAAGGCACAAGCGCAAAAGATCCAGCAAGATCCTACATTCTTTCCGTCGGTCCCCACAAATAAGATTGGCTAATTGACTACTTTCTCGTCGAACCAGTTTTCCCATGGCTCGACTTGGTTCTTCAATACCGATCCAGGAACAAAGTCCATGTTTCCCTCTAGCTTGTCAAAGGTAAATTTGTTGTTTTTGCTGCCAATCACCGACAACCAGAACTCTCTCAAGGTTTCATGGCCCACGCTAAACTCGCTGTCTGCTTCCTCGGCATCCTTGTCGATTCCTGACTTCTTTTCAACGTTGTTCAATTCGTTCTGGATAAGTTTGTCGATTTCGTCCTCCAAGACCTTGCGGACTTTATGTACGGGAGTCGAGTCGAACAAGTCTCTCTTGTTGACGGCAAATAAGAAATCAACGCCGTTACTTAAGCGTTCGGTGATGGAGAACAAGTTGAACAAGAACTTCGACACCATCTCAATGTTTTCACTGTTGCCAAGGAACTGTGACGACGAATCAAGCACGTATACAATACCTCTGACCTTCTGCAACGTGATATCTTCAAGGATCAACTTATTGAGCAACTGAAAGTACTTCAAATGGCCCGGGTAATCGACCAATTGGTATTTCTTGCTGATCGACTGCTGTGAGAACGGAAGCTTGATTTCTGTAATGCTAGGTTCAATAGATGACACTGTGGGCGTAATACTGGGTTTTCCAGTCACGAGTCTGTAGTATAAGCTGGTTTTGCCGGCGTTGTTGGCTCCCAAGATCAAAAACGACAGCTTATAATAAGGCGAGCTCGATTTGCTTCTCACTGGAATGAGTTTGCCGGTTTGTAAAGCAAAGAGGCCAAGCACAGCCACAAGACCAAGCACCACCGTCAATAACAATCTCTGAACAAAGTCCATGCCGCAATACACAATGGTTAAAACTTGATTTAAATCTTTTTGATTTTAAATTGTTGGTTGGTTGGTTGGATTTTTTTCGTTACTTTGCGATCGCGAAACTTGTAATCGAATTTGTTTCACAACAACACGCAAATGGAAAACCCCCACGAACAGGCACAGAACGCGTTGCTTTCACGGATCATCAACAACATGGTAAGTTTTTTGGTTCATGGATGGATACTTTTTGGAGTATTTTGTTTTGTTTTTTGGGTACTAACCACAGGAAAACTTGAACGAATCCGTCGTCACGGTAAACAAGTGTTTACAGGAAGTCATCCGCAACAACTTGGACTCCGAAGTGTTATCTCAGATGTGGGAAAGTTATCTCAGAAACGCTGAATTCAACTTGGAAGCAACGGGTCAGAAACAAGAACCGTTGTAATCGGTGATTTTTATCCGTTGTTTGGCGAAGTTACAACACTCTTGAAAACAGCAAGCTACAATGAGACAATAAAGCAACTTTCTTTGTTGAATCAGTATATTCGTCAGTTGTATATTACACATGTATATTATAATTTATGCCTATCAGATATTTTTATTGCTGGGTTGGTAACAAGCCAAATCTCTTCTTCAACGTCACTCTTTGTCTGGAGTACTTGTCGTCTGGCGAAAATCTGGCAGGGTGAGCAGACTTTGTGATTTCGCCTTCTTCAGTAAGCTTCTTCAAAGTGTAGATTCTCTTGCCGTCTGGGCCCAAAGTGTACATCAAATGCATGGTGGATTGGTGGTTATGGGAAATTTTTCAAGATGAGCTTTCTCAGATATATCGAGAGATGGTAGGCACACGACTGTTGCAAATTTCCGAAGCTAATCAGAAACACGTAAAAAAAAGACACAGATAAAAAGAAGAAAGAAAGAAAGAAAGAGCGAAAGTTCCTTTTAATTCAAAGTAAGAAATCAAGTGTTTTATGTCTTTTCTCTTTCAGGTTTTTTTTCATTTGTTTTCTTATTATATTTTGCCTGGTTGTTTTAGCCTAAATTTAGGTGCGAAAGCCCCACGAAAATCAAACAATTCACACACGAATCACACGCTGAGGAATGCCGCCCAAAAAAGACGCATTTGCGGACCTTTTCCAGTCAGCTTCGAACCTGCTGCCCAAAACGGCCAGTTTGCCGTTATCACAGCGGCAACCAGCGGCTTTTACAGGTTCAAATAACGTCATGGCGCCCAAAAAACCCGTACCGCACGCCGCCCCACCACCAGCAACTGATCCGTTCGATATCTTCAACAGCAAGCCGTTACAGCCCAGCAGACCACAGACACCGGTTAGTAAGGCTCCCACGCCGGTCTCGCAGCTGAGTGCTGATCTCGGCGGCCTTTCGTTGTTGGATGACGAGTTTACTGACGTGTTCACACCCGCAACCACGCCGGTTCCGGCCCCAGCGCCTCCAGCATCCGTTCCAGCATCGACTCCAAAGCC
Source organism: Teunomyces pallodes (assembly GCA_030556435.1). Classification (NCBI taxonomy): domain Eukaryota; kingdom Fungi; phylum Ascomycota; class Pichiomycetes; order Serinales; family Debaryomycetaceae; genus Teunomyces; species Teunomyces pallodes. The sequence continues at coordinate 80,712 of JAKTUA010000005.1, forward strand.
CCAGGCGGCCAAACCTCCGCCAAAACAGACACCAACCACGCAAAAAGACGCTATTTTGGCCGAGTTGGTTGATATTGGTTTTACTGTCGACGATTCCAACGACGCCATCGCCCGCAATGGCCCCGATCTCCAGGCATGTGTCAATTATATCATGAACAAGAACCAGGAGCCTTCGAAAAGACCAGCAGCTGCAAGACAACTGGGAAAACCACTGGAAGGAATCGACTTTAACCAGCTTGGTCAATCGCTCTTTAGCAACGCCAATAAGTTGTTCAATAAGTCGAAACAGACGGTGATGAAGAACTTGGAGCAGTTCCAGAACGGTGCTGGCAATAGCAGCGGCAACAGTTCGGTACCAGCATGGATGAAGACGCAGGAAAAGTACAAGTCGGAAGCGTTGGAAAAGCGGTACGGTTTGGGCCATGAAGGCGGCGAGTTGGATTACGGATCTGATTCGGAAAACTTTGATCACGACGAAATTGCCCGGTTCATGCAGCTGCAGAAAGAGAAAGACCGTGAACGGGCGAAACAGCGGTACGATAAATTGAAGGAGACGGCATTGAATAAGGTGAGAGGAAAGGAAGAAGAGAAACAACAGGATAGAGACCAGCAGTACAGAATAGAGCAACAGCAAAGAATAGAACAGCAAAGACAGGAAAGAAGAGAACGACAAAGAAGAGAACAGCAAAGACAACAAAGAGAACAACAGACTAAGCAGTCTCAGCAACCGAAGCAGAGACAACTGCCGGTTCCTGATTTGTTTGATGCACCAGAACAGCCTCAGCTGTCGGTTCCTTTTGATTCGAAACCTGTTGAGTCCACGCCCGTTTCGAAACCCATTGAGTCTGTTTCGAAACCAGATAAACCTGCTAAACCTGAAGAAGATTTGTTGGGCATGTTTCAAACCAGTGGTTCGTCATTGCGTATCAAGGATCCATTAAACCAGTTTGATGAGACTGACTACACCACTGCCAAAGCAGCTGCTCAGGAAGCGTTCAAGTCTGGAGATTATCCTGGGGCACTTGAGTCGTACCTTGTGTGTCTTGCACGGCTTCCACCCAAGCACGAGAAGCGGGTGGTGATTCAATCGAATTTAGGGGTGGTTTACAAGCAACTTGGAGAGTTGAACAAGAGTTTGGCGAGCGTTGACGAAGGGCTTGGGCTTATTGATAGAACGGAGCTTGAACAGAGCCTGGTTATTGGTGACAAGAGTGTCAAGTACTGGTACACGAAGTTGGTCAAGATCCAGGCCGAAGTGTTGGAGTTGATGGAGCGGTACGAGCAGAGTTTGGCCAGTTATATAGTTTTGGTGAAGGAGTTGGGGGTTTTGGAGAAAAAGGTATTGGACGGCAAGCGGCGTGTCGATAAGATTGTCAACCCTCACAATCATCGTCCCAAACCGAAACCGAAATCGGAACCTACAGTTAAAAAGACGGTTTCTGAAGCTACAAAAACCCCTGCTGTTTCCAAGCCAAAAGCGGTGGAGTCTGATGGTGTGGTCGATCCGTTGGTTCAAGACAAGATCAACCAGCGTCTTGAATCGTGGACAAGCACGCGGCCCGATCTCCGGCAACTTTTGATCGAATTGGACCAAGTTATTCCTGGAGCTGTGGCGATGCGGCCGGCGTTGCGGCACTTGACCCTCAACGAGTTGATGCTTCCGAAACAAGTCAAGCTCCAGTACATGAAGGTGATCAGTGCCATTCATCCTGACAAGCTTGTGGCACAGCTTCGTGGCGATGCGGAGTCTGCAGCCGTGTGCAACGGTGTCTTCATTGTGCTCAACCGCGCCTGGGAACAGTTCCGCACCGAAAATAGTTTGTAAATCCATGAATTATCCAACGTATGTCTGATCTCGACGAGTACCGTGCGCTTACATCGACGCTTCTGGCGTTCTACAACTACCATTCGTGGGAGACCGCCGATGCTGTCAAACCACGGATCATCAAGTACAATTCGCTCAACGATGCCGACCAAAAGCTTCTTCCGTGGTACGAGCAACATACCGACGATTTGCGCCAGTGCATTGCGCTCAATCGCGAGTTTACGCAGCGGCTTGCGCTCGCTGTGGCTGCCGATTGGGGCATGCCACCGGATCCTGGTCAATGGGCGCCTGCTGGAGCCGGGGAGTTTGATAAAGTACGGTCTACGCTCTTACAATTGGCGAGAGAATGGAGTCTGGAGGGCGAGCAGGAGCGCCTGTCGGCGTTTGGAACAATTGTCGACAAACTCGCGACATTGTTTCCCGATAAGACAGGCCGCCCCCAAGTGCGCGTGCTTGTGCCCGGCTGCGGCGCCGGCCGTTTGGTGATGGAGTTGGTCCGCCACGGGTTCTGGTGCCAGGGCAACGAGTTCAGCTACCACATGTTGTTGGCATCGAGCTTTGTGCTCAACCACTGCCGCTTCGCCCACGAGTTTAACGTGTTTCCATACCTCCACAAGTCATCGCATATGTCAAAACGCAGGTACCAAACGCGGCCCGTAACTGTGCCCGACCTCAATCCACGCGAGATCCTTGCGTTTCTGGACCCCGATATCCCGTACGACGACTTGATGTCGATGACTGCCGGTTCTTTCACCGACTTGTACGGTCCGCTGACGCTAGCGGTGTCTTCTACGTACACGGAAGATCCCGTTGCCAGCGAGTTCCGTGGCTCCAATGCCGCCAGTTTCGATGTGGTGGCCACTGCGTTCTTTCTCGATACGGCACTGAACGTCATCGACTATATCCGCACCATACACCACGCATTAAAGCCCGGTGGACGCTGGCTCAATTTCGGTCCGTTGCTCTGGCACTTTGAGGACGATTCGCTGACGGCCATGGGCACCAAACTTGTTGATGGGGTTGCCACGCCGGTGCAGACCACGCCACGCGGGCTTGAACTTGCGCTCGACGACCTCACGGCACTCATTGAGCAGATGGGATTTACGTTTGTCGAGCAGAAGCACGATCTCAGCACCACCTACAGCGGCGATGCGCGCGCGCTCGGATCGTTTGTGTACAAGTGTGAGTACTGGCTATGTATCAAGAACTAATGGGACGACGGCGGCTTGCAACCGGGCAGCAATCGTAGTTTCGTCGTCGGTCAAAACCCCTGCTAACTTGAGAATCTCGCTGGTTTTGGCCACCACACGGTCCCAGTCGAGGCCAGCACCGCTCGCAGCAACAAACTCGACGGTCTTGATCCATTCGCGCGCGTCGGAGGCGGTGTAGTCCAAGTTTTCGGCGATCCAATCGATCGCAGTGTCGTGGTGATCGTTAAAGTACGCGATTCCACGTCCCAAGCCGACAAGAAACCGTTCCACGAGCTCCTGCTTGGTGTTGGTGGTAGCAGTGATGACCCACGACGGCCATGGCGTATAGATTTCGCCGATGCGCTTGATTTCGCCGTTGTCGTAGTACTTTTTCAGGGTGAAATGTTCCCACATGAACGCATCGCTTGCTGCCACGCCATCAACTTCGTTGACGGAGTCACGCAAGTTCTTGAAGTTCTGCAAAACCGGAAACTCGCTGTAAAACGGCTCCAGAAACGCAAGCTGGTGTGCCAACACGAAGCTCATCACGTACGAGCCCAGGCCGATGCGGCTCACGCCGATCCGTTTTCCGTGCAAGTCGGCGGCCAGCAGCAATTGGCGGCCGGAACCGGTGCTGATGGCCCAGCACAATGGTGATTCGACGTAGGTATCGACCACACGGTAGCTGGAGCTGTTGCCCTTGCCGATATCGGCAATAAACGCCTCGGTCAAGCCGATGGCGATGTCGACTTCGCGATTGTTGAGCAAACTGATTAAGCGGGCGGTACCTTCGATTACTGGGACCAATTCAAGCTCGATATCAAAGAGTTTTTCTCTGATTGCAAGATGGAGGGGGGCCGAGAAGTGTTCGGGGATGTAAGCGACTTTCAACAGCATTGAATAGATGATATATGTATGAATTTAGATGATTTTTCTGACTAGTTTTTCTGGGGAGAGTGCGATCAGTAAAGGTGCGATTAGTGCGGTTAGAGAGGGTGCGATTAGTGAAGGTGCGAATAGAGAGAGTACGATTAGTGAAGGTGCGATTAGAGTATTGGTTAGCGAGGTGCGTTTATTATATATACGGAAAAACCCTTAGCATGCACAAGAATTGGCGTCGCGGGGTTCGGCGGCAGTCAAGTCGATGCGGCCCAGGGACGAAGCCGGGGCAGCGGCAGCGGCCGGCGCCGATTCCTTGATGCGGGAGCCAATGCCAATAAACACATCGTTGACATTGTGGCTGGTTTTGGCACTGGTTTCAAAGAAAAGCAAGCCTTCCTCGTGGGCCAATGCACGGCCCTCGTCAGCACTGACTTTACGGAGGGCGTTTTCGGGATCTTCTGCGTCATCCAGCTCCACTAAGTCGTACTTGTTTCCCACCAACGCGATGGTGATGTCCTGGGACGCCTGTTCGTGGAGTTCCTTGACCCAGTGGCGGGCCTTGATGAACAGGGCGGGTTTGGTGATATCGTAGACCACCAATGCGGCCTGGGCGTTACGGTAGTACATTGGAGCCAACGAGGCAAAGCGTTCTTGGCCTGCGGTGTCCCAGATTTCGTACTTGATCTGACGGTCACCGATGGTGCATTTCTGGGTGAGGAAAGCAGCGCCAATGGTTGGTTCTTTGTTTTCCTGGAAATCGTTGCTGACAAAACGCAACACAAGCGAGGACTTGCCGACGGCTGCCTCGCCTAGCAATACGAGCTTGACGGACGTGGGATTCGGAATGCTCATGATTGCCCCCCTGAGATTTTTCCCGCGCGCGCAAAATGATCAAATAAATGTGACTTACGACACGAGAAAATGAATTTAACCGATTTGTGGGTGGTGTTTTGACACTTGGCGATTATTAATCTTTTATTAATGTAGATTTCTCAGGGTTTTCTTTGGTGGATTCTTTTTTTGTGGAAGGAACAGGTTCAGGAACAAAGTTTTGATGTTTTCCTTTGTTTCTTTGTTTTCATTGTTGTGATTCCTTTTCCTTTTTCTATTTTGGTCTTTTTTTTCTCTTCCTTTTTGTTTCTCTTTAATTTCTCGTTTACTTTTCTCTTCTTTCTTTAATCTTTTGATGTTCCTAAAGGCGCTGAACTTGCAACTAAGAGAGAATTTTGCTCAGATCAACGGCATCGAAACCAAACGCATTGCAGCCGGCTTCACCGACGTGGGCTCGCCGTGGTCCGTTGCTGCCGCCGCCCGCCGCGACAACGCCCGCCGTAACCGTTACTCCAACGTGTTTCCATGGGACAAGAACCGCGTATGCTTGCCGCTCCAGCCACATTCCACCATGTCCGATTACATCAACGCATCATACATCACCTTGGACCTGCGCCACTACATCGCATGCCAGGGCCCGTTGCCCTCCACCACCCACCATTTCTGGAGCATGGCATACCACGAAGCAGAAAAACAACACTCCAACACCGTCGTGGTGGTCATGGTGACGCCGTTGGTCGAGTCTGGTGTCGCCAAATGCTTCCAGTACTGGCCAGATGCCACCAATCCCCACCTCGACCTCGCTGAACCACTCGAACAAGACGAAATCGCCCTTTCCTTACGCCTCGACTTTGTCAGCACCCAACACGTTGCCGATGGCGACTTTGCATTGACCACACTCGATCTTGTGGGTCCCTCCTCCACCAAGAAAGTGTATCATTTTCACTACTTCAAGTGGGCAGACGCCAAAGTGCCGCCCTCGGTCGAGCCGTTGGTTGCACTCTCGCGACATGTCCGTGAACTCCAGCTGTCACTTGAGCTGCCTCCAACGCCCATTGTCCACTGCTCGGCAGGAGTCGGCAGGACCGGCACGTTTATTGCCATCGACCATCTTTTTCACGACCTCACGGCGCTACACGAGCACACCGCTAAGAAACGGTGGCTTGTTCGCTCCGAATACTCGCCGGAATCCGATCCTATCTTGGATACGGTGCTCCTGCTCCGCTCAGACCGCGTCATGATGGTCCAAACCGTGTACCAGTACGTGTTTCTCTACGAGTCGGCCCGATACTTGCTCAAAATGGCTGCAAAAAAAGATAAATAATTTGAAGAAAAAAAATGTGTAATTAAAAAAAAAAACTTTAAAAAAAAACCCCATCTTTTTAGAAAGAAATGTCGGAGTTTTATCTTTCAGATACGCTTGTGTTTAGAGTTGTTGATGCTGTGGCGGCCATATCCACGACGAATGACGGAGTTGGATGCGTTGATACTCGCACAGCAATTGAAATCGTGACGAATTTGCGCCAAAACCACACTCTTGTGGCGGAAAAACATGTGACAAGTGACGCCGTTTACGTGGTGTTTGAACGTAATTTCATGGCTTTATCATGGAACCTTAACGTGGTCAACTCAAGTACACTTTCTTCTGAGATCTTATCTTTGCCAATATCGAATTACGTTAAACGCTATTGCAGTCATCGCTGCCTGCTCCAGCCGTTGCCACTTTATTCTCGCCAGGAACTCGAACTCGTCCCGCTGCCAAAACTGCCACCAATTCACACAACAAGCATTACACTTACCTTCCGTCTGCACGAAATCAGCTACTTGATTGGCCACGGCGGCTCCAGACTTGCTTCCCTCCGCAAACAAGCCCAATGCACCATCAAAGTGCTTCTGCTGGAACGTGGACTCCGGCGCAAGGAAACCGTACAACACATTGTCGTTCACGGTCCAACGGAAAATGTCCAATTGGCTACACACATGATCCAAAATCACATTTCCTACTTTAATCAAACCCTCAGCCACCAATACTAATCCATTTTGCCGTTATCGTTTTTTTTGCAGCAAATTTCGGTGGATCTGGGACGGGTAAGTGAGGAGATGAAGGGGTAATTCCAGTCCCGTGTGAGTAAATCGTGGACCCGAATTTTTTTTTTCGGGGGTGGAAAATTGGTAAAAAAAAAATTTCCTGCGCAGACCGATGCTAATAGTGAAAAATTTTTCATTTCATATAAATCCTTTCATCTTCCTTCTTTCTGCTCATCACTTCTTTTTAAAAAAGATAAAGTAAAAATGGCTGACGGTGTTTTCCCAGGTGCTATCGGTATCGATTTAGGTACCACCTACTCGTGTGTTGCTACTTATGATTCTGCTGTTGAAATCATTGCCAACGAACAAGGTAACAGAGTTACTCCATCCTTCGTCGCTTTCACTAACGAAGAAAGATTGATTGGTGACGCTGCTAAGAACCAAGCTGCCTTGAACCCAAAGAACACCGTTTTCGACGCTAAGCGTTTGATTGGTCGTGCTTTCGATGACGAATCCGTCCAAAAGGACATCAAGTCCTGGCCATTCAAGGTTATCGACCAAGGTGGTAACCCACAAATTGAAGTCGAATACTTGGAAGAAACCAAGTCCTTCTCTCCTCAAGAAATCTCCTCTATGGTCTTGACCAAGATGAAGGAAATTGCCGAAGCTAAGATCGGTAAGAAGGTTGAAAAGGCTGTCGTTACCGTCCCAGCTTACTTCAACGACGCTCAAAGACAAGCCACCAAGGACGCTGGTGCCATTGCTGGTTTGAACGTTTTGCGTATCATTAACGAACCAACCGCTGCTGCTATTGCTTATGGTTTGGGTGCCGGTAAGTCTGAAAAGGAAAGACACGTCTTGATCTTTGACTTGGGTGGTGGTACTTTCGATGTCTCTTTGTTGAACATCACTGGTGGTGTTTTCACCGTCAAGGCCACTGCTGGTGACACCCACTTGGGTGGTCAAGATTTCGACACCAACTTGTTGGAACACTTCAAGAAGGAATTCCAAAAGAAGACTGGTGCTGACATCTCCGGTGACGCCAGAGCCTTGAGAAGATTGAGAACTGCTTGTGAACGTGCCAAGAGATCCTTGTCTTCTGGTACTCAAACCACTGTTGAAATCGACTCTTTGTTCGACGGTGAAGACTTCTCTGCTAACATCACCAGAGCTAGATTCGAAGACATCAACTCTGCTTTGTTCAAGTCCACTTTGGAACCAGTTGAACAAGTCTTGAAGGACGCTAAGATCTCCAAGTCTGCTGTTGACGAAGTTGTCTTGGTTGGTGGTTCTACCAGAATTCCAAAGGTCCAAAAGTTGTTGTCTGACTTCTTTGACGGTAAGCAATTGGAAAAGTCTATTAACCCAGATGAAGCTGTTGCTTACGGTGCTGCTGTTCAAGGTGCTATCTTGACCGGTCAAAACACCTCCGAAGACACCAAGGACTTGTTGTTGTTGGATGTCATCCCATTGTCTTTGGGTGTCGCCATGCAAGGTAACGTCTTTGCTCCAGTTGTTCCAAGAAACACCACTGTCCCAACTATCAAGAGAAGAACTTTCACCACTGTTGCTGACCACCAAACCACCGTTCAATTCCCAGTCTACCAGGGTGAACGTGTCAACTGTTCCGAAAACACCTTGTTGGGTGAATTCGACTTGAAGAACATTCCACCAATGCAAGCTGGTGAACCAGTCTTGGAATCCATCTTCGAAGTTGACGCTAACGGTATCTTGAAGGTCACTGCTGTCGAAAAGTCCACTGGTCGTTCCGCTAACATCACCATCTCCAACTCCATTGGTAGATTGTCTTCTGAAGAAATCGAAAAGATGATCTCTGACGCTGAAAAGTTCAAGTCCTCTGACGATGCTTTCGCCAAGAGACACGAACACAAGCAAAAGTTGGAAGCTTACGTTGCTTCCGTCGAATCCACCGTCACCGACCCAGTCTTGTCTGCTAAGTTGAAGAAGTCTGCTAAGGACAAGATCGAAAACGCTTTGTCTGACGCTTTGCAAACTTTGGAAATCGAAGAATCCACCGCCGATGACTACAGAAAGGCTGAATTGGCCTTGAAGCGTGCTGTTACCAAGGGTATGGCTACCCGTTAAGAGTGATTAAATGTAATAATTGTATAAAATTTCATGTTTGTTTAAAATATCTCTGGGGACACACAATATATATCGTTTTGAAAATTATCTATTCTTCTAAAATGTAGTTACCTAACTTATCCATCTTTAAGTTCTTGTTTCCACTTGATAACGCCTCTATGATCTTTTCGTTTTCTTCTTCGTGATCCTCCTCTTCCTCTTCTTCCTCAAACTCTTCAAGGTCATCTTCATCTTCGTCATCGTCTTCTACATCTTCAGCACTGAAATCAGAGAGGTCGTCGTCATCTTCTTCTTCTTCTTCGTCTTCGTCAGTGATTCTCATACCTTGAACAGCCTTTTCCAAATCCTTGGCCTCACGGTTTCCTGTCAATTTCTTAGCATAACCTGAAGCCTTGACTTCGTCGTCCAAGCTCTTCACTCTTTGTATATCTCTCTTGAAGTTTGGGTATGCATACTTGTACCCATCTCCGTACCCTTCGGTATCAAACATGGTAGGATCATGGGTTGGTTTGTAGCGGAACTTCTTCTCGAAGAAGGCTCTGATACCCTCGACATCTCTGTCAAAGTATTGTTTGGCGTCAGTGTGTTCGATGGAAACACACTGAGGGAAATCAATGACAACAAAGTCAAACTCGTGGTTCTTGGCCTCTTCCTTATCACGTATTATAATGTTGAACTCGTTGAAATCACAGTGGATAAGTCCATGGTTTCCAAGCTTAACAATAAAGTTCATTAAGTCAGAGTACAATTTCTTGTAATTGTCATGCTTCTTCAAGTGCTTCATAGGGATCCCCTTTATCCACTCCATCATCACACAGTGTCTGGAGTAGTCATATGGGATAGGAACGTTGAATCCGTTGTCGTGCAAAATCACCATGAATTCGTATTCCTTTGCAGCTGCAAGTCGTGACAAGTACATCCAGTTCGATGTGTGCTTGTTCTTGAGATAATCACGGTTGTTCTTGACGGTCTTGAACGACGTTCTACCCAATCTGTGAATCTTGAGCACCTTCTGTACCCCCTTGGGGTCCAGCACCGAGTAGATATCCGACTCTTTACCCACTCCAATCATTGTACCAACAGAGTACAACGTTTCACGGTTTAACATTGATTTCAAGGCTAAGTAGTCATAACCAGAGTAGGTCAATCTGAACCCGTCGTACTTGGCGTTTCTTAATCTCGACACAAGCTTCAATTTAGCCAAATCACCGATGGCACGGTTGGTTCCAGTAGGAGATTTCATGCCTCCAAGTGTATGGATCAAGGTGGTAGGAACCAACTCGTGGTTTCTGGAACCGATTTCCAAGCCTTGGAGAACTTTGAAATCATCAGAGGTCAAGTACCTCATATGTGAAGTGTCTAACTTCATGGTTAATAATATGTGATGGAGTAGATTTGATTTTTCAACTCATCGCATTTTTGATAACTGTAACGGTTTCGAGGACCAAAAAGATTGCAGCCGTTTTCTTTTACAATTTAGGAAAGAAATTTGCCAAATTTCAGGCCTGAGACTTAATCGATGTTTCTAAACTAGCGTTTTCACAGTTTATGTTGATTTTTGGTCCATTTTTTTGACTTGTTTCTTGCAACCGTTGTACTTATACCCTGCAGGTAAATTGACTCCACCAAAAATTCCATCAACAAACTCCAACGATGTTTCGGACCCGTAAACGATCCTTTAAACGGCGAGGAAAACGATTAAAGAGACTTGTCAAACCAGACAAGCCTGAGCGGAATGCATCAAGAATTGGATCGGATAATCTGTTCCACGATTCGGTGATCTCGTCGTCGTATCCATGGAAATCGGTTCCTCCGCTCTCGCAGACCAATTTGGAACCGTCCCCCCGCCCAAATATGAAATTGAAGTCTTTAAAAGCATTATGTGCAACCAAACTTGCTCTGAATATTGACCAGATTCAACTGTCACATTTTGACTATGCTCCGTGGTCGTGCTGGCTCATGGTCTGGAACCAGGTGTTGGCTGCGAATAACGACTCGTTCGAAGCATTCCAGCTATTTGCTTCACGACTAGGACACTTGAACGAGTTTAAGTGCCACAGATTATCTCGAAACTCACAACTAGAGCTCCCGTGGGCTGGCCTACAGGATCTCCGTAACGATGCCATCGAGATCACTCGACTTCCATATACTTCGCATCATCGCATAGAGAATCTATTTTCCAATATGTTCATTAGTGACTTGGCTCGCTTTCTTAGGTCTGGTGAATATCTGCCATTGGTGGTCTTGGATCTCTCATTGACCAATATTGTCACTGACGATTTGTTTGCGTTGTTTAATTTCGATCTTGTTGCCTTGAACCTCTCGAACAATTCCCTGGTGGACGATAATTTCCTCTACAACTTAATGTCGGCAATCAGAGACTCTAAACTCTGTAATTTAGCGGTACTCAAGATATCTAATTGTCCAAACGTGTCTGAAACAGCAGTCCTCGATCTTATGGCGCTGTGCAACACGGTTTCCAGTTCACTTGCATGTATCCAAATCGATAGACGACTTCTGGCACCTCAATCATATGTCGAAGGAACGAAATGGCTCTTGATGGATAATGATGATCAAGAAGTCCGTTTGATATCTCGTCTCCCATTAGCACTAAAGATTCACAGCTTGCATAGATATTTCTCAGGTAACCAATCTGAATCACAGACGCTGCCATTGTTGCAAAATCGTATTGTTCTTGATATTATGGTGCATAAAGCTCGGTTTGATTCCAAGGAAGACCCGATTATGTTACTCCAAACAACTTGGAAGACTCGAATTCAGCATAGAAACCTGAGCCGATCCAGCGGATACTCGTATGTCTTCAACAACAAGCATCAGCCTACAACTAAAGAAGAATTACGAAAGAAACGACAATCATTACCTTCTGAAGTGTCCGTTGATTCAACTTCCAACCCTACAAAGCGTCGTAACACCAAGAAAATCAAGGCTGATGCAGCGTCATTCTTCAGTATGTAATATATTCTTTTTAATATACAAAAAAACCTATTTCTAGTTACCGTCCTTCTTCCAGAACAACTCCTTCATCAACTCAGCCGAGTTGTTGTTCTTGTACTGAATATGGGAATTGTTCAACGGAAATGAGGTATCGGACGATGAAGGAGCATTACCATAAATTGAATGGTAACTGTTCTGTGGTTGCTGTTCCGCAGGTGGAGACTTCTTGTTCAACAAGGCAAGTAGGCTATTCCCCTGGGAATTGGTTTGGGAGGATTCATGGTGAGAATTTCCAAATGCATCTGGTAATGATTCGCCAGGTTTCAAGAGTCTAATCTTTGTAGGCTCGTCCTTTGGTGGGAATGCTGGTTCTGGTGCGAGCTTGGAAATATCGTCGATTAAATTACCGACATCTTCGTCGTCACTGTCAATATCAAAGTTCTCATACAGAGGCTTTGCTAAGAATTGATCATCAAAGTCGTCAAAATCTTCAAAGTTGTCAAAGTTGTCAAAGTCGTCAAAATCATTAGATTGCTCGGTAGCAACAGGTTTCTGAGTCTCAGCAGGAGCTGGAACTAATGTAGAAACTGGAATAGAAGGCTGAGGGGCCGGTTTTTTATGGAGTAATCCCAATAATTCCTGTGAAGAAGTTTTTGGAGGAGGATCGGTATCCTTTTTAGCTGGTCCCTTCAACAAGCTCAAAAGTTCTTTGGAAGAATTGTGTTCTTGTTTGGACTTTGTTTCTGGCTCTGGTTTGGTAGGTGCTTTTCCTAATAAACTCAAGAGTTCGGCAGAATTCTTTCCTGCACCATTCTTCTGATCCAGGCGTTTCAAGAGAGTTAATTTCTTTCCTGGTTCATTGGGAACAAAAGGCGCCTCAAGAAGAGATTCCTCAAGGACATTGGATGGCTGGTAAGTGTCGAGGAGTGAATGTGTAACCTTTTTCTGTGGCTGTTGCTGTTGCTGTTGATGTTGTTGTTGCGATGCTGGTTTCTTGAGCAAATTCATAATTGTCTTGGTTGGGTCTTCTTCTGGAGACTTGGTCAATAAATTCTTGAATTCACGGGAGTTTTCGGAACTTTCCTTTTTGTTTAAGATGTTCATAATAGTCTGTGATGGGTTGTTGTCAGCAGAGGAATCATCTTTTCTCTTGAAAAGATTCATCAAGTGTTCTGCCTTAGATCTATTGCTTTGTGTGTCGGCTGGATAAGGACTCTTTTCCTTTTCCTCTGGTCTCTTGCTTGGTTTATTCAAAATCGATAAAAGTTCTCTCGAGTTAGTTTCTGATGATCTTTTAGGAATAGATGGCTGTGGAGTAGAAGGCACTGAACTTTGTGGAGACTGGATAATTCTTTCCGGCGAATGGCCTGGATATGGCGGTGGTGGAGGTTGGAATGAGCCTACTGGAGTCATCTGAGGAGCATTACCAAAGTTATTTCCTGGATGAATTGGAGGTGGGAAGTTATTTGGGTAACCTTGGTTGTAGAAAGGTACGCCGGGGCTAGCGAAGAAAGGAACAGGATTTTGTAAATGTTGTGGAAGATGCATTTGGATGTAATGCTGGGTAGGAACTTGAGCATTATTGTTGTTCTGAGGATCAACTTTCTGGAGAATGTTTAATAATTCTCTTCCGGCATCGACGTTCACGATAGGTTCAGAATTTATACCCAACAAGTTCTTCAACCTGATTTCTGCTCTCCACATTAATTCCTCCTCATTCAATTCACCCTTGCTCTTGTTGATCCACTTCATAATTGGTTTTATAACGGTACCAACGATGAAGAAGTTGTTGGAGTTGGCTTTCTTTTGAAGTTGCTTGACGTCGTGCCATTGGATTTTGGCTATCTCGTTTCTTCCCAAAGGCTGGAAATTATAGTCTTCAGGAACGTTTTTGACCAAGTATATCTTGTAGTTCTTACCCTTTATCGTTCTTTCGACAACATCATTTTCGTTGATAAGGTCTTTGGCATTGAAGCCGGTTTCTTCCTCGGTTTCTCTAATTGCACAGTTGATATCGGATTCATCCTTGGAGATTTTACCTCTAGGAAAAGACCAGGAATTAGATTCGGTTCCTTTCACAAGTACCACTTTGGTGAGGTCTTTATTGAACAAAGCAATTCCTCTAACTGGAATGGACAGTTTGTACTTTCCGAAACGGGAAAGGGCATCGTGTGGGTCTCCCCATTTCCATATTAAAGGGCATTTTTCAAGAAAACAAGATGCAAAAGTTTTCATCTTCATTCCTGGAAGCATAGGATTGAGCTGGCGGATGAAATCGGTATAAAACCATTGAGCTTCTTCGACCTGGAAGAACACTCTTTCTATTGATGATAAATCTTCGTCGGGGACATTAATCAAAAACCTAACTAATAGGTCTTCGAGAACAAGATCCACCGACTGGTTGGTCAACCCGTCTCGTAATTGAATTGACATTTTGTTATAGTTGTAGTAGGTTTTTTGATTGTTATGGAAGATTTGTTGGTTATGACACTTTGAAATGTCGATCAGATTTTTGCCTGGGTCGTGTCTGTGGCAAAAAAGTGTATTTCCTCAAATTATTGGAGATCTTAGCAGCAGCAGCAGCAGCAGATACCAATAAATCAATGTCTGTTCGGTCTCTTTCGTATTCCAGCCGGGTTTTGAAGTCAAATGCACCACGGTTTGTGACTACACTTAAAGCTGGAGCCAAACCTCCGTTGGAAAAGTCGCATTCCATCACGCGGCCATTCGGATTGGAGAAGCCATTGCTTCTTAACTACAAGGTGACCGATACGTATGCACTTGGTAATATCCGGGAAGAATTGTTTGGAGCAGAGGCAAAGGAGAGAAGACAGAAGAAATTGGACTACGAGATCACACATTCGCCGTTTTACGAGTCGAAATCGTTCCGCAACACCAACGGTAAGATCTTTACCTCGCCCGTTTCATTCTTTCGTGGAGATAAGTCCAAGTATTTCCCTGATTTCATTTCCTCGACTCTCGATGGCCAGGAACAAAGTTTATTTGAGATCATCAGTGGCAAAGTCAGCATAGTCAGATTGTATTCTACGGTTTCCGGTGAAAACTGTGCCAATACATGGTTCAAAGTAGACGGTAAGGACTATGCCGTGGGAGACTACCAAGAATTCACGGAAAAACATTCACAGAGTCAAATCATCGATATCAACATTCCCCAGAGTTGGATCAAGGGATTCATGTTGGGACTTTCAAAGTCAAATATCCGTAAGATGATTCCCAAGGAAAGACATGACAAGTACTTTATTCTTCCTGAACATACGTTCCAGTACGATGTGAGAGAAAAATTACTCTGCGACAATATGTGTTCAGGATACATCTACTTGCTTGACCATAACGGTAAAATCAGATGGGCAGCCAGTGGATATGCGGATGAGAAGGAACTTGCATTGATGTGGAAGTGTGTAGGTGGTTTAGAACGGGAATTGGAACGGTTGAGTAAGTAGTTAAACAGATGTACATAGAATAAAAGAAGTTGCAAAAAAACATTTTAGCGAGAAAATTTTAATACTGCGGCACGGGTTTGGTAAATTATATCAAGATTATATTTGAGATTGTCTTGAGTATATTACTGATATTCAACGGATATTAGAATTTTAAGGCGTATTAGAAGCAGTAGTGTTGGTTTTAGTTATTATATTTAAAGAATTTGATTAAATTATCAAGTTTTTTCAAGATTCTAGTACATTTTTACAAATCTGTCAAGAATCTCTTCCGATAAAAGCTTAAAAGAAATTGGTTATTGAAAAACATGAGAATGATTTACTTATAGTAACAACCAACATAAATCCACCATTAACTAATCTAGGAACTATTTGTTACGAAGTATAAGATAGGTTTTTGCACCCAAGTTACCCAATGTAATTAAATTACCCGGACTTGCCATCACACGACCTCGAGTATAAAAGGGCATCAATAAATCCTATAAAATTGCACCGACTACAAGTAACCGTTAATGTACGTACTTTATCTGTTATAATGATGAATATTTCAATTGGGAATCTCTCTGACAATCCAAAAAATACAACACTGGAGAAAACCTAATAATTGTGATCTGACATAACGTTTCGTATTGGAGATAATACTAACATTACAGCAGGCATCAATCTCCCCCGTAAACTGTAGAAAACCATCGCACCAAAACGTCAAAGATTTGCTAATCCATTTTGCGACTTGTGCTTGAGGATGGATTCAGGGCTGTAGCCCTAACCATTTAGATGCAGGACCAAATAATTTTTTTTTTTTCGTTTGGGAGTCTCGCACCAACCCGTGAAAAATTAGTCCATGATGAAAAGCCTGCTTCTTCTTTAACAACGTCGAATAATACAAACCGTCATGTCTGCTCCAATTAACAAGGAAAAAGTTGAACAAGAACAAGAACAAGCTGTTCACAAGATCAGAATCACCTTGACCTCCACCAAGGTTAAGCAGTTGGAAAACGTTTCTGCTAACATCATCAGAAACGCTGTCCAAAACGACATCGTCAAGAAGGGTCCAGTTAGAATGCCAACCAAGGTCTTGAAGATCACTACCAGAAAGACTCCAAACGGTGAAGGTTCTAAGACTTGGGACACCTACGAAATGAGAATCCACAAGCGTGTCATTGACTTGCAAGCTCCAGCTGCCACTGTCAAGAAGATCACCCAGATCACCATTGAACCAGGTGTGGATGTCGAAGTCACCATTGCTGCTTAAATGTGCTTGAGGTTTCCGGGAGCCCTGCTAGTCTTTTGGTAAAAAAGTGTATCGTATCCAAGTGCTCTAGGCGTGCCGTGCATTTTAGTTAATGCACAGACGTTGCGGTGTGCTATCAGGATTTGGTATGATTGTTTTTAGATTAGATCCCCGTATTACAATACACATGTCGGTTAACATTCTTTAAAACTACAACTTGTAGTTGTAGTTGTAGTTGTAGTTGTAGTAACCTTTTTTAGGCATGTCGCGTGATAGTGCGACATAAAACTTAATCTCACTACTCCTTCTTTTATCAACCATGTTTGTGCTTTCCGTAAGACGAAAGCTTGTTTGTATCAGCAACAAACAGGTTACAAGACGGTTCTTGTCGGTGAATTCGCCACGGAACTTTGGAGTATCGACGGTGTTGGCTTCCCACCAGAAAGCACGCACCGGCGGCGGCACCAGCAACAGCAACAGCAACCACGGCAAACTTCTCCATACACGCAGCGTGGCGTTGGTTTCCGGCTTCATTATCGTTGGATCTTATGTTATCTTCAATCAGTCAAACTACTACAACTTGGATACGATTCCTCCGCCCGGTAACGGCACGGGAAACGGCACGGGTGTAAATCCGCTTCTGCTTCCCGCCACCACCAACAATACCAACACCATCAGTGACGATAAGCGCTACTTTTCCACCAGCACATCCTCAATGCATCAGAAGAACAGTATCTCACACCAGCAGCACAAGGAAGGCGTCTTTTTGCTCAATGACGAGCAGGTTTCGGCCAAGTTGCGCCAGTTTGAGGAGAGTTACCACGTCAACCGTGGCAAGGGCGTAACTCGGTACGATATTTGTCAGCTACCATCGAATTCGCCCATTGAAGACGATCGAGCAGAAGAAATCGTCCAGGTGCCGATTTTGCAGGACAACAATATCAAAGCATCGACCGACTGGATGTTTTTTGGGGTATTTGACGGGCACGGTGGGTGGACAACCAGCAGTAAGTTGCGGGACCAGTTGATTACGTTTATTATTCGTGAGTTGGGCACGATTTTCAAGCCTGCAAATGAAGAGAACTTGCGGTACGTGCCCAACAGTGCTACGATCGACCAGGCGATCAAAAACGGGTTTCTTAAGTTGGACCATGAGATTGTGAACAAGAACATTGAGAAGTTGTTGAGTGACAACAACAAAGCGAAGGCTGCTGAGTTGTTGATGCCAGCACTTTCTGGTCTGTGTGCGTTGCTTTCGTTCTACGATACCAATTCGAAGTTGTTGAAGGTGGCTGTTACTGGCGATTCACGGGCGATTTTGGGGTCGTTTCGTGATAATCACTGGACTGTACGTCAATTGAGTATTGACCAGACGGGTTCGAACCCTACGGAAGTGGCACGGATCATTAGCGAGCATCCAGACGAACCGAAAGTGATTCGTAACGGGCGAGTTTTGGGGAACTTGGAGCCCACCAGAGCGTTTGGCGATTGTCGGTACAAGTTGCCGGCGTCGATTCAAGAGCGGATCTACAAGCAGTTTTTTGGACGGCGGCTTCCCAACCATTTACAGTCGCCGCCGTATGTGACGGCGGAGCCGGTGATCACCACCACCAAAGTGAGTCCCGAGAACCGTGACTTTTTGGTGATGGCATCCGATGGGCTTTACGAGATGTTGACCAACGAAGAGATTGTGGGGCTTGTGGTGAAGTGGATGGAGAAAGAGAAGATGATCAAACCGCAAAAGCTGTTCTGGAACTATTTTGGGCTGACGGAAAATAAGTTACCGGAAGTGAGCGATGTGACCAACGACAAGTCGCTGAAGAAACCGGTGAGACGTCAGGCAAAGGCCAATGGCAGTTTCTTATTGGAGGACCGCAATGTATCCACCCACCTCATCCGCAATGCGTTGAGTAACGGCGGGTCGCTGGAACAGACACTGATGCTCATCTCGATTCCCAATCCAGTGTCGCGCCGGTACCGCGACGACTTGACGGTCACAGTAGTATTTTTTGGCGACGACGACGCACGGGGCGAAAACGACGCCGGCAAACTCGAAATCAATGCCGAGGCCACCGCGGGGGGCGCCGACGCATCGAAACCGAAATTGTGAGGGCAGGAATGGGCAGCGGTGTGCATATTAGACATGACAATAGCGTATATATATATATATATTTTCCCCACGAAAACCAACAAAAAACGTTCACTTTATTTAATTAATCTATTATTATAATGTCGAAAGAACACGAAGAAAACTTGGACGATTTGGATGATCTTCTCGATGACTTTGCCGATGAAGTCTTGAATAAACCTCCAGGAACTGCAGCTCTGGCCGAAAAAGAACAAGACACCGTCGAAACCGGCACCCACGACCAGCCGCTCAATGACGATTTCAAGGCAAATATCGAAGACCTCATCAAAGACCTCAACATCGAAGATCCCGAGACAAAAGAACAGTTTGCCCATCTCGTACAACAGTTCGAGACCGAACATCGCCAGGAAATCGAGGCAGAAGAGGCAAAACCCGCCAACTTCGAGTATGTCATGAAGGAAACGATGGAACGGCTCAAGAAATCCGGCGAAACCGTCGATGAAAAACTCAAAAATGATCCTGCGGGCGCAAATCCCGAAGACATGTTGACACAGTTATTGGCAGGACTCGGCGGGACTGGCGGTGCTGGCGGTGCTGGTGACTTGGACATGTCGAAGTTGCTTGTCGACATGTTGGAGCAACTTTCGTCGAAAGACGTGTTGTACGAACCAATCAAGGACCTCAACACGAAGTTTCCAGACTTCTTGGCCGAAAAGAAGGATACGCTTACCGAACATGAACACACGGTGTACAGCAAACAGTACGAGATCACAAACGAGATCTTGTCGGTGTTTGATTCTCCCGACTATAACGACGACAACAAGACGCAAAGAGATCGTGTAAATACCTTGTTAGAGTCGCTCCAGGAATTGGGACAGCCACCAACCGAGTTGGTTGGCGATCTGGGCGATTTCCCTGGTTTTGGCGGGCTCGGTGGCGGAAACGACCAGCTGTTGGACTTTAACGACCAGGACTTGCCGAAGAATATTGAGAAGGAGTTGGAGGAGAATTGCAAACAGCAATAGCACGTATTTATTTAATGGAAAGTTCTTGGAACCGAAATACTATGAACTATTGACAGTAAAGCCCAGAATTGTAATTGTAGTTGAAGTTGGAAGTTTTTGTATTAAAACAGTTAGACAGCCGAAGATAAATATTTGAAGATAGCAGTTGAAGTTGGAAGCGGTTTGTAATTAATTGTAGTTAATTGTATTTGAAGTTATGGTTGTTTTTATTGTAAATATAGTTTGTTCTCAATTCAGTAAAATGTAATTAAAGTAGTATTTGTAATTATGATGATAATTAATTGTTTTTATAGTTTTAAAGTCTTGTGTCATTCTATTACAGTACATATTCTCGTAACATCCACTAATTAATTTCAAGGCCACTTCTACTGGCAAATTCACGGTAATAATTGATCATTTCAGGAGTGATTCCTCGAGAAATTCCCTCAAGCGCATGGTCAAAGTGTCTCTGTTCGACTCTGGCAGCATTGCGGTCTTCCATCACCGCAGCCAACCCTGCTTCCTGGCAAAGCAACACGACTTCAGCACCCGAACAGCCATCGGTGACGCGGGCCATGGCCGTCAAATCGATTTCCAGTGCGAGTCCAAACTTTTTGCACCCATTTTGCAAAATTTGCAACCGTGCCTCAAAGTCTGGTGGCAGAACGTAGATGTGCCGGTCCAAACGGCCTGGTCTCAAGAGAGCAGGATCGATTTCCGTAGGACGGTTGGTGGCTGCCACGATAACCACGCCCTTCAATTCTTCCACCCCATCGATTTCGTTCAAGAGCGACGTGAGCACGTTTTGCGCTGCGTTGGTGGCACCTTCTGCCTCACGGTCGGCCAGAATGGCGTCGATCTCATCAAAAAAGATGATTGAAGGTGCAGCAGCACGGGCTTTACGGAATATTTCACGGATCGTCCGTTCAGATTCACCCACATACTTGTTAAGAATCTCAGGGCCCTTTACAGCAAGGAAATTGAGACCCAGTTCCGTGGCCAATGCCTTTGCCGTCAACGTTTTCGAACAGCCAGGAGGTCCATAGAGCAACACTCCCTTGGGAGCCAGTACACCGAGCTTCTTGAAGGTTTCGGCGGCTTCAAGCGGAAGTTGAACCACCTCCGTCAATTTGCGTTTAAGCTCGTGCTGGCCACCGATATCGCGCCAGTAAACCTTGGGCATCTCAAGGAAGATCTCACGCATTGCTGATGGCCGAATCTCCGGCAACGCCAGGGTGAAATCAGGCATCGTGAGCTTCAAATCTGCCTGGACAACGCCCTGGTCGCGGCCACGCTGAATCGCTTTCATCACTGCTTCACGACACAATGCCGTGAGATCAGCACCAACATAACCGTGGGTTTTCGCTGCTACAGCAGAAATATCCTGCGGTTGCAACTCGTTCTTGGACGAATTCATCTTTTGCAACTGTTTCTGCAAGATTTCAGCCCGTGCAGCGGCATCAGGAATCCCGATTTCAACCTCCTGGTCAAACCGGCCCGGCCGTCTCAACGCAGGATCGATCGCGTTTGGCCGATTGGTGGCTCCCACCACCAAAACCCGCCCGGTCTCGCCCATGCCATCCATCATTGTCAAGAGAGTTGCTACCACTCGCGACTCGGTCTCGCCAGCATCATCAGAATTACGGTTTGGTGCCAACAGGTCGATTTCGTCCATGAAAATGATCGACGGCTGGTACTTTCTCGCCTCAACAAAGATATCACGAAGTGCTTCTTCGGTTTCTCCCAAGTATTTGGACACGATTTCCGGACCTTTGACCCGAAGAACGTGGGCCTCGGTCTCGTTGGCCACACACTCCAAAAGCATGGTTTTCCCGGTTCCTGGCGGACCGTGCAACAAGATTCCGCGTGGAGGAGAGATGCCAAAGTCCGAAAAGAGCGTGGGGTTGTGAAGTGGCAACTCCACCGTCGATTTGAGCAACGCCACTTGCTTTTCAAGCCCACCAACAGCACTGTAACCAAGCAATTGTGGAAGTTGTGGGTACTTAAGCCGCGAAGGAGCTTGTTGAGGGCTGGATTCGAACTTGGTGGTGCTGCTATTGACAAGAAAGAACGGAGCCACACAATCTGACTGTACTAACAACGATTCCTTGATATCCTGTTCGATTGTGAGCTTCTTGAGCGAGTCTTCGAGCGACGTATCGTGGTTGATATCGACCACCGTCAACGTCACGTCCTCGTTCCGAAACCGCATTCCCGGTGCTATAACGCCAATCTCCGCAACCACTGCTTCTGCTGCTGCAATGTGTCCACTGGTAATGTGGATACTCACGCTTTTAGCGTACTCGGGCTGCTTGTTGTATTTGACAAGCTCGATTCGGTCGCCAAGCGTCATGCCGCCAAGCTGGCGCCAAAACAGCGACACCGTCACTACCTCCTTGCTGAGAATGTTACCGTCTGCTGCCACCGTGCCGATAATGCCGGGCAGACCGCTGTCGGAGCGGGAAAGGTACACCAACTGGCCGGTCTTGAACTCGAGTGCACTAAAGATTTCGCTGTGCATGCCGATACTGGCGACTTGCCGCGCAGCCTGCGAGATTCCAGGACGAACTATGAAGTGTTTCGGGATCTTGACCTTCTTGGCCGGCACAGGCTCCGCCTTGGGCGTGCTGGGCTTCTTCTTTGACGACATGTTGGTGATGATTCTTGAGATGACGTTGGTTAAATAAATTTGTAATTGATTAGGTAAGAAAACTCCAGATTTTTCAATACTTTCTACTTTCTTGCTAACCAACTATGTGGAGACTGTCACGCCGCTACGTGTCGTCTGTGGTGGATATTCTGAGCCGAGACTTGTTTCAGAGCCATGCAAAACTTAACAGCGCTTTTCGTGTGAGCCACAACGGCTTTCCGCCGCTGTTTTACCCTCGTTCCATCACCGACTTCTCCTCGCTATACACCCAAAATCCTGCTCAGATCGTGCTGCTTCTTTCTCAGAAACAGTTTGTTGACGAAGTAGAGCCTCGTACAGAGCCACTCACGCGGTTTCTTGGGTTCCAGATCCCTCTCCGTGAGAAATTGGCCGTACTTTGCGGCGGCACCAACATTCCAATAAATATCTCACAAACGCCCGGCAACAGCACGCCCAGCAGCTTGGCTCCTGAACAGCAGTTTCCTGCCACCAGCATCACATACTCTCCAGAAAAGCTCTGTCTGATCGGAAGGGCACGGATCGAGCTCCAGATCGCACTCAGCACCGTTTTTCAAAGCGAACGGTACCTTTCCAGCGCTGCCGCCGATATCGCCGGCAGTCTCGAGACATTTGCGGTGCGAGATCCGCTCATTGTCCAGTTTATGAAGCGGAACTTGTTGTACAACTGCTTGGTGCCGTTCCGTGGCACCAACCGCGACGGTGTGCCGGCCACATTGGACGCATATCTCGCCAAAAAGACTACAATTTTGGATAAAACTTGTGTCACCAGTTTCTATACGTTGGTGGGATTACTACACACAAAGTATGCTGAATCTAATGTTATTGAACAACGGATTGTCAACGGTCGTTTGGGACTTGTGAATCTTGCGTTAACACACTAATTTTACTTACAAGTACAACGAGGCACAAAACACGATATCACGCTTGATCTTCTCTTGAGCTTCGCTCATTTTGGCATGCAACGTCGAGTCCCCAACAATCAACGCTGCGTTCTTGACTTCACGACAGATTTCATCCAACCGCGTGATGACACGAACAATGGTTCCTTCGGCTTCCACACTGATCTGCATGATTTCGTTGAACGAAAGCCCACGAGCCCATTCGTACACCACGTTCACCAACGCAAACCGTTTCCGTTCAACAAACTCGTCTTCTTCCGACGTCAACAATACCTTTTTGTCAACATAAACCTTCAATAACTTCTCGGTGATCTCCATGATCCGCGCCTTCCCCTTCTCCAACCGTGGCGTGAGGCACGGAGGCTCTTCTTCGTTGGTGCGGCCCTCATACACGAAACACGAAAGCAACGCCACGATTTCCTCGGCCTCAAAGTCCCCAAGGAAATTATCCAACACCAACTCAGTCACCACAAGCTCCCAGCCCGAGTTGACCTCACACGCAACTCTTCCCTTGAGCACAACGTTGTGGTTGGCATCGATGAATCCCATGGTTTCCAACACTTCAAGCCGTTGCTGGTAGTCTGGCAACAAGTCCAAGTTCTCGTCCGATAATGCCCGCTGGAGCGAGTCAATTTGTTGCTGAATGAGATCACGACGACGCAAATCGGCGTACTGAACCCGGAAATTAGGACACTCCAAGAGCAGCGAGTCGGAAATGCTGGTCATCAACGCGTTCTTCTTGGTCAAAAGATCGTAGAGCGAAAGTTGCGTGGCAGAATCAAGCAGAAGCTCCGACCACCGTTTCTGGAACTTCAACATTATCTGGATCTGCTCCTCAGCCTGGTCGATGACTGTTTGGTTATTTTCCAAAATCTCACTAATGGACGCTTTAATCAGATACCGACAAATGTAGTTAATCTTTTCGTAGGGCACGGACTCGACGCGGAGCGAGCCTTTGTATGAAATTTTTGCAAGATGTTTCACGTATGTGGGATCACGGAAGTATGGCAACGGATACTTGCGAGCCTCTTCCTCGTAGGCAGCGCCATGGAAGAATGTCAAGAGTAACAACGAGTTGTTTTCACCGGTCTTGACAATAAAACCCACCAGAGGAATATCTTCTTTGTTCCTGAAGCACACCATGCGTCCAACACGGAGCAACTGGGCTCTGATCAACGGCAGTTTCTGGATATCAGCAATGATCTGGCCATAAAGTTCTTCGTACTCGGCAATCTGCTCGTAAAGCTGCTCGACTTCATGAAGATCACACTTCTCACACGGCGTAATAGAAATACTTTCAATGCTTTTCGTCAACTCTTCAACCATCTTCTTGTTTTCAGGCATCAACACTTGCGTCGAGTTTTCAGAGAAAGAATGTTTGATCATTTCCTCAACCTTCAACGCTTCAATTCTCAAGAGATTCAAAATCATGTTGTATGTCAACCGGAACTGCGACGAAAGCTTAGTGGGTGTTCCCAAAACCACTTCCTTCAAGTCCAACGACGAGATTGGGTCATTGTATGCCATCACAATCACTGTCCCCGTCGTATCCAAACCTCTTCTACCAGCACGGCCCGACATCTGAGTGAATTCGCCCGGCAACAAGTTCCGGAAGTTTCTGCCGTCGTGCTTACGCATCGAACTGAACACTACCGTTCTTGTCGGCAAGTTCAAACCCATGGCAAATGTTTCCGTGGCAAACAATACCTTCACCAACGTTTTGGCAAAGAGAATCTCAATGCATTCCTTAACTATCGGCAACAATCCACCGTGGTGCACCGCAATCCCACGGCTTAACAAGTCCCGAATCTTCAAGATCTGCGGAAGCTCACGGTCTTCTCGTTTCAACCGCGACACCGCCCGGTCAATAAACATATGGATCTCCGATTTCTCACGAGCAGTACAGAAATCAACACTACCAAGCGTATCGGCGTACATCTCACACTTCTTTTTCGAAAACACGAAAATAACAGCCGGCAATAAGTTGTTTCCCTTCAAGTACTGGACAAGATTGAGCCACGTACTCTTGTTGGGCGCGTCTTGTCCAAACCGCTGCTGCTGTGGCCGGTTCGAGAAGTTTCCTCGGCCACGATTGGCCACTTGTCCACCTCCACCACCACGGTTTCCACCACCACGACCACCACGATTTCCTCCACGAGCACTTCCTCCAGGTCCTCCACGGCTGCCTGATCCCATCACCGCCTTAGGTGGACCCTTTTTACCTCCGTTTTCCAATAAATCCCGGTGCTTGGCAAACTCGGTATCCTGGAAACGTCTTTGGGCATCGACGACCTTGAATAACTCGTTCTTGGCCGAAATAAAGATTTCCAAGGGAACCGGCCGTTTGGGCGTGGATATGACGTAGATATCTTTCTGTTTAGTTCTCCCAACCCAGTTGGCAAACTCAAACGTGTTGGGGACGGTTGCTGAAAGCAAGATATACTTGACATGGTCCGGTAACATAATAATCACTTCTTCCCAGACCACACCTCTATCAATATCATTAACATAATGCACTTCATCAAAGATGACAAACTCGACATCTCGAATAAGATCCGCTCCACGGTACAACATACTTCTCAAAATTTCCGTTGTCATGATCAAACAGTTGGCTTCAGGATTGATCTGAACATCACCAGTGATCAAACCGACGTCGACGTCTTTAAAAGTTTCCTTAAAGTCCCGAAACTTCTGGTTCGACAACGCTTTGATAGGAGACGTATAAATCGCCTTGGTCATGTTTCTCGTAGCCATAGCAATGGCATATTCTGCCACCACGGTCTTACCAGCCGAAGTATGTGCAGCCACAAACACCGAATCGCCCTGTTCCAAGTGATAAACTGCTTCTTTTTGGAAGATATCAAGCTCAAACGGCCATTCACGGGCCATGTTCGGCACCAATTCACGGAAGTTTTCCAATTTATGGTCCAAATCCACCACATGGGCCCAGTTACGTTTGGTTTCTTTCTCGTGCTTCATGGCACTTTTGAGCAGTGAATAGTCAAAGGGAACAATCCCATCGATTTCAGATACATCATACGGCACATCATCGGCCTTTGTTTCCACCACTTTTGTATCTTTTGGTACCACATTTCCATTTTCTTCACCTTCGTCACCACCATCAATTTCTTGCAACTGGGTGATATTTTCACTATTGTCATTGCCACCACCAATATTTATACCTCGAGACAATCCCTGTGGCATGTCAAAAAGTCCAATGTCGTTTCTGTGGAGGAATGACGTTGTGTCGTTGATTTCTTTGCCACCTTGTGCCTGGTTCAAAAGCCCACCGGGCTGGAACGGCAAAAACGATGATTTACCTCGAAGCGACTCGCTTTTCGAAGTATACTTTCTGTTGATGGAAAAGGAGTTTCCTGAAGTGGCATTGTCCACAATTCCCAACCGGATTTCTTCCTTGTACCCTGAAATATCACCACTGATTCCTGATCTCTTGAATCGGTACGATGTGCGTCCAATTGGTTTGGGAGCGTTAAGAAGCTGGTCGTAAATCCGTTCTTTTGAAACAACGGGCGTTTCTTGAAGGAGATCAAGCAATTCCCATCCAAGTTCATTGGATGGAGTCAATAATTCATCCGTAAATGTCATCAAAAAACCGGTCAGCGAAGAGAGAATAATGAGACATCACAATTTGAACCGTTGGTCATATTGGGTCGTGTACAAACCAGGATTAATATGTAGCAAGAAAATGACAAAACCACAATAGAAGAACAGAGAAAGAAGAAAGAAAAAGAGGGAAAAAGCAACAGTTTACTAAAGAAACAAACAAACAATAACAACAAGAAAGAAAGAGAGTTCTTTCTTTCTTTCTTAAATCTTTTAAAAATCTCTTTATAGAACCATATCCTGCATATAAAATTTTCAATTATATCACGAAATGTTTTAGAAAACCAACTCCAACAATGTCTCTTTGTAAGACCCGGCTTCAAGAAGAAAGAAAACAATGGAGAAAAGATCATCCGTTTGGATTTTATGCCAAACCAATGAAAGGTAGCGATGGAAGTTTGGATTTGACGCAATGGACGGCGGGAATTCCCGGTAAAAGTGGGACGTTGTGGCAGGAAGCCGTGTATCCAGTAACGATTGTGTTTCCCGAAGAGTATCCATCCAAGCCACCAAAGGTGAAGTTTCCTGCTGGATTTTATCATCCAAACGTGTATCCAAGTGGAACGGTGTGTCTTTCCATTTTGAACGAGGAACAAGACTGGCGTCCTGCCATTACATTGAAACAAATTGTCTTGGGAATACAAGAGTTGTTGGACACGCCAAACCCAGACTCGCCAGCCCAGGAACCGGCCTGGAAGGCGTTCAGCAAAGACAGAAGCACCTACGAAAAGAAAGTAAAGGAACAGGCCAAGCGATACGCCAGCAGCAGTTGAGAGAATGTAATTTATGTACTAATAAATAATGAATCCAAAAAACCACCGTAAAAAATCAATCAAATATTCATCCAAAAAGTTAACGAGACTACCTTTACTAGACCTGCTCCTGGCTGTCCTGTATCAAATCTCTGCTTTTGGAAATGGCACTTCCCGTGGCCAACTCGCCCAATTGCGACGTTCCCTTTTCTTTGTACGTCAGCACGGCAGGAATATCGGCCTTGATGCGTGACACGAGCGTCGAGTACGCTCTCGGCTCCAACTTGATCAAAGTGTGGAGCGGAATCGACATCCACGGACTTTCCTCTTGCGGAACATTCATAAAGTACGCATAAAGACACCGAAGCACCGCCTGGTGCGTGATAATCAAGATGTTTTCTTGTCTCTCCAATTCCATGATAATCGGCTCCAATCTTATCACAATGTCCCGGTACGACTCTCCTCCACGGTAGCGGTACTCATACTTGTCGTCATCCCGTGCCTTGAAGTCTTCGGGGAACTTCTGTTCTATTTCTTCGTAGGTCATGCCGTCACATTCGCCAGCATCCAACTCGTCCAACGCCTTCCACTGGAGCTTGCGCTTGTAGGGAAGAAAAGAAGACGTTTGCTGTGTCCGTTTCAACGTCGATGTCCACACCGTCAAGTTTGTATGCTTGTTTTCCTCGCCAAGCGAGCGGAGCACGAGCTCGGGCAACTTTTTGGCATAACGCCAGCCACGTTCGGAAAGATTGGCATCACCACCGATCTGTCCAGTCAAGTTGAACTCACTCTCACCGTGTCTTGATAACCAGATGGTCCGGGGTTTGATGTGGAGGTTCATGACGTAGTAGACGATTCTGCTTTCCAAGTACAGTTCGATGCGGTTCAAGATGATCTGGGAGTTGACGTTGACAAGTTTGATATAGGTCAAGTCTGTGTCCACATTGACGTCCATGGTTTCGTACACTTCTTCATAGTATTTGATTCTCTGGAGAAAGTCTTGCGTGGCATATTCGGTATCTTTATCGGCGTAGTCGGGCGACGTGGTCTTCACATCGATGATATTCAGGAGCACTAAGTTCTCGTCATCACAAAAGCTTTCCAAGAACATTGGTTCGATCGAGTTTTCACGACATAACCGTAAGATCTCGCCCCGTCTTTGCCGTGTCGAGTTCGTGGCATCAAGAATACCAACCACACCGTTTTCGTCCAGAAACCATTGCATCATGTCGCTAACAGCAGCATCCACAGCCTCCCGCCTCATCTTCATGCCTTCGGGATTGTGACTATCGAAAAACTCCGCTGGAACGTCCGACAGAGCGAGACGACGACGGTAAGTGCCGACATTGAAACACTTTGATTTGATGGAAAGCCACGAAAGGTAACGCACGATTTTCTGTGCTATCAACAGCTTGCCACGGGCCGGAAGTCCCACCATCACCACACAAACGCGGACATTTTCGACATGCGAGATCGAATACACTGGCATTACTGGAAGTTAATGGGTTGAAGAAAAGCTGGAAATGGCAACGTCAATCGAGCGAGCGTTTACGCCGGAAAAAAAATAAATAAAAAAAATGCGGAGACAAAAAAACTCGCGCGACAAACAAAAAAAAAATGAAGGAGGACTCCGTGTCGTCAAAATGTCGCACTTTTTCAAAACTTCGCACACGCACAGTAGCGCTTAATCGTTCTTTTCTTTCTTTATCGTTTTCTTTTCCTGCGATAATGAAACGGTTTCTTGCAAGAAAGTCCGAAGACCAGGACGTTCTTGCGTCTCTCAAGACAAACAGCTCCAACGAATCAGATCTGCCAAATGTCATGTTTGGCACAGAAACTTCCACACCTCAAAACAACTTCAGTTTCAGTTTCATCCACGATCCACAACTCAACATCAACCCGTCAATCCTGACAACCACGTCTGCGAGGGATGCCGACACCGTTGGCGGCGGCAAATCGATTTTCTCAAACATAAAAACCATCTCCACCAAACAATCGTCACTAAAAAGCTTTCTGTCGCCCAAAAACAAGCTGGACTCGTTTGGACAAACTCTCCAGATTGTTGAAATCCCCGAAGACTATGGCGAAGCCAACTCTGCAGATAAAATCGCCGAGAAACTTACCAGACTTAACCGTGACTTAAGTTACATCATCAGCCAATATAACAACAGTTTGGCGACATTAACGTCGGCAGTAATCAACTCGATCGACTGTTTCAAGAAGTTCGTGGTCTTTGTCGATGAGTTAAAAACATCGTCCTTCTACAACTTCGATACCTATAACAACTTGGCCCTCCGTAAGATCTTCAAGATCTACCTCCATTTCTACGATAACTTGCTCCGCGACGAAGTTTACATCAAACTAAAGCTCTTGCTCGTGAAAAACTTTAACGACTTCACCAAATCACTTTCGTCCCGTCAAGATACGTTCGTTCCCGAAACGATCAGCAAACCAACAAACTTTGCCATCGGAATAAACAAGCAATTTCTCCCCAACGAAGAGGTACTTTCCAAGATCATCGACAAGATCTCAAAAACCAATATTTCCATTAAGGAACAAAACGGCTCGTTCATTGCCCCGATTTTGCGGGGAATTAGTCCCGATTTGAACATCTTGTGTCTCTATTTTGGCTACCCAAACCCCACGGAATACCACACCAAGCTTAGCCAGGGCCTCCATGACTTGTACGACGATATCCATATCGTGGTCATGAAGAATCAGATCGAATTGGCCGCATCCCCTGTTTCAAAACTCGCCAGCATATCGACATACAAACAACCACGGAAACTGCCTCAAGAACAGGTTCCACCACCACCACCACAACCACCCATTCACTCAATGCAAAAGTTTAAGCTCCCGTTCCGGATTCCTACCGACATAAATTCTCCACCAATGTCGCTTTCTTTATCGGTGGAAAACTCCTCCCGTACGTCTGGTACGATGGGAGGTTACATCTACCCGATAATCGATCTCAAAAAGCAACCACACTTGGAATCGTACTCGAACTCAAAGTTTGCGATTTCGTGTGGCCATGTCTGTCTCGATAACTCAACTACAGACGGTGAATATCCACACGTTTCGGCCCCTCTGTCGGTATTTATTTCGTTGTACAAGCAAGCATTGACTGCGGAGTACGAGAAAGTTAATGACAAGGACGAGATGCAATCGAAGGTTGCGTACGGAGCCATTCTCAAGCAAGTGGAGGAAATGTTCCCTATGAAAAAAGTCAAGGTTACCGATCCCAAGACGAAACAACCAACATACGTCCACCGTAACTTACCGATCAACCGGTTTGGCCAGATTATTTGGGGTGAAAGAACGCTTATCAATGTCAAGGAGAAGGATAACGAAAAGAAATTGTCGGATCTTGCCATCATCAAAGTGAACAAGAATCTTCGTTGCGAAGATAACTTTTTGGGAGATGACATTGCATTTAACGAGTTTGATCCAGCACTTATTTTTGATAACTTGTATGTTAGAAAGGTGATTGATCTCAAGCGGTACTCGCCCAGCAGCTTGAACTTGAACGTTGACGAGGTTGATTCAAATCTTTCTGATACATTGGACACGTACAGCGGGCTTCCTGTGTTCAAGTACGGTTCCACCACGAAGTTCACCGCCGGTAACTTGAACGGAATCAAGTTGGTGTACTGGCTTGACGGGGCGATCCATTCGTCGGAGTTTATCGTGAATTCGCTGGAAAAGAACTCCGCATTTGCCGCAGGCGGCGACAGCGGGTCGTGGATTTTATCGAAGTTGGAAGATACCGGCAACAGCAAAGGATTGGGCGTTGTCGGGATGTTGCATTCGTACGATGGTGAGTTCAAGCAGTTTGGTTTGTTCACGCCGATGGTCGAGATTTTGAGCCGGCTCGAAGAGGTGACCAAGATCAAATGGGGCGTGGTGGGTACCGAGGCACATAAAGGAAATGATGGTGACAGTACAGGAACCGCCAGCAGCGACGACAGCGAGTACGAAAGCAGTATTGACCACGATATAGATTAAACTTAATATTGCAGCCGTAGTGCACATAATGAACAATATAATTTTTCAAATCGGATTTTCTCCAGCAAACCCTCCAGCAAACCCCAGAAAACGTCTCAGAAATGTCAGGAAGAGGAGGAAAAGCCGTTACAATTGTGTTTGTTTCCGTATTTAGTTGGTACTCGGGGTTGAAGTTCTGGAAACCGCTTCTTGTGGAACAAATGCGTGAGGATGGCACCCTACGGAAAGATATCGAGATCGAATACGACGAAAACGAACAGCCAAAGTCGTGGCAAGACTTGAAGGATAAGGTGAAAACGACACTTCATCCAACTTTGAAGGATCAGGTTGAAGAGGAACGCAGATTACGCGATAATCTCCGACTTATTGAGAACGTCGAGGCCCAAAAAGAATTGTCCAAAGAAAAGTAAAGCAAATAAAAAAAAACAAACAACTGCCAAATCATTGATTGAGCCTTATTTTCTTAAATGAGCTTACTTCTTTTCATTGGAGCCTTCACCTTGTCTTTGTATATAAATATCTTTGTAATTTAATGTTAATGTTAATAAAATGACGAACGGATTAGAATTCCTGCATGTATCGAATAAATTTTGAGATGAGGTTTGAACCAACAGTTAATCACCAAACGTTTCACAAGGAGAAATGGGAAAACTCAAGAGAGGAAGAAAGAACCAGAAGGCCAGATTGAACCCAATTGGCGACAAGAAGGGAAAAAACGATGATAAACGTGATGAATCGGCGCGTCAGTCCAAGATTTTGCCGTTGATCAATAAGTTATCTTCGTCAGCTCCTAACGATAGATCGATGGCTCTTGGTGCCATCACCGTTTTAGCCGAAGATGCTCGTATGAGAGAGTTATTGTTGAAGGAGAAGTTGGTTTCGATTGTCATGGAACAATGCTTGAACGACTCGAACGATGAGATCGTCGTGGAATCGTTTGGGTTATTGAGAAACTTGGGGATCGAGGAAGGCTACGATGTTTTGAAGTACTACTGGAGACAGAATATCTGGGCCAGTATTGAAAGCTCATTGAAAAAGATTGAAACGTCATTTAAGTACTTGCTGCAACAGCAGCCGCAACAGTCTCAGGACAAGAGCAAAGTCACTTTGTTGCACGACTTCACCGAAAACATCATCTCCTTAATCATTGTGTTGGCATCAGGGTCGGACGAATTGTATGAAAACATATTTCAAAAGGTTGATCCAATATTGACTTTGGTAGTTGGATTGATCAACCAACAAGTTGGTACCACAGGATTGAAAGTTAGCACCAAACTCTTCAACGGATTATTGGAATTTATCTACGAGTTCTCGACCGAATCAGGAGAGTTTGTGAAAAAGATTCTTGGACAGCAGCTGTTCAATATCGATACCATAGAAAAGTATGTTTTGCAGAGCAACAACAGCTTATCGCAGATCTACACTGAAGGGATCAAGTTCAATATGGAAGAAGGATCACCAAACAAAGATGGTCGTTCTCAAGAACTCTTGGAAAAGATATATACGATCTTGAGTCAGATCAACTTGAACGAAGTCACTGAAGCATTGAAGACCAACGACAACGCCAAACCAGTTCAAAAGACCGACGGCAGTTTGGTCAAGGAGTTGTCCAAGAACAATAGCAGTGCTAAGGCCGATTTGAACGCGGTGGAAGTAGCGTTGGACTTGATCACCACGGTACTTGAGTATCTTTCCATCAACGAACAACTGGTGGATGAAGTAATCAGCTTAAGCCAAGGCTTATTGAGCGTGTTGCTTGGAAAAGTTTATGTGATTTTAACTGAATTGTTGAAGTATGAAACCGAAAAGCCAGGCGAGATCCAGTTGTTGGATAAGATCTTGGTTGCATTGAATAACTTGGTATGGTTAATGAACTCAAACGATCATTTGCCTACTGAATGGTATGAAAAATGCATTAACTTGTGGACAGTTGTCATTGCCTTGGCCGAAAAGCCCGACGTCACGACACAAGCAAACTGTCTCAACAACTTGTGGGGCTTGAGTAAGGCACTTGGACCCGAGGTACAGAACCAAGTCACCCCGCAAATGGTCGAGGGACTTATTTCAAGAGCACACGAGTTGTCCAACTCCACAGAAGATCTCCAATTATACTTGACGATCGTTGGGTTCTTGGGTAACTTGGCTCCGAATATCGGAAACACTCAACTCACGTCGGGAATTTCGCACTTCTTGGTTGAGTCTATAGTCAAGGCCAAAGAGACGCAAATTCCTATTGAGATCGAGATTGTTATCGAGGCAGTTAATCTCTTGTTTGTCATCTTTGGAGATAAGAACTACGAGTATGATCACGAAGTATTTGTTCAGCAAAACTACCTTGCAAAGTTGGTGGAATTAGAAGCCATTGTCAAAACCATCTACAAAAAAATAGACAAGAACAAGGAAAAACAGTTGAAATTCAGAGGTGAAGAAGCGTGGTTGAACTTGGGGAGATTCATTCAGTATAAACAATCAGAGTATTAATCGGCCAGTCTACGGCCAAACATCAGGACCAACCCAGCATCCTTTGTGCGTTACAAAAGGATTTCCATAGGAAAGATTAACTCGTACATGAAACTTGTCCTATGAATAGAACCTATCTGCACTGACGTCAGCCTTTCTCCCGTTGAGAATTCCAGTTATAAAAACGCGACGGGCGTCCACAGCAATACAAACAAACCGAAATCTCACCTCAAAGTTTAAAATTTGTTGAATGTAAACAAACAGCAAGGTACCCCAGTGTGGAATTACCAGAACTCTTTTGCACTAATTTTTGTTAGCAATTTCTTTTTTGTTCATAGACTTCTCAAAAAAAGTATCCCTCTAAGCGATGTAACATCGATATTTTTTATCATCAGGTAAAGCCTATTTCCCTTTCGGGAAGCTTTTTTTGTTGGATCACCGTAATATTCGCGACGATGCACATGAGTTACAGGTAGTCGTGAATTCCAAAAATAATATTGATTGATGGGCGCTAAATTTAGTCCATTATTGCAAATACTGCCAAACTATACCATGGTGGTTAGAGGTGGTTGATTGTGGTGTTTTTTTTTACTATAAATACGGCCATATCACCCTTTTGATTTTACAGATTCTCACTAACTACAACCACTACAATGCAATTCTCTGTTCTTTCTTCGCTCGCTTTATTGTCTGCTTC
This sequence comes from Teunomyces pallodes, assembly GCA_030556435.1. Lineage (NCBI taxonomy): Eukaryota > Fungi > Ascomycota > Pichiomycetes > Serinales > Debaryomycetaceae > Teunomyces > Teunomyces pallodes. The sequence continues at coordinate 115,419 of JAKTUA010000005.1, forward strand.
CGTTCTTGCTGCTAATGTCACCCTCACTACTGAATCACTGAATGAGGAAGTTAACAACAAGGGGTTGGCTCCAACTCACGAAGGTGCTGCCACCAACTACTTGTTCTTGGGAGGTAGCGCAACTACCCTCGACTGGGACGCCTCCTCCAGCAAGTTAATCTACAACCCAGTTAAGCCTGATGTTGAAAGTTTGACAGTCATCGACAACGTTGTCCAGACACTCTCTGGCCTTGACCACACTGGTGACGTCAAGATCACTTCCGATAACTACTTATCTTTCAATGGTACCACCGATGCTTTCTACGCTTGTAAGAACATCAAGGAACCTTACCAATACTCTCAAACCGCTTACGCTCTTACTTTCTACACCTCCAACGCTCCAAATGGATGTATTCCAGTTAAGGTCAAGGTTAACAGCGAGTCCTCTTCATCCGCCTCCCCATCCGCTGCTCCTTCTGTTGCCCCAGCTGCAAACGGTGCTGCTGCTAACGCTATTGCTGGTTCCTTGGCTGTTGGAGCTGCTGCTTTGTTCGGTTTGATTGCTTAATTTAATCATGAACCGAAATTCTTTATACCTAAAAACCTGAAAAAAACCTATTTTTATTTTTGATCAAGTATATGTTTAGTACAAATATAATACTAGTTAAATCAAATAATGTACTTTAACTTTAGGTAGCAAATTTTCAAGTCAAAACATCGTTCTTGTACCTGAATATTAGAAATATTCTGTGGCGGGTATCGTAATTCACGACTACCTTAATTAGCGAATGCGGGATTATATCTGAAACCCGGGGACTCACTAGCCATCAAAATGGACGGTGTTTAAGTAAAATATTTTTTAGGGGTCTCGCATAGAAAACGTACTATGACATCAGAAACGGACAGGGTTCAAAACGATGAATGTCGGCTACAATTATAATTCAGGAACAACTTTAAATGCTGACTGTAAATCTATGGATATAAGGAATCAACGGAATATTTAAAAGGATCTCAAACAGAAGTAAAGTATATTCTCACAAACATACCGGACATTTTGAAAAAGAATATCAAATGGTCACATTTGAACAAAGTAAGTAAATTACTTTTCCAATCCTTGACATTTTAGATTTATCAATAAAAAAAAACATTCAATTTTCTACAAGATTAAGTTACTGATAACGGTGCATGTGAGTCAAAGTCGTCTATTATTTCCAAGCTAAGTAATTGGAAAGCGTGGTCCCACTTTTGGTCCCTTTAAAATATACTATTGTAGAAGCGCTACTAGGTACAAAATAAAATTGTTCTACAAATCGGATTAAGAAAAGTATAAAAATGTTTATTCCCAAACTTCTATTTTTAGTAGACTGGAATGAGAACAGGCTCAACAACAGAAGTATCGGCAGTGTCAATAATAACTGGTGGAGGAGAGAAGAGACTTCTCTTGCACCCCCTTTTTGTCGTAAAAAAAGAGGGGAAACGACATTTTTGGTGAAAAAAGTCGTGCCCGCCCAGCAAAGAAAACCTGCAAAACTTGACAACTTTTCAATAGGATCCGTTTGTTTACACTTTAAACAACTTGTACACATAGATGCCTGCTCAAGACACGCTCAGGAATTCGATGCAAGTACAGGTGGACCCGCAGCATACTGCAGAGGCACTTCGTATAGCAGCACAGACAGCAGCACAGCAACAGCCAGGCATGCACCAGCACCAAAATACACTCCTGAATCACCATCAACAGCCACAACAACAGTCCCAGCATCATGAGGACCATCACCACCAGCTTATTTTGCAACAGCAGCAGCAACAACAACAACAGCAACAACAACAGCAGCAACAGCACCAGCAATCGCCCAACCACAATTTCCACGCCTCACAGAGCCCGCTCGTAGAGTTGCTGGACTACGACTTGAAGTCGCGAGACTCCAAGTACAGAAGATGGACGCCCAAAATGGACCAGTACCTTATCAAATTGTTGCTGGATGTGGTCCATAGTTATGAAAAGGATGCTGAGGCGGAAATGACCAAGAAGTCATGGGCGTATGTCTGTGGACAATTGAGAGCAGCCAACCCAGAAACCGTGTATTCCACGTATACAAAGTATTCATGCCAACAGCACTTGCTCAACGTCAACCACCACAGATACAAGATATGGTACGTGTTAATGTTGCACCAGAAGGCAAACCCGACCGCTGGTGGCTACTCATACCGCTGGAATCCGGATCTCGGCCGGTTTCAGATCATCGACAACGCGACAGGGTCGCTTATTCTCGACGAAAGACAGGTCAAATCGCTTCTCTACTCCGAATCGTTGTCCCTTCCTTCTCTTTCCGCATTCAACAAGGGAAATCTCATTGTCAACGACTTCTTCTTGAGCGATAACTTGAAATACATGTCGGTGTATCACAACGAAGTCTTGCCTCTCTTGATACGGTTGGATAGCAAGTATGCTGATGGCTTGGGAGATGTATACCACGAGATTCCCAAATTTGACTATCTCGAAGCCCAGAATGACTTTTTTAAGCCGTTGGTATTTGCCAAAGTACAAAAGCAGTCGTCATCAACGCTGGTCCTCAACAACAAGTCAAAAAAGAGACACCATTCCGATTCAGAAGATATTAGCATTCCGTTTTCCAAGACATTGGCAGCAATTCCCACCGAGGACCACGAAGCTTCGCCCACACAGCCTCAGGCTCCAGAAGACGATTCGGTAGATCCTGCGTTGAAACGGACCAGAAATGCGTTGGACGCCGGCACAGGAATTGACTTTGAGAATGCGTTGGCTACTGCTGCCATTGCAGCCATCAATTCCCCGCCAGTGATAAATGGCCGTGACAACATTCCATTCTATATCAAGGATCGCAAGTGGTTCAACAAGCTAGTCAACTTGCACGAAAACGGACTTTTAAACGTCGAAGACTTGTTGACAGTGTGTGAGGGTGTTCGTGACGGCAAGATTCCTCTCTTCATGTTGAATACGTTGGACCAAACATATTATCCAACCAGAAACAGTAGTGGCATACCTGACGAATTGACCGATGAAGAAATGGTAAAACGGATTCGGGAGTACATGTTACCGATGGTGTTTAATAGTTAAAAGAAACGGGCTGTTCTCTTTGGTATTTATCCAGTGCCTGTATGTATTGTATTCTAGTGTGTTTTTACTTTGCTAAAAATGAATTATATGTATTAATGTTTCCTCCTTATACGATAGAATAACTACTCCGCCGTCTGCTGATTGGTGTCTGAGACTCGCTGATTGCACCCAATGGACGTGAAGAAACAACCGAGCTTGTTCCCCATTCGGAGCTGAACATCAGAATCGAACCTTTCATCGACTTGATTTCTGTTTCTGGCTGGAAAATCTTTTGATTGATTTCCTGGTGGGCCACGTTGTTGTCCAAGTATGATGATATTTCGCTGGAAAGACCTTCCAAGTCCTGGACAAGCGAGGTATGGCCTGTAGATTGCGACTTTCTCCTGTTAGAAGAAGCACGACGCGACTTATCGGAAGAAGAAGAGGCCATGATTTCGTTAGGATCACGATGAGATTCTTCTGAGGTCGAAAGAGTCGTGGTTGAGCGGTTTCTTGGTCTTAAATGGTAGATATTGGAGTTAAAGAGAGACCGGTCACTGTCCAGTAACTGCTGAAAGTATGCTTTATCAGTATAAGTGGGAGAAGGTTTGGTTTTTGGCGAAGAATAAATCGATGACGAAGGCATTTTGAGTGGACTTCGGTAGATACTTCCAAAGAGATCAGAAGTATAACTGATCTGGGGAGAAGGCAAAAGTTCGGAATAAAGTGATGCATTTTGTTGCATAAGTTCATCGGTATTGACGGATTCGTCCGACGAAGATGACTCTGGATTCTTGTACAACTTTGGTACATGTGAAGACCGAGCATGATGATGTTGCTCAAAGCTATCTGAAGAAGATGAAGAAGAAGTTGAGTGTATTGAAGAGAGCGATGCCATCATGGACTTTCGGTTGACAAGATGATGTTTCAACCGATACTCGATTTTCGCAGCCACTGTTCGACGAAGTAATACCTCAAAGAGTAGCTTGGTATTGATATGACTTATTTCTGTCCGTGTTAACAAGTTCCTATCATGAGGAAACAACTCAATAAACTTCGGAGGTGTGGAAAATCTCTTAGAAAACACGGCTGTTTTATATTTCAGGTACACGATGTCCCGCAACGATACCGTACTTTGATGCCGTGCATGGACCGGAGCAGATATTGGAAGAGGAGCAGAAATCGGAAGGGGAGCAGAAATCGGAAGGGGAGCAGCACGATCTGCTTTAGCTAGCCTTTTTCTTGGATCCTGCTTCGTCACTCGACTTTCCACGAAACGTAATCTCGATACAAGTTTTGGTTCAACATAAAGTAATTTTCGAAACTCGTAAAAGAGCATTTGTTTCGGAGCAACTTCTTGGGTCAACTTGCCGGCATTAATTCGAGTAAAGAAGTCAAGAAGTTGTCCTTGGGAATGAAACTTTGGTGATTGGCGTGGCACACCAGCGTATTTGAATGATCTTGTTCTTCTCACTGGAAACAAGAATCTACTTCTTGTTTGGTGCCGTGGCTTTTCAGGACTTTGATCTTTGGGACTGGTAACAAGACGAGGTTGTGGAGGTGGGATGGTCCTTATTTTGCTTCTGGTGGTGTTTCTTCGCCGGAGGGAGCTGTTGTTGTGTGAATTGCGAGATAAACGGGAACCGGAACGGCCAAGTTTCGGGCTAATGACGGTGACAATGGGAGCAGCTCCCGAGGGAATGAGGCGAGGAGGACTGTTGGGAGTGAGTTTGTATGGGCTGGGACTCTTTGTTGGAGGTGTTTTTCGGGATGCAGGCAGGGAACGGGAATTGGGAGAGTAGATGACATCAAAGGGGTTTGAATGGTCGCGGGCAGGCGACGAATTGGTTTGTGATTGGGGAGGAATGGTGAGAGAGTCTCTTATTGTTCTGGTTGCTGTTATATCAGCTGATTCTGAGGAGTTGGTGGTTGACTGGAGAGTGGCTTCAGTATAGAAGTTGTAAATGCTGGGTATGAACGAGTCGGTTGATGAGACAAAACTGTTCGGTGCGGTGACGAACTCACCCAGGGATATGGGGTTCACCGGTGAGATAGGAGATACCACCGACATGGGTTTCTAGATGAATAGGAAAAAGAAAGAATAAGGGATGATTGTTTGATTCCTATTTGTATTTTACTTTTAATTTCAGGGCCGTGATGGATGAGTGATGTAGTAATATATTTCGCATCCATCTGATGGCTGGCTATTCCCAAAATGGAAATTGCATGCCGGCTAACTTTACGACAGAGTTTAGGGAAGTAGGAAACGAATCCTATTGCGAAAAAGCAGAACATATATCATAATCCTTGCAGCAAAGACAACCCGAACTACTTCGTCTAACATATGTTAGGAGAAACATTGGTGACTTTTTCAGAAGACATGGCTGGCTCGATTGCAACAGATTGCCTAAACAGGAAGGTGGCAGTTACGATATAATATTTAGCGGAGCCACGTGACTAGAACTATCTTTGGTTTTAGTGGCACCAGTAACAGTAATAGTAACAGTGACAGGGACAGGAACTGCCTTCAAGTACCTTTTTAGTCAGAAATTGTGTTCAAAATAAGTTTATTTTCAAAAATAAGAAGATACTTGGTAATGTTGGTCGTAGTCCCGGCACTATTACATGGACAGTGAATATTCTATTTTAACAATTTGTGTCTGTTTCCCCCCAAAAAAACGCGTGCATGTTGGTATTTCCTGCACACTGTGTTGACGATCAAATTTTTTCTGGACAGATCACAAAATATAAACATCCTGACCTCCCCAATCGTGGCGATTACATTTTCTACCAGTCATATATAAATAAAGATGGACAAGCTTAAGGAAGTAAGTATATGACCAATTAGAATCAAATGCCATAATCACGGAGGGACCAATGGAACGCTTCTCCTTCCGGAACAATCCATAGAACCCACGACACTGGTGCCCGCCAGGCCCGCGCTCGCCCCCTTTGGCGACCCACCCGGGGAAAGTGTTGACAGGCAATGTGCCCTTATTCCGAGATTCCCGTCATCCATCCAGTGAAACTGAAATTGTGATTGATTCATTCAAAAAAGAATACTAACGATGTTGTAGAAACTTAATAGTCTCAAGTTGGACGCCGAAAAGTGGCAAGAAAAGTGTGACGAGTATTCCGACAGAATCAAGGAATTGGAACAAGAAAACTTGGAAAAAGACCACCAAATTCAGTCCTTGACCAGAAAGAACCAAGTTTTGGAGGAACAACTCGAAAAGTTGGAAACCGACTTGGAAGGAATCAAGCAGACTGCCGACGAATCGCACTCGCTCAAGACCTCTAACGATAACTACACCAAGAAGAACCAGGTTTTGGAAGAGGAATTGGAAGAAGCCGACAAGAACTTGAAGGAAACCACTGCCAAGTTGAGAGAAACCGATATCAAGGCCGAACAATTGGAAAGAAAGGTTGCCTCGTTGGAATCTGAAAAGGAAGAGTTGGAAAAGAAGTTTGAGGAATTGTCCGAACAACACGGTGCTGCCAAGGCCGAATTAGAAGAAATCAGTCAACAATTGGAAGCTCTTTAGAGGATTTAAAAAATCTTGCCAGCAGGATTTATCTTTGATTCCAATTAGTTTATAGCGATACGTAATACCCACATAATCGGTTATTTAAAAAGCGAGAAAAATATACAAAAAAAAATTAAAAAAAAAACAAGAAAAATAAAATATATTAAAAAAAATTATAATAAAGAAACTTAAGCAAAAGGTCTAAGAAAGTTTTAAACTTTTTAAAAGCCAGTCCGTGGCAGTTTTCCTTGCTCCAAACAAGTTCGAATACCCCCTCTTCCCCCTTAGAAGTGATCTTCAAGTTCGGGAAACGGAACCAGAACGGAAGAATTCTTACTCAGATAAGGAATTCGTACAAGAACAAGCGAGATTAAATTTTTGTGGCCATGCTGTTCATGGACTCTCTACGCAATCGATTTGCCAACGAGCTCCAGTCACACCAGATAGACGATGATTATACCGAGCCTCCAAGACGTACCGCATCATCAGGACATACCTCTCGGTCGGTGAACCCACCACAAGTTGCGGATCGCGACCATTTCGCGTATGATCCGAATGAGATGGTTCCGTCGTACGAAACGTCACAAATGCTCCACGAAAGACAACATAGCCGCCAGCACATCAACACGGCAGCACAACAAAGAGACCCACTGGCGGGGTCTGAACCCATTTCTAATGCCTCATCGAACTCGGCAACGCCGTTGGCGACTTCTGGCACCAATACGCCACCTGCGGATCGCGACACTCGACTTTCAATCAAACAGTTGGGCCTTAAATTCCTTAATGCGAGACAACACTTTGCCCTTGCACTCAGCCGTGATGTTTCGTTGATTCCTCCGTTGATAGGCTTGGTACAGTCATGGAAACGGATGTTTGTGGACCCCGAAATCGCATCGAGCCACTTGACTGGATCATTGACCCGGGCCCGGGTTTCTGAACACTTTCTTACAGGAATGTGGTGCATTGTTTCAGCCTATCTTTCTTACTCGGTGTTGGATGGCCTTATAATACGCTGGATCGTTATCTACCTGACTCCAGCGGCCATTGTCCGCGTTCTTTGCATGTCTACCATAATGATCACCGTCGAACAGTATTTGGTTGCAACGTTTTCTGCAAATGGGTACCAGTACGGCCTACACACTTGGATTCTTATCAGCTGTGCCCTAACACTAACATTTATTGGCCAGAACTTTTTCACTTCGAATCTTGACCTCAAGAAGGGACATCGCCAACGTGCACGCTTCTTTGACTTCTACAACATCGCGGTTTTCGCAGTCGTCCCAGTGGGACTCGCTAGCTTTATCACCATGATTGGATTGCTACGCTCTTTACTCATACTACGCATCGATATAGACCAACTCCAACTATCACTACCTAACTAATCTTAATACATTTTATTATAAGAAAAGCATAATCTTTCTTATCGGTAAAAAGGGCACAGATAACTAAAGACTTTGAAGGGACTAATCGCTATCCGGGTAACTTACTTGAAATTTATTTTTACTATAAATGCGACGCGATCCCTGCCGCCTTTGGCGTTCTGGTTTTTTTTCCTTAATCAAAAAGCTTATTAAAGCAAGGGAATATTTGCCACGGCGAGATAATGTATATTGTCAAGTTATACTCGTTGCCATTTAAAACAAATGATTGCATTCCCGAGAGTAGTTTCCCTGTTAGGAAGTTTGATTTCCGTCGAGTCTCTTCAGTGAGGCGATGGATTTTGAATGTCGATTTTTATGGGATACATCTGTAGTATAGTAGTATTATAGCTTAAGAGCGATGAGATTGCATTGCAAACACACTGTTTGCTGGTAGTTGAGCAACCTCGTTGCCAATCTGACGCAATTTTTTTTGTCTGTTTGGTCAATTAAGGTTTGTTCTCTATCCTTCAAGTTTCTACAATGTGGAAATCAGTTCCCTACACGGTTATCAGTCTAAATGTTAACTTATATTAAGTCAGTAGGAGCAGACTTGTTTTCTTTCGTTTGTATAGCAAACAACCCATTAATTATACACAGAACTTTCGTTTGAATATGCGGTGTGGATGGATTTAACGGTACTTGTTGAAACCGATGTCAGCAGCCTTTTCTCTGAAACATTGACGGCACAAGTCAATACCGTACTTTCTGATCAAACCAGTGTGGGAAGCACAGTGGCGACATTGTCTCGAACCTTTGCCGAATTTTCTTGGGTGGGAGTACCAAACAGTTTCGTGAGCCATATTGCTAGAATTGTTAGTAACCGTTGTTATTGGAGTTGGAGATCGAGGAATACATCAACAGTTCAACGCATACCGCTTCATTCATGGGGTACGGTTTCCCTTGGTATGTTCTCTCTTATATCTCTCTGATTTTATGTTTCCCATTTGTACATACAATTATCTATAACTTCGTTGGATGAAATGTAAGAGTGAAGGTTAATATGTACGATAAATTTTCAGTCAGTGCCCTGGCGGATTGATTGAAATTTTTTTGTGCGTTTTGTGTAACGCGTGCACGTGCAGGAGAAATTTTTAGTTGCACCGTAAATGGATTTTGTATGGGTATAAGGGTTGAGCCCTAGATCATTTCACGTGTAGATAAATATCAAGGAAACGAGATTTTTCAAAAAGGGCATCTCATCTCTCAAATCAACCCCAACTAAGAGAAACATGGCTAAAGGGGGACATTCCCACAGATCGACGTTAAAGAACGATCATAAACCGTTCAAGTCAAAGCATGCCACCAAGGGCCAATTAAAAAATGCATACAAAGGCAAGGTCGAAAAGACTACTTCAGGCTCCACTACTTCCAGATCATTAAATAAGATCGAAAGAAAGAACTTGGCCAAGCAATTGAAAGACAACAAGATGTTAGAAACAAAGTTGTCTCGTAAGCTTTTTGAAGGATCGAACGGTGCCGAGAAAATTGTCACGGTTGTTTCATTGACCAAGGATTTATCATCTCAAGATATTGCATCTCAATTATTCAATTCCACTAATGAACAAGATAACGAGCCATTAATCTCCTTTGCCGAACCATCTGTCAACACCATCAAGATCAATCGTTTCAAGTCCAATTTGAAAGTCATCATCCCAAACTCTAACAACATTCTTGCCATTCTTGATGCCGCTAAGGTATCCGATTTTGTCATCTTTGGGGTTTCTGCTACCGAAGAAGTGGAAAAAGAATATGGCGAGCAAATTTTGAGAGCCTTGATTGCTCAAGGTATTGCATCTGTAATTGGTGTCTTGCCAAATGTTGTCTCTGCATACCCAAAAAGAAATTTGCAACTTGATATTAGACAATCGTTGCAATCTTTCTTTGATCATTTCTTCCCACAAGACGATAAACTTTTTGCATTAGAAAACCCTTCGGAAGCAATCAACTGTTTGCGTACCGTGTGTCAGAAGTTCCCCAAGGGTATCAATTGGAGAGATTCTAGAGGTTATATGGTTGCAGACAATGCCTACTGGTCCTCTGAAAACCCAGCCGAAGGAACTTTGGTTGTGGAAGGTACAGTAAGAGGTATTGGATTCAATGCTAACAGATTGGTCCACATTCCTGGATTTGGAGATTTCCAGATTGACAGAATTGAAAAGTTATCCAAGAGAAATGAAGAAAGTGAAGACTTCGTGCCAAACTTGGATGAACAAGAGACTTTAGAAGAGTTGAATCCTGAGGAAGTTGAAATGAACATGGACGATGATGACGACTTTTACGGAGATGACTTGGGAGTTAGAATGGATGGTAAGACATATTTCGATGATGATGGATTTCACAAGGAAACTGTCAGAAAGTTCAAGTTACCAAAGGGTACTTCTGAATACCAAGGAAGATGGTTTGTAGATGATGTATTGGAAAATGCGTCTGATGTGGAAGAAGATGATGGTGAAATCGAAGAGGAACAAATGGATGACGATGAAATGGCCATAGAAGGCACTGCCACTGCCACTGAATACGCTCCTACTGAAGCTGGTGAAACTGAAATGCATGTTGACTTGTCTCCAGAAGAAGAAGAAAGACAATTGGCTGCTTTCAGGCAAATGGAAAAGGATGACTTGGAGTTCCCTGATGAATTTGAGTTGCATCCATTGGAATCTGCTAAGGAAAGATTGAATGCTTTCAGAGGTATCAAGTCATTGGCCAACTGCGACTGGGACTTTGATGAGTACGATGTTGAAGCTCCTTCTGTATGGAACAGATTGTTGAGAATCTCTAACTATAAGGCCACAAGAAACAAGATTTTGAAGGATTCTATCAAGGAAACTCAGGTTAACAACGGTAACAAGGCTAAGATTTATATTAAAGCCCCTTCATTTGTTTTGGAAAGAATCACTGGTAACGAACCATTTTCTATCTATGAATTGTTGAAGCATGAGCACAAATTAGCGGTTTGTAACTTTTCCATGGAATCCTGGGAAGACTACGAAGAAGCAATTCCAACCAGCGAGTCTATCATTGTCCAGTATGGTCCAAGAAGACAAGTTATCCAACCGTTATTCAACCAAGCATCTAATAATCCAAACAACGTTCACAAGTCAGAAAACTTCCTCCATCCAGGAAACAGTGTCATTGCTACTGCTATCGCTCCAGTATTGTTTTACAATGCACCAGCCATTTACTTCAGAATGAACGATACTGTTGAGTTCATTGGTAAAGGTACCTTCTTGAACTGTGACCACACTAGAATTGTTGCTCAAAGAGCTGTTTTGACTGGTCACCCTGTCAAGATTCACAAGCGTGTTGTCACTGTTCGTTACATGTTCTTCAACCCTGAAGACATTAACTTCTTCAAGGCCATTCCATTATTCACCAAGTCAGGAAGAACTGGGTTCATCAAGGCAAGTCTTGGTACACATGGCTATTTCAAGGCTACTTTCGATGGTAAGTTGACTTCCCAGGATACAGTTGCTATGAGCATGTACAAGAGAGTTTGGCCACAGATTTCTCTGGCATGGACCGAGTAACTAGATTATGTATAATAGACTCTAGAGAAATAATCTTCGTGTAAATTAGACTTTTAATAAATTGACTTTATGGTGAACTATAAAAACGGCTGCGAAATAATCATAACTTTGCAGTTCAAAAGCAATATCAACTGCAACAATTTTAATTAGAACAGTTAAATTCTCTGGGAATCATCCAACAGGATATTACAGGTTGTAACGTAGTTACTACAAAAAAGTACAATAAGAAGGAAGCCCACCTGGAGATGTGCAGCTCTTCGATTAATCGGCACTGTCTAATTAGTTCTGGATTTAAGTGTGTAGTCATCAAAGTAACAAGGCAGTTCATGTTCATAATTGTGCTATAAAATTGGTGATACAGAATTATTACCAAGCTCTCTGTAGTTTGATGAATTCTACCAGGAACTGCATTGCGACCAGAAACCATAGGTTAGAATTATACAAAGGGAATCGGTACGCTTAAAAAAGTTGGATAAAATAACAGGTGCTAAAATTCAAAAACCTGTGACTAATATCTGTATATGTGTTCGGGAGGGAACTTTTACTATCATTCTTAACAAATTTCTCAACCAATGTGGGAGTTATACAATCAACGAGAATACCATGACATGTGAGGTTATGTTTTATTTCACAGCATTACACATTTCTTTAGATGAATGATATTGAATTGTACCAAGTTGCTTCCGAAACCATACTCTATTGGGTTGTATGAAAACCATCCATGAACAATATTGATCTATGATTTCAAACCTCATATAAATCAAGCAATTGATTTTTGACTGATTGCAAATGACGTCATACAGAAGACAGGTAAAAAAATAATTTATAATTTACACACGGCTATAATAATACTCAATTGTTCGAGTAGTGACCAGCTACATTTACCAGATACTCATCCAATCGGTTGAAACCTTAGCAATATTATATTAGACGTTTTACATACATAACACTTGATTTGCTTCTATATTTTGCGTTGATCCTATTGAATTCAACTCTTCTGAATTTTTTCAACACGTTGCATTAGAACAAATCCCGTGAATAAGGAGGAACTTATTGACAAAACAAATGGTTGTTTATAATATTACGTCATTAACGTAGTTTTTATTCATGCAGCTATGGATTTTACAAATTATGAAATAGGTATCAGGGGGAAAGCACTTAAGCAAACAAGCCAAAGAACAAAGCAGCACCACCGACAATTGAGCCAGCAACCGTGTTAGCAGCACCAGCACCAGTGGAGGTTTGAACCTGTGGAGCAGATGGCTGAGCAGATGACAGAGCAGATGGTTGAGCGTTTCCTTGGTCAACCTTGACCTTAACAGAAATACAGCCTTCTGGGGCAGTTTCAGTGGAGTTGTAATAGGTGAGTGCGTAAGAAGACTTAGAGTAGTTGTATGGGTCGTTGATGTTCATACAAGCATAGAAGTTGTCGGTGGAACCTTTGTATTCCAATAAGTTGTCATCAGTAAACTTGACTGGAGTTTGGTCAGTAGCAATGGAAAGTGCAACAACATTATTTAAGACACCAAAGGACTGCACAACATTAGGAGAGGAAGTAAAGGACAAAATGCCAGTTTGGTCGTTATAGTCAATCGATTGGGATTGCTCACCAAGCATGAAGTAGTTGATACCAGCGCCTTCGTGGATAGAGGACAAGCCCTTGCCGTTCACATCAGTGTTGCTGGATTCGATGGAAAGCTTAACAGAAGCCAATGCCGAAGCAGACAACATTGCGAGGGAGGTGAGAGTGGAGTATTGCATTGTTAAGTTTGTAAGATTAATTGATTGATGGATAGATGATGATGGAAAAAAAAGTGAAATATGTGAACATCTAAATATCCTTATATAGTAAAAGATTTGGTGTTTCTGGGGTTTCTCAGATGTATACCTAAAAATAGGATTACCGATGTGGTAAATACAATGACAAAACAGGAAAGATAATTGTGGGACAAACGTCTATAATCTGAGTGAAATTATTTTTCATGTATATTATTATATACGGAAGGATATTCGGGGCAATTTTTATTTTAATAATATTGATGGGTCATGGGTCACCGAAGTTAACTTGTGAAATAGCTCTAGTGGATATTAGAAGTTATTATTGTTCAGCACCCAATTGAACTGCCTGGTTCTACATTTAAATAAAATTATTGGTAATTGCAATTGACTAGTGGCCCTGGTAGCAAGAATCTGGTTGTGCCCAAAGTGTACACGCCTCTATCATAATAGTTGGTAGATTTGCAGCAAGCGGGGTTCTAACCCTGCAATTGCTTAAGGCAATGTTTTGCGTTTGTTACAAGTTTCTATTTCTATTTCTGACGCTATTTATTTATTTGTATTATACGAAAAAATAAATAAAAATATACGATCACAGTCCCCGAACGGGAAATTAATTTAAAGTCATATTACATCATACCATTCCCATATTTTTACTTCAGAGTTGTCAAGGGTATTTTGTGTATATGTAAAACCCGGCACAAGATTCCTTTTCGGTAGCCTGATGCCATTCGATTTAGTTTGTTAACCCACAAAGCAACCGCCCTTCGCCCTTCCAACCATCTCTAGTTCACAAAAAGTGACGTAATACTCCTGATTAAATAAAGATAGACATGCATTATTATGTCGTCCCGCTAATTCTCAAACATCTTCTCGGAGCCGTGTGCTCTGTGCTGCATACCGGACCCATCGCCATCGCAAGGCTATTTCTGCTAGACGTACCTTCCTAAGCCGAACCGACTATTTTTGCCGGGCTTTGTCGACGATTTTTCATCAAAATAATCTTTTCTCTCGGAGAAACTTGAATTGTAGCTCACTATACGATCGTCCTTCTCCCGGAAGTCAACCATATATGCTTCCTTCAATTTCCGCCCCAATAAATACTCCTCATGCTTCTCTTGGACTTTAGTAAACTTGTCCAACATTTCGTGGATTCTTTTTCTCTTGATACTCACCCCACCGGTGCCGGTACCTGCAGTTGGCGTTGTCACCTGCGGGGTAAGTACGGCACTAGTGCCGCTTGTTGCTGTAGTAACACTGGGGCTGTCTGAAACAGCACTGAGACGGTTTTTTAAGGTCATAAACGTCAGAGACTGGGGAAGAATCATCAACAATCCATATAATGTCTTGTAGAGGTACGGATGTTTTTCGGGCTCGAGCAATTGCAACCGCAACTTCAAGAAAATCGGTGACTCGAGCAATTGCACGAGAATATCCAACTGGGTCAACAATTGGAACGTAACTTCAAGCTCCGACAACGATTTGATGATTAAGTACGCAAGTTCATAGTTGGATGTTAAGAGACAGAGCGATAATGCACTGGGTGCACTGTTGCACCAGCTCTCAAACAACGTGGCAAAGAGCGACCAGTCTTCGAGCTTGTACACATCGAGGTTCTTCAATTTCTTACGGAACCCAGCCAATTCTTGGGTGGTCAACAAGATCGTGTTGAGAGTCACCACCATCATGTTCAAAAAGTCCAAGTCCTCAACATTCACCAAGAGTTCTGAAAGTGTTTTAAAGATCTGTTCTGCATTAAGAGTCACACAGAGTTTGCGGATAATAAATTCAATCTTGTTGCGTGAAATGGTCGGGGTTTGTACTTCCTGCTCGAATAATCGTATCAACTTAATCATAAAATCCTTGAAAAACTCCAGGTTCTCCTCGGAAATCTTTGCCAACAACTGTAACACCTTCAAAATAACTTCGTTACTGGCATCGGTAGCCAGTTTGAGTAAATTGGTGATGTCAAAGTCCTCGTCCTTCATAACAAACTTGAAGAAACTTTCGGAGTTCTTTGAGTACAAGAAAATCAACCACTCGAGCGAAGTAATACGAGACACTTCATTGGCAGATGCCGAGTACTCTTTGATAATTGTGTCCAACGTAGCGTGCAATTGGAACTCAACAAACTCGTCATAAACTTCTTTGTTGAGTCCAAGAATTCCACTATCGCTAACCTCTTGTTCTTCCTCTTCGTTTACCTCGCTGACTTCGTTCAATTTCACAAGGAAATTTTGCAACGCTCGACTAAAACTCAAAAACAGGTTCCGTAACTCAAAGTCCTTGTCGTAGTCCAAAATCGAAAGGTTCTTGATAATTATTGATACGCAATCCGGTAAGAACTTTAGAAATCCCACCGGAGTGATTTCCAACATTTCTCCAAGCCATTTCAATACAAGAAACTGGATCTCGAGCTTGGTTTCGTGGGGTTCATTGGCGAGGGTCACCGTTTTTTCCTTGCTGGTACCAGGAATTCGCAAGAACGATAGCAAGATATCGATTATCTTTGGATAATCAATAAAGATATCCTGGCCATTAAGAAATATTTCACCATCGCCGGCCTTTTCCGGCAGAGCTGAGGCTGGAGCCGGGTCTTTATGGACAATTGTGGTGGAATTTGACTTAATGGAAGAAGTGTCTTCAGCGGCAACAGTGCTTTCTTTCTTGGTTTCCAACATTTGTTTCTTTCTGATTTCGTATTTCACTTTGAAAATGGCTTTAATTTCCTTAAGAAATACTTCCAAGATGTTTTGGGTATCGTGTCTGATATCTGCCGGCGAGTTGTTCATCAAGAACTTGATTAATGGTTCAAAGAAGTTGGGCAAGAAGGTGATTAATTCCAACGAAGGAATATCGTCCAAGAGCTCGAGCCAGCCAATCATGAACTTCCTTGCAAACGGATCGATGATATACATGCGTTCTAGCAACGTGGGAATAAATTTTGGTAAGGAAAAGGCTTTTTGTGAATCTTGAATATGATTTACTTGAATAGCAACGCCATTGGCATCGACCAAATGGGACTGGATCTCATTGGCGTCCTGCTGTTGTTGTTGGAGGATCAGGACGTAATTGGTGGATTTTGCACTGACAATATCTTTGATCAATCTGTCCAAAATATCGGCGGCATTCTTCACCGAGCTTTCACTGTCGGTAACCAAGATACACAAGGTGTCAAACACTTCATTAAAGTAAAGTAAGATTTCACCTCGAGCGATTTTGGCGATGTTGTACAATGATTCGCAAGCGTAGTAGCGTACACGGGCGTCGGTGTCTCTGAACGTGGCGAAAATGGGTTTGATAATCTCCTCCAAGAAGTATGCAATGGCAAAGTTTCCCAAGGCCACGGAAACGCTGCCCAATGCGGTAATAGCACCCATTTTGGCCGAATTGGTGCCACCATTAGTGAGTTCTGCCAACTCGTTGATGATCTTATAGATTGTCTGCAGATCGTTGTGTGTAAGGGCAGTTTTGGTCATGCTCTCAATCTGGAAGGCAGTTGCCTTCCTCTTCTCGTAGATATGATTCGAAAGATCCTTAACAAGCGATGGATCAAGCACACTCATTGTTTTCTTTTAGTTTTTGATGTTTGATAACGAGAGATTTAATTTTATCGTGCGCACATGTTAGTTTTTCTCGGTTCCATTCATTAAATCGTCACAGCCCACGGCTGAATAAATATATAATTAATTTGTATATGCAAGTTGTGTTAGACATCGTTTGGACGTCGCCGTTTGTGTTCGGAACTCCATGTCTGTTCGTAGTACTTTTCATCTTCCGTTTCATCGCCCAGACCGTCTCCAAACTGGATATCGTCGTAGTTGAAGTCAGAATCGAGCTTGGGACTGAGTTGAGGACTCAGGTGCAAATTCGAAAGATGTGCTTCCATCGAGGTATGGATTGGTTCTGTAGAAGTGTGCTGTTTTTTGGGTAACACACGGTCCAATACCGCTAGTGCTGCGGGAATATCGGAAAATTCGTTGAGAGACGGAAGTTTCACCTTAAAGTTAATAAAAAGATTGCCCCGTTTGTACCGTGCCAAATCGAAACTGACCTCGCGCATCTCATCCACCTCAGCCAAGTTCTGTACCACCTCACCTCCAGAAACAATCTCGTTGATTGGCATGCCCAATCCCTTGACGAGTTTGGGCTCACCAGGGTTGATGGTGCCGACAATATCACCACAGTACACCGAATCTGACTGATTCAAGTGCTTGAAACCATGACTGTTGATGAAAACCCGAAGCAGCTGGCCCGGTTTTAGGAAATCGGCCACAACAATCTCGCCTCCAAGCAATGCAGTACGTAAATCGATCTCATGCTCCATATACAAGTCATTGAAACGTCGCACCAAGTACAGGTGGCCTATTTCACGAAGCTGTATCACCACATCGCCAGGTACAACGTTACGACCCTCGTCCGCCTCTCCCTGCAACACAATCCGATCACCATCTTTGGTTCCAGGCAACACATTGACCCGAATAATCTTCTTCTCCTTAACATACCCTCCTTGACACAGACACCGGTCCTGTGCCGTGAAGTAGATGCCGGTTCCGTGGCACGGCTCGCATGAGCCTTGGTGGCGGTACTCGGAAAACAGGTTATAGTGTATCACGCAGACTTGACCCAGCCCTTGACACTGGCGACACGTACATGGATTGAAGCCACCGGCTCCTAGACACTTACGGCACCGGCTGTTTTTGGGTAGTTGGAGCTTGATGGTTTTGCCATAGTACATATCGCCCAATGTGACGTTGCATGTATGATGAATGTCGGCTCCCTTCACGTATTCCTGGTCAAATGCAGTGCCCACAGGCTCCACACGTTTTCTAAGAGGCTCAGACAGACTCATTTTATGGAATTCGAACTTGGGTTCCCGAGAAAACATGTTGTTAATATCGTTGAATACTTGTGAAAACACGTTGGCAGCACAGTTTCTTTTGGGTTGTGGAGGAGGTGCTGGAGGCTGGAAACTGCCATCAAGACCGGCCTCTCCGTACTGATCGTATACTCTGCGCTTTTTGGAGTCTCTTAAGGTTTCGTATGCCCTTGTCATCTCTTTAAATATCTCAGTAAGCTGGGGATTATGATTCGTTTTGTCGGGATGGCATTTGAGTGCCTGTTTCTTGTATGCCCGCGCGATTTCCTCGGTAGTGGCATCCTTTGAAACCGTAAGTATATCGTAGAAATGCGTTTCTGCCACCATCGTCGCTATGTAATGGGATTATTGGCCCGATTGTAGCCCTATATATCGTGGGATGCGTTTCTCAAGCATCATGGAATTTTCGATTTTGTTCTACGCTTATGTAATAGATAAGTGTGCCATTTTCGGCTGCAAAAAAAAAAAAATTAAATATTATAAATTTAAAAAAAAGAATAAAAAAAAATATGTCTATGCTGCAGTTCCTAACAACTCGTCGCGATAATGTTTCTGGAAGTTTGCCCTTTGTGACTTGGTCTTGCGGTGATAATTATTCCGTTGTTTCTGTTCAATCCGTCTAGTTTCCTTTTCTTGTTTCAGAACCTGATGTACAGTTAAACCCGAGGCAAACCGCCGGTCAACTAAAGCAACAGTCTTCTCCAGATCAGACCATTCACGCACCCCAGTAAGATTTTGGCGGTAGTACCTCGCCATCGTCCGGTGCCCGATCCTCAGGCCCGTAGGTAAGGTCAATTCTACCCCGCTTCTATCCACATGCACCAAAGTATAATTATCGTTGATTCCATTGTCTGATTCTTCGGATTCATCGTCTGATACAGGCTCTCCAGCAGCCTCAAATGCAACCTTCTTACCACTCTTCTTTTTAGGTCTTTCTTCTCCCTCATAAAAGTCATAAAACTCAGAAATTGCCACCTTTTCATCCTTGGTTTCATACGGTATCCTGCAATGACCCTTCGAAGACATGTGTTGCCGGATACTCTCCAAGTTCTTGCCTTCAAATCCACACACTAAGCACTCGTGATCTAAAGACACAGCTTCACTCAAGTACATCAAAAGACCTTCCAAGTCTGTCAAGTACGATCTTTCAGGGATATACAAGCCATGCTTAGAGAACATGTGCCTCACATTAGCTTCCTTCTCGTGGTTATTGGTACCGCAATAGAAACAATGGGTGATAGGAACTGCCGTCAGAATTTCTCCATCTTCCAACTCAGATTCATCTTCACTTTCTTCATCCTCGTTGAACTCGCCGTCCAAATCAGTAAAATCCGACTCCGTATAGTTCAACTCCGACCCAGTTTCCAAGCCAGACTCGTATTCCGTGGTAGAATGGATCGAAAACTGTGAAAACTCAGAAGCAACTGAACCAACAGGACTCACTGTACGTTCAATAATGTTGGACTGGTCGTTCTGCGCCTCGCGGCCCCTCACTTCTTGAAGTTTTCCAAGTCTCTTTAATAATTTCTTCGTTGTCTGACGGTTTTCACTGGCACTCTTCTTTCTGTGTACATAGAACCCATACTCATCTTCATCATTCTGCTCTTCAGTATTCTTCAGCATCAAAACTTTTTCCGCAAAAACCTCGGAACTGATCAGGGGCAACTGAGCAACCCGTCTCTTGAGATTGTACCGATGCCAGTCAGTTTTCATGTGCTGTCTCTGCAACTCAGCTGTCACAAACGTGATGCCACAGGTATTACATGTAAAAGCTGATGTCAGGGGGGTCGAACCGTGCGCTAAAACTGAACTCATGCTTGGTATAAACTCTCCTTCTTTTTGATAGTGTTCAGAATATGAGTCTTTGTGAGTAGTAGTATTTTTTTTACAGGTTTGTATTTTTACAGATTAATTCTTTCCTCAATATCAAACTCACCTGAAAATTTTTGGTTGTCCTACCAATAGATTCTTACCACTAATATTACAATGGGTGTTCACGTCTTTGGTAAATCTATCAAACATAACTCCTTAGTTACCGTATGTGTTTTTCTGATAACTTGCTTTTTTGAAACGCCACGCAAAGAAACGTATTTACTAACACCACTCAGTTAGGTTTAGCCAAAACTATCTTTGGTATTG
The DNA here is from genome assembly GCA_030556435.1 of Teunomyces pallodes. NCBI lineage: Eukaryota > Fungi > Ascomycota > Pichiomycetes > Serinales > Debaryomycetaceae > Teunomyces > Teunomyces pallodes. The sequence continues at coordinate 135,743 of JAKTUA010000005.1, forward strand.
GTCCACAAACTGCCCAAAGAATATGCGCCAAAGTGGGGATATATCCACAAATGAGAATGAACCAATTGACAGAACCCCAAATCTTGGACTTGAACAAGGAAATATCCGAACTTTTAGTTGAAGGTCACTTGAAACAGAAGATTAATAACGACATTAAGTTGAAGAGAGATGTCGGTTCGTTTGCTGGTCACAGACACGCCCAGGGCTTGCCTGTCCGTGGTCAAGGTACCAGAAACAATGCTTCTACTGCCAAGAAGTTGAACAGATTAGACAGATACAAGATCTAGATGTCTGCATAATTTAAGTCCTGTAAATATAATAAATGAACGTCATAAGAGAAAAATGAAGCATTATACTGTAAAGAAGATGAAAATGGTTAACTGACAAAATGAAAGGCTAAAAAGAAGATATTAACCATGCTTAGTGTTCAATATTCAAATTAAAAAACAATGGACGAGTCCGGAGTCGAACCGGAGACCTTTCGCATGCTAAGCGAACGCGCTACCAACTACGCCACACGCCCAATTGGAAGAAGTGGTCCCTAGCAGGATCGAACTGCTGATCTTGGCGTTATTAGCACCACGCCTTAACCAACTGGGCCAAGGGACCTTTTCTTGTAGTATGAAGCTCTTTGATTTTTCAAGTCAATAAAATGCTAGCAACATCCGAGAATCAAGGTAAACCTGAAGGTATATTAAATATTAAGAACATATATCCAATAAGGAGAACATAGTTGTACTGTAAGTATACAACTAAATGAAAACTACGAAAGAGATTTCAATCCAAGATTATAGAAGTTAAAATATTAAATTTTGTAGATTTTCTCGATATTTATTTCAAGTTTTTTTTGCAACCAAACAGATACTGATCAAGCGCCATGAACCTTTTTCTCTTACCATACGATATAACACGTTCAGGAACGTATTTCTATCCACTATTTGTAAGTATCAAACACTTCAAAAAGGAATAAACTAACTCCAGGGAATTTTCTACTACATTACCCATCCTAAGCTCTGGCTACTATACCTCACAATACTAATACCACAAATTCTTTTAACGCTTATTATCTACACCGTGGTTATCTTTACTATTTTCCCTATAGTTGCCTTAGTGGCACTGATATTTGCTGGTCCATTTGCCCTTATTACTGCTTGGATCTTAGTTGTTCAACAAGCCAATATGATCTCATTATTTGTGATAAAGCTTCTTCTACTTCCCCGGATCCTGAAGCTCGCATTTGATTCGGTTCTAACCAAGGAGATTCCTTATGATCCAGTGTTTATTTCCAGATTACACTCAATCGACAAAGTTCCGTTTATTGCAGTTTGTTTCAATTATGTGACAGAACTTCCACGTTACGCAGTATTTCCTTATGCTCTCGCAAAAGCTGGCCTTTTGACAGTCGTCAATTTGATTCCAATTGCCGGACCTTGCATAGCCATCATTCTTGCTGCACCAACAAAGGGTGTTCAGGCACACGCAAGATTCTTTAAAGTTAAAAATATCAAACCTCGCCAGATTAAAAGTATCTATAACGAAAATACTGGAGCCTACTTGGGATACGGAATTGCTTCAAGCCTCGTGGAACAGATCCCACTCTTCAACATGCTATTATTATTTACTAATAAGTTAGGAGCAGCATTATGGATTGCCAACATCGAGAAGAAATCTGATCTTGAGATCACCTCCCAATTCACATTTAAAACCATTGAGTTATGTATTCAAGATAAATCCGATTAGTACAAATAGATATTGTCGACACAACCGAAACCAGCGGCCACACCACCTTCATTGCTCGAACTGAATTTCGATCTCAATAACCACCCGGCGTTCTTATTGGAAACAATTTCGCCGGTCTGTTCGTTAAATAAGATGGTGCCAAAGATTCCAAGTTCAGAGATGATATCTTCATTGAAGATTTCGCTGTTTCTAATAATTTTGTTCTTGAAAGTTGGTGCATCGATCAACTCCATCAAGATATACGCATCCCATTCTTCCTCGTTAATGTTTTTCAAGAATCCTGGTATGTTTTCCTTATAGATATTGTTACCACCTCCTTCTCTTTGTGGTTTTAAAACAAAATTTTCTGGTTGTTCGAATGCTAATTTCTTTGCTAACTTACCTTCCTCCGAGTTATCCAAGGGGTAAATCTTCACAAACGTAGACAACAACTTGTTGGTTTCTTCTTCCGAAAGACGAGGTACAAAATCTTGTATGATTTCCTTCTTGGTCAAGATCTGCTGGATCTTTTTGGCACCAGACAATTGAGTCAACACCGAAGGGCACTTGATAGCAGCAGACTTTTCCAAGAACAACCGGGCACTCCAAGTGGTTTCTGGGTCGGATTCATAGTCTGATGGAGCATATCCTGACCTATAGTACACTACCGACACCTCGTCCATAGTTGACTTTATGTACAATTTGTGGTCTCGTTGAGTGATATTGGCTTCAATTTCTTCAAGACTCAACCGTAATGACTTGACATTGTGGTTCTGCAAGAGAGCATACTCAATGTGTCTTTGATCAAATGCATTTCTTTCGCCATTCTGAACCACAAACAAGATGATTGTTTTGGAGGAACTGTAAGCGGCATCTGCCTCGGCCAATGCTGCGGCCAATTCGTTAGAAGAATTTGAAATAGGAACCTCGTCATCTTCGTAGTACTGGTAGGAATATTTATTATCGTACTCGCCCGATTTATTCAAGTAATTGTGCAATTGTCCCACTTTGGAAGACAAGCCGCCAAACGAGACACTGACAGTGTTAAATTCAATCTGTTTGATCACTGGGTCCGAATTCTTGGTATCAATCATGTAATCTGATCTGAAAAGTCCCAAAGAAAGTGGCTGGACCAACTTGTTATCTGGACTTTGTTCCAAGACTTTGTTGTAGGTTTCAAACAACTTTCCAGTAAAATCTGGGTCAAAACGAGATAATTCAACAAGAATTTTGACCAACCAATCTCTCTTCTTGGTAACAGTGTTGATATACAACTCATTGAATCCCTGCTGGACATCCTGGGCGTTCTGGAATGCTCTTTTGGGGAAAGGTGTGGGAAAGAGCGTGATGGGGGCACTGTTAGCGCTGTAATCGCTGAAGTTAGGTGGGTACATCACCAACCCATTGGCAAGTGACCATTGCAACAACGATTGGGTCAAATGTGCTTCCTGTTCGGAAGATAACTCGGGAAATGGTTTGGACATCGTGTAGTTCAATGTTACTTGATCGGCGTTGTTTAGTAATACTCTTAGTACTGTATACAAGACAGTGTGGCTGATAAAGATAACGACAACCAGAAGATAACGGATTGGAGGAAAGAAAATGTGGTGATGGAAAGTGATGGTATCCAAACGGTTTCGAAGCTGATTTATTACAATATTTCAACTCTTTTGAGTATTAATGGCATTGAGGCGACAAAGGAACTCAAGAAATGATGATTATCGAAAATCACTGCAAAAAAAAAGCCATGATGAAATATTGAACTATCAATTGTTTCAAAAGCAAGCTAGAAACTGCCTAAATTGTTCTCATTATGATACATTAATTAGGAAGTACTGGGAATAAGTTTCCTATAGAAGTTTTGTTTGCTTGCTACTGGTTTACGATTTTTGCACCCAAATGTGTGGAAATTTGTTCCAGATACGTACTAAAAGCAAAGAGAAACGTCCATTTATTGCACAGTTGTTCAATACAATGATGACTTTCCATTGTCAATTGGAGTTGAAATCATGATACTTGGATTGTTGCAACCCTTCCAAAAGTAAATAGGAAGGTAACCAATATCACGTGATAAACGGGGCTCCAGCCCTCGAGTCGCATTTTTTTGAAATTTTTTTTCAACCATGTAGATTTATTTCATCAGCGAGCTTATTTACAGTTACATATACCATCGAAGAAAAGTATGTGAAAGCGGAATACTACGAGACGTGCATTAGTGGGATATGCTGTGAACAGAGTGAAAGAGCAATACCCTGAAAATTTGGATCGAGATTTGAGAGGAGATGATGAAACTCAGGCGTCTTAAGATATCAATCTTTTCATCAAGCCTCGAGCCATGCTAATACGTGTCTATGAACAAGAGAATTGAGTACTAACAAAACCTAGTGAAATACTTAGCTGCCTACTTATTATTGGTCAACGCCGGTAACGCCTCTCCATCTGCTGCTGACATCAAGACTGTCTTGGAATCCGTTTCCATCGAAGTCGAAGAAGACAAGATCACCAAGTTGTTGGCTGAAGTCGAAGGTAAGAACGTCGAAGAATTGATCGCCGAAGGTACCGAAAAGTTGTCTTCTGTCCCATCCGGTGGTGCTGCCCCAGCTGGTGGTGCTGTTGCCGCTTCTGGTGACGCTCCAGCCGCTGAAGAAGCTGCTGAAGAAGAAAAGGAAGAATCTGACGATGACATGGGTTTCGGTTTGTTCGATTAGATAACTCCTCATAAAAACCTTTAATATATACGTTACAATTCGTCTGCTATAGCCTTTCTAAGACCAAGAGGATTGCCGAACACTTCGTGTCTTGCACGAAGCATCTCCGAGGCAAACTCGGGATCTGGCAACTCGCCTCTCTTACGTAATTCCTTGTGGCCCTCAACTTGCTCTGCCAACCACGTCATGAATTCTGGCGTTGGTTTTAATTCCAGATTGTCGGTATGAATCTCTTTCAACTGATTGAAGAATGTCTTGAACTGTTCAGGTGACACCTGTTGACTAACCAATTTGTTTTGGAGATACTTGGAGAACTGGAGATCTGAATCCTGGGACTCTGTGATCGATCTCTTGTCTCTGACATTGCTGGCAATCTTTATAAGCTCCAAGTCTTCAAAAATATTGAGAAGTCTGTCCTTTGAATCTTTACCAAGACTCAGGTAAACTCCAAGTAAGTTCTGTAAACCGGAACTTGTAGCATCACTAGCATCGTTAAAGTATTTGGCAACAAAGTGTTGATCTTGGATCAATCCCTGAAATACACCCAAGATTCTCTTTTGGACAATATCAGACAGTACTGGCAACCGTGAATACAAGTAAGATAAGAAGTCTGGTGACAAACGAGACAACGCGTTATGTGCGGCTTCTGGATTATTTCTCAACGCCGAGCCCATGATTCTGAACACTCTTTCTGAAGTCTTTGCTGAAGAATCTTTGGTGATGGCCACCAACCTGTCAAATATGGCGGGATCGGCGGTCAATTGCTGGCCGAATTCGATGTCATGAGAGAGTTCGTCCAAGGTATCCAATGCCTGCGATAAGCGGTTGTCGTTGCCATTATAAGCAAGAATTTCCTCCACAGCAACGTCAAAGCTGTCGATATCTTGACTCGAGGCCTTAGGTGGCTTTTTCTGTAGCCGTTGCTGTTGCTGTTGCTGTTGTTGGTGGTCTTCGTGGACCACAACAGCGTGATCCACAGCCTCTTCAGATTCCAGTGGGTCCATGAGTTTTGCTTCTCTCTGTAACGTATCGATATTTAGTCTGACGTGTAAACCAGCAGGAATATCTTGTCCTTTACGTATAGTTTGCCACTCAGAGGTGGGAATAAAAATCCGGGGATAACAGTCGTGCGGCTTTTGTTCGTCACAAATAAGATCTTCGGAAGAATCAATAATCAGAGCTGCAGCACACGCTATAACTCCAAGAAACCCGATATATCTAAGTCTCATACTAAACACGTAAGTCTGAGTTGAGTTAAAATAAAACGTAAAGAATGTCGCACTTCTACAGAAAAAATTAAAATCAGTATTTCTATCTGCACATAATCCCCGTTTTTATATTACATATACACCTTTAAGCAGTAGCTGCTTCAATGGCTTGCTTAACGTCGGCAAGCAAGTCGTCAGTCTCTTCGATACCGACCGAGACTCTGATCAAGTCGTCGAAAACACCAACAGCTTCTCTGGAAGCCTTTGGAATACCGCCGTGGGTCATGACAGCTGGCACTTCAACCAACGATTCAATACCACCCAAGGATTCGGCCAAGGTGAAGATCTTGGTAGAAGAAGTGAACACAGAAGCTGCCTTGGCACCTCCGTTGATTCTGAAGGAGATCATACCACCACCCAAGCCGTCTCTGTGTTGTCTCAACACGACATCGTGGTTAGGATGAGACTTCAAGCCAGGGTAGTTGACGTGGGAAACAGCGGGGTGCGACACCAAGTACTCAGCAAGCTTTTGTGCGGTGGTGGCAGCTTGTCTGACTCTCAAGTGCAAGGTCTTCAAACCTCTGTGAGCCAACCAGGAGTCGAAAGGAGAAGGAACGGAACCAATGGCGTTTTGCAAGAATCTGAATCTGGAGTGCAATTCGTCCAGGTTGACAGCAATGACACCCATGACGACATCAGAGTGACCGTTGATGTACTTGGTAACGGAGTGAACAACAACATCGGCACCGTGGTCCAATGGGTTGGAGATGTATGGGGACAAGAAGGTGTTGTCAACCACCAACAAGATCTTGTTGCCGGTCTTTTGTTCATGTTGCTTCAAGACACCAGCAACCTTGGCGATGTCGGTGACATACAAGGTTGGGTTGGAAGGAGTTTCCAACCACACCAACTTAGTGTTTTCCTTGATGTTGGCTTCGACATCGGAGGCCAAGTCAGCAACAAAAGTAGCTTCAACACCGTGGGTGTTGGCAACTTGGGTGAAGTATCTGTGGGTACCACCGTAGACATCGGCACCAGAGATGATGTGAGAGTTGACTGGCAACGATTGGATGATCAAGGCAGTGGAAGCAGAGCCCGAAGCAATGGCAAGAGCGTGCTTAGCGTTTTCCAAGGTAGCAACGGCAGTTTCGAAGTTGTCTCTGTTTGGGTTGGCGGATCTCGAGTATTCGTAGATACCAATTGGCTTCGATGGCTCGGATTGAGCAAACGTGGTAGACAAGGAGATTGGAGCAATGACAGCACCAGTGCGTTCGTCGATTTCCGAACCGGCGTGGATAGCCTTGGTACCAAAACCGTATTGTTGAGTCTTGTTGTCAATTGTCATTATAATAGTATTAAAAGTGTTTGCGTTTAACGTGCAGTTTCAAAACTGGGCCAACCGTCTATATATATATATGGCCATGATGATTTCTCAGCATGTCCTGCAGGACTGCCAACCACAGTTTTTTCATCTTTTTTTTTATTTTTCGGGGTTTCCGATGCGATGTCTTCGAAAAAAGAAATTTGTTCCGGGTCCGAATGGTTAAACGAAAGACGCCACAGTTTTGGATTGTTTACTTTTTTTTTCTAGGCGTGACTATCTCGGGGTTTAAGCACCGGTTGCTTATTTTAGCTGCCAAAAAGCAAGCAACTATCGCGTAACCCACCAGCTTATTAATTAATCGTAGCCAAAAACATCCATAAAATTCATTCACGATTAGTAAACACATTCCGAAGATTGTTTCATTGTTGTAGCTCGTTCAAGAAGTTGGGGTTATTTGCCAACTTTGTCTTGAATTTGTCCCACCAATTATCAAATGCTTTGATCGGTACTTTGCCAGAATCGTCAATGAATGATGCCAAATAGTTGTACGCGTGTCCCACGATCTTATTGGCCAACCCCGCGGTTTCGTTGGGTTTCGCAACAGACGCCGGTGCAGATGCGGGCACCAATGCCTGAGATTTGCTCGAATTGCGTTCGTTTTGCAACAAGATTTCTGCTTGTTCCGTGCGCTCGATCGAAATCCCAATATTGATGGTGGTATTGTCGTTGGCATTGATGATAGAGTCGTCAATGTTCATATCGTCACCAGCAGTACGAATCGTATTGTTAAGACGATAAATCGCCGATGGCTTATTGGGATTAATCCCTCCAAGAAGCCGGAACTCGCTCGAGTTGGGTAGTTGGAAGTAGATCAACGCCGTGTACTGGACATCGATAAACTCCGAGTTGGGCAAAAGAAATACCGTGACAAAATTCACATTGGATGCATTGGGAATCGTCACAACATATTTTGTAGGTTCAACCTGGTTTGCCAATTGTATCGGTCTTCCTGAACAAACTGCTCCAAACATTATTTGTGGAGGGTCAACTGGTAGGTAAATTGCGGGACTTGGCTTTTAGTTTAATATGTCACAGTTACCCGGCCGGCATCTCCTCCCTGAGGCCATATAAATTTTCGGAGAATTTTCCATCATTTTCCGAGAACCATCGAGAAGCTATAGCCTTGATAACAAAGGTTTGGGATCCAGCCTATAGTTTCCGTGGATGATCAAGAAGGTGGTTAGCCATGTTGGAGTTCCTTCTTATTGTGTTTTGTGGAATTTTTTTCTTTCCAGTCCATTGGTTAATTATCGATACAATCGTCCTATAGTGAATACGTCGAACATATTTTCCATCTTTGAGCAAGATTCAATTTTATCGTGCAATAGATGAATATGGGAAAGATACTTCGTGACATTTATTTATAATCTCTCTATCTATAGCTTCTCTATGATGACCCAAGTTGTGGCACAGCCCGCACCAAGACCCACCACGGTGCTACTCTCGTTGTAGATAAGATTGGCGTAATCAAACGTCTCGGTATCAGCATTTGGGCTGCTTCTCGGTACCCCACAGTTACCGTGTTCACCCCAGCCCCATGCATATACCTTGTTGTGTCGGCGGAGAACGCCATGTTCACTACCAGTAACAAACTCGTCAAGATCGCCAGGATTCAGGATCTGGCCATGACTATTGTTTCCGGTAGATACAAGCACCGTCGACTCTGAATCACCAAGTATATGAATCAGTGACCACATAGCTTCAATAAGTCTTATGGACGTGGTGGATACCGGATCAAACGTCTTGCCAAATACCTTGTAACTTGTGCTGGTCCAGAAAACCGTGTAGTCCCGACCCACAGCAAACGATACTGGGTTGAAATCGGTCTCAAACTCCCATACAAGTACTGTTGGAGACCATATCACCGGAACAGGTTTCTTATTTGCTTTTAAACCCACCGTTCCCAACTGGCCGCGACGACAACTGCCCCAACCAAGCCACTGGCCCGTTGAGAGCTGCACCACAGTATGACCAAGCGACGCTTTTATCAGAACCACCGTCAAATCCTTGTCGAGGTTATATACCTTACAAAGATCTGATTGGGTAGTGGTTGTATCTAAGCCCAATTCGCCCTTGAGACCCAAACCACACGCGTAGATTTCGTTATTGGTGTTGATGAAGATAGAAAATTCCCATCCTGCTGCTACATGGGCCCATTTTCCCGGGACTTTGGTAAACTCTTTAATATTTCCACCCTTAGGAAACCCACACTGTCCATGAGAATTATCTCCAGCACTGTAGACATCCCCATTCTCAAAAAGAAGTAGAGTATGGTTGCCTCCGCATACAATTGTGGGCTTCCCAGCCGCATGGTGTTTATCGGCAAATAAAACCGGACTTAGCACACTTTCATCCTCATCGTGTCCCTTTCCAAGCTGACACTGCCCGTTAGAACCACAAGCAAGTATCTCTATCATTCCAGATGGTTCTAAAATGGTGGCAATTTGATAGATCTAGTGACACCTGTATATAGTCACAAGACCCATATATATCTCAAAATTTTCCATCTCATCGGTTGCAATTATTAAGCAATTAACTTACCGTCATGTCAGAACAAGAACACCAGCAGGAAGAACAGGATTACCAGCCTGAACATGAGGACTTTTTGGAGTTGAACGAAGTTGCGGAAGAAGTGAATGACGACGGCCAGAACGCACAGCCACCTTCCGATGATGAGGAGATGGATGTCGATTTGGATGACCCCAACACCGAGAGCATTGAGATTGACATGTCGAACAACTCGTGGGCATACTTTGACCAGCACAAGGACAGTGTGTTTACTGTTGTGAGCCACCCCAAACTCCCTATGGTCATTACTGGCGGTGGAGACAACACCGCGTACTTATGGACCACACACACCCAGCCACCACGGTTTGTGGGCGAGTTCCTGGGCCACAAGGAATCGGTCATTGCTGCTGCATTTACTGCAGATGGCCAATACGCCATTACTGGAGACATGGAGGGTCTTATTCAGGTGCACAAGGCCACCAAGGGAGGTGAAAAATGGGTCAAGTTTGATGAGTTGGACGAGGTCGAAGAAGTGTTGTGGATCTCCACCCATCCTACCTTGCCATACTTTGCCTTTGGTGCTAACGATGGATCTGTGTGGGTGTACCAGATTGACAAAGACTCCAAGTCTTTGGTGCAGATGATGTCTGGCTTTTCGCATACTCTTGAATGTAACGGGGGTATTTTCATTGAAGGCAAGGATGAGAACGAGTTGAAGTTGGTCACGATCTCTGAAGACGGGACTGTGGTCAATTGGAACTGTTTCACGGGTGAAACCAACTATAAGTTGCAGCCACACGACGATTTCCGTGGTGTCGAGTCGCCATGGGTCTCGATAAAGGTGCACAAGAATGTCATTGCTGTGGGTGGTAGAGACGGTCAATTGACCATTATCAACAACGATAACGGTAAGGCCGTGCACAGCTTGAAGGCCTTGGACAATGTCGAGGATGTCGCTGAGTTATCGATTGAAGCATTGAGTTGGTGTACTGCCCCTGGTCTCAACTTGTTGGCCGTGGGTTTGGTTTCCGGCGATGTTCTCTTATTTGAAACTGCTCAGTGGAGATTACGTTCCACCATCAAGGCTGAGGACGCCATTACCAAGTTACAGTTTATCGACGGTACTCCGGTATTGGTTGGTTCCAGTATGGACGGCAGAATCCACAAATGGGATGCCAGAACCGGCACAGAGTTGTTTGTTGGTCTTGGCCATAACATGGGTGTTTTGGACTTTGCCATTGTGGACAACGGCAAGAAGTTGGTGACTGCCGGTGATGAAGGTGTTTCTTTGGTGTTTTACCACGAATAGATTGTATATTAATGGGTGCAAAAACTAGACATAAAAATGAAAATTTACTTTTGTATGCATATACGTATCTGCAGGAACAGTTCCATAATTTTTTTTTGCTTGATACTTTTTCAACGCGCGCGCACACGCGCACCCACGCACAGTTTTTACAGCAAAAGACGCGTTAACTTTATACAACATTAAACTATGACGGAAACCGAACCTGTTAACGATGTTACGGTCTCATCGAAGTTATCAGAGGCAGATATGCACTTTTTCTATGAACGGTTGCTTCCATTTCGCTACATTTTCCAGTGGTTGAGCCATTCGCCCAAACCCACCAAAGACTTTACCATGCGTGAGTTTGCGTTCGAGCATCGATCCGGCGCATATCAGAGATACAATTCGTACGGTTCACAAGAAGAGTTCAAACGTGCGGTCGTCAAAGCCAATCCGAGCCGTTTTGAAATTGGAGCGGTGTATTCGGCCAATCTTAAGGACAGAAAGACTCTTCCCAAACTGGCAATCAAGCCCGAATCCAAAGAATTGGTATTTGATATCGATTTGACCGATTACGACGATATCAGAACCTGCTGCCAAAAGACCGATATCTGCCAAAAATGCTGGAAGTTCATTCAGGTCGGTTCACGTATTATTGAGGCTGCGTTAAGAGAAGACTTTGGCTTTACTCATTTGGTATGGGTTTTCTCAGGAAGAAGAGGGGCCCATTGTTGGATCAGTGACTCAAGAGCCCGTTCATTGGACGAATCGACCCGTAAATCCATCGTGGAGTACATGGACGTGTTGGGAGCGAAACAACAACGCTTCAACAACAAGAAGCTGTTGAACCTCAAGAAACCATTCCATCCTCACGTGGAACGGTCCTTCAATATCGTAAAGTCGGAGTTTGTTGATATCATCCTCCAAGATCAGGATCCGTGGCTCACTACACCCGATATGCCCGAAGATTCCAAGGGCTGGGAACAAACAAAAGAATTGCTCCTGTTTGTTCCCGACAAAGATCTCCAAGCAGAATTGCTTGCCAAGTGGAAGGCCCTGGCTGGCACTGTGACTTCCAAGACAAAGTGGGAGGATATCAACACGTTGGCAAAGAAGGTGTTGAAGTCACAGGCACAAGTCAATATTCTTAATGAAGCCAAGAAGGAAATCATTCTTTATTACATGTATCCGAGATTGGATGTTGAAGTGTCTCGACAAATCATCCACTTGTTGAAATCGCCATTTTGTATCCATCCTGGAACAGGTAACGTGTGTGTTCCGTTTGATCCCTCGAGAAACTTGAGTGATAATGTCGACGATGATGCTTACGGGTTCAATCCAATGAATGCTCCCAACTTGAGACAATTACAGAACGAGTTAGAGGTTTGGGAAGCCAAAAGGATCAACCGTGACTCAAGTCAACCTGTTGACGAAGAAGGTGAAGCTGCACCTCGCGTTTCCGACTACGAAAAGACGAGTTTGAAGCCGTACGTCGATTACTTTGCAAAGTTCGTTAACGACTTGACACGCGAAGAGTTGAAAGGAGTATCCAAACGTGAAAGAGATGATGACTTGTATTGAATATAAACGAGTAAAGCAAAAAAAAGGAGGAAGAGAGGTAAGGCTACTGAATGGGGCAGGAGAGATCGGTTCCACGCGAGAACATCGATGCATCCTTGCGTTTTTCATCATCAAGCGTGCCGCTGTTGTTTTTAACGATCAACGTTTCAGTACGGGTAGCAGCAAGAGGAGCGGTAGACTCTTCATCGAGCTCATTATCATGGTACCATTCCAAGAATTCCAACTGGTAATTGTACCTGACGTGGCCCGAGGTCAAGTAGATATCTCCGTAGTCCAAAGACGGATAATGCCATCTAGGCACATATATAATGGTGGGAATTTTGCTCACCGAGTCGTCTTCATAGTCAAGCGTAATAGATACCGCAAACTTGTGTGCACTGAGCTCGAACTCCATGTTCTGGATCACGCCCTTCGTAGCCATCACGTAAGGTCTAATGACAGCGGAAGGAGCACGGACTCCATCAGGCGTTGGATACCGTCTGCGTGTGTGTTTGATCAGAATACGATCGCTCGACAGCGGAATCACCGTCGACTGGATGTCTGAGACCGATTCGTTGTCTCTATCGAAGGAAAAGTTGCTGTTGAATATTGGAGAGTCGCCATTAATGCTTCGAGAGTCGCTTCCTTGCGATCCAAGACGACTATATTCTCCATGAATGCTTCTACTGTCGCTGCTGACCGATAATCTGCCGAATTCGCCGCGTAAGCTTCGAGTTTCACTGTTCAGAGGCGCGATTCTTGTGGATGTTGGCAGTTGAGTCTGAAGCTTCTTGACGGTTGACTTTGCCATACGCATCAAACTGCCACGACGGGAAGGTGGAGCTGAATCCACGGGGAGGTTACGGTCATCCGGTGACCAGAATGAAAAGTCCTCGTGGTTCCATTGGTCGCCCCATGTATGGTTGTTGATGCTTGTGTAGCACCAGTACGTGTGCGACATGTTCAGCCCGTCTAATGCATTGCTGAGACAGTCCAATGCTGCAGTTTGCGATACGTACTTCGATGTTGTGTAGGCCCTCTTGTCATCCATGTCAAATGGCATCCCGGTTTCCGACATCAACACCGGAATCGTGCCCAAGTACGTATGGCACTCTTTCTTAATAGAGAGGAACTGTTTCTTCATGCAGTTGCGGATCGCCCGCTCCCCAAACACCATGCCTAGCACCGGGTTGATGTAGCAGCCACGCATAATTCCAAAGGTATCGACATTGTATTTGCTGTTCCAGCTCTTGAACATCAACGACATCCCGTCGTAGTAGTGGGGACAGTATATTGTTTTCGAGTCAATGATGTGCCGTGGATCTGTCTTGACATTTGGAGGGATCTCAAGCACCGGAGGCTGCATCATCACGAACACGTTGGGAACAACATCACGCACCACCTTCTTGAACTTGAGGTAAAGATCTATGAACTGATGGTTGATGAAATACTCACAGTCAACCGTAACTCCTGGTTTCGTGGGGTCTTGACTAAAGTATTGTGGCTTGAGCAACTTACATTGTTCTGCGGTTCCTCCTTCCTGCCAGCTCCAGATACCCTGCTGGGCAAACAAGCATTCGCCTACTTTCCAGTTAGATCCACGTTTCCAGCCGTATTTAGCATCGATTTTGGCTGCTTCTTCCGGTTGAAGCCAAGCTCTAACGCCCTGCGGATCAATGGTACGTGTTCCAAACTTCTGTGGTCCGGTTACGCTGATTTTGTATTCGTCCACTTCGCACTTGTAGCCCATTCCCAACATCATCGCCTGGAAAGCCGTTGGGGTGGTGCCAACACGGAGCTGCTGCAGTGCCGGAATCGTACCCAAGTCTGGATATCCAACAATCCCGATATTGGGTTCGTTCATCAGCTCAAATCCGAGTATGGTACCGTCCTCAAACATCTCGGGCAATTGGGTGTGGACTGCTGTCCAGATGTACCGAATGGCTTCCAAATAGTGTCTTTGTAAGTAGTCCAGCACTGTATCGTCATTGAGGGTGAAGTTGGAGAAGTAGGTATTCCCTGAGAAGAAGAGCGTGAACATCACCATTGCAGCCAACCGCTTGTAGTTTGACGTCCAGAGCATCTTATGGTACACCTCAGCGTTCTCTTCGGCATGAAAGCATGCCTGATTGTGCAAAATGGCGGCCTCGGTTGCGACAAACGACCGTGGGTCGAGACCAGCAGCATACAAAGTCCACATTGGCGCGCCACTACCGCCACTAAACCGCGACCACACGTCCTGGTGGAACTCCAAAAACACATACAAGCCACCCACTTGGTGGAGGATACGAAGGATCTGCACTGTGTAATCGACAAAGTCGTCGTCGTAGATTCCCGGCCCGGCGTGTTCAATCGCTTCCCATGTCAACAAGTATCTCACGGTATTGTAGCCCCAGGACTTGATCCGGGTGAAATGCAGCAGTGCTTCCTCTAGAGGAAACGGTCTACCGACAAACGACACGGTGTCGCCGTCAAAAAAAATGCTATTGGGGTCGCTGGCGTCACCATAGTGCAGCGGCATGTTCGGCGACGCTGGGAGTTTCATGGAACCGTCCATGTTGATGCCTTTAAGAGTGATTTTACGGTTCTGAGAATCAACAAAGTTGCCACAGCCGTCGGTCTCGAGCGGTGAACAGTCCATGATACTGTCTTCATTGGTGTTTGTTGCTGCGACTATGAAGCCGTTGGAATATTTGCGCCGGAGATGTTTGAGCTTCGCCGTCTGTAGCGCCGATGTGGTGGAAGACGATGTCAGGTACAAACTCAACCGTTCTGAAATGGCATCTCGAGCATAACGAGCGCTCTTCATCGTGTTCATTTGGACTTTCTGGTCAAAGTGGTGTGCTTTACAAGATACAACCAAAAAAAAAAAAATAAATAAAAATAAAAAAAATGCCCTGAAAACGCGGAGAAAACTTCACGTTCAATTCCTTTTCTAGGAGCGATCCACGGATCTTCCCGGCCACCATCATCACAACCCACAGAAAAGTACTTTGCCTCATTATTAAACCAATTGTGTCATAATTGTAAGTGTAATTGTAATATTGCAATTGTAATTTTTCAAAAGCTTTTTCAATCTCAATTCGGGAAACTATTCCTATGTTTCTACCGCTAAGAAAAACTTTAAGCCGTAACTTCCTCTCGTGATGTCCCTCCTCGTTTTTTTTCGCTCACACCGCAACTTTTTTTTTTTTGTTTATTTTTACATTTCTATGCCTATAAAAAATCGGTGCAGCAATTTTCCGCATTGGGACATATACTTCTTGCGGTAGACTCACCGTTCCTCGTTGGCCTTTTCCAACGCCCGGATCTTCTTCTGGTTCTGGGCGCTCAACCGCCACTCATCCTGGTTCTTGGAGAACTTGTTGTACAACGGCACAATCTTCTGCCTCTTTTTACTCTCGCTTAATTTAGTGCCGTCCGCCTCCTTGAAAAAGTTGGGTGCCAATTCTGCAAGCCACCGCGGATCAATCACACTCACACAGTGCATATACTCACGGGTAGTAAGCAAAAGTGTATGGTAAAGCAAGTATTCGGGAGTCTTGCCAAACACCGACGACGATGGGTGCAAAAACACCGGCGTTTCCTCCACCACCGTCTTGTATCCACCTTCCTGTGGACTACGCTTGGCAGTGTTCTTAAAGAACCCAGCCACAAGCGCTCGCCGCACCTTATCTAAACTGGCTCCACACGATTCAATTTCACGATCGTAACGCCGCATAATCGAAACCAATTGTCGTCTCACCTCCTGCGCCCGCCTCATACTCCGCTCTTGGATGAAATTCTCCAGGCACCACCCTTTGCTGTAGTTGTTGAGCACCCATGCCCGGTACACGTTCAACATCGTAAGATGGTCTCCATGAGGATGATGGAATCGCGCTTTACGCTGATCAGCTACTGTCTGTTTATCCTTGGGACGATAAAACACCGTTTGCACCGAAACCATGGCAATGATCGAAAGAATCTCATCGGTACATCCAAATTCAACCGATGCAAGCAATGTCTTGGCCAATGTGGGCTGCATGGGCAACTCAGCCATCTGCTTACCCAATTGCGTCAAGAATCCCTCTTCGTCAAGGGCAGAAAGTGTGTACAATTCCTGTAATGCAGTGAGCATCGTGGTGGTGGGAGGAGGATCCATAAACTCAAAATTGAGCAAATCATTGATACCCATAGCTTTCAACATCAAAATTGTATGCGATAAGTTCTGACGCTGGATCTCAGGAATCGTATTGGGTAACATTTCGGTCCGGTATGCTGCCTCTGTATAAAGACGATAACATTTCCCTGGTCCTGTTCTTCCTGCCCTCCCACTTCTTTGATTTGCCTGTGCCTGAGAAATTGGAGAGACCATCAACGAATCCATACCAAGCTTTGAATCATACGCATTAATCTTGACAAACCCAGGATCCACCACGTAGTAAATTCCATCTATGGTAATCGAAGTTTCAGCAATATTTGTAGCAAGAATAACCTTACGTGATCCTTTCGGAGCTGGTTCAAAGATCCTCGATTGCATTTCCGACGGTAATGCAGAATACACCGGAAGAATAATTAGCTCGGGCACCGCATTACCCAACTTTTTCATCCGCTCAAATAACACCTCACAACTCGTATCGATTTCTTCTTGACCTGTCAAGAAAACGAGGATGTCACCTTCAGGTTCTGAGATGTGTATTTGGATTACTGAATCCAATGCTGCAGCCAAGTAGTCCATTTCTGGTTCCTTGGTATAAAGTATTTCAACCGGGAATGTTCTTCCAGGAATCTTCATGACCGGACAGTTGTTAAAATAGCGACTGAACTTGTCTGAATCAAGGGTTGCTGATGTCGAAATAATCTTCAAATCGGGATTGTTTCGTGCCGCTTGTTTGAGCAAGGCAAATAGCACATCAGTAGAAATCGTTCTTTCGTGAGCTTCATCCAACATAATGACCGAGTATTTCGTCATAAATGTATCACTCATCGCTTCTCTTAGCAACATACCATCAGTCAAGTACTTGATTTTAGTCAGGCTACTTGTCAGATCATCAAATCTCACATTGTACCCGACTGTAGTTCCTACTTGACACCCAACTTCTTCAGAAACTCTCTTTGCAACAGATATTGCGGCAACTCGACGAGGTTGAGTACAACCAATAATTTTGGTTCCCTGGGCTGTTTCATTAAATCCTTCTTCCATCAAGTACTGTACTATTTGTGTAGTTTTTCCCGAACCAGTTTCACCAACAACCACAAGAAACTGGTTATCTCTTACTGCTTGCACCAATTGTTCTCTCATGGAATAAACAGGGAGAGAACGTCTTTGTTCAGGAATAGATAGTTTGGTTCGCTTTCCGTACTCGATATTCTTGTTCATTTGTGCCTTCTTCCACCCTGATATGACTTCTTCTTGAACAATTTCTTCATCACGAGGTTTATTGAGAGGATCATGTGAGTTGTGTCCACCATTATCCCGTCTCTTTGCCCGGTCCTTCTCGGTCTTCTCTTTTGTACGTTCTTCTTTAAACTCACGAGCCAATTTGGATCCGTTCATTGCAGATCGGTTGAGAGACCCCTCAGGATTTTTGAACACTTTCACGGGAGCCAAATCTATTGAATTGTTTGTCTGTCCTGCTAAGAACTTGGGTTCCTTGTGGTTCAACTCAATTTCCACCTCAACTTCACCTTCCTTGGAAGTCTCGTCTACAAATGCTGCATTGGGGTCGTCATATGTGTCTAGTTCAGGGTAATCCTCTGCTGAAGCCGCCCCTGAAGCAATAAGTTGTCGTATTTCCCAGCGTTCTGGGGAAGTAAGCCGTCTCTTAACCCCTCGATTAAGAGTTTCCCGGTAGTTTTCTCGCATGGTAGATCGACTTTTGCGTTCTTCCTCTTGCTGTAGTCTTAATTCGTCGCTTTTATCGAGCCCGGTATCCTGGTCTATGCCTCTCATTGTTAATGTGATCTTCTCACGTTGTCTTCTTCCCTGTTGTGGTTCTATATCCGTTACTTTAACAAAGACTTCTTGATTATGCTTTAGTACTTGTGATGGTGATTGTATTCGGGTTCTGCCATCAAATGAGATCTTGGAAACATGACAGAGCCCGGTATGGAAAGACCGGGGATCATTAAGCTTGATAAATGCCCCGTATGACGTGAGGTTGCTAACATATCCCCGATAAACTTGTCCCGCTTTCAATTCTGTGGATACGTTTTCTTCTTTAATCACTGGTTCCTGTTTGATCTCCACCTCTGTCTTGATATCAGGGTCTGATTTGATGATTGGGGTATTCGGGATGCTCAAACCACTGAACTCTTGCTTGACAGTTACTTCTTTCTTAATTACAACTTTTAGTATTTCAAAGCACGAGTCTATAAACTTGGGAGGGAAACTGTCTCCGCCGTTCTCCTTCAACACCTTCTTGAATGACTCTTTATTGTGGTTGACTTGTGGCTGATCATATAAACTCTTGACATATCCTGAAACCGATAAGTCGTCATCGGGAACACCAAGATACTTCTTGACGCATTCAGCCAACCTTTTAAGTTGATCTTGTTCCATTTTGCCCTTGGAAAGTGGCAGCTTCTTTGTAAGGAAGTATTTGTGTGGTAACTGTGTGCAGTACTCTGGCGATGAGATTATGTTGATAAAAAAAAGCATGGTGGTTTAAAAAGTACAAAAAACAAAAACTAGGTCGTACCCGGATTCGAACCGGGGTTGTTCGGATCAAAACCGAAAGTGATAACCACTACACTATACAACCAGTTAGTTGTTTTATGATAGAGCTGTAAAATACATATTCAGTTAAAATTATTTTCTACTAGTATAATTTTTTACTTAATGTTTAGTGGATTTGTACCATTGATGTGCTTCTTATAGGCTACATTACCAATTACAGTGCAAGTAATCCGCCAAAATACCTGCTTTGACTCTGCCCCAATACATATTACTGTTACATCTATTCGAAGCAAACATAACTATTGGCGAAGTACTGGCAACCGAATGTGGCTACAAGGCACAACTTCAAAAATAATTTTTGCCATTCAACGATTGTTCCACGCTTGTTGTAGTATTGTCACAAAGAGATATAAAATAATGAGGCACGTTGTCTGAATGTTGGTGGAAAAACGGAAGTCCTGACTCCTTTTTTTTTATTTAATAATTACAATCAACTATTTTAGCAAATAATACGGTAACAGGGAAGTGCTATGTACTTTACTTGGTAATGATACAGTTACATCACATCATAGGCGACCTAAGTGGAGCATTGTAGTTCTAAACTTCGAAAAGATGTTAGTCCTAAATAAAGGAAAAAGGTTTCTCCAGCACCGCAAACTACGTCTCAACAATGAAAGATAACGTGGCTCACTAATTTAATTTTAAATTAGGTTATGCCCCCAGATACCAAATATGTTTCACTAACAGATGTTTGTCTTGTTAGTATTATTGACTCGAGAATTTATGACACTTGCATTTTTTTGCAACATCCTGAAGCCGATCGCACCATTTTGAGACATGCGAGCCCGATGGCATCACCTTAGTCTCTTCAAGCATTCCAGCGCAAATACTACAATACAACTTACTAAATAACTTTCCTGCTTAATTCGTGGTATGCATTCATTAATTTTATATTGTTTTTATCGTGTTATCAAACATTCAAATGCTTGTTGTTTGGCCATGCAACATGTTCGTATTATATTTCTCGAGGTTTACGAATTGTCGTTAGATACAAGAGAGTAAGAATATCAGCGGTTTGGTCTTCATTCCTAGTTGCGGATTATATGCGTACCCGCGTGGAATATTGCAACCTGATATTATTTATTGACTGTCTCTGGCGTGAAGGAGGATACTGAATTATTTTCTAGTAATGCAGGGGGGGATATGCTTACAAACACTTCAGTTTACTACCCTTCAGTCATGGGTAACGACGAATCGGCCCACAGTTACCCCGATAATTCACTATAAATGATGAAGTTAATTACTGTTACTTTTAGGCACTCATCTCTAATGCAGTATTTTCCATTAGCTTTATGTGCCTCTTTGGCATTGGCCTCAAGTAATGATAATAATTTTACTTTCGCAGTCGAAACAACTAGGTATGCAACACCCATTCCAAAACCTACAGCAAAACCACTGACATACGCTCCTCCTTATTCTGAGCTCACTCATTTGTTTTCTACACCCTTATCCACCAGGCAGTGGGGAAACTGGAACCCAAACGCAAGCCCATCTGCTACCGATAAAGACGATCCTTACGGCAATTATTCCTGGACAATGTTGTGGAGCTCTGCCTCAGTGTACAACTTCACTACTGGTATCTATTCCACCACAGTTCAACCTACTCCTATTCCAACAGAAGAACTCATTAGACCTCCAGAGGATCCATTTTACTTTGACAGCAATTTAACTTTTCCAGATGGTTTTATATTTGGTGTTGCTGGATCCGCTGGTCAGATCGAGGGCGCTGCTGCAGACGAAGGTAAAACTCCTACTATTTTAGAACGTATTTTGGAGAAGGCCCGCCCTGAAAATTGGGTCACCAACGAGAATTACTACCTTTACAAGCAAGACATCGCTCGTCTTGCTGCCATGGGTGCTGAATATTATTCTTTTTCGATTCCTTGGACCAGAATTCTTCCATTTGTCTTTCCTGGAACACCTGTAAATAAATTGGGGCTTGACCACTACGACGATCTTGTGAACACCTGCTTGGAATATGGAATCAAGCCAGTGATCACTTTGACCCACTTTGACTCGCCGCTTGCATTTGTTTCAGAGGAATTTCCAATCACTAGTCCAATGATGATGGTAACCCAGAATAGAACCTATCCATTTACAGCTAATGGTGGTTACTTTAATGAAACATTTGTTGAATCATTTGTTAACTACGGTAAGATTGTCTTGACCCATTTTGCCGACAGAGTTCCAATCTTTATTGGATTTAATGAACCTATAACATTCGCAGGTTATCCATTAGGTGTTAAAAATGTGGTCAATGCCACTGCCCAACTTCACAAATTCTATCACGAAGACATTGGTGGTACTGGAATGTTCGGTATTAAACTTAGTGACAAGTTCTCTGTCCCAAGAAATGCCAGTAACCCTGATGATGTTGCGGCTGCAAACAGAAATAATGAGATGCTTTTGGGATCTTTTGCTAACCCACTTTTCTTAGGGCAAGACTACCCACAAAGTTGGATTGATACCTTCACAAGTTACAAGGGAACTTTGGACCCTAACAACGAATTTTTGATGTCTAAGGAGGATATTCAAACCTTCAATAATTCGTGTGATTTCTTTGGAATTGACCCATATAATTCTTTGGTTACAACCCCTCCAATTGGTGGTATTGAAGCCTGTCAAAAGAATCCATCGCATCCATTATGGCCATTTTGTGCTAACACAACTGCGGTTAGAGATGATGGATGGAAAGAGGGATACCGTTCCCAAAGCTTTGTCTACATTACCCCTGTCCAACATCGGGAGTACATGAACTATATTTGGAAGACATGGAAGGCGCCAATTCTTATCGCTGAATTTGGTTTCCCAGAATGGAGAGAACATGAAAAGGAATTAGGAGATCAGTTATATGACCAAGCCAGATCAATTTATTACAGATCTTTCTTGGATGCATCATTGAAGGCGATTCATGAAGATGGCGTGAACATCATTGGTGCCTTAGCTTGGTCTTTTGCAGATAATTGGGAGTTTGGTGATTATGAACAACAATTCGGTCTTCAAGTTGTCAACAGAACTACGCAAGAACGGTATTACAAGAAGAGTTTCTTTGACACCATACAATACATTCAAGACAGATCCGGGAAAAATAATAGTTCCAAGAATTAGATTTGGTTGAGTCACCAAAGGAATTTTTGCTCTGTCAGTTTAAAAGTTGATTTCTCCATTAATTGTCAATTGTGTACGTCCGCTTCTATTGGAAATTGATAAAGATGGCAGCAAATGGTTTATTGTAAGTAAATTTCTGTAGTTGGCTTGAATTTTCAGTAACTGGGTTTTATTTCATCAAAAATCCAGTAAAATTATTTTTGGAAAGACATATCTCATTTATAATTTTTCAAATAAGTAACTGTTTAGTAGGTATAATCTTGCTTTGTTGATCAATAATTTGAAAAGCGATCCCCTAGTGAACGGCGATATCAGGAACTTTAAGCAAGTACTTTTCGCATCTAAATTGAAGAATCCAATAAATAAAAAGATTGGACCAAAAATAAAAAGCATTCAAGATCCCAAATATTGAAGCTTAAGAAACCATTCACATTACCACACCAACAGTTTTTTGTCCAAAATATCTTCTTTAAATGTAGAAAAAGTATTATGGTAGATTTGTATTTAAGAAATTTATTACCAAGTATGTTATACTTCACCAACTTTTACATCTCCAATCAATTTTAGGTCCGGCATGAGACGCATAAACCACATTCCTAAGTTCACAGTCACCTCTTCCTCTAGGCCCATTACATTGACAGTTACTTACTCCTGAATAACTTCTGCAAAACTCAGAGTCCATACAGTTATAAATATCATGGATGAAATCTCTTCGTTTTGTTTGTAGCGTCTACTGAGTGGTTCCAGGTGTGAATGTTGAGACTAGCTCTACTTGCTTTAAATTTGAACTTGTTTTAATCTGTAATCTTCATTGTTATAACTGATGTCAACTCTTTTGATATAATTAAGCTGACCTTCATCAAATAATATCTCACTATATTTGATATAAGGTTCAGGGTATAATCCCCAAGAATTCAAATTGTCAATAATTTCATTGTAACTCCTTAGTAAAACTATGTCTGTTTCGTTGAAACCTATCTTAGCTAGGCTATCTTTAACTTCATCATTTTGTGTGTCATAAGTAAATAATTAGATCTACCTTCAGTAGGTTCTCTCAAAACCTTAGACGTTAGGAAAATGTAAGCCTTGAGATCTTCTTCAGTATTCTCACCACTCACTTCCTTTTCAGTTTTACAGAAAGCCATGATAATTGTTATTGGTTTTAAAAATTTGATTTACTTCATCGGATACTAAAAGGAGAGAATATTGTTTCACTTCATCTGATACTAAAAGGAGAGAATATTGTTTCACTTCATCTGATACTAAAGGGAGTATTGTTTCACTTCATCTGATACTAAAGGAAGATAATATTGTTCCGCGCACGACTCTACTATTTCTCTCTCGATCAATTGCCACCAACACTCAATTCAAATACAAATTTAATAGAAGTACTTACCAGGGAAGAAATATGTCGAGAGAAGATCCGTTGAAGGCAGAAAAGGACTTTTCGGCCACGTTGGACGAACAATTTCCTATTATTGAGAAACTCGGTGACTACAAAGCCGCCATTGACAAGTACTTGTTATTGGAGAAGCAAACGAGACAGTCTTCAGATGTGTCGTCTTCGAAAAGAGTGTTGGAGAGAATCGTCGACACGTTGTCCAAGAACAGTGACTGGGATTATCTTAATGATTTGATTGTTGTGTTGTCAAAGAAACATGGACAATTGAAGTCTGCCATCCAGACATTAATAAAGAAGGTGATTGAACACTTGGATGAGTTGAACGAAGATAACAAGAAGGAACTTGATACCAAGATTAAGCTCATTGAAACTATAAGAACTGTCACTGACAAAAAGATTTTTGTTGAAGTCGAAAGAGCCATTGTTTCCAAGAAGTTGGCCGAGATCCACCTCTACAAATTCAATGACTTGGACAAGGCCGTGGATATCTTGTGTGACTTACAAGTGGAAACTTACTCCATGATGCCATTCAGTGAAAAGATCGAATTTATCTTGGATCAAATCAAGTTAACTCTCCAAAAGGGTGACTTTGGTCAGGGTAAGATCTTGAGTCGTAAGATTTTGTTGAAGTCCTTGAAGGGATTCGATAAGGCTGATTCATACAAGGCCACTTACCTCAAATACTTGATAGATATTGGAGTGTTTGAGAACGAGTATATTGAAATTGTCAAGAACACTCTTTTGTTGATCGACATTCCTTTGATCAAAGAATCGCCTGAATACGCCGATTACTTGGTGTCGATCGTGTATTATATCATCTTATCTCCTCATGATCCACACCAGTTTGACTTGATCAACAAGATCAAGCAAAACCCTGTGATCAGCAAGCAAGTTGATGCCCAGATCTTCAAGTTATTGGAGATTTTTACTACAAACGAGTTGATACACTGGTCTAACATCGAGTCCTTATACAAGGCCAACTACTTCAGCAAGTCCAAGATCTTTGATCTGGAGACCAACTACAAGAACTTACAGAAGAGAATTGTTGAACACAACTTGAGAATCATAAACAAGTACTACCAGTTGATCAAGTTGGACAGATTGGCATACTTGCTTCAGTTATCAGTTGATGATGCCGAAACCGCAGTTAGTGAGTTGGTCAACCTGGGAATGATTTCAGCCAAGATCAACCGTCCACAGGGCATCATTAAGTTTGACAAAACCAAGAGCGCTACGCCCAAACTGTCGCGTGTTAGCGACAACCACATCAACGAGTTGTTGAACGACTGGTGTTACGATGTCGATAAGTTGTTGGAAGAAGTGGATAGCATTGGCCACTTGATCAACAAGGAAGAAATGATGTATGGCATCAAACAACAAAACTAGTTTATTAAATATATTTTTAAAAGTTAAAAAAAAAAACATCACACTAAATTAAAGCAAACCCAGCAGCAACACCAACCAAAGCAATTCCGTTTATCAAGTTAAGCTTGGCAACAGAGATCTTGTTGGCGGAAGACTTCTTGGAGGAAGTAGAAGACGCACTAGACGACGAGGAAGATGAAGAAGATGAAGAAGACGAGGAGCCCGACTTGGTAGATGAGCTAGAACGCGTGGAAGTGCCTGGAGTACCAACATTGTCACCGTTGGCCTTTTCCATGGTACAAGCCCACTGGGTAGAAGCATTGAAACCGTTACCCTTAGGGTCTCTGTTACCATTGATAAAGTTTAAGGCGTATTTGGGGGTGTCTGGAATGGTAGAGGAAGCGTTCCAGGTGCTGGAGATAGGAGGACACTTGGAGTGTGGCAAGTCAGATTGGTATCCACCGTCACCTGATGGGTCCTTGGTTTTGGCCCATTCCAGCTTCAAGTTGTCGTAGTCGGTGTTGGTACTGATGGAGTTGGAGTTGATCTTAACCAAACCGTATTTGTTTTCTTCTTCAGAGTATTCGTAAACTAAACCACCCGAGAAAACGTGGGACATGTCGGTGGAGTAGATGGATTCGATTTCGTTGAAAGGTCTTGGAGTGATTTCGTTACAGCCAAATTCCGAGAGGAAGAGTGGAACCGAGTAGTTGGCATATTGTTCAACCTTCTTGTCATAACCAGAAGACTTGAAACTGGCTTTACCACACCACGAGTAGTCATTGAAACCAAACATATCGACTCTGGCCATATCGTCGTCACCACAGTTGAAGTAGTTGGCGGTGTCCAATCTGTTTTCTTCTACATCGGCTGCGGAGTAACCGACGGGGATGGCACGCAAGTCTCTGGCGTCAATAAACTTCTTCATGTCTCTGACCACGGCCTTGACGTAGGCGGCAGCGGCAGTGGAGGATTCGTCGTTAATGACTTCATTGCCTGCAAAGTAACCGAGGGTGTTGTCGTACTTGGCCATCTTGAGAACCGTGGCAAAGACTTCGTTCAAGTACATGGTGTTGTAGGAGCACTCGGCATCGGAACGAGAGATCGAGGCTTTAGGGATGTTGACGTCAAGAATGACGTAGATGCCAGCATCGGCCAACTTTTCCATACACTCGTCATGGTCAGCGGTGTTGTCGATGGAGTAAACTCTGATGGTGTTGACACCCAAGTCGCTAAAGTACTTGATGTCACGTTCACAGGTGGCAGGGTCTGCTAACGGATCAACCAAGTTGGAGGAGCCGCCGGGCTGGTAATCGACACCACGGATGTAGAAACGTTCTTCCTTGCCCTTGACAAAGAAAGCGTTGCCCTTGACTTCGATGGGGTCGATAGCGAATGCAGTGAGTGCGAGGGAAAGGAGTGTAAGGGGTTGAAATAACATTATCAAGCGAGGGACGGGGCAGGCACAGAACAATAAACTAAAGATGGGCTTAGCCAGGCTTTTATATATTTGGCGGGAAAAATATAGGCAGCAAAACAAAAAAAATACGGGATGATCGCACTCGAAGCTACACCAATCTACGGCGTGGTTTATATAATAAAAAGTAAACGTTGTCCGTTTTTTTTTTGGCTGGACAGGGAAAGCCGAGCATGTTCCAAGCTTTCGAGGCTGAGGGCTGGGCAAAACGGCTCGGCACGCATCAACAAAAAACATACGAACGTGCCTTATTGACAAACAGCAGCATACAACCAAAAGCTTGACTTTTTACTGCCAACAATGTTCAAAAGACTTCGTAATCTTTCGTTTAGTCCATTTTCCCCACCAGAACCTAATGGTGCTACTTTTGAACCCTTGGATGTTTCCATGCGGGATTCGCGCGCTCGTAACAAAAATAAATAAACAAATAAACAAACATAATGAACGCCTCTCTGCAGAATCCGGGGAGGAAAGGGAGGCTTGCGCTGCGCGGGTATTCCGGACACAAAATCGCAGCAGCGCGGCTTTTTCTTTGTAACTCGTGGGACGATGCACGGGATTCTTGGCCACCCGTCAAATCGCAAACTATGTACTGCGGCACAGGTAATTCGTATCCTTTCCCCGATCCATCCTCCCATTATGCTCCTTCCTGTTCCCTGCTCCCTCTGCTCATGACACAGCCTTGCCGTCTTTCAGTAAAATTATTGTGTTCTATTCATCTTTTTCTTTTTTTAATTTGTTTCTTGACTTATCTTACTATTTTTATCCTAAACTTCGGTGACTGAACTATTCTTGTCAGGACCTCCTTTGGTCTTTTTTCCCCTTTCAGGAACATTTGTAAGATTTCATTGAATTTTTTTCTTTTTTAAAAAAATGGATATTTCATTTCTTTAACAACCCAAATTCCTCCAAAACCTTTGTTCCACAATCATTCGACATTTCTCTTCCTTTTTCTGCCTTCCCTTTAATTTCCATTTGAACCGCCATTTTTTTTTATTGCTTTGCTCTCCCTAACTCAACGTTCCTGCATGTAGTGCCACGAATATTTCACCTCACCAAAAACTTGATTCGTGTTTATCCATCACCAGCCATGGCTTCCCAAATCCATTTCCTCGACATCAAGGGAAAGACACTTCTTTCCCGAGACTATAAGGGAGATATCCCAGCAAACACGATTGAGAAGTTTCCACTTCTCCTTCTTGAAATGGAAAACAACATGGAGGACGGCGACTACAAGCCCTTCATCAACAGCCAGGGCATCAATTACATCTACATAAACCACAAGAACTTGTATCTCTGTGCATTGACAAGAAAGAACGAAAATATCATGGCAATCATTATATTCTTGCTGAAAATCATCGAAGTATTAACCCAATACTTCAAGAGCTTGGAGGAAGAATCTATCCGAGACAACTTTGTCATCATCTACGAGCTCCTAGACGAAATGATGGACTACGGAGTTCCACAGACCACAGACACCAAAATATTAAAGGAGTACATTACCCAGGACTATTACAAGTTGATCAAGAAGTCGGCTACCCGTCTTGTACAGCCTCCAAACGCCGTCACCAACGCTGTCAGCTGGAGAAAAGACGGTATCTTCTACAAGAAGAATGAGGCATTTTTGGACGTGGTCGAGTCGATCAACATGTTGATTAACAGTTCGGGCCAGGTTCTCAACTCCGAGATCTTGGGCGAAATCAAGATTAAGTCCCACTTGAGCGGTATGCCCGACTTGAGATTGGGCTTAAACGACAAGGGAATCTTTCTGGCTCCCGACGACGACTCAGAAACGCCAGCACCTACCAACAGCAAAGGCATTGAGATGGAAGATATCAAGTTTCATCAATGTGTGCGGTTGAGTAAGTTTGAAAACGAAAGAATAATCACGTTTATTCCACCCGATGGCGAATTTACCTTGATGTCGTACCGGTTGTCATCGGCACAGTTCCTTATGAAGCCTTTGATTCTTGTCAACTGCAAGACCAAGGTCCACAAGCACTCGAGAATCGAGATTCTTTGTTCGGTCAAGACGCAAATTAAGAAGAAGTCGACTGCCAACAATGTCGAGATCATCATACCTATTCCTGACGACGCAGATACCCCCAAGTTTACGCCGGAGTACGGTTCCGTGAAGTGGATTCCGGAGAAATCGTGTTTGGTGTGGAAGCTCAAGACGTTCCCCGGAGGAAAGCAGTACCATATGCGGGCTGAATTGGGGTTGCCTCCAGTGAACGATCCTGAAGATGTTTTACTGAAGAAGCCGATTAAGGTCAAGTTTTCCATTCCGTACTTCACCACCAGTGGAATTCAGGTGAGATACTTGCGGATCAACGAGCCAAAGTTGCAGTACCAAAGTTATCCGTGGGTGCGGTACATTACGCAGAGTGGTGAGGATTACACGGTAAGAACCAAGTAGATAGAAAGCAGAGATTGACGAATAAACAAAAAAAAAGAGCAAGCACAAAAAGTAGAACATAGAAGTAGAAGTGATATATCAAAGAAAAATCTCAAAGAAAAGAATTTGAGGAAAAAAGTATGGATAAAGTTTGGGGAAATGTTCACCAGGCCGTGAAAGATAATGAGTCGCGGAGAAATGGAAGTCTTGTGAACCGGCAGAACGAAGTGCGATTGACAGAGCTTGTGCGAAACGATGCGAAGCTCCAGGCCGAGGTGGCGGAGATTCTGAGCAAACGAGAGTATTACGTACAGAAGATGAACCGGGTATTGGAACGGGCGTTGGGTCTGGGTCTGGGGCCTGTTGAACATCACAAAACCGTGAAACCAAGTACAGGCAATGAGTATAATGGTCCACAGCCGATGTATATCACCAATCGGCAACATGCACGCGAGTATGTGGAGCAGGTGGTGGCGAAATCGAGCCATCGGCACGAGATCGAGCAGGAAATCCGGGCCCACCACGAAGCCCAGCGCCAGTGGGCGCGCGACCGGGCACAAATAGTGGCGCGATATGACGATAAGGTGTTGCAGATCCAGAATCGTATCACCAAAAAGACCGAGGGATACCATCCTCTGAAACTCCAGGCGATTAAGGCCACGATGCTTGCCAACGAATTGAGCCAGCATCGTGAACAGCACGACGCCGAGCTCCGTAAGTACGACGAAGGAATTTACTTTTATTCGCGCGCCATGGCGATCAAAACGCAGGAAATGCTCGCGGCAGCAAAAGTGCCGTTTTTTTGCACCCATTCGGACTGGACTTATCCTGGGTTGGACGACGATCGCATCTGGATCCTACAACTTCTTTCACGTTTTATAGATTAACATATATACAAAGCATGCCTATATCATTCAACGACAACAGACAGCTTATGCTCGCTTTTTTTTTTTTCAAGAAAAATGCGTTGGAGGAATGGGTTCTATGGCAAGTCGGTAACACAACCAGAAGCAGCGTCACTCACCAATCTACCGTACTTGGCCAACGTTCCTCTCTGGTATCTTGGAGGAGGAGGCGTCCAGCGGGTCTTTCTGTCAGCCAAAACAGCATCGTCGACCAAAACATCAATCTTGTTGTTTTCGGCATCAATGACAATGATGTCTCCGTCTTCAACAAGAGCAATTGGACCACCAACAGCAGCTTCAGGCACAATGTGGCCAATAAGGAACCCGTGAGAACCACCACTGAATCTACCGTCGGTTAAAAGAGCCACGTCTTTACCCAAACCATAACCCATAAGTGCAGAACTTGGCTTCAACATCTCTGGCATACCAGGACCTCCCTTAGGACCTTCGTATCTAATGACACACACAGTCTTTTCACCCTTCTTAATCTCTCCGTTTTCCAATGAAGTGATGAATGCAGCTTCATCGTCATAGACTCTAGCCTTACCCTTGAAGTAGGTACCTTCCTTACCAGTAATCTTACCAACAGCAGAACCTGGTGCAAGGTTACCCTTCAAGATCTGCAAGTGTCCGTTAGGCTTTAATGGGTTAGAGACTTTTCTGACGATGTCTTGGTGGTCTGGTAAGCCAGGAATCTTACTCAAGTTTTCCTTGATGGTCTTACCGGTAACGGTGTACTGGTCACCGTCAATGAGGCCCTCAGCCAACAAGTACTTCATCACGGCAGGAGTACCACCGTAGGCCTGCAAGTCAGCCATGACGTACTTACCAGAAGGCTTGAAGTCGGCCAACAATGGCGTGGAGTCAGAGATTCTCTGGAAATCGTCGACAGTCAACTCAACACCAACCGACAGCGCAATGGCAATGAGATGCAACACGGCATTGGTAGACCCACCAGTGGCAATGATGTACGTGATGGCATTCTCAAAAGCCTTCTTGGTCATGATGTCTCTTGGCTTCAAGTCCATCACCAACAAGTTCTTGATGGCATCACCAACGGTGTTACATTCATGTTCCTTTTCCTTCGAGATGGCTGGAGCAGAAGAAGAGTATGGCAAGGTCATACCCATCACTTCAGCAGCAGAAGCCATGGTATTAGCGGTGTACATACCACCACAGGCACCAGGACCTGGGCAGGCGTGCTTAATGACGTCGACTCTTTGTTCTTCGGTGATTTCCTTCGCCAAAACTTGACCGTAAGTCTGGAAAGCCGAAATGATATCAATCTTTTCTGGAATGGCAGCAGTGGCACCACAAGAAGGCGAGCCAGGCATGATGGTACCACCGTAAACCATGATCGAAGGTCTGTTGTGTCTACCCATCGCCATAAGCGTACCAGGCATGTTCTTGTCACACGAAGGAATGGCGACGTTGGCATCGTACATCTGAGCCATGATCATGGTTTCAAACGAGTCAGCAATGATTTCACGCGACTGTAACGAGTATCTCATCCCATCAGTCCCGTTGGTGATCCCGTCACTGACACCGATCGAGTTGAATTGCATACCTTTCAAGCCAGCCTTGTTGACAGAAGCGTTACACTTGTCGTTCAAGTCCATCAAGTGCATGTTACATGGGTTACCTGACCACCACACGGAACCAACACCAACTTGGGCCTTGTCCATATCGCTTTCGGTGAAACCAGTGGCATAGAGCATCGCTTGCGAGGCACCTTGGGACTTTGGCTGTGTAACAATGGCGGAGTATTTGTTTAACTTCTTTTCATAGTTTGCTGCTGTTTGCGAGAAGGATCTCAATCCTTTCTTCACAGATACGGCCTTCAAAAGCGACATTATCGAGTAATTATGTTGATGTGGATTATGCTTTTTGGTGCGAAAGCTGTCATTTTTTTCACTCGTGAGTCAGGTCCTGTACCGGAGCTCTATGTACAAGTACCAATCATACACCAATCACCGCGCGAGTATAGGTAATCGCGACGTATCAGTGATACAACCACCTGATTGTTATCACGTGGAAATATAATCCAAAACCTGCAAAAATTTACCTCCCCATGTATGTTATTTTCCCTCGCTGAAGTCACACGGGTTCGGCTAAAGGCTGGAGGCGTTGAACCTTAAAAAAATGCTATAAGAAAAAAAAAAAAAAAGCGTTGCTTCCCCGAAACTCACGTGCGTAATCGGTCACCTCGCCCCGCGATGAACCTTACCAGCCGAGGTATGACTTTTTGATATATAACGGTGCTACCCCAGTTTTTCTAAAAAAACAATACACACAAATACTCGCTAATGTCGGATAAGAGACTTTTTAAGGAGTACAACCAGTACCAGAAATCTTCCCCTTCCCTTGCAAACCATCAGATTGTTAGTCTTGCGCCAATCGAGACTCCAGAGTTGGACATTTACCGCTGGACGGCCATTATCGCCAAACCGCTGAGACGCGATTCTTCATATTATTACAATGGTCAATGGCGACTCCTGATCACTGTTGACAAACAATACCCAATCAAGCCACCCACCATCAAGTTTGACACGCCCATTGTCCATCCCAATATCAACTTTGAAACAGGCGAAATCTGCTTGGATATACTAAAAGCAGACAACTGGTCGCCAGCATGGAACCTCCAATACTTGGTGGTGGCCATCTTAATGTTGTTGGATGATCCTGAACCTGATTCGCCTCTCAACATTGACCTGGCCAACTTGTTCCGTAAAGACAAGGTGGCTTTCGAGAGTCTTGTTCAGTACTACATCTGGAAATTGAACAGCTTCCACATCCCCATGTCCCGTAAACCAAGTGGAGACAGAGTTATCCAGGAATCGGAATCTGAATCAGAACCAGTAAAAACGGAAAAGAAGCCAGTTAAAGTAAAGAATCAAAATGCAGTTGAAGTTGAAACTATTCCAGTTACAGCACCAATAACAGTCAATAAAGCAGCTGAACCAGTAGCTAAATATCCAGTTGAGACCATTACTAAGAAGGAACCCGAACCAACTACAGAGAAGGAAGTTGAACCAGTTGTTGAGAATGTACCTGAACCGGTGGCAGAAGCAATCTCCAAACCAATTGTTCCAACTGTTTCACATCCTCAGTCAGAAGGCGGTGAAAAATCCAAAACGCTCAAAAAATCGCCCAGTATCAAGTCTAATTCGAGCTTGAAGTCCAGTAAGTCGTCTCGAGTTCTTTCAGCCTCAAATTCAAGTATCAAGAGTGGAACTAGTTCTATCAAGAGTGCTACAAATTCCATCAAAACTGCATTGAGTTCTATTAAATCGAAATCCGATGAGCTGGCCAGCGATAAACTGACCTCTTCACTGAAACTGGCTTCGAGAAGTCGCAGTGTTTCGAAGAAGCAAAAGAAGTAAGGCATTTTGTATAGTTCTTTTTTAATGATAATTGTTTAATGACCTCCCCCACCCAAATAAGCGAAACTACATTGTAAAAGACAGTTTAAAACTTGATATACATTAACTATTGATACAGACTATGCTAGACTTAACGCAATCTTCTGGCTTCACGTTCAGATTCCATCAAGCACAAGATGTCGTTTTCTCTGACTGGGCCCTTGACGTTTCTGACAATGGTTCTGGAAGAGTCTTCCAAGAATTCAACTCTGACTTGGGTGACACCACCTCTGGAGCCGGTTCTGCCTAAAACTTTGATGACTTTAGCTAAGGTAACTGGGGTTTTGGAATCCATTTTGTAGTTAGTAGTCTTTGAAGAGTATGGCCGGTTTGATTTTGGTTGATGGAAAATTTTCAGTTACGTGTCCGGGTAAAAAAGTAGTTTCTGAGAAAAAACCCCCCAAAAAAAAAAATCGAGACCGTTAAAGACTAAAGTCGTGTGAGAGGATAAATCTACTACTGAAAAAGGTAGAGCACTGAGCTTTGGGTAGTAACGGGTGAAAATTAGAGACCAATGAAAGTCAGTTGTAAATATGTAAGGATTAAAAATGTGTGATTTACAGGTGAGAGCTCACCAGTGTCTACTTAACGTCACGAGCACGTAGAATTGTGAACCGTCGTTTTCTGGTGATTTTCCTATCGTCGTGTAAGAAAAAGGAGGCTTCCTCACGCACAGAAAAGAAAAATTCCCACTAGGGACAATTATGCAGTCCCAAAAGCACCCACGGTTTCCAGGCGAAATCAAAACCTACCCACAACAAATAGCGGTAACCAGCAAAAAATGGCGGTTGGCGAGTCCAGAACGGAACTTTTGGCGTGGCTCAATGAGACACTTGACCTCAATTACGCCAAAGTGGAAGAATGTGGCACGGGAGCGGCTTTTTGCCAACTTCTTGACAGCGTTTACGGCGGCGTGCCCTTGAACAAAGTCAAGTTCGAACTGGCCAGAACTGAGTACGATTACCGTCACAACTGGAAGATTGTGCAAGCAGAATTCAACAAACACCGAATTACGCGTGTGATTGACGTGGAACGTTTGATCAAGTGTCGGTTGCAGGACAACTTGGAGCTCTTGCAATGGTTCAAGAAACTCTGGAGCGAGAACAAAGGCTACAATGAGGAATACGATGCCAAAGCCAGACGTGGAAGTGCTGTTACCACCAACAGCACCGCGTCTCCGGTCCTAAATGTGGCGAGATCACGAGCATCACTGGGAGCTACCCTGGCACCAACGTCGCGTCGCAGCACTGTAACTCCCAGAAGCAGCAGTGCAAGGGTGGTTTCAGGTGGTAACCGGGCGCAAACACCATCACGGAACGCGTCTGGGACGCCTGGCACGACTCCACAGCCACCAAAAGTGATACAATTGACCAAAGAGCTAAACGACGCGGTTTTGGAAAATGAGCAGCTCGTCGAAGAGTTGCAGGAGTATAGGCTTTCTGCAGAAACGTTTCAGACTGAGCGGAATTTCTACTTTAACAAGTTACGGGAGATTGAGATCATGATACAGGGAATCAATGATTCAATTGATTCGAATAACTTTGATGAATTGAAGGATTTAACGGTGATCGAGATGACCAAGAATATCCAGAGCATTTTATATTCTACCGAAGAGGGATTCCAGGTGACAGAAGAGAACCATGAAACCAATAGTGATATACTTGACGACGAATCGTTTTAATTTTCCCTTTTCCAAAATAAAGATTTATTAATGTTTGGCAACGACAACCATACTAAAGATTACTATAACGAGTAGGGTTTCCTGCACTCTGCACGCGTGAGAAGCGAGAAACGCTTTGCCCAAAAATTGTTGAAAAAAAAGATGAGTGGAAAAACATATTTTTTTTTCTGTCTCTTCGGTTGCAGCAATTTCTCGTTTCGGAGTGAGAAAATGAATAGATGAAAAGAAAAGTACTAATAGTTAATATCAAAACGGGTAGAAAAAGAAAGAAAAAAAAACGAAGGTCAAGTCAAAGTGACAGCCAAGGAGAAAAGGAGACAGAATCGCTTGAAGACCAAGAAAGCAAAAACAACAATCCGCAATTTGTAATATTTCTTTCTTTCTTTTAGTTTCGGCGTTTGTAGGGTCCACAACCGAAGTTTCATCAATGGCCATCGCCTGCATATGTGAAGCCACCAAAAATCTTTTTTTGAAAAATTTACCAAAATGAAAATTCATCTTTTAAGCAAAAAACTACACACGAGAACCGAGAACCAGCCACATTGAAAGGGTGATAGCGACTTTATTAATTCATTTGGAACGAAAAGGAGGCTTTTATAGAAACAACGAATTTTCCCGTCGCAATTATAATCACGGGCCCGCCTCTCCAGAGCCAAAGCTTACCCCACAAAACCACCCAACCCCCAAAGTAAAATGACTGCTACACACTACAGTCATACCAGCAGGCGCAACAGTGTGAGTCCATATACAGTACCGAAGAAAGATAAGCCTTTGAAGGAGTTGCTGTCTTCTGTGCCGACACTTTCGCGTGAGTTTGTTGTTCGGCGGATCAGCGAAGGTGAAACCGGCCGTCTCAAAGAAGAGCTCCAGTGTGAGGCGTGTGGAAAGGGATACAAGCACATTTCTTCGCTTGCCAAGCATCTCTGGGAACATACACCGGAATGGAACGTCACCAAGAAGCTTCTTATCTCGAAACATCAGCAGGTACAGCTCTTGGAGGCTGCCAGTATCTTGGTAGGAATGAATGAAGAAAGTTTGGGACCGGCACGGCGAAATTCCTCGGTGGAATTTGGATCGACGCCATTTTCTCCACCGTCACACCCACGGTACATGTATGGAGATAACAACGAGCGGCCGCCACAGTATTTTAACCATACGCGTTCGAACTCGGTATCGCAGTATCCGCCGCAAGTACGCCGTGCTAGCGAGTCGCACGGAACTCTGCTGCTTACTGGTGGATACTTGGACACACCACGGCTACGGATCAGTCGTTCACCTTCGGTTGTTGAAGAAGATCGTCCGTTTGAAGATGACTCTTTTGACGAAGTTATAGGGAAAATGGAATAGAAGTATAGAAAAGGGTATAGACAAACCTGCACATAATAAAGGATATATAAAGAGTGAAATTTTTCCCGCACCATACAATTTTTTTTTCTTCTTCTTTATGTTAATCACAACCAGCTGTGGCCAGTGTCTCGATGTGGTCCTATCACGGGACCCGATATCTTCTGTGGGTACGAACCGTTTTGGTAAGTCCCTTGAGGCGAGATTAATTCTGACACGATTTGGTTGGAGAAGAAACGAGTGCATCATAGTACATCAGAGAACAAACTAAACACCCTACTTTCTGGTGTCTCCAAGAACACAGACATTTTTGTAGAAGAAGATGTAGTATTGCTATGTACAAGGAAATATGTAAGTTGTGGGGGGGGGGGGTTTAAGAGTTATTCTTCAGCACGGATGATTTCTGAGTTTAAAGGCTGGACACTGGCGTACTTTTCCCGGAGTTCTTTTTGTTCCTGGTGTTCCAATTCATTGGTCAATTGTTTTTTGGTCAACTCACGTTGATCGTGTTTTGCCTTGATCCGAGCAGCATCCTTAATGGGACCTTGTCTCAAAGCTTCTCTTTCTATTTGCTGAGACCAGTTGATAAACGCAAATGCGCCAACAGCAGACACACACGAGGCGGCAAACGTTACTTTTGAGGCAGTAGACATTTTTTAGAGAGTTAATTTTCCTTGGGGGGGATTTTTTTTTGAATATGTAGTACGGGGAGTGTATAGAAACCAGGGAAGGTGCAAGAGAGAAAGAAAGAGAGAAAGAGAAATATAAAAAAGACAAAAAGAAAATAGTCAGATCATGTCAATTACAATTAACAAAGAAAGTCAATGTCTAGAAAGTCCAGAAAGTCCAGAAACTTGTGATTGTCATTATCAAAATTTCTTTTTTATGACCAGATTTTATTATCATTTTCAAAGTCCGGTTTAATGAATTTTTGTAATTGTTTTTTTTTTTTAGTAATGGACTCGAGCGGACCGGCGCGCGACAAAAATATTCGCAGCTAAGGAGAAAAAAATGGTCCAAAAAAACATCGTCGCTCCAACCACATCCAAAGCGCTTAGCCACACACCCACGAAGCACGGTTGTATAAAAATACGCCCTGCGTCTGGTCCCAGCATTCCGAGCCAGAATTCCACTCCAAAAAGAAAACACGCGTTCTGATTCGCTCAGCACCGTTTCCAAATCATAAGCTTACCATAAAAAAAACACGCACACCACGCACCAACCGCCGCCGCCGCCCCTGTTCCCGTGCCAAATCTGCCATGAGCCACTTTAGCGACCCCGATCCGTTCAACCTGGACACAGAAACCTCCTTCCACACCAAGCCACCACCACAACCTCACCAGCATCACCAGCACCAGCACCAGCAGCAACACCAGCATCACCAGCACCAGCAACAACCGCAAATCTCAAACTTGACGAGAAACTTGTTACTGCTGCTGCTGCTGCTGCTGCTGATGGCAGCTCCTCCTCATCTGCTGGATCCTCTGCAGGCATCCCAGTCGCTTCAAAAACCCACCGCCAGCCCATCACACGGTGATCCCTCGTCCGATCCGCCCAGCTACTCCAACTCAATGGCTTCCTCGAAGTACATACCGACTCCGAACGAGTACCACAATCCTCACAGCATTCCGTACCAGTCACTGTCATTGCGTCAGAGCTGCAGCAGTAGCTTCCACCAGTATGCCACGCCCACCGACTCCATCAACTACATTCCCTCCAGCCACAACACCCCCACCGTCGTCAGCACATCATACTCCTCAAATCACTCATACACCCCGTCGCAGTCCTCCAACAACTTCATTCTGCAGCCGTTTCTGTCCTCATATAAGGCTTCGGGCATTGTCCCCAACGCAGTCCCCACCACAAACATCTCAATGGACTCGGCCACCACGAGCTCCAGCTACCCCCACCACGAATCGTTTCTGTCGGCCTCCTCCTCGTTCTCCCACCACCACCACAAACCACCACAGCCCCATTCTGCATCGGTATACATCCCCCACGCCCGCAACTCGCAGCACCAGCACCAGAAACTCTTTGGTGCCAGCACCACCGACCGCTTGCCGAACTCATACCCCGCCAACCCCGGCTTTGCATCGTCGCTGTCGTTTCTGTACCCACGCCAGTCATTCAACGGCCTGCAGCGCATGACACCGTCGCTGTCGCAACAATCTTACGCCACCAACAGCGAGCCCGACCATTACATGACCTACAAAGAGTTTCTCCATAATCTCTCGCTCAAGGAAAAAGACCTGCTGGATGACAACTCTTATGATGAACACCTCAACATTGTCGACTATCCCGTCAACGACTTGATTCTCATGCTTTCGTGCCTCCTCACCAAAATCATTGAGGCCAACGATAAGCTCCATCCAAACCACTTTGATAACACGATTGCCAATCGCCAGAAATTGAAGGAAGAAAAACGGTTAAAAAAGCTTCAACGGACCGCGAAGGCTCGTGAGGAGGACCTGATTGACGTCGATATTGCCACCGATCATAGTCGAGGCGATGCCGTCGATAATGATGACAACGACGACGAAGACTTTGAAGACGAGATGAAGAACAAGTACCTTGCGAATGTTCTTGCGTTTCACGGCACGAACGTGCCAGGGATCTCGTTGCATGCGTACTTGGCGCGGGTCCTCAAGTACTGTCCGGTGACCAACGAGGTATTTCTTTCGTTATTGGTGTATTTTGACCGAATAGCGAAGAAGGCCAACCACTTGAAGCAGCGGAAGAAGAATGGTGGCGATAACAGCAACAGCAACAACGACAACAGCAACGACAGCGAGCTGGACGCCGAGCAGTTGTTTGTGATGGATTCCTACAATATTCATAGATTGATTATCTCGGGAATCACGGTGTCGTCAAAGTTCTTTTCCGATATCTTCTACAAGAACTTACGGTATGCCAAGGTCGGTGGATTACCGTTGGAGGAACTCAATTACTTGGAGTTACAGTTTTTACTCTTGCTTGACTTTAAGTTGATGATCACGGTGGAGGATCTCCAGAACTACGGAGACTTGTTGTTACGGTTCTGGAAACGTGAACAGATCACCAACGAATTGGTTGATAAAAATAACTAAAAACAATTCTATTTTTCTCCCTCCTCAAAAACGAAAAGAAGAAGGGCCCCAAGACCCATCAAAACCACTGAACATTTATTTCTCTAGTACTTTCTTGCATTATAAAACCAAATTTTTTTTTGTTTTTAGCATTCGTGCTTTTTGTAAAGATCTCATGGTTCCGATAGTAGTTGCATCAAGATGAGTTGTTAACCCATTTAAAATTGTTTTTAGCCCTGGCACCCCATTACTCTCAAAACGGTTTTAAAAATGGAACCACCGGAGCGTAAAAGAAGGTGGATGTTGCAACCGAGATGGAGTTTCTCAGTTCATGGACACCTACAACGCCGCTTCCGACCTCGACGCTGCTCAGTGTCATTAGTACCGATTCACGTAGCGAGTTGTATGCCCTTGTGGCGCTGGTGACGGCTGCCGCAGCTACCGAAACCAACCGACTTTCGCTCCATTTCTTATCAAGGAGTCTTCGAGGTGCCGAAGCTTCACTTACGATTATCGAGGCCGAACAGTTCCTTGCCACGGCAACAGCAACCCAATGGTTTCCTGTTGCCAGTCAAGCCATCTTTAATGCTACGCTCAATCTCGAAAACTTGGAATCCTCGGGCCACCTTTTCAATCCCAACCGAGCCGCCAATATGTTGTACACCATCTTGTTTGTATTGTGCATGATCTTCCACTTTGGTTTGGCTGGCTGGGCCCGCTACTACTACTTTGGCGTGTGTCTCTTTATCGGTCTGGGCCTCGAGTTCGCTGGTTACTTGTCGCGAATGATAGCGGCATATGGTAACCAATCGAACGAACTGCTTTACTTGTGCCAGATCATCTGCTTGACCATTGCTCCAACCTTCGTTATGGCCGGAATCTACTACTTGTTGGCTCAACTAATCGTGCTCCACGGCCGGCCGTACTCGGTCCTTAAACCACTTTGGTTCTCATACATCTTTGTCGTCTGCGACGTCTTGAGCTTGGTGATCCAGGCCATTGGTGGTGGTGTGGCAGCTACCAACCTTGTTCTGGGAGACAGTACCCGCGATGGAACCCATATCATGGTGGCTGGTATTGCTTTCCAGGTATTTACTATGACGCTTTTTCTCGGGTTCTTGATTGATTTCATCCACCGAACCTTCTTTATGGCATCCAGCGAGGTCCCTTACTCGCTCCACAATGCCTGGCACATGTTTCTTAATACCCCACAAGGATCCCATTTGAAACGGCAATGTGAGCCTGGTTACGACCCGAATTATACCGATGCTCGTGCTACATTCTGTTTCAACTGGTCACCACTCGTCATCTTCGTATCGGTCATTTTCATCTATATCCGGTGCATTTACCGGCTCGTTGAACTCTCACAGGGCTGGACAGGCTACCTTATCACCCATGAGGCGTTTGTGATGACGTTGGATGCATTGATGGTGTTTTTGACATGCGCATTAAACGTCTTTTTGCACCCATACATCCTCTTTGGAAAAACAAATATTTCGTACATGGGCATCAAACGTGCGGCGCATCCTCTGCCGCCACCTTCAGAAGGTGCTGTGGCGGAAGCCCGACCTCCAAAGGAAGCAAGCACCGACGAATCGTTTGTTTTCCTGTAGAAGTTCATAGAGTTTTTAGAAAATCTACAACGAATATTGTCAACGTTATATGTATTAAAGAGATAGCAAATGTACAGTATCTAGAGAGTTTACTTCTTAGATTTGGTAGCAGCCTTCTTTTCCTTTTCTTGTTGTTCCTTCAAGACTCTCTTGACAATCTTTTGTTCTTCAATCAAGAAAGCTCTGACGATTCTTTCCTTGACACAGTTGGCACATCTGGAACCACCGTAAGATCTTTGAACGGTTTTGTGGGTCTTGGAGACTTGAGCGTATTCTCTTGGTCTCAAGGTGGAGATACCAGCCAAAGCGTTACCACAGTCACCACACTTGACTCTGGAAGCTTGCTTCTTGACGTGTTGAGCAACCAACTTACCACCTGGGGTCTTGACGACCTTGATCTTGTTAGATCTGGTGTTGTCTATAATTGTTAGTATAATGTCTTGTTAAAACTTACGACAACCACACAATAGATGCATTTGTTGGGTTCTTTTATGGTAGTTTTTTTTGTTCATGGTCGAGATGTTTGTCGGAATGGATGAGGAAAGAAAACTTTTTCCAATCGGTCCAGTTTCTTCGGTTGTTGGTAAATGCATCGTGGTTGTCTTGTCTTATCTTTCTGCTGTATTCTACATACATGGATTTCTTCTTCTGTAAGTAACACGTTGAGCCATTTTGAAGATGTATATGCTATAGGTGTATCAAAAAGAACTTTTGAAAAACTATATATCGAATGCGACGGTATTCCCTCAGTTTGAAAAATTTTAATTTCTCTGAGCGCCCAGAGACTGCAGGTAGAAAGAATAAATCACGTGAATAAAAAAGATATAGGGCTCAGCCCTAATGCATACATATTTGTTGCCCTTTAACCAACAAAAGCGAAAAAAGCAGGGTCTCCTTTCGAAACCTGTATTATTACCCGTATATCGTTTAAGTTACTAGAGCGTAGAGCGTATATTTATCTATAATTTGGAGTTGTCCTTTTCAATGGCAACGACTTCCATTTCAAGGTCAACACCCAAAGGCAATTCCTTAACAGCAACACAGGATCTCGCTGGCTTGTGGGTAGAGAAGTACTTGCCGTAGACCTCGTTGAAAGGAGCAAACTGGTTCTTCATGTCAGTCAAGAAGATGTTGGCCTTAACGATATGTTGCAAGGACGAGTTCGAGGCTTCCAAGATGTTCGAGACGTTCTGGATAACCTGTTCGGCCTGTTGCTGGATGGTAGGAGTACCTTCCAATGGCTTGTTTTGTGGGGTGTAAGGGATCTGACCTGAAACGTAGATAAAACCTGGAGTTGAGTTAGTACCAACTTCTTTATTTTTTTTTACATTTATCACTTTGGGGCGATTGTTACGTACCGTTAACCTTGATTGCTTGGGAGTAGGAAGCGGCTGGTGGAGGAGCGTTGGCGGTTTGAACCTGTGACGTTAGTATGTCAGCATTCTTTTTTTTTATTTGGTTTCGCTTTTCTTTGCTTTATGTGGCCCAATTGAGAGCTGCTTTGTTCAATATGGTTTACTTACTGGTGTGATAGAAGAAGACATTCTTTTAGTGACAATTGATCTGGCGGCAGAACGTGCAGAATTGAACATAACTTGGTGGTTTTAGGGAGGGGACAAAAGGTTAGACTCGTTTTTTTTGACTTCGGTTACGGGCGCGCGTGCTCGTGGCCGAAAAGAAAGTTGCAAAAAAAATGATAGACACATCTACGAATTACAACTTGTTCATGACATGCATTAATAAATCTTCTTCTACTCTATTTCTTCTTATCCTTTTTCTTCTTTTTCTTCTTTTTCTTTTTGGAATCGGAATTCTTTTCTATTTCGCCTGCAAGAAACTCGTTACTGAATTCGGCATCCACCAACTCGGTTTTTGCCGGTTCCAGTTCCAGCTCCGGTTCCGGCTCCTCTGGCTCGTCAGGACTAAAGATAAACTCTAACTTATCAAACAATACTTCAGCAAGATGCTCGATCTTGCACAAAGTGTTGAAGTGCCGTAAGAAGAAATCGAAATCGCGCTGCATATGCTCCAAATTGTCGTCTTTAGGAACCACTCCACACACTACTTTGGTATGGTACTCGATCCGTCTTGCAAACCCATCTACAACAGCCAAATTCTGTCTGTTGGTGGCCAAATCGGCCGCGATATCGCTGGTTTCAAGCTCCGCATACTCAGCAATAAGCTTGGTTTC
Organism: Teunomyces pallodes; assembly: GCA_030556435.1. NCBI lineage: Eukaryota > Fungi > Ascomycota > Pichiomycetes > Serinales > Debaryomycetaceae > Teunomyces > Teunomyces pallodes. The sequence continues at coordinate 178,807 of JAKTUA010000005.1, forward strand.
GGCTTCGTCGTTATACTCGAACTTCTTTTCCTGATTCTGATTCTCGCCATAATTATTGAACAGGAAAAAGATCTTGCGAGCTTCGGGAATATGTAGCCAATTGATCAATAACGCCTGGATATCGACCTTGTAGTCATGGATCTCGTCCTTGGGATTTTCAACACTGATAATACCTTTGCTTACCAATTGGTTGATCATGAGACACATCATCGAAATACACTTTTGTTGTATCGAGTCTTCTCCTTGACCAGTCGGAGTCAAAAGCGGCGCACTGCGGGCCAAAAACTCGTGGAGCAACATCAGCAGCTCAACGTCACTCAACTCCAACTTGTCTCCCTGCCGTGAAAACACGTACGGCTCCGAGGCAGCGTGATTACCACGCATTCCAGACAAAAGCTCAAACACATATTCAATATACTGCAGCGAGATCAGAAACGCATTGGTAAGGTACCAGATCAATACCCGGCGGTAGCCCTTGCACATCAACATCTCGTCCATCATACACCGTGCTAGCTTGTTGCTGAGATAAAATAATACATCAAACAACGACACTCTGTCGCGTAGAATCACGTTTGACTTCGTCCGCAATATTTCCACCGTATCTTTGGGTGCCGGCAGACACCAGAAACTGTAGATGGCGTCTGGAGTGATTTCAGACTCCTTTTCGTTCAATTCGTCATAGATCGCCTTGGCTATTGTATCGAGAACTAGTTGGCCACGTCTCTTGGTTTCAGCCAAGTCGTATTCAATGGGGATTAGGGCAAATGTCACCATGGCGACCAGGAGTGAATCCAAACTCCCATAAAAGATATTTGAGTTTTGTTTATCTTCCAGTTGTTCGTATTGCTTGACTTTATCGAGAAACTCTGGCGTGAATTGGCCGTTGGCTCCACGAGGCAAATCTCGCCAATCACGGCCTTGTGAATCGAATTCGAGCGTTTCTTCATTTGATCTCACTGCTCCGTCAATCTCTTTATTGTGATGTACATGTTCATACTCGTTTCCGTGTCCGTGTCCGTGTCCGTGAACGTGTTCGTGATCGTGTTCGTGATCGTGTTCTTGCGGTGATTCTTCGACATCCAGCCATTCACCTTCACCTTCAGAATCTTCGAGATCAAGTTCGCAGATGTATCGAATATCTTCATCAAAACGGTCTTCATACTCCAAATCAATCAAGATATCACCTAACTCAAGCATCGGGGTTGTCTGGGCTTTCCAACGGTTTTCATGTTCTTTGTTCAAGAATTCTGGCACGCGAGCAGACGAAACGCTGGTGCAACCGGTGCCGGAGTTGAGAATGACCATGGCGACTATAAACAAGCGCATATCGACCAGAAGTGCACCTCCATTGATCTTTTTACGGGAAAGTGGCTGGACAAAGTTGATGAGTGACTCTTTTGTGATGTCGTGGTGCAGATAAAGATGATTTACCAAGAGTTGGCGCGGGTTTTCGTCGCCTTCCAGCGATGGATTGTGATTGAGGATCCAAGCCAAGATGTAACGGACCGAGGAGGAGCCTTTGAGTACTTCTTTGACGATTTCTGGCGTTTCAAAGAGTGCTTTGCCCAACGTGGTGTTGTTGTGTTCGACACGGCGGTCGATCTCAAGGCCGAGAAGAATGGCGTTGGTGTGGCATTTCCAGAGCTTAAGAAAGTGATGGAGGTACGGATTGAGCAGGAGATTGGCCTGGGCTGGAGCTGGCGGCACAAACAACTTGTGGAGTGCCATGAGCAACACGCACGCCATCGCGTAAGTATCGCGGACAGCATCGATGTCTCGAAGAAATGGTGTCCATGCAAAGAGGTTTTCCTCGTAGTCTTCTTCATCGTTTTCGATGTAGCGTAGTCGGAGTTCGTCTTGCATCAGTAGAACCTGGTGGATAACCATAAGAAGACGGAAGAAAATGGTGGAGATCTCGAACTTGACGATTTCTGGCGCCAATTCCTCTTCATTATCTTCATTATTTCGATGTTGTTGGATGTACCATGCATAAACCAATGTGATGAGTAAATCAGAAATGCAATCGACACTCAACACTTGGATCTCGTCGTCTTCAGGTTGAGTGTATGGATCGCAAAGCGTGTAGAGAGTGGTGAAGGCAAAAGACAATTCGTCATCGTTTTCAAAGTGTAAGAAAAACTTGGAGATTTCTTGATGTTTCTTCTTGAAATACATCGGCCGAGGCCCCGTTGATGCTGCTGGTTCCATTGCGCTTTGCATCGCATGGACTTTAACGCTGAATGCGGAAAATTGGTAATGTGAGAACAAAAAGATTAAATATCGAGAATTACAAAAATCGTTCTTCAAATGAATTCTATAAAATGAAGAAGAATTCAGGAAAGAATTGAAAGAAGGAATTAAAAGTATTCAAAGTATTCATGAATTCTTCACAAATTCTTTTTATCAATACTTTTTTTTTTTATCTAATTTTTTATATTTCTCTAAAATTTTGAAATTAGTTCAACAGATTAAATACCTGCTTTAAACCCTTGCCAAAAATCCCTCTCACTTTCAGCGCATCATTCTTGGAATATGCCACCAAAACCGCTATGCTCAACGAAAAGACCAAACTTTCGATTCGCAAGTTCTTTGGTGTTGGCTCGGCAGAAACAAGCGTTCCCAAAGCCCGAGGTGCCACGAAAAGTGCCAATTCCTTCCGACGCTGTGCCGATTCAACAAAGCTAGAAAATCCACATGCCACTGCACCCGCTGTAGGAGCAATGGTTTGATCCCACCGTGTTTTCGGCACATGAGGAAAGAGTTTGGGGAAAAGTCTCCGTCTCGCCAAACACACAGCATACCAGTACAACCCAATAAATGCACCCAAGAAACATGAAGAACGGATAGTCGACTTGAATGCCCGAACAATCCGTGCTCCCATCTTTACATTCGACGGAAACAAAAGCATAAACGTATTCAACGGACCATAGATCTTGGCTGCAAACACAAAGCCCCGGTAAAACCGCCACAACGCATGCACCTCACAGTTTTTGGTCCGGAAAGCATGCACCACCTCACAATCAAACGGTTGGTTGAGCACGGGATCGGCCCGTTTGGGGTCCTGGTCGTACCGTTTGCAGAAATCCACCAAAATGTCACGGTCGGGACATGAATCGTCGCCGTACACCAACGTGCGGTCCCGGAGTGCCTTGAGAGCATGTACAATCTCATTGTCCATGTTTGCGGCGGACGTAATCCAGTTACGGTACGCTGGAGGCAACTTGCGTGGCTCAAAGAACCAGGCAAACATGATCAAGGTGCACGAAACAATGAACAATCCACTGTCACCGTAAGCAGCAAGTACTGGCGAAGCCACCTTTGCCAAAGTCGACAGCAATGCAGTGTCCATGGCTCTGGTAGCCACCAAAAGCGTCAAATCGAGGGAGTAGAAACGGCCGTAGCCAATGATGTGGTTCTGGAACGCGGGGAATGCGACGAGAGCCGACAAAAACGACGCAGCTAACGTGGAAACAAACAAGTTTGAGCTCTTTCCAAGATGGTAGTAGGTGTGGAAGAAGCGGTAGATGACTGGTTCGAGGATGTTGATTCCAAGCACCAAGTTACCGGCAAACATGGGGAATTTCTGGAGATGCAAGGCTCGAGTCAAGACTCTAGAAACGCGGCCGGCGATTTCTTTCAATGGGCGTCTTTTGCGGATCGAGACCGTAAGGTAATTGATGATTCGAGGGAGAACCACGTATAAATAAGCGAAAAAGAACGCTTTTGCCGACGGCCGTACGATCAGACTACCCAATTTCTGGATAATGAGTTTGCTCAAGTTCTTTCTTTGGAGTGCCACGTTCATTTCTTGGGAGAAGCAGAAGATGGTTGAGGGATACAAAACAAATATATTGTAATTTCAGGGAATAAAACACAGAGCCACCTTCAAACTACTAACATAACATAAACCTTAATCTGAGCCTGTGATATATAAATCTAAACGTGAGATTCCTGCAGATTAATCATGACAATTGAATTTTTATTTCTTGTTTTGGTTCTCCAAGTAAAATTTCCATTGACGCGCGCTAGCATTAAAGTTTATTTGCAATTGCGATCCGAGGGTCTTAATTCGTACTGCAGGTAAATAAAGGAAAATAAAAATCTAGAAAAAGAAAAAAAAATCGTGGTCTCTCTTCACGTGACTTTATGGCTACGTTGGTCAAATCAAAAAAAAACAAACTTGGTCCTCCAAAATCATCCAAAAAAACTCCACTTCAGTTTAAAAAAAAAAAAAAAACACCGTTTATATCTACGGTACTTTGCTTTCTGACCTCCTCCGCCATTGAATACATTCCAATTCCAGCATGGTCAAAATCACCGAGATAAAACGCACCGCCACTTTTGCCTGGAGCTCAGACAGCTTGCCGCTCCTCGCTACCGGTACGGTCGCAGGCGCCGTTGACGCCAACTTCAATTCGTCGTCGTCATTGGAAGTATGGGACATCTTCTTGAACCCTGACGAACCAGTGTTCTCCGCTCCTGTCACCAACAGATTCTACGCTTTGGCTTGGTCCAAACCATTCGAAGGCAGACCCAAAGGTTTGCTCGTTGGCGCCTTTGAAGACGGCACCGTCGAATTCTGGGACGCCGATCTGTTGCTCAAATCCAAGGACCTCGAAAAGGCTTCGGTCCACAAATCAAACAAACACTCAGGTCCTGTGAAATGCTTGCAATTCAACCCGCTCCAAGATCACGTCTTGGTCACCGGCGGCGCCAAGGGCCAGATTTTCATTTGGGACACCAAATCGTTTGCCGAACCAACGCATCCTGGCACCGCCATGACTCCTATGGACGAAATCACGTCCGTTGCTTGGAACAACTCCGTCAGCCACATCTTTGCCTCCACAGGAACTGGTGGCTACACCTCGATCTGGGACTTGAAGTCCAAGAGAGAAGTCTTGCACTTGCAATACTCAGGTCCAACCGGTAGAGCCAACTTTTCGCACGTTGCCTGGCACCCATCCCAGTCCACCAAGTTGATCACCGCCAGTGATAATGACACATGTCCTTTGATCTTAACTTGGGATTTACGAAACTCCAACGCACCAGAAAAGATCTTGGAGGGCCACAAGAAGGGTGTTTTGTCATTGGACTGGTGTAAGCAAGACCCAGAGTTGTTGATCTCCAGTGGCAAGGACAACCTCACATTATTGTGGAACCCTATAACTGGCCAGAGACTCGGTGAATACCCAACCTCAGCCAACTGGGCTTTCCAAACCAAGTTTGCCCCCGCTGCTCCTGATGTTTTCTCTACTGCCTCATTTGATGGTAAGATTGTTGTCCAATCGCTCCAAGACACTTCTCCCCCAGTTTCTCAAAAGGTTACCTCCAACGACGACAGCGTCTTCTGGAACCAAATCTCCTCGACTGATACTCAACAGCCAGTCTTTGAAGTCCAACAGGCTCCAAGCTGGTTGAAGCGCCCTTCAAGTGTCAGCTTTGGTTTTGGCTCCAAGTTGGTCTCAATCAAAAAGGACGAATCAGGTAAGTCCGTTATCAACATTCAAAAGTTTACCACCAAAAACTCCGAGACTTCTGGTGCCTTCTTTGAATCTTTGAAGAACAACGACATTAAGTCGATCTTATCTTCCAAATTAGACTCAGACCTCTACAGTGACAGCAACAAGTCTGATTGGGAACTTTTGAAGACTTTGTCTGACACTGGCAAGAACCAGATCTTTGGTGAACCAGCCAAGGAAGAAGTTGCCGAAGAACCAAAGCAAAAGGAAGAGGAACCAATCGGCGCTGACGATTCATTCTTTGACAAGTTGGGCAATGGCACAATTGAAACTCCCGAAGATAAATACGTTCCTTCTGGTTCATTCAAGATAATAAACAAGAAGGACTCCGCCGAAAAGAAGAAGTTGTTCAAATTGGTTTTGAACAACAAGATTGAAGAAGCTGTCTCCACTTGTTTGAAGGAAGACAAGTTGCTTGAAGCCTTGGTTTTGGCCTTGGATGGCTCTGACGACGTGAAGCAAAAGGCCAAGGAAGCTTATTTCAAGAAGAACAGCGAAGACCGTTTTGCCAGAGTCTTGTATAGTGTTTCCGCCAAAAACGTCTCTGACATTGTTGACAATGCTGATGTTTCTAACTGGAAGGAAATCGCTGCCAGCATTGCTGCATTCACTGAATCCGACTCCAAGGATTACAATGACAAAATCACTGCTCTTGGTGACCGTGTTCTCGCTTCTGGTAAGGATCAGAGAGACAATGCCATCAAGTGTTACTTGGCTGGTAATGCTTTGGACAGAATTGCCAAGATTTGGCTTTCGGAATTGCCCGAATTTGAATCCAAGCTTTTGAACCTTGGCCTCGACTCAGTTACCTCGCCTTCGGATGCTCGTCTCGAATCTTTGACTAACTTTGTTCAAAAGATTGTCACTTACAGATCGATCTCCAACACCACAGGTGAGCTCTCGGGTCCATCCATTGAACCAATTGCTCATGCCATTTTAGAATATGCCAACATTGTTGCCGGTTCTGGTGAGTTTGAATTGGCAGAAAAGTTCTTACAGTTGTTACCAAGCGAGTTTGCTGGCAGCGAAAAGGAACGTATCAACAAGGCCACTGTTTCTTCGAACTCCACAGCTGCAAGTCCTATTGTCAAGAAGACCAGAACCACTACTGGCCGTAACCAGTATGCTAGAGCTACTGCTGCAACTCCAGCTTACGCACCTGTTGCTTCTCCAAACCCAACAGTTGCTAAGCCATTTGTACCTGCTCCAAATGTTCCAGGTGTTCCTACAGGTCCAGCTGCTCCAGGAAGACAATACCCCGGCCAGCCAATTACTCCAAGTGCTGTTCCAGTTGCCACATCTACGCCAGCTGCTCCAACGAACCCATATGCTAGAGCCATTGCCAACCCATATGCTCCTCAAGCCAACACAGCAGGTTCAATTGCACCAGCAGCACCAGTTGCTCCTCTTGCGCCAACTGCCTCAGTGATGGCCGCTCCACCACCAGCAGCTCCAGCCAAGTCATACAAGGAGGAAACCGAAGGATGGAACGATCTTCCTGATGCCTTCAAGGCCAAGACTGCATCCCGTCGTGCTGCACCAGCCGCTGCAGCCGCTGCAGCTGCAGTTGCCACTCCTCAAGGTACTGGATTTACCCCTGTGACTTCTGGATTCCCTGCTCCTGCACCTCCAAAGGCAGGCAGCCGTACGCCGTCGACTTCGTCGTTGGCTTCGGTTCAAATCCACAAGGAACCTCGTCCTGCTCCAGTTCACCAGAACAACCGTTATGCTCCAAAGGCCTCTGAAGCACCAGCCACTCCTAAGTTGAATTCTGGATTTAATGCTCCACCAATTGCTGCATCTTCTCCTGCTCCACCTCCACCAAAGAAGAACCCATATGCTCCAAGTGCTACTGGCAGTCCAGCTGTAGGATCTCCATACGCTCCACCAGCTCAATCTCCATTTATTCCTCCACCAGCACAACCAGCATACAGCCCTTCCTCGCCAGCTGTTCCATCGGCCCCACCAAAAAACCCATACGCTCCACCTCCAAGCAATGGTGTTAATTCAACGGGTATTATTCCACCTCCAAGACAAGTCAGTGGATTTGCATCTTCACCTGCTCAAGGCGGCTTTGCACCTCCACCTGCTCAAGGTGGGTTTGCCCCACCTCCACCTCCACAAGGCGGCTTTGCTCCACCACCTGCACAAGGCGGCTTTGCTCCACCACCTGCAGCAGCAGCTCAAGGTAGCATTCCACCACCTCCACAGGGTCAATTAGCTCCATCTCCAGGATTCAAGGCTATTCCTAGTGCTCCACCAGCAGCACCAACCCCTCCACCAGCGGCCCCAGCAGCTCCTAAGTATCCAAAGGGTGACCGTAGTCACATTCCTGCCTCGTCGTTGCCTATCTACGAATCTTTGAGCAAGGTTCACGAAACCATCAAGCCAGATATTCCAGAAAAGTATGCGAGACATGCTCAGGATATGGACCGGAGACTTAATATTCTTTTTGATCACTTGAACAACGAAGATTTGTTGAGTGACGGGGCTATTGCCAAGTTGAAGCAGCTCAGTGAGTCGCTTGTGGCCAAAAACTTTGCTGCCGCTGCTGACCTTAATGTAGACATTGCTACCAAGCACAGTGACGAGCTTGGTGACTGGCACACCGGTATCAAGAGACTTATTACTATGGCTGAGGCTATGTACTAAGCATAAATCGTTTTGTATTCATAATTCTGATATGTATATGAAGCTATTTTTTTTTATAGAAACCCAATTAAAAGAACACCATTTCAGCAATCTTTGCTCCTCCAATATCACCATCAATAGGTTCGGTGTTATGGATTCCTTGGATTTCAAGTAAAAGGAAACGTGCTGTAAGTGAGATTTCGTATTCCGTGGTGTTGTATGCTGATGGAAGCTTCACTTGGGAATATTCTTTGGCATTGAATGGAGCGCTGATGGTGACATTTTCTGACACCACCACGTCAAACACGTCTTTCTGAGGATACAACGGTTGTTTGTTGCCGCTGTTGTAGTTGGAGAGGTTTGCGTCAAAGTCCACCTTGGCCAAAAAGTCTACGGTTTGGGTAAACGAATGGTTCGAGTTGTATGTTGACAAGGTCCAGTTCAAAGGTGGTTTATCTCCCCAGTTAAGAAGGATCCGTGAGATGTTCTTGGTTTGTTTCAAGTCCACAAGAACTTTTCCTACCGTTGAATTTGACTGGATTTGGTAATGGGTCGAGTCGTCACCATCGTTGATCGAGTATGGCGAGTCACCAAAGGCACCAGCAGTGATATTGGTGAACTTGGCACCGCCACATTCCGAAATTGAGTCCCTGTATCTGTCGTCAGTATTAAAGAGGAAGAACTCTTTGGTTTCTCCGTCCTTCAAGGTGTATGTGTCGGAATCATCGTTTCTGCCCGCAAGATGAATGGTGATGTGATCATCAGCACTCTTGTGTACTGGTCCATTGTTGGTGACAATAATGGCGGTATCATTGATTGTAAGCGAAATCGTATGGTTATTGTACTTGATGTCTTCGAAAAGGACTCCGCCTGGCAAACTAGTAAGAGACACTGGATCAAGCGTCAATACCCGAACAATCTTGTTGTTTTCGGTGGTGTAACCGTAACGTAAACCAGTCAAACCCTGCAACACCGCCTGAAGGAAGCCTCCGTGGGCTGTCATAAATGGGAATGCAGGGTGGGTGCCTCCGTTAGTCAAGTAGTTATCGTTATTCTGTTCAGAGAATTGAGCAAATGGACCACGCAAAAATGGCTGCACCGATTTCTGGAGGTACAGCTGCGAGGCACAGCCTTCATTTGCCAAGTTGGCGGCAGCAATGGAGAAGATCGGGAACGTCATTGCAGGACCATAGTTCACCTGTTTCATGGCATAGAACTGCAAGTTCTGAAACGCGGTATCGTAGTAGATCATTGCGTTCTCCAATGGATATGTCAACATGATCACGTCGGCCTGCTTAATACCCACCGACGAGTTCATACCAGTGTATTCCAAGACGATTCCATCATCCTCATCATCTTCGAAGTAAGGTATGTACATGTTTTCAGCAATATCGGAATACTCGCTCGAAACATTCTTCTGCAAGTGGTTTCCAACAGCAATGGCCCATTTCATCACCTGAGAAATGGCCCCATTGGTGTAAGCACCGTTATCGACATGATTGGCGTATTCGTCAGGATCAGTCAAGTTGTGAGTCCTGTAACTGTTAGTGGAGGAGTTATACTTAACCACCAGGACCGCCGTAACGTAGTCAGCGAAAAAGGTAGCAGCATCGTTGATCAATGGATATGCAACATTTTCCAAGTAATGGTCATCGGCAGCACCACTAACATATAGTTGCCAGGCAGAATAAGCTACTGCCATGTTAATGTGATACTCGTAGTCCATACAAGGACCGGTGGCAGTACAGTTGCCGAACCGGCCACTGGTCCATGGGTAAACCGCACCGCTGTATCCTTCAGGCAAGTTCTTTTGCGCCTGCTGGTGAGTGTGGAGACGGTAGTTCACAATACTCTTTGCATGGTCAGGAAGGAACGGTAACAATCCGCCAGAAATCCACAAATCAGCGTCCCAAAATACCAAACCGGCATAACTATCCGAACTTAATCCACCCACCGAAAAGGCACCGGTGACACCCTGAGCATCTGGACGAGAATTGGCTGCCAAGTGGAAGATTGAGGCTCTGGCAGCCATTGTCAACAAGAGGTCATCGGGGAAAGTGACAGCTGGAGTCGATTCGAGAGTCTGGTCCCAGGCGATTTTATGCGATTTTACAATAGAATCAAAGTCGTGGTGTTTCAATGCAACGTCTCTCGCCTTTTTCAAGACACTAGCAGCGTCCTTATAAGTTTCTGGGTCCAAGTCAGACGAAGCAATACCGACAAATTTTGTAACTGTAGTTGATTTTCCTGGCTCCAAACTGATCTTGGCTGATTGCGACACCAGATTCGTGCTATGATTGGTCTTGACATCGGCAGAAGCGCTGAATTTCGAGAAAATGGCACCGTAAACATAATCAATTTCGTTGGGTTGGAAAGTCACGTAAATCCCGCCCTTTTCTGAGCCAGTTTCAATCAATTGGCACCGTTGTGCCGATTCGTAATCGAGAATATCCGAAACTTCAAAGTCAATGGTTTTGTTGGATAAATTGATAATATCGGCATGGACCAATCCCAAGTTAATTTCCTTGCGGTGGGCCAATACTTGGATCTTGACCTGGAGCGAGTCTAGCCAGGTATATTCTGTAGCAACAATACCGTGTGAAAGCGATAAGTTTTGAGCGTAATTTGTAATTGAACCAACTGTAGAAGTGTTGGTTTGTGCCGGGTCCAACGTGTACGAGGTTCCGTTAACCACGGTTGAGATCTGGAGCGAGGTCCATTGAGGCACGGCTGCAATTACCGATTCGTATCCATTTTCCAAAAGTTCGGGGAAATTTGTGCCTGACGTATTTTTTTGGATGTCAAAGAATCCAGCAATAAAGGCACCACTGTATCTACGGTTAAACAACGGCCATCCATTAGATAAATCGTCTGCTACGGCATCAGGGTCATCCGAAAGCTGGTCATATGTAAACCCTTGGCCCAAATTTGGGATTCTGGATCCAATGTATCCGTTAGCGACGTACGGCTGGCGTTGATACTGATTTGCAGCCGCGTATTCAATGGTACCAACCGTGTTGGTATCGGTATCGTAGAAGGCACCCATTGAATATTTTAATTGGGCAAATACCGCCCGGTTGGCAGGTGAATAAACAAGTTGCTCGAGACTAGAACGGTTTGCAGCATTTACTCGCGGCACTGGCGAGGCAAAAATGGTGTCCAGAAAGATCTGGAGCACAAGCAACAAACTTAACGTGACCAGAAGCATGATGAAGAGGGAAATACAAGATGGTGAGGGTAGCCGTCCTTTTATACCCATTGCATTTAGATAGACTAAAAATAAGTGTCCCATATGCAACGTCACACCACCGAACGCGGCAAAACCATGCATCAATTCCCCCAACATTCTTTGTGGGGACATCGTGAGTTGCTCGTTACTAGTTCCTCCATCTAAGGTGGGGTACACAGAGAACAAAGAGGATCTCAGGACAAATATTTTTCCGTCATTGTTATTGTTTCCGAAAACTATATTATAATACAAAAATAAACAGGGGCACGCAACACTACCTCTTCTTGGCAGACTCCAAACGAGAAATTCCGCGTAACAAACGACGTGAATCAATTGGTTTGGTTTTTCCGGGCCAGAACCGTGACGATGACGATGACAATGACAATGATTTCCGTGCCTGTTTACGCTGCTGGTCTTTGGTGACGTAACTTCTCACCAATGCCGAGATCCGTGGCCCAAACGAAGCATGCTGGATCTTATTCACAAGCTCCAGGGCTTGATGAAGCTGGTATGACGTATGGAAAAGCTTATCCACCAGTGACTCGACCTCGTCCAGCACCCGCAACAGAATCCCGGTTTCGGCCCGCTCAAGTCCATCAATCTTACTATCGTCAATCACGGCTCGATACTCGTCCTTGACATACTGCTGCAACTCTTTGCGGTCCACGGCACTACTCTGCATCGCGATCTGCGGCGGCGGCACCGCCTGATCGTATGCCCGTTGCCATTCCTGCTTCTCTCTTCGTATCCGGTCTAGCGTCTCAGAATACTTGTCTATGTTTTCAAGGTTCGAGACATTGAGCGGGTTCGGCACCAAGATTTCCTTGCCGACTTCTTCTTCCACTTGGTTATTGTACCAACTCGTAGTGATCTGTTTCTCCATCAAGTCACGGAGAGTTTCCTCCTTAATGACCTTGGCAATATTTGCCACCGTTTGGTCCTCTTCACTGGCATCGCTTCCTTCTTTTTCTTCTTGTTCGAGCTTCTTCTTGAAACACCACACCAAAAGCTGTCTCATGCGGTCTGGCTCCGGCAATGACGTGTCCAAGAGCTTAAAGTAGTCTCCGGCAGAAACATCACGATGTGGCTCGCCTGCAAACCCATTTCCTATCGACAGCACCCGTTTTCCGCGGTTGTAAAGCGCTGTTCTTCGTGTCTTCTTGCCGTCGCTCAATGTGATCTTGTGATGGGAAACCTGCTCCACATATCCGTCCACAGGCTCGGGATCCACGCCTCCATGGACACTCGATTCGTCCAAGAAATCGTACTTGGGCGCAGACTTTGCCAGTGATTTCCGCGGCCTCAAGTCCAATATATCGTCATTATCGTCGTTGTCGTGAGAGATCCGTCGGATCTCCGCATCCAACTGGGCAATTGGTCCAAGTTTCTTGCGGGATTCCTGGCTTCGCTTGTAAACAAATCCATCGTCTTCTTCGAACGAGTTGCTGGCACGAGATTTCTTGCGTTTGGTGGAAAGAAGGTCATTGAGCTTGTTTTTGCGCCCAAGAAGTGGGGCACTGGACACACTCAGAGTGCCGTTCATGGGAGGCAACAAATCAGGCAGCTTTTTTGCCAACTCCGGTTTCTTTTCTTTACGTTTTCGTGGCGGCATTGGCGTGCTCTCCTAAGTGTTTTTTGTTGTGGTTTTTTTTGATGGATAGGATAATTGGTCGTGCGTGGCACAGAAAACAAACAAAATCATAATTTCCCACACATTACAAAACGACACTCAATAGATACCCGTTTTTTCATGGTGATTTCTGCATGTGGCCATTACGTGGCTACGGTGCTGGCTGGTGTGGTCGATATAAATGGTCTTCACACTCAGTTCCATCGACAGTACGATTTCCACCGCATTTTGCGCGCGCATTTTGGCACGGCCAGGACCCTGCCATCGATCCGCACATCACAAACAGTCTGGGAACCGATTGTCGAGAACACAGTTAGTACCAAGCTAGCAATCGTGGTTGATAGTTGTAATATTGCAGTTATCTTGGATATCCGTGGAAACGAACCTGTTTTGATCCAGCAGGCCGAAGGTATTGACCATCTCGAATGGATCCCACCCACGGCCATCACAGCCACAGCCACGGCCAACGAAGGTGCTTATACCAACGCCAAACAGTTTGTCATCTTTACCAAAAACAATCTCCATCTCAAACTCTACTCATTGGATTGCACCTATGTCCTTTGCACCATCCTCAAGCCACTCGTTCCCCACATCATTGTGCGTCCGCACAAGTCCAACTTGGTGTGGACAGTCATTGCATCGACATTGGAGTATCGTGCAGCTCCAGTAGTCTACAATTTTATCAACCAAGGTTCTGTGAGCACGCTTATTCAACTGTTCCGTCTACCGGAAGCGGTACTGAATCCCACGATCCAGTGGTCGAAATCAGGCAAATGGCTCGGAGTACTCAACCAGGAACTGCTTTACGGATTCAATTTCAAAGCATTCTCCATCTTGGGATCATTGGGAACTGATACTCCTACCGGGAAACCACTTGTAAACATCACCAGCGATAATACCATCTTATCTTCTCTCTTTCACCTGGGTGCTTGGATTGAAGATGACTACTTGGTTGCCAGTATATCTCTTGGAAAGTTGCATCTCGTGCTGATATCGATGAACTTGGTCCGCATAACCGACACTACGGTGGTACAGCCCCCACTGGCGTACTGGAAATACTCCAATGGACAATACCGCAAGTTTAACGCCATATTTCCGTGGAAATGGGCCCGCATACGGCAAGTACACGTTATGAAGCCGTGGATCTGTCTCCGACTTGATATGGGATTGGTGATTTATCGCTTACAAGGTGCAACATACGAGTTGGTGGGAAGTATTTCTTCTACACAAATTATCAATATCAAGTTAGTCAATGAGCTTGAGAAGTTGATGATAACTTGTCCAGACCACATAGCGATGTATAATCTAGATCTGGGTTACTTGGAAATCGTGCACCGGAGCATAAAGCAGCGGATAGAAGATGCATACTGTTTAGTTGATCCGGAGTCACAACAACAAGTCCAGTTGATTATCCGGACCGCATCGCTAACGAGACACACGCTGTTCCGTGACTGGGAGGTGCAAACCCTCAACGACAAGAAACGACCTCGGGATCCGTTACGATTGATGAACACTAGCAACATGGAGGAAATCACCGATACCTTCAACATGAGAAAGAGACGGAAATCATCCACAGCAGCAGCAGCTGCAACAGCCATACATTAATATTCCATTCATTTTGTATTACTATTTACACGAATCATTATTCCTTTTTCTTCTTTGGAGCACCCTTATTTCTCTTCTTTCTGTCCTTCACCATATGTAATCTATAGGCTTCCTTTGGATCCACCAACTGTAATTCAGGAAACCATTTCTTAAAGTCTTTGAATGTCGGCATCGAGTTGTTGTCGCCGTAGTATGATGCAACTTCTGGTCCCTTTAATGGAGCACGCAAGATCTTTGCACCATTTCTGCTGTTGTTTGGGTTCCAGACTTGGCCAAAGATCGATGCACTCAACTGTTTTGCCTGGTTTATTCTTTCCTGAGTAGGCAATTTCTTTAATATGGAAGACATTGAACGAGGTGAAAAGTCGAGACGTTTATGAAAAATAGAAAAATTGATCAAGAATCCGAATGGTCGTGCGCAAACCAATAAAATTTATATAAAGAAATATACAGACAAAGAAAGTATTTTTGACAGCTTTTAGCAATACGAAAACCGTATGGACTAAAGAAGGTAAAGTTACTTTGATGGGGAAACAATAATTTTCCTTAGTAAAAAGGAGAGAATTTCAGGTATAAGTAACGCAACTGCGTTCTGTAGACAAAGCTTATCCTGGAATGGGACAAAAATAGATTGTGGATGGAAATTTTATTTACTTAACTTAATATAAAAAAAAAAATAATAATAATAATACTGTAAGAAAATCATCACGTGCCAGATCATGCATATACCGATAGAAGCTGCTGCGGCAAGCTTGCCGTCATCACCGTTCACTTTCCAACCTCTACAGATAACAATTAGGCGTTGGTAGTGTGATTATTTTTACAGTTCTGACAGAACCACACGGAACAGTGAGAAAAAAAGGAAACAAAAACCCCAACACAAACACTTTTCTTTTCTTTTCTTTTGTTTCCGTACAGACTGAACTTTCAATTTTTAATTCTAATTGACTGGGAAATAGAGAACCAGACCCCAGGATGGACCCGTTTACTAAACGATATTCGTCTGGTTCTGGCTATATCGAAAACTACGATCCCAACAAACGCTATGAACCGGTGGAAGGTTCCTCTAGAACGCATGAACGGTCTCTGCGGCCGTTGTCAGATTCCGATCTCCATACAAACCACACAGCACCACCAGTATCGCCTCAAGACTCAATCGCACCGGTTTCCCGACTGTTTATAGATGAAGCAGCCGAAACTGACATGGATGCCATCAAAGAAGGACTCAGTTTTGCTTTGGGGACCCACGAAAAGCATGCTGAATGGTTTCCCATGAAAGATTCCGATCCCAAACCCAGTAATGCCAGCATCAAAACCAAAGAATCGCTTCCTTCCACTGAAGAATTTGCGGAAACCATTCCTCTCGATGTCTTTGGCAGCTCCACCTCACCGTTTACCGATCCTAACACCAAACAGGCAAAGAACGACGACTTGGAACCCGGCATCTCCGTTCTGGTCCATCCTCCATCGCCTACCAAATTTACTGATTTGCTCTCCCGACTCACTGATCGTGTGGCCGGTGCTGGAGCTGACTCCACCCCGAAAATAGATGACAAGGGTCCGGAAAAACCATTGGCATCGCCGTTAAGCGGCAAGTTTTCCCTTTTCAGAGACGCTGAAGACACGTCGCTGGTAAAAGCTACATCCAAAAAACATACTTCCTACAGTCCTGACCACAGCTTTGTCTCTCTATCACAACCAATCCCCAATGTCACCATTATGGATGAAAATAACGACACCGTCAGTGTCAACTTCGACACAGCGGATGGTCTTGGTATTCGTTTAGATACCACTTCGTCAAAACCTTCACAACCATCATCTCCTTCAACAAAGCGACCAGAAAACCCTATTTATCACAAACTACATTCAGAAAAACCATTGCAACGCCTTGATTCAATTTACCTTTTTGGGAAATCTCTCAAGTTCTTTGCACCCGAATCCAAGATCAGAATCTTGTGCTATCAACTCTCGAACCACAAGGCAACCAACTACTTGTTATTGGGACTTTTATTCTTACAGATCATTTTGCTTTCATACCGTCAATGGAACCCCCTGGCTTTAGGAGGTTACTACTTTAAGGGTAATAACTGGGCGGATTATGTTCTCATGGTGATCAACATTATTTATACTGTTGAAGTGTTGGCCAAGATTGTGGCTTATGGCCTCATCGATGACCGTGTCATGTTTAAAGAATTGGGGCTCGACTATTCTGAAAACGAGTTTAAAAACATGTACTACCAGAATCTGCCACTTGCAAAACTCTGGAGATCGTTTGGCCAAATATACCACAATAGACCAAAATACGTGGCCACCAATACCGAAGATCCTTCTTCTGAAGACTTTGATGTGGACGAAGTCAGCATAGATGGCATAAAAAGCAGTGGAACACACACACCTAATAGTAATACCGCCAAAAAGGTCGAGTTTAATGTCGACCTGTATGACTTGAGACACAAGTACCGTGATTTCAGCTCTCATCATGAACCAAAACGCACTGAAGAACTCTCCAACGTCGAAGTTCATCCTTCACAGCGTCTTGAATCCAAAAATACACTTATGATTCAGAAGGAAAAGCTCTCACTAGACGAACTCCATCTCAATCGAGCATACTTAAAGAACAACTGGCATAAAGTCGATTTCCTATCGATGATATTCTTTTGGATCTCGATGTTTCTCTCAATCGACAGGTACGATGCAAAACACCAGATCATGTTGTTCCGTTCCGTCAGTTGTATTCGTATCTTGAGATTGTTGAACCTTACTACTGGTACGACCACGATTCTTAAGTCGGTACAAATCGCCATTCCACAACTCATGGACATTTCCATTTTCATCTTGTGTTTCTTGTTGTTGTTTGGAATCATCGGGGTCCAGTCATTCAAGTCATCATTGAGCCGTCAGTGTGTTTGGACCAACCCTGAAGATGCATCCGACACGTACATCAATTCAATGCAATTCTGCGGATCTTACATTGATCTAAATGGACATGCACAGCCGTACATCAAACGTGATGGGAAACATTCGCTGTATCTCAAAGGTTTTAGGTGTCCCATGTATTCACAGTGTATCAGTGGAGAAAACCCCTACGGCGGAACGCTCAATTTTGATAATGTGCTCCAATCAATGGAATTGGTGTTTGTGATCATGAGTGCCAACACCTTCACCGATATCATGTACTATACCATGGATTCAGACAACATGGCTTCCTGTTTGTTCTTTATCTTTTGTATTTTTATCATGACGGTGTGGTTGATCAACGTCTTTGTGGCTATTATCGTGGCTTCGTTCAATGCAATCAGCGAAGAAGTCGAGGAAATGAACAAGAGCAAGAGATTTGTCCGTTTCATTGAGCCTACAACGCATGCTGTTTACCAGGAACGTATTAACCAATTGAAACATCGAAACCGTTTCTTGAGATATTACTACAACATTGAGTTTATCTTTCCTATATTGATCATGACGGACTTGTTTGTCCAATGTTTTAGAAAATACGATATGTCTGAAGAAAGAAGACATACATTGTTCCGGTTTGAAATTGCATTTACAGCTACATTTGTTGCTGAGATTGTCATTCGTTTCTTCATTCATTTCCCCAACTGGAGACTGTTCTTCCGATCAAGAAGAAACTGCTTTGATTTGTTTCTTGCTACGATCACTGGAGTCATAATCATTGGTCCTGTTAAAGATGCTCTTGGCCAGGCTTACTATTGGCTCACAGTTTTCCAGATCATGAGATTTTACAGAGTGGTTTTGGCTACAAGTATTACCAGAACATTGTGGTTGAAGATCTTTGGCAATATTAAGGCTATTTACGATTTGGCGTTGTTTTACTTCATCCTCCTTTTCTTGTACTCCATTATGATGGCTCGTTACTTTGAAGGCGCTATTCCAGCAGATGAAATATCCTCTGCAGACTTTGGTATGAATACTTTGCCCGATGTCTTTGTTGCCCTTTATGTTATTACATCTTCAGAGAACTGGACAGAAATTGTCTATCCATTGCAAAAGTATGCTACAACCACTTCGTACCGAGCTTTTGGGGTGTTTTTCTTATTCTTTTGGTTCTTCCTTACCTATATGGTTATTATGAACATTTTTATTTCTGTCATTGCCAGAACATTGGAAGTTTCAGAGGAAGGAAAACGTAAAGAGCAACTTCTTCAGTTTATCGATAATATGACTGAAAGACTTCAAACCGTCGAGGCTGAACCAGGAATGCTACACAAGATCAAAGCCAAGATATTTAAAAAGAACACCGTGAAGGATGAATTGGAGAAAGCTGTGGTGAATTTGCTTCTTAGTGGAACCGCAGTCAATGAATTCTTGGAAGCAAACGAATATATTGAAGATGAAGAAGAAATCAAGAACCTCCCCACGTCGTCTTGGAAACGCTGGTGGCATGTCAATTACCAACGAGCGGTAGACTTTTTCATGAATCCATTCTACACGTCACGAAAGAAGAGCAGAAAGAATGTCATCAACAATTTCGATCCTGCTAACTTCGCAAGAACAATCATCCGTGAAAGAAACATTTTGATATCGGAACAGAATCTGTTCTTGGAAGAAAACCCAAACTTTAATAATGTGTTTTACGTGTTGACCCCTCGTCATCCATTGAGAAGACTTTGTCAGAAGTTAGTAAAACCTCCTTATGGCGAAAGAATTGATGGAACTGAACCATACAGACCCATTTCGGAATTGTACGTCGTGCTCATGTTTTTGGCTACAATTGCCTTGGTGGTTTCTGCCTGTTACCTTACACCATTATACAGACGGCAGAACATCAAAGGTAACGAAGTTTACAATTGGATTTTCTGGATGGAAATTGGGTTTATTATTATCTTCAGTTTTGAATTCTTGATTAGAATCATCGCTGATGGCTTTATCTTTACTCCTAATGCTTACCTTCGTTCCTCATGGAATTTTATTGATCTATGTGTGTTGATCGCATTATGGATCGAGTTCATTGCATTCATGAGAAATGACGGCTCGTTATCGCGGTTTGTGAGAGGATTAAAGGCTTTGAGAGCACTCAGATTGTTGACAATCAGTGAGACGGCCAAGAACAACTTTCAGAACACCATGATTTCTGGGTTTGGTAAGATTTTGAGTGCTGGTGTGATTTCTCTTTGCTTGTTGTTCCCATTTTCCATCTGGGGGTTGAATATCTTCAACGGAAGATTGGGTTACTGTGTTGATAATGTATCACCATATGGTGCCTGTTATAATGAGTACCAAAACCAAGTGTTCAATTGGAATGTCATGAGTCCAAATGTCTATGTCAATCCACCATTGCAGTTCAACCGGTTTGCAAAGTCCTTTTCCACCCTCTTTGAGATTATATCTCTTGAAGGTTGGGTCGATTTATTGCTCAATGTCATGAAGAGTACTGGTGTTGGCACCGTTCCAAGTACAAACGCTAGTCCATTTAATGGTTTTTTTGTTATCCTTTTCAATTTTACCAGTATGGTTTTCATCTTGACATTATTTGTTTCTGTGATTATTAGTAATTATTCTAGAAGTACTGGAAGAGCTTTTATGACAAACGAACAAACAACTTGGTACCAAGTCAAGAAGATTCTTATTCAAGTTAAACCCTCAAAGAGACGGAACTACGAACAGCTCAGTACCTTCAGGACTTTCTGTTACAAGATGACAGTGGAGAAGAACAAATATTGGGTCAAGTTCTTGAATTTTGTGTTATTTTTGCATGTCATATCCTTGTTATTGGAATATTTCCCAACTGAAAGAGCCGTTGAAATTGCCAGACAGGTCATGTATGTGATTGCGTCGGCATGCTTTTTGATCAATGTTCTTATGTTGGTTGTGGCCCAAGGAAAGACCTTTTTACAGTACAAATGGAATCTATTCAATTTGTTTGTGTCTACGGGTGCTTTTATTACTACCGTAATCGGTATATTCATTGAAGCAGACAGTGTGTTCATTAATATTTCCAAGTTGTTCTTGGTAGGTATCCTTACGTTTATTATTCCTAGAAGTAACAGATTGAGTCAGTTATTGCGGTTTGCATCAGCAAGTTTACCTACAATACTCGCATTATCGTTCACTTGGGTGGTGATGTTTTTGACATTTGCGATTGCCATGAATCAGATCTTTGGATTAACCAAGATTGGACCAAACGGAACCGGAAACCTCAACTTGAGATCTGTTCCAAAGGCATTGATTGTGTTATTCAGATGCAGTTTTGGTGAAGGATGGAACTATATCATGGACGACTTTATGTTGGCCGCTCCATTCTGTACTGCCGATGGAAGTATTGACGATTCGGACTGTGGAAGCAAGCAATATGCATACATTCTTTTCATTGCCTGGAACATCATTTCCATGTACATCTTTGTCAATATGTTCGTGTCATTGATCTTGGACAGTTTCAGTTTTGTCAAACACAATTCCCAATACAGTAAGTTAATTGAAAGAGAAGAAATCAGAAAGTTTAAACGGACGTGGATACAGTTTGACCCTAACGGAACTGGATACATCAAGCCCATTCATTTACCCAAGTTACTTCGCTCACTTACCGGTTCTCTTTCATTCCATTTCTACACGGGATCTCTTGAGGTTCCTGTGTTGGCAAAGAAATGGTTTACGAGAAACAACCCGAACGATCCTTACGATATTGTGGTCCATTACGACAAGATCCAAGAGACGTTGGATAAAATGGATATCGCCAAGATTAGAGAAAGACGTTTGGCGTACGAGATGTTTGTGGAGGAAGCCTTGTTAAATATGGAGTTGAACAACGATCCAGGCATTTCATTCACGAGAATTCTTTTGCAGTTGCCGATTTACTCGACATTTGAAGCAGGAAAGTGTCTTAACTTGATTGATTTCTTGGAAAGAAGATTGTTATCTCAGAAAGTAGAAAAGAGATTAAAGACCAAGCGTGTCTTTGAGACGATTGCTGCTTATGCCAGTCGCTGGAAATATAAGAAGGACCAGCGTTTGGGTATCAAGGATACCAACATTGCATTTGATAGCGAGTTGCGGAGAAGAAGTTACTTGGCCAACGCCAACTTGCCTCGGAATGCGCCTTCGATATTTGTGGCTGATCTGTCGAGTGGTGAAGAATCAGATGTAAGTGACGATATCAAACTTGAAGTCGAGAAAGATATGCTGGAGAAGGATGACAGTGTCCAGACCAGTGGAGTGTACATTCCTAAATCACCGTTGAATATTTTCAAGTCAAGGAACCGAAACCACTTATCACCGGAGAAGAAGAACAAACGGAAGAGCAAGTTGGAACAGAAAAAGAATCAACCGAAGCTTTATATCGAGATCCCCAACCGGAGCTCGGTAGGACTGGGCAGTCCCACTGTGGGGGCAGCCATTGGAACCAATCCTTTCAGTGACGAAGGCCGGTCTCCATATATGGATTCACCAGAGTCCGATACAAACGTGTCCTTCATGGACTTTTCGACATTAGGACAAACATTGCAGCTTTCGTCGTGGGGCGAAGCTTTAAGAGAAGTGAAACATGATCAGAGTGATCCTCCTAATAAAGAGGAATAGAAGATATATAGAAACATAAGGCATTAATTCTAAAGTACATTTTAATTTATGGAAACTTTTATTTAGTCCGTTTTCATATCGTTCAAACCCAAGTCTTCGTTCTGTTCGTGGGTTCTTTCGTATTCTTCAATGACCATGTTTGGATCGTTGTCGGGAGCATAGACGTTTTGAATGTAGGAAGCGGCCAATGGATCTTCCATCACAATGGTGAATGGAATTTTGCCATCAATAGCATCTTGCAATCTGGCAAAGAAGGTGGTCCATCTGGTTTTGGTTGCATCGTCCATCGAGTCTGAGGTCTGAGTGAAGACACGAGAGTGTAATTCTTCATAGACCTGCGTTAACAACCCTTCAATGGTAGTGAATCTGCCTCCCAAAGTACCCGATGTCAAGTCCAAGCTCAATTCAGGAATGGTCATGGAACATGTCTCACTCTTGAGAATGTCTCTGGCCAAGTCTTCTGGATCGGTAATCTTGAGAGTAACTCTCTTTCCAAGATCAGGAATGGCACCTCCGGTCTTGACTTCGTTCGACTTGTAGCCACAATGGTCGCATACAGTAGACATCAAAATGACGTCCTTGAAGTGAGGAATGTTCACAGTTTTCATGTGAGTAGCACAAGGCTTGTAACAAGAAGAACAAGTGGCGGAGAAAGTCTGGACTTCGTTGGCAAGGTTCTCAATATCGGTGGCATCGGAAAGGAACCCGGTGGATCTTGGGTTCGAGTCCTCTTGAGCCAAAGAAGACGAAACGTTGGCAGAAGTGGCCTGTTTCTTTGCTTCCAGCTCCCGTTGTTGATGCTGAGCAACATCATCGGCAGAAATCAATCCCAAAAAGACGTTCTGTTCTGCAGTTCTGTTGTATTCATACATGGCCCACTTGTGTGCTGCTTCACCAGGAGTGTACTCGATCCACGAATTTCCAGCAGGATCATCAATGGAGAAAGTCAAGGGAAGAGTGTTTGGTTCGGCCAGAACAAATGATCTGATTTTGGCAATGACTTCATTAATCTTTTCGTAGATTTCCGGCTGTAATTCCTTTCTGGCAGCCTGGTCCGATTCCAAGTCCAGGACCATTTCTTCCAACAAACCTTCAACGTTGGTCAATTGACCTCTCTTTGGAGGAATTTCAATGTCCAACTCGGTGAACTTGACAGTGGCAGTTTCGGACTTGACGACTTGACGGTTGAAGTCTTCTTTGGTTTCCAACTTGAGGACGTATCTCGAACCCTTTTCGGCGATCTGGGCAGCTGGCTGGATTTCACTGTTCTTGAAGTGACAGTGAGGACATTCAAACGACATCAAGATTACTTCTCTGAAGTAAGGGATCTTGGTCAACAATAATCTGGTAGTACCGTTGGCATGGCAGTTCATACACAACGATTCGATCTCTTGGACAGGATGGCCCTCGGCATCGGCAGCACCGGTTTCTCTGACTTCATTGTTGGTTTCTTCATGAGCAGTTTGTTCAGCCTGTTCGCCGAGCGAAGTGAAGATTTCATCCGACATTATTTTCTGCTTCTTATCGACGTGGTTATCCATTGGAAAAGGCGGTGCTTGATGGGTTAATAATACAGAGGTGAAAAACTTGAAAAAGTCACGTGTTTACGCGATGCGATGCGATGACCCTTCGAGATAAGAACATACTAGAAGCAAAAGAAGATGCAAGAAGAAATAGAATTGTAGAGCGTTAAAAACATCAGGAAATGATTCCAAGAAAAAGAGCACAAGGTGTCTAAGGACAAAATGTAAGAAAACTACTTTTGATGGAATGTTCTCGAAGTCTGTTGCTGAAAAACTAAAAGATTACAAGGGCGATAAAGACTATTTTAAAGTGGAAAAATGCAACAAAAATATGTACAAGAAAATGAGCAAGAACAAGAGTCGTTCACTGGATTTCCACATTTATGAAGATAAGAAGTCACACTATGGTCATGGAAATCTCGAATAGGCGATAGTCGATTCCGGAAAAATAAAGCGAGATTCGAGAAGCGCAGAAAATGAAATGTCACGTTTTTTAACATACATATGCACATGTGTTGACATCAACTAAAGAGAAGCAACACTGAAGTGTGAGGTTTAGTCTTTCGCCCACAGTCCGTATAAGTTGTAGACGACGCGTTTAACAGAAACAAAAAGTAGCAAACAAACAAAACCAAAAAGAAACAAAAAAGAAAGTGGAGTAAAGAAAGAAAATTGTCTTGTTAAATACGTAACGCCCCCACACTTTGTTTTTTTCTTAAAAAAAAAAAATCTTACTACCAAAAGGGATAAACGATGGCTTGTGGCACCAGGAGCCACCACCACAGAATCAGAATTGATTGGTCCAAACCTTTCTGAAGTGACTTTTGCTCTGTATTTTCGTGTAACAAGATTTCTATGAATCTTTCTTTTTTATTTGTTTTTACTTTGCCGGTTCCGGGGGGTTAAAACACCAATTGCATGCCTTTAACGTAAAGTTATCAATGCAACATATTGTATCGCTTGCTGTTTGCAATCGCGCCAAAAGGCGAACGGCTCTACAATATAAATCGGCCGAGACTGCACACAGGCCCGCGGTGGTCTCCAAAAATCCAGAAGGAAGAACAAGAAGAAGAAAAAAAACTGTGGCTACCCTTGAATTTTTTTTTCTTTCTTTTGTACCTTTTACACTAAAAAGTATATAACCACAGCGGTTAGTAGCGGAACGTTTGCATATATATATTTATATATTCTACATCTCAACCGAGAAAGTTGACCTTACAACCCCTGCAAAAGCCGTGGAGCTGTCATTACAAGAAAGATAAATCTGCACAGAAGATCAGTGACAATAAAACTAAACAGTCAACTGTCATTTTTCCTACTCCGCACCGAACCACCCACCATGAATCTTCACGACAGCTGTTCGTCCAACGAACCAGTTGCTTATGATGTTTTACTATCGGGAGCCACTACCAATAGATCACATCAGACACAAGAAACCAATCACAGCACCAATATCTCCACAAAAATCGAACACATTGAATCGAACCATGAAAAGTCACCGGCGCCACCCGAAACCACCACCCAAGACGCAAATAACAGTAACGACGTCTCTGTTGTCACACCTTTCTTGGTCAAACATATCTCAGACCAAAATATGATCCCCAAAGACAACTACTACAAGTACTGTTACCGCCACAACCCCGATGTCACATGCAACAAACAAACCGATGAGGCCAAGATGAAGAATATCCAGCACAGCTTGGAAAAATTGCCCAGCAGAGACCAGGAAGCTATTTCCCACGTGTGGTCCATCTTCAGTGCCGCTCCAGTCCAGCATCGCCAGCTCATTTTACAGGGTCTTCTCTCGCAATGTTGTTTCCCACAACTTTCCTTCATCTCACAAGAAGTCAGTTCCATGATCAGAATTGATTTCATCAGCACCCTACCCATTGAAATCTCCCTCAAGATCTTGTGTTACTTGGACTGCCGTTCTCTCTGTAATGCTGCCCAAGTTTCTCGTCACTGGAAGTCACTTGCAGATGACGATCGGGTATGGCATCACATGTGTGAACAACACATAGATAGAAAGTGTCCCAACTGCGGCTGGGGCCTTCCACTTATGCATATGAAGAGAGCTCGTGAAATGAGAGGAGAAGACGTTAAATCTACCAAGAGAAAGATTGAAGATTTAGACGATGAACAACAACAGAATAACAGCCAAGAAGACGAAAATAAACGTGTCAAGGTGTCACAGGAGGACTCCAAGAAGCTGTTGCGCAAACGTCCTTGGAAATCGGTGTATTCTGAAAGATTTAAGTTGGAGAAGAACTGGCGTAATGGAATATATACTTGCAAGACCTTTGTTGGTCACACCGATGGAGTTACATGTCTCCAGTTCAACCGCAAGTACTTGATGACCGGATCATATGATACCACCATTAAAATCTGGAAGGTTGACACTGGTGAGTGTGTCAGGACACTTGGGGGTCACACCAAAGGAGTGCGTTCATTGGTGTTTGACTCACAGAAGTTGATCACTGGCGGACTCGATGCCACCATCAAGGTGTGGAATTACCACACGGGACAGTGCATTGCCACGTATCGTGGACACGAAGATGCCGTTGTGTCAGTTGATTTCTCTAACAAGTCGATTGTCTCTGGTTCTGCTGACCACACGGTCAAGGTGTGGCATGTGGACTCGAGAACGTGTTATACTTTACGGGGACATACCGACTGGGTCAACTGTGTCAAGATCCATGCGTTGTCAAACACGATCTTTAGTGCTTCTGACGATACGACCATCAGAATGTGGGATCTTAACAACAACCAGTGCTTAAGAATCTTTGGAGGAATGGACAAGAATGGACACATTGGACAGGTGCAGTGTGTGATTCCATTTATCTACAAGGATGAGTTGATTGAGGATTTGAGTGATAGTGAGAATGAGGCGAATTCGAGACCACCAAACTCTGGTCAACCAGCTACATTTGAGAATGTCGATGAAAACGATGCTGCGGTCAACTCGGAACCGTTACCGGCCAACCCCAACTATCCTACGCACTTGTTGACGTCTTCACTTGACAATACGATCAAATTATGGGACGTGAAGACTGGCCGGTGTATCAGAACGCAGTTTGGACACATTGAAGGCGTGTGGTCGATCAATGCTGATACTTTCCGGATTATCAGCGGGGCCCACGATCGTCTCATCAAGGTATGGGACTTACAGAATGGTAAGTGTTTGCATACGTTCAGCACGAACTCAAGTGTAAGCTGTGTTGGCTTGAGCGACTCGAGCTTTGCTGCTGGCTTGGAAAATGGAGCAGTGAAGATGTACTGCTTCGAGTAAATAGCATAATGGTTAAATTTTATTTGGGATATTTATATAATGTATAAGGATTTGAATGGGATATTTAAATGTAAAAAGAACTATTGTGTATTAAAGCCAGCCAAAAATAAGAGAGGGATTAAAAAGGTATAAAAAACTATACAATGAAATAAAAAAAACAAGAAGCCAAAGCCAAAAGTTAGGGTCACAATCCGAGAAAGGAGGAGACTGCAAACGGTTCCTTTCTACTTGAGGTTGGTTGTGGTGCTTCTTCGGTGTCGTCGTTGGTGGAGAAGAAGCAGTAGTTTTCCAACAATTCCTGGTACGATTTCGAGTCCAATTTCAGCGGTTTCGAGTCGTAGTTGGATGCAGAAATGAAGCTCGCTGGGGTGTCCTGTAAGTTTGATTCGTGTTTGCTGGAATAGTTTGGTGCTGGGGAAAGTAAGGTTGAGTTGCTGCCACTATTGTCTTTGGACTTGTCAAAAGTTTCCAGCTTGTTGCCGTGTAACGACGAAAGGAGCGGTGACGACAAATAGTAATTGTTGCTGACGAAATCGTTGGTATCGGAAGTCGAGCTGTCGTTCTTGTACAACTCGGTATGTTTCTTTGAGACTTCGAGCTGACTATCGGAAACCCGTCTTTTCAAGTATGAAGAAGAGTATTTCGGTTTGGAAGAATGCAGCTGGATCACTGATGGTTGTGTCTTGAACGTCTTGAGCAACTTGACTATGTAGTTGTTGAAGTTGTTGTTGTCCCAGTACTCTCTGCTGTTGGCATAGTACTTGATGCAAAGCTCATATACATTCTCCTGAGAGGTACTAAATACATCAGAGCCTTGTTTGTGGTTCTCGTCACTGTTGCTCAACCGGAAACTGTTGAACATGTTGTCCAATGGAATCTGGAATACAAACCGATCGTAGTCATTCTTCTTCAAGATATCGGGCCTTTCCGGAGCATAAACGGTGGGGATCTCGATAATAGTGAGCCAATGGTCCAAGCTATAGCGTACTGTCAAGTACTTTTCAAACGCAAGGTTCTTTACAGCAATGTGTCCGAACAAGTACTTGCGGTCGGCAGTGATAAAGATTCGTTCAAGGAACACCGGAGTTTCTTTCTTAATCTGTTCCGTGTACGATAACGGAGGAAAGTTGAGCAAGCTCAATCTCCAGTCGATAAGCTTGCCGTGGTGTGGATTCGGGTACTTTGAGGACCCTGAAGCATTTAAGTTGAACTCGTTATAGTCTTCATCATCGGCATCGGAGTAGCTGCTTCGGTTATATCCTCCAAGTTCATAATCGCTGGCAAAATCGTCTAAATCTGAGTCGATGGCATCGGAATCGGAGTCGGAGTTATTGCTGCGATGGAAAAGCGAGCCTGAGCCATTCAATGTGGGCGAGTTTGTGGCCGAGATTGCCGTCGGGCGGTCCTTCTTTTTGAAATAACGGACATCATTATCGCCTCCAAAATGGACCTGTTTGTATGTTGGAGTTGTTGGCAACGATTGGGACCGTTTGGCATGGAAATATTCCGTGGGTTCCTTGAGTGATGGTTTTAAGATTTCGCCCGATTTCTTCCGAACGAGTTTTGGAAGTCTGTTTTCGCCAGAAGAAGGCAGGCCAATCGGAGACCGGGTGGGTTCAGGAGGCAGCAGAGTGCTGTCCCAGTCCATGACGGAATTCCTGCGGCTGTTTTCCTTTGTTGGGTCCGAAGCCTTTTGGAGCAACTCCGAAGACCGCGATGGTTTGTGGATAAACCGCATTGAAAGCGGTATTGTTTCTGGGGAACTGGCTTCATCCTGTGAAGAAGAGTATGTAAAGGAGGAGCGGCGAGGAGTGTTAGTTGCAAAGGTTGAATTGGCGGTGCGGTATTCATCGTCGGGGCCGATATCTTCGGAGTTGGAGCCGGGAGAGTCGGTGGGCAGCACCGGCTCGTTATGGTTTGGTGGAGGTGACGTGAGTGTGTTGCGGAGCTTGTAAGCAAACCGGTCATTATTCTTTTCCGGGGTGTGTGGATGGAAGAGGTTGTATACTGTGCTTGGAGGTGGCAGGGGCGCGTCTCCAATTTTGTTGAGGACGTGATTATTCTGCGATTTCGTGGACGCAGTTGATTCTTGATTCAGTTGTAGATTCTTGGAGGAGATTTCATCTTGTTGTTGGAGAAGGTGATGTTGTGATGGTGGTGGTTTTGAGGGTGGTGACGTTATCATTGCTAGCTCGTGAAAATGAAATAAAGCAGGGGTGGTGGATATAAAGCAGGGGTTGTGATTTTTTATGCGTGAGTATTGCTCAGGACTGTTGCTATTGAGCAATTGAGTGTGGACAGATGTCACTCGAAGGGTCTTGGGCGGCTTAACCAGCAACACGGGCAAAGGACTTTAGGGAAAAAGGGTTCGTTAAGATAAAGCCAAAAGGGCTAAAATTATTCAGTGGAGAATTAGGGAACCAGAGGGGTACGGAGGAACAATAGAAAAGGTAAATAATAATTTTAAAAATTTTAGGCTTTTTTTTGGGCTATTTCTCAAGAGATCTCTGACTTGAAGCAAGCAATTGGATGGGTCAAGGGGAACTTTGAAGTAGGAGAAGGAGTGGGAGGGGAAGCAATTGGGAACGGGAAGGTACGGGTAAATGTAATGTAAAGGTGGGCAAATTATATTGTATAATTGGCAGCGTTCCTGAAAAATGTGTGATTGCTGTGGGAGGTGAGGGCAATAAGGCAACACAAATAAACCACCAATTTGTCAGACGGCAAAATAACGCCAACAATAATAGGGACAGAGTGCCTAAAATATATACGAAAAAAAAAAAGAATAGAAGAGAGATACCGGACGTTGCTGCCGATTTTAGTAAGCCTGACTTCTGGTCAGTTCCCCGGTATATTGGCCAGAGGGCCTTGGCTGCAGTTTCCCAACCGGTGCCGGATTCCAACCCCCTGTAGATTATCTCGTTCCCTGCCCTTAAATTACGAGTGGGATTCCGAACCGCATTAAAAAATAAGTTTCCATCACTCCCGATAAATCGAATCATAATTGAGACTTCATCTCGCGCGAATAGAATTCTTCTCCCGGGGGAGGGAACGTAAAAAGAAAGACTGCTTGCAAGCAGGCAACATATTTGGTTGCTGCTCAATACAAGCTTTTTATTTTGTGGGTCGATATCATGAGATCTGGCTCCTCCAAACCATCAACTTAGGGGCTACATTCTGGAGGGGAGAGAAGAACAGGAAGAGAAAGTAAGATGTAGTGGTAAGGTGTCTCTAGCTTTTTCTTTTTCTATATTTTTTTTCGGAGTGGTGGCGCGGCCCTGCGCAAGATCACGCCGATTTTGGCTGCAAAAATGACCACCTGCATTGGGTGCGTTTCCGACTTTCGACGGGAATAACCAAGGCTTCCATTGCTTCTACATATTTCCAAGCTTCTGCAGGCTTCTATGCTTCGATGCACCTGTGGTTCTATTTCTATACTTTCGTGATGCTAAAAACCGAGTTGTAGCAGCTCCCAAACGAGTAGCATACTGCGCCGCCGCCCACAACCTGAAGCACCGGAGTTCCATGCTCGGTGCGCACGGCAACCCCAAACCCGACAAAAATCGGAGGGGTCTGCTGCTGGACCGCCGACGGTATCTCAATACTTCTGACTTCCTGGGTCTCGAGCTCAATACTAATTACGTTCGTAAACCGGTCGAAAAGCCGTACCGGCAGCACCCCACCAACCACCATCACACTTTGGTCCATAAATGCACAACGGGCCCCAATCCGCTGCAAGAGGCCGGTTTCGGCCACCACCTCAACTCGTACGGCGTTGCCAGACAACACAAACTTGTACATCCGGCTGCTCACGGTTGGGTACACTGTGCTGCTCATCCCACCAATAATCACGCCATAGTTGCCATTGTAAGCCATAGCCGCACTCAACAAGTTGGGAATCGTACCTTTTTCAACCTCCAATGTCGTAGTTTCGCCGGTTTTTACGTTGCACACCCGAAACAACGGCTGGGACTCGTCTTCCAAGCCCCCAAACAACAACACCCGCTCGGAATCGAGTGCCACGGCACAGTGACGGCTCCGTTTTTCAGGTAAAGTTCCCTGCTGCTTCCACACTCCGTCCTGTAACACGTACATATCATCCAATGGCTGGCCAGGAACCGTCCGGCCTCCTACAAGAAGTGCAGCCCCGCCGTTTCCAACGCCTGTCAACGTGTGACACATGCGTGCACTTGGTACATCGCCCAAAGGCTCGACTCGCACAACCTTCTTCTCCAGCGTAAGATGCCACAACTCGCTGCTTCTGGTCTGCAGAAGCCCGCCATGCACCATAACTGTGTCTCCAACAACCCCCACGGCCGGGAACTTGAGCTCGAGGTCGCTGGCATCGATACTTTCGGCCAGAAATCGGTAACCTGAATCCACGGCCAATTTTACGGTTTCAGAACAGGTTTCTTTACCATAAACCATTTGCTGGTCGTTATTGGTGGCATGTACAATCGCGTAGTGTTGACAGAAGATGATAAACTCTTCCCATTCGTCAAACGGCTCGATTTCGGGAATTCTCTGTTTACTTTCGTCATCGATTAAAAGCATCCAGTTTTCAAATAAGTTCCTCAACTCCACAAACGGGAAATACTGCTTGAACCGACTAATTTGGTCTGTAGCAAGTGGATACGTCTCAACACATTGCAATGGCGACCGCAAGTGGCTGAAATGGTACAACATCTTTTGTGCAAACGAGTTGTCTCTTGTCACAGGCAAGAGCTGTTCCAAAATGACGAAATGGGCATTGGAAACTCGACTCGAATGTTCAATCACCGGATTGGCGTATTCTGGCTTCATGTATGCAAGCGATACTTCGGCAATGAAGATCTTGACAGATTCAGCGTCGCCAACAAGTTCTTGTAGCTGACGGCCGTACAATGCTGCGTCCTTGAGATCACATCCAATCAACTGGTAGTTTTCTGTAGCAAGAACTACGCCAAGTTTGGTGTTGGGTTCCTTCTTGTCTCCAATCACCAGTAAGATTTCAGGAGCAGCTTCGATCATCGCCAACTTGTTCTGAATCAATTCAGGATAATCAAAATCGAGGAACCGAAGATTGTCGCTCGATGAACTGAGAAGCTGGAACGGCAACGGATCAAACCCACAGCCCAAATTGACGACTTCGATCCGTTTTCCACTATTTTGCAGAGCTATGCGTTCCACCATACGCCGGATCGCTTCCATCCGGATCCAGTACCCTCTGTTGATCGCAGGCGACCGTCTTTTTGGTTTCTTGACAAAATGTTGGAACCATTCGCCTAGTTCGGGATTAAGTTGCTTTGTGTAGAGCATTTCCACCGACCGTTTTGAAACAATCGACGAGTTGTTGGTTCCCTGCACTTGTAAGTCATCGTACTGTTTACGTCTTCTGTCTTTTTCGATCTTCTTGCGCTGTCTGGCAGCAACGTTGGGATCAACTGGCTTCGACATGTTAAATGGATTTTTCAAACTGAACTAAAATCCAAAAAAAAAATGGGGCATCGCGCGCATTTGATAAGCGATGGGCGATGACTATGATAATAACAGACAATGACGATATCTTAAATTGTAGAATTACTTTCTATATGCCTATACCCGAAATGCTGCTTCCAATACCTCCTCTGCCTCTTGTGGTCCGTTGATGCTCTGGCACTGCTGCAAATAACGTGCAGCTGCCAATGTCTGTTTCAAATCCTTGACGTAGCTGCCGTTCGGCTCCCCCAGCTCGGTTTCAAGCTTCAAGCCATCTCCACACTTGATCCACACCTTTCCATTGATCCCCACAGCAATCTCAAATACACACTTGGACGCTAACTTCTCAAGATACACACTGCTAGCATTAAACAACAACTCACGCGCAAAGTTGAGCTGCACATCAAAAATATACCCCGACTCGTCCAAGAGCCCAAACCCTCCTTCCTTGCCGGTCTCTGGATCTATACACTCAAGTTCGGTCTCGATCTCTGGAATCGCCTGCGAAACACGAGCATACACACATTGACCAACCTTCAAGTTCGGCCGGTTCTTCTTGGTAGCATTAGGAAATGCCATCATCGGTAACACCACAGTAGACGAAAAGTCCTGAAGCTGCACCTTATATGCCTCTCCAATCAGTCCCACTACCATCCCAATGACAAAATCATTGGTCTGCGGAATGTACCGCTTCGAATTGGACTCGATATACACAACTTGGTTCGTTTGATTCTTGTTGGTTTTGATATTCAAATAACCCGAAGTTGCCGGTATTATGTTCTGTGTTTTCGGATTCTTGTAAATTCCGGGACCTATGGTTGTTTTGATATCTGTGTCCACGGGGAGCACATCTCCTGGAATGATTAATTTATGTGACATATGTTGGGATGTCGGCAGAATCTATGCTAACGTTTTTGGGTGCCATCTCAAAACTCATTTTTTTCAAGTGCAGGTTTGCTTTAACGGTTTTTACATGTTCACTTATGGTAACCCGCAGATTAATGGGTTTACAGTTTTTACCGGGTACCTGAATTAACCTGTAATTATATCCGCGCTTTACATATTAGAATGTTTTGTTTTTCTTTTTGAGGTACCTAAGGTTTTACAAAAGTCCGAATTGAAAAAAATACGTTGAAAAAATATTTTAGAATGGGGCTCGCTATCACTGCATATAGTTTGCGGTTAGTTTGCGCTTAGTTCGCCACTAACGTCTCCAAAAGAACGTCTCGGTCATTATAATATTCCCTGACTTCCTGGATACTAATATCAGTCGACACCACCCCCTCTTCATGTCCTGGCCTGTAGTCACGTAGTAGCAGCATGCTGTTCACGTCAAACTGCAAGATGGAGTTCATATCAAAGAAATTTACTTTTTCAATATTACGAGTGTACAACTTTTGTGATATGGCCTCGTCAACCCGGTTCATGAATGACATCAGTTCTCCTTTGACACTCTTCAAGTCGCTGTTGTTTTGATTAGGAAAGTTCTCAGGTCGAATTAACGTCGTGTTGAATTCTTTAATCATAATTTCCACCGAGTTTCGAGGGACTCTCGACTTAAACCGGTTTTGCCATAAATTCGGAGTATACGGAGAACTCCATACAACATGTTGTTGATAAAAGTTAAACCTCCTTCTAAAGTATCCAAACATCCTCATTGAATAATAGTTGTGCCGTTGAAGTATTTCTTGTGTTCGAAATTGTTGATGGAACACGTTGTCTTTATGCACAAGCAACGTCTCGTTATTACGGTAGCAACGGTTGAACGGCGGAGAAAATCCAATCCCAAACAAATACCGACAAGCTGGAATAATAGTATCCATTGCTTCGGCAACACAATAATAGTACATGTGGAGTGATGTCTCTAAATCGGTCAAAAAATCAGATAATTCCGGAGTGCTATCCTTCAGTCTTGACCGATAGGCAAAGGCATCAGTAGGAAAAATGGTGTGTAATGATCTCAAGAGCTCTAAGATAAGTGTTGGTGAATAAACAGTCACCAGATCTTCGTTACGAGCATTGAATACCACAGGTAACAATACTTCATTCACATACCTGAGTAGACAGTCAAACTGGTAACTGATTCTACTTTTTCTGAGTTGGATATGTCGAGGCATGTCAAATGTTTCAAACTGATGGTAAATAGGACTTAATAATTGAAGGTTATTATTAATCTCCCGAAGGAATGTAGGATTGTATGACGGTATCGTTATGCACTTGATAAAGAACTGTGCATTCGAAGTTAAAAAGTTGAAAATTGAATTCGGAAGTATGTCTTCTCTAGTCACTGCTAAACTGGTGTAATTCTGTAATGCCTGGAACTTGGTGTGCAAGTTTTGGAAAATTAATCTGCTTTCAATGTCCAATAATACAATTGTAAATAGAATGTAATTAGAGGTTATGCCATATAGTCTTGTAAAGTAGTAAAGTCTCTGCGTGGTCAATTTGCCTTCTTCGAGCTCAAGGTTCTTATGAATTGACTCTAGAGTCTTGATAGTCCTAACACATAGTTCACGACAGTTTCTTTTAAGTTTCTGTAAGAAATCGGCTGGTTCAAAAACGTTATAATGCATGTTGTGCCTAAATTGATTGTAGATTGTCGAATATCCGAAGCAAAGGATGCTGTCATGGATCACGTCGATAAATGGATCTGA
Source organism: Teunomyces pallodes (assembly GCA_030556435.1). Lineage (NCBI taxonomy): Eukaryota > Fungi > Ascomycota > Pichiomycetes > Serinales > Debaryomycetaceae > Teunomyces > Teunomyces pallodes. The sequence goes on from JAKTUA010000005.1 coordinate 213,874, forward strand.
ATATCTCATGTTGTGAATAAAATAGATAAAGTGGTTCAATATTATTTCACGATTTCGGTCAAACATACTACTAATTGACTCGGTTCGACTTGGAGTGTTCAACAGGCATCTGGGAATTTTCAGATAGTTTAAGACCACAAACCTCACTGGCAATGATTGGGAGTTTGGTAATTTTAAGCACGGTCTCTGGATCGGCAGAAACGAATCAATGGATGACCCATTCATAATTTCAAACTGCTCGAGAAAATTGGTTGTTGAGATATTATGAAACTGTAGTGAACGATAGCGGAATGATGGAATCTTAAGGGGATAATCCTCCAACTCGAATTTGAACTCCAAGATCGGTGCGGTGAGCGTGGTCTTGTTTGAACTGGAGGTCGTTGGAAGGTGATATTCATCACTTAAAAGCTTGTTCTGGCTGCTTCGTAACGCATGAGTTAATTTAATTTTATTGATCTCCGCTTCTGATAGAGATAAATATGAACAGACTTTGCGTTTTCCTCTGGAACAATTCGTGCATTCTGGAAGGCGTTCGTCGCACCTTATCTTCTTAAGCTTGCAGTTGGAACAGCCAAGTTTGGAATTTGTATGTTTCCTTCTTGTTGCCTTGTTATTTGTAGTGCGTTTGGCCATGTTCCAATTTGTCGAGATCTGTCGGCAGTTTTTAAGTAATTGAGTTTAATATTTCTATAAGATTCAGGCAATCAAAGTTAAATCATACAGGTTTGCATATTTACGCCCATGACTCGAAACCCCGTTGAAATTTTAGTGCTTGAGACCTAGTTAAATTCTCTCAACCCGTTATCGATGCTATGCAATTGATTCTTGAGTACTTAAACGTTCTCTGACTGTTAGAATCCTCACAATTAAAAAAAAATATTTGAAAGGTGAAGTTCAGGTCCGTAAAAATTGAATTATTTTCTTGATGAATTTGTGTTCAAAATATGGCTTCTTCCCTCACCCAAATTAGTATTTTATACAAATATACATTAGTTGTCCAGGTCCAAAGAGCTTTGTTTGATTCCTGACTGTATTTTGAGTGAATTTAGCCTTTATAGATACTAAGCTAGGATTTAGGATAAAATACACTAAAAAATAATAAGCATTACATAAGAAATTGATTAGACAATACTTGCTGTCTAGAAGACTTAAGTCAATTTCGATTATGACATGATTTTCTAGACTGTGTGTTAGAGCCCTGACCTACTCTCAAATGTACAACGTGAAAAATACCATCTTCCCTTAAGCTCAAAACCTCATTTGGTAAAAGAAAAATATTTTGGTTGGTTCACGACTAGTATTTTCCCTTTTCAGTTGACTAATTTAAAACGAAATATATTTTTGTGTTCGGCTATGTAAACGTCCCGAACAACCACTTTGACCATTGTCAGGTCAATTTAAGCGATAATTGTTTTTTTCTGGGTTTTGTTGATTGGACAAGACTATACTACAAGGGAATGTTGTTGTGAAAACCGGTAAATTCTTTTACACCGAAATAAAAGGCTCTGTTACCAATGACTTCCGAAACTTCTTTAAGTTATTTCGAGTTAAGTCTGACCTAACAATTCTGTAATTAGGAAAATAAATATTTTGGATCTCTGCCCTGAATTTGAGGAAGTGAAACTGTGCCTGTAATTTTGGAACAAACAAAAAGTAATAATTGACACCAATTTCTAAGGCGGCACCAGTCCGATAATTTCTTAGACCTGTTATACTAGGCGTCATCTCTCCACAACCATGTACAAAATTTAGTGAATTAACTTGATAAAACGGTTTGTCAGCTATCATCAACACGTTATCTTTTAAAAATATGTTTAAGGTGGTTCTGAGTAAGTGATCACTTTCTGAACATTTTTTAAAACTGAGAATAGTGTAAAGCTTTGAGAAGTCCGGAATTTCCACCGTATTAAAATAGTTCCACAAGTACCTCAAAGTCATTAATACTACTACATCTTCATGAACTCCTCTTGTGTATACACAGTTGATACATGTACAACTGATAGGGAGGTTTTGGGGGTCGTTTCCATAGCATATTGGATTTATTTCACGATAGCATTTAGAACACCTGATTCGAAATGTTAAATCACATTCACAAAGAGGTGGAGGTTGTTGGGACTTCTTTTTTGTTCTTTCTCTTTGTTTTGTTGGGATATTACTGATCTGAGCACCATACGTGGTAGTTCTACCGATGTAGCCTTCAGCATTACTGTTATTACTGACGGACAGACTGCCAAATAGTGGTATTTTGTCACCCAGATGTTCTCCAACACTGTTGTCCACAGTCAGATCACTAATTAGAGTGCTTTCGCTAAATTCCGTTGTTCTACTGTTCGTGGGTACATTTTTGATGGTTTCTCCCTGCGCGGTTGCATTCTTTTTACTAGCCTGTGAAGTAACTTCATTTTCACTTATTCTAGCACTATCATGTCGTTCAATTCCATTGCTCTCATTGATAATAGCTATCTTTGAGTCATTCAGTTGGTACCCTTTTACACTCAGAGTAATATTTTCAGCCCTCAATCCGAAACCCCCTAAACCCCAAGGGTGATCAAAAATAGATAAAATTTTGCTTCTGGTACCAAATAAATGTACTGGCTTAATAGCTTCGGTCTTATCCAGCTTTGAATAATTAATCGGAACGGTTTCATCACCGGGGGTTGTTGATCTTTCACTGCTTATTTTAAATTGATGGGAAGTTAAATTTTTATCAACAGGACGAAGAGAATTTTTTTTCATCACTATGGAACCACTACCAATTCTTGACAATTCCCTACCTCCAGGAGTGTTTTGACCACTTGAATGCACTTTGAAAGCATTATTGATAGCTTGGGGTCTTTTATGCTCTTCATTTTCACTAACTGAGGAATCGAAACTGGTTCTTGAAGTATTTTTTATCCCTGCTGCAGTACCACAAATTGGAGGTTGGATAAGTTCACTAGTATTCACCGCTTTGTCTTTCGTACTTAACTTCTTCAGGTCCAGTATGGTCTTCTGTTCGTCTGAACTTATTCCCTTCCTAGTTCTTTCACTGATTATGTTGTGGGTATTTGAGGATCTCTTTGTAAAACTGTGAGATATTAATCCCGAAGCTATGTCACTGCATTCTTCTACATTTGCAACACCATTAGGTGAAAAATTGAAACCATTGTTTGAATTAGCATCATTTAAAGATTTCTGGAGTGAGATTAAATTACTTGCGTCCTTTTTCCTGTCATAATCCACCAAACTTGCATTTTCAAGGTGTTTTGATGTATCTTTGTTAATCAAGACAACCTGGTCAGGTTCAAAAGTATCATCCAAATGTAACGGATTATATTCCAGATAAAATAAGTCTTTAGTGGATTTAACTTCACTTTTATTTGAAACCTTCGACCTGAATTTTGAATTGTTGGGTTTATTGTTCCAAGTGAAATTCCGATAGCCTAAATTCCCATCACCATTATTTAAAAAATACTCGCTGTGTACATCTGGGGTTTCGGAATCATTTGGCTTATTGTGTGTGCCAATGAGAGAATTAGCACTATTAATTTGAAAATTATTGCTGAGTTGGTTGGTTCTGTGTAAATCAGGTATAACAAATTCAGGGCGAATGGTCAAAGTTGATTTTAAAATCTCATTTGAACTTTCACCGGCATTTTCATTCACTTCCAGTTGCTTTGTTTTTGAACTAGTTTTTCTAATACTGCTGTAACTTCTTGTTGTTTCAGAGACAATTGAGGTGTTTAGTGGATTTTGTCTATTCATTAATTCATTCTTACGTGTCTGGTTTGGGACACCTGGTAATTGAATACTTGTCGAAAAGAAATCGGGATCAATACATGTTCTCTTGTTAGTGATGGGGAATTCCAAATGACTTTGTTCCTCTGAATCACCAGAGACTGATATGGTTGTCGAGACTGTGCTAAAGGCGGTCGATAATTCACTGAACGGTGGTGTTTTATTATGAGATCCTTCAATAGGTACTGAAACTTCTTCAAAATCATCAAGCTTGAAAATTGAAGGGCACAGGTCGGTGTACATCAATTTTAGGGAAATAAATCTTGAGTTGGTTAAAGCCACATCTTGGGTGGTGGAAATTAGCGATTTTAAAGAATGAAATACTTGAACGTTGGCATTCAGTAATGTTCCTGTTGTTTCCTCATAGCTAGTTGTTGCAATGACTGAATTATTGCTAACCTTTGTGGGGTCGATGGTGAACATGTATGTTTCCAAGGGCTTGTGATCTTGTGAAAGCAAACATAACTGAATCGCATGCAAATAATCATGATCTATCAGGTTGTTGATTGCTTCCACGTAACGTAGAAACCGGTCAGCCTCGGGTGAGACTCCTGTAATGAGTTTCTTGATTTTGGTGGAACGGTTGCTTGGGGCATCAACTCGAAAACGGTCATCTACGAAATTTTCTTCGGCAAAGGCGTTTCGAAGGTACAAAATAGAATTCATTGAGGAGATTATAAGCTCCTTTGTAAGACTTTTGGACTCAATGGCTGACAAGGGAGGCATTTTTATGGGATATAAAACGCGTGTGGTATTTCAAAATTAGAGATTTGGCAGCCAACAACTTTGAGACAATATTTGAGACAAAATAAAAACGGGCACTAGAATGCGATTATTACCTAAATAGTAAATCATTAGTCACTATTACATCTACTCTAATCGAACCATAAATGAACTATTCAGTTACTAATCTATAAGGCTCACCTGAAATTCTCCATTTATTTACTTGGCGAATGGTTCTTGCTATCTGGTCGTTCTTTCTTGCCTTAATTGCTGCACGATCGGCCACCCGTTGTTCATCCCAAACCGGTGGTTGTAAGCCGTCGTGCTGCAATCCATGTTTGTCAAGGATATCTTGTAACTTGTGAAGATACTCAATATCCTTGGGGAATTTGAGACTGTGGAAGCCTTTGTTGGCACCTCTTTCTTCAAGTTCTTCTTGGTACAGTGCTTCCATCTCTTGTTTCAGCGGTAACGCAAGTCTACCACTGTACACTCGAGCAAGAATGGCTCCCTGAGACTCTGCAAGTGGCATAGGAATAACCTCACGAGGGAGAGCAAGGAACGTGAGTGTGGGATCAGGGATGTAAAAGAGATGGAGATACAAATCCTTGATTCTTTGACCATCGTCGTCTAAGACGTCTTCAGCATACGTCTTCAAGAACGGTAAGTGGAACAAAAATCCAGTGGCATAGATGATATGATCGATGCCATGGTAAGTTTCTTTCTGTTCAGTGATAAAGGATCTCGATGTAACGTCGTACGACTCAATCACTCCGATATGTTTGAGTCCATCAACTTCCCTGCCGTCTTCGGGGGAATGAGATGAGACATATACCTGTTTAGCACTGACAGCAAGCTGGATGGATATATCAAGTCCTGAACTATAATTACCAATAACCAACACTGTTTTTCCCCGGTATTTCTCTCCCTCGACAAAGTACTTGGAGTGAATCACTGATTTTGGGTCCTTCTGGCTCCATTCCGTCAAACCAGGCACATCAGGGATGAATGGCACATCAAAATGGCCATTGGCTACAACGACAGCATCGTAAACACGTGATATAGTTTCTTCAGAGGGTTGATTGCCCTGTTTTTGCGCATCCAAGTGCCAAACTCCGTCAATTTTTTCTACAGAAACCACTTTGTAGCCAGTTAACTTGTTGACGGATGATGGAATTGTGTTGCCGTATGCCTGTACATACTGCAAGACTTCATGTCGGGTTCGGAACGTATCGTTAGATACCGGAAAATGGACATTGGTGTATTCCATGATTTTGCCAAAGATATTTGTTTCCAAGTACTCGTACATTGGCGACACTGCAGGATCTTCCCAAAAGGATCTCTGGGTTGTGGATGGCACAGGAGGAAGAGCATTCTTTTCCGATCCATCGTAGTTCCATAAACCGCCAAAGGAGTCGTTTTTTTCGTAGAGATCAATTGTGAAATCGTATGGTTCGAGGGCCAACGCTTTCGCCGCGGCTAAACCAGCAGGTCCTCCGCCAATAACTGCAATTGAGTGGATATTGGACATCAAAAGAAAAGAACAAGAGTTTCTATGGGGTTTGGTAGCTCCCTCTGTAAAAAGAGAAAGAAAATTATTTCTAACACGAGATCTTTGGCGATAATAATTACTGACAAGCCCCAATAACCTTTATCATCGATGAGGATGTGAGGGATCCACAGTTTTCCCAGTTGGGATTTAATTTTCCGAAGCGCGGCTATTCTCGTGACACAGACCTATTTTGTCATTTGTCGCAACCGAGGCCTGCGTGGAAACTAAGTAAATACCTAAACTGGTTTCCAGAGCAAAAATCTTTGAAAACAAAAAAAAAAGCCTGCCCCTGACAACTAACTGCTTATAATTATTTTTTTTTCTACTGGCATTCCTTTTGAAAAATGGATGAACTGAGATTACGAGCCCGGACGCTGGTATCGGCATATGGGGTAATTTGAATATGACACTGTGCACAACTGTAGGAATAACCATGACTCTGGTTTTGTTTTGGTAACTGTTGAACAAAAACGAATAACTCCAGCAGCATTAAAAGTGAGCAAATCTAGTTTTTTTTTGTCCCTCCCCAAGTCCTATAGCACGGTATGTCACACCCCGCTGCCAGTATTAAGTCCATATTCAACGGAAGGACCAATACGCAATCCCCTGACTTTGAATATATTGATGATCCGGATGATGCGTCGTCTCGTTTAAGCACAGATTCAGCCGACAGTTTCACTTCCAAAAACCTTACCGGGTTGTCTGGGCTGCAGTTCCATACCGTAAACGAAAGCGGCGATATTTCCGACCTCTCACGGCCCCTCTCACGCAATTCGACCACGTCGTGTCTCTCAACCACCGCAACCAAAGACGGCGTAGAAGGAAAACATTTTCACCGTCACGGACCGACTCCATACTCAAGTAACATTATAGCAAACATGATAAATTCACAGCAACAAGAGAAAGTTCCCCTCAAGAAGTCGCCTGTCAAACCTCCCACCAAACTCAGTGAGAGATACGTTCCGACAGCCGGTTTGGTATCGTATGATTCAGGAACGACAGACCCTGCAGCAGGCTACAGTTCTGGTCAGATTTCGATCAAATCTACGAATGCAGAAATGGACGGCGAGTCGGAATCAGAAGAGATCCGCTCTTCTGTTTTAGAGAAAAACCTCCCACGAGACTATAATACCACTCCTACTCTACGTGATAAGTTTGAGATGTTGATTCCGACACACACACGAGATGAATCTGATTAGAATCTACGTTTCTCTTACTATTTTTATAAATATTTATATATATTTTATTTTGGGTTTTTTATTTAAAAATGTTAATGAATTTTTAGGGTCTTGTGGGTTGTAATTTTTTTTGCTGTCTGGGGATATAAATGCATCACGTGGTAGCTGTTCCAAAACGGAACAAATTTTTCAGGACTTTGATTTTAAGTAGCCAGGCATAAAATCATGTTGAGAACCGTCAGCAACGTGGGTAAAGGTGCCATGTTGGCTCCTGTGAGACGCAGGTTGCTTGGAAGCATCAGATTCCAGTCATTGAGTTCCAAACCAACTGAGATTTATACGAAAATTTCCGAAGAAAACGATCCCCAGAGAAATGTCTTCTTCCAATATTCGTGGGGTTCATGGTTAAAGAATGATCACCAAAACAAGGCCAAGAGACAGACCAAGTTCTCGATTGAAGGAGTGAACAAGTTGGTTCAGGAGTTGAATTTGGTCAGACAGAGCTCGAAGAACGTGGACAAAAGTGGCGAGCCATTTGTGCGTGCTCCTGAACAATTGGCCGATGGATCGGTGGTGTTGGGTCACAACTTGACAACAAACTTGATTGGTGACGTTCAAGATACACTTGCCATCAAGACTATTGCCAGTATTCACGAAGGTAAGCACCATCGGATCTACAAGATCACTTTGACTTCGGACAAAGAGCTTGTCTTGCGTATTCCATACAAGTTGGAATCCGACTATGCCATCACCCAGAAGATCAAGAGTGAAGTAGCTACGCTTGATTTCCTTGACTTAAAATTGGGTCTTTCGGTGCCTAAAGTGCTTGCTTACGGTACAGGGAAGAACGGAGTGGAAAACCTGTTTATCTTGATGGAATACGTTGAAGGTGATTTGTTGATGAAGCAGTGGAATCCATTGGTTCCTGACTCTGAAGAAGCCACCGAACAGTTGAAAAAGGTCATTGAGCCTATTGCTGAGTTCCAGGACAAGTTGTTGAGCATCACTTTCAATGAGTTTGGTTCTTTGTACTTCAAGTCGGACGTCGATACCAATCAACCTGCTTATGACGGCGAAGAGAACCCATTGCTCAAGAATAGATGGAGAATCGGTCCTTCGATCGAAAAGTCGTTTGCTAAGAACAAGAATCTCTTGACTGAATCGCAGATCAAGAAGCTCAGTGGTCCATGGAAGTCTCCAGTTGATGTTCTTACCTCGATCGCCAAATTGGAGGTTGAAACCGCCAAGAACAACCTAGCATTAGCTGACTCTAATGGCCAGGATACTGAACTTATCAAGAAACAGATAGTTACTTTTGAAAACTTGGAAAAGATCTCGCCTCAATTGCTCAACACCGAGTCACCAGCCATCATGAACGTGGCTGAGCTCTTCAAGCCAAGATTGTATGCTCCTGATTTGGATCCATTGAACGTCGTGGTGAGAAAGGATTCCAACAAGCCAGTGTTCATTGATTTCGAGTACTCTACAATTAAGCCATTCATCTTAACAAGCTACCCATCGTTTGTGGCGTACCATGGGGCCAAGGTCTACAATTTGGAGGAGGATATTCCTGAATATAGCCAGATGGACGACTTGGAACAGCAGCAGTACCAGTTCATGTATTATAAGACCAGAAATGAAAGATTGTGGGAGCTCGAGCTCAATGAAAAGAGACACGACTTGATTGCGGTTGCATCTCCTCATATTAAGGTTTTAAAGAGTCCATACTTACAAGCATTGGAGTTGAAAAACGACAAAGACTACTTGTATGTCGAAGGATCTATTGTGCAGCTCCAGGCGATGTGGGATGCATATGTCGCCAACAACTTGGTCAATGCTCCACTGGACAGTAAGTTCCCTATTGAGTACACTGCTGAGTACTTGGATGAGCACCAGAAGGAATTGGAAGAGTATCAAATGGAGATTGTTTCGAGTCCGTTTGCTGCGACTGGTGGGTGGATTCCTCAAGATATGTTTGTGACATTAAAGGAACAAGGAATCATCGTGGAAGATGAAAACGGAGATTTCAAGATCGAGACGGAAAAGGCCTTGGAAACCAGCGACTGAGTTTCACCATTTATGTATAAAAGTATTTCTTTGAAAGTAATTTGATTCGCATATCGAAATCGGGGCTGATAATGGCGTCGTTCACGGTGTAGAATGGATTCATCAAGCATTTAACGTATAATTCGTTTGCATCGATAAAGAATTGTTTGATGGCGTTTTCGTCTGACTTCTGGCCCGATTGGCCCTGTTCATGACACAAGACGAACTTAATATTGCCCTGAGTGATAAAAGCACTGACGTTAAGGCCATAGAATGAGTCGATTTTGCCCAAATAGAACTGGTTTGTAGACCACTGAGCATCCTCGACTAGATCAAGCGACGAATTCGAAACAAATGGAAGAATTTCCTTGATATTGGGAGGAAATTGCAGTTTCCCCGGAATACTGTTGGTTTGTTTAAACGAGCCGAACTCGAGCTCAAAGAGCGGGTTATCTCTTGTTCCTATAATGGCAAAGTAGTATGACATTCCTTTTCACGAGAAACACGGTTTAAAATGAATGTTGCAAGAAGAAAAAAACAGCTGATTCGGTGTTGGTGAACGTTAATGTGAAGTATTTGGCGGTGTCTCGCATTCAGTAACACGGTTTTTCAATTTTATTTTGGTTGAGAACACAAAGAAAATAAAAGAAGAAAAAATTACTACAAACAAAAAAAAAAACAAGTCACCTGGTGTAACCTGTAAATAAATAGAACAGAAATTGGGGCCTTAAATGTGCATGTTAAATCCGGCACAAATTTGTTTATTTCCTTGTTATTATTGTCATTCTTTATCACTTGTCTCCATCGGACATATTAGTTCCTTTCGTTTTTTTAAATTTTTGTTGCTATTTCTGTTGTTTGCTTTATGTTATTCTTAGCATGCCATGTTTAGCCCTTTCCAGTACACCTCCCACGACCCGTACCGACCAAGCTTTGTCTTTCTGTCCAATGTGGCCGAACAAATAGCGACATTGTTAGCTTCACCGTACGAGAAACCAGTATGGAATGATATCGAGTTCCACATCAATGTCGAATTGAACTCATTGATCTCGAGAAATCCTCGGCTTCGTGCCTCGGACTTGCTCAAAGAAAACTTGATATGTTTGGGCAAAACGAGCTACGACAGCACCAGGCGTCGCAATCGCCTCATGTTTCCTGATGAACCTGCAGTGGTACCCATTTTGAACCGATTTGAACAGAACGACGTACTTATAGTCAACCTTGTGTTGGTGGTGCTCGAAATCGGCGTCATTGACAAGCAAGTCGTGGTCGAATTCCGCAAGGACGAGAACTACGGCATGTTGCTCGTATGTGACGAAGGCATGATCGACGAAATTGAAAAGTATATTAAGATTCTATTCCAGAAATCGTTCGAAAAAGACGTGAACAGTATAGTGGACAACACTGAAGGGCCCCTTGAAGTCAATTTGGCTGTAAACTCGTTGGAAAAACTGATTTCAATCAGCACTCCTGACTCCAACGAGTCTACTTTTGACGAAACTCACGAAAAAGAGTTTGATACGTCGATAACTCTGGATACCTCGACGCTCAAGTCGGTAGAGGACGCCGAAGAAGCAGAAGCACTGCAGCACGAAGATGAGTTTATCTCTAACATCAACAACTTGCGACACAACGAACATGAGATCGTCACTGCTGCACTAGAAGCGGTGGTGCTCGATCCTTCGGCCATTAAATTACCTCCTCCCCTTTCTTCTTCTCTACCATCACCACCATCCTCATCTCAGACCGTTGTTGAAGCACATACGCCGCCACGGCAGTCCTCGCCTGAAAGCGCAGAGTTCCGTCCTGAAGCACCCACAAACCACTTTGTTTCGCCCAGCAAACGGAACCACCATAAGTACACTGCAAGTGCATCTTCGTTTTCATTGATAAACCACGAAGACAATTCGGGATTGGAGTATGCCTTCAAGTCACCGCAAGTGCCAACCTATATCAAAGACGATAAGAAGTTCAAGTTCATCAAGATCGGAAAGGTGCAGAAGTTCGTTAACTTGTTTGAGGAACGGATGGAGTCGCCGCTGACGTCGCCACGGCCCGGTACTCCAATCAAGTGGTAATCCCACAATTTGTAATAGTAATAATGAATTTATGACAACACTAGAAATCAGTTAGTTTGTAAGCAGAGGGTGGTTTTCGTTTAATTCGGCAATGCGGTCTGTAAGTGCATTAAATTGGGCAAATACTTGGTCCAATTGTCGCTTGTCTTCGTGTTCCTGGCCGGTTTTCACCTTCATAGTGCCCAATAACCAGCTTTCCTTTAAACCTCTCGATACAGAAAGCAAATCCTCACATAAACGAATGATGATTAAGGCGTCCAGCTCGATAGTAAGCGATTCCACTGCCAATACTTCGCGTGGTTTGTCTTCATTGATCGATACCTCAAACACGTCCTGAAACTTCTGGAGCATTTGCTCAACAGTGGTATCAATTTTCTCTGTCATGTTAGTGGATCCAGGACCCTTTAAATAGGCAAGGTAAACATACGTAATAACGCAATCGACTTCGGCTGCATGTTTATGTTTGTACATGTAAGTGAAACGATGGAACTGAAAAGTTAGATTAAATCGATATGTGCAGGTGTATCTATAAACTGTAACCAACTATCGTAAAGTGTAAAACCGAGTTTCCTCCTAGTTTGGTTTTTTTTAATTTTTTTTGTGGTGATGATCGTTTCAAATGTCATTTCTCCAAAATGGTCTGATACAAACGTAAATGGATATATAATGTGTATCCTGCATGTAGTCTCGGTTAACCAAAAAAAAATGAATTGCAAATATAGAAAACTATGAGTAATAACCACACTCACAAAAAAGGGAATAAAGCCACTGGTATTTCATATAATGGCCGTATCAGATTCTTCTCGAGAATCCAAAATGCAACTGAAAGTAGATTCTGCCGTGGAAACAACCATACATCGCATAGACAGCGCAGATGAAAAGAGTGTCACTAGTATGCGGCACAGACGTGACTGCGATGGAACGCTGTTCGTGCTGGCCACGCCAGTAGCACTGCCTGAACTTGTACAGCAGTACCATAGTCCCACAGGAACTCAAACTGCACAAATAATCGTATCACTGCGTGAAAGAATTGCCCAACTGATCGCTGGAACCCGCAACGAGCTCGTGGTGCTAGCAGGACCCTCTGGCGGAGTCACGATGAGCAACGCAGCTCAGTTTGGTTCCTGGGCCGCCAATTTCCTGTTCTCTACTCATTTGGTGGTTCTTAAAACAAATTTTGTCGAAGATCCGTTTCAATTAGAAGCCTCACGCCAGATTCTTGGTGGTCTTGCCGACGTATGTCCTCTTGCCGGCGAAATCGCACACAACATCGCCCCACAATATTATAGTGACCTTCTTAGCTTGGGTTTGATCGATTCCAGCTGTTGCGAGTCTCAGTTGCATCGTGAATTCGTGTCTGGAACCAGCTACCCAGTAGCATTTGCCAGTGGCTGTGATGTGCAGCCAGCACGCGATGCGTTGCGGTCTTCGTCGCAACCACACCATTTCTTGACGGTTACCAAGCACGGGCTCTGTGCTGTGGTCGGAACCGCCGGCAATAGCGACACGTGTGTGGTGCTAAAGCCGCACCAGTTGGCCAATAATGAAGATTTAAGGGTAATGCTCGACTTGGGCGAAGTCAGCGATGCCGATTTAGCCGACAGGCTCGAACTCGTGTTGCTGCTTCGCGAAAAACGACAACTTGTAGGTATCAGCATCAATACCGGCGCCTTTGAGTCCGAGTTCCATAAAAATGCCAGTACCATCATCTCTAAAATAAAAGCGTCCGAATGATGGACCATGCCACCCTCAACACCAGCACAAATGCCTTGTAGACATTGACAATCACCCAGATAAAGCGTAGTAACACCACGATCAAGTTTTCGAGCGCCAAGTACAAGTACTTGTTGTTGGAGTTGAGGTTGATGGTGAGCTCGCTCTCACGGAGTTTGTCTGAAACCAAACTCTTGCTGAAGAGCGACGAATTGAGCTTGTCGAGCTTCTCATTAACCTTACGCATCTCAAGCGAGAGCGACGTATTGATCTCACCGATCAAACGGTCAGATTGACTCAATAAGTTATCGGTTTTGATGGAATATTCGTCATTTACCACATGTATAATCGACTTGACTTCGTTCAAGAAGTTTTCGTACAACAGTTCGTACGCCGGAAGCTGGTAATCGCTGATGTTCATCGTGAGTTGGTAGATATCGTTTAATTGACGATGTACAATATCTCTGATTTTCGACTCGGTGGCTGCTGTAAGATGGGGATATATCTGGAGCATGTAGTCCATTCTGCTGGTAATCATATTGTCAAAGTAGACAAAGTCAGCGTTGATCAGAAGTAGTTCCAGGGTCATAAGGTCACATTGTGCTGCAAGCAGCGTATCTTTCTCAAGTGGGGAAGTAGCCACAGACTCTTGGACCACGATTTCCGGGGCTTCTGGTTCTTTTCTGGTAGGTTTTATATCGATTTCGTTGATATCGAGCGGTGGAGTCACTTCGAATTGCGGTGTTGGTTCTTTGTTTCCAGACCATTCTTTGACCAGATTCGAATCGTTGAATTCGTCCACCATTTCATCCGAAGGAAGACTGATTCGTTTAAAGATCTGATTTTTGATTGCTTCGTTTTCAACGCCCGCTTTATCTTCGACAACTTCATTTTCATCTGAAGAAGACGTACTATAAAGACCCCGTTTGATCTTTTTCCTGAGTTTCATGGGTTGTTTTCGAGTAGACCGGAAGAACTGATCGCCTTCACTCGACCGTGACGACAGGTGGCTACTGCTGCCGTAAGATTTGCCACGGCTGCTGATATCGTCAAAAAGTTTGTCGTGGATCCGGAGTTTATCTTCAGAAGCAGATAAATCGTCTTGTTGGGGGAACCAGAGCAGTCCATCAGCTTTTCTAAGCTCGTGCCAGTGTTGATGGCGCCAACTGACGTCCAAGAGGTACTCAGAAAGCTCGATTGACCATACCATGCGCCATGGTTTCTTCTTATTTCCCAAGTTATGTTTGCTAAATACGTTCGAGGCAAGAGGGAGTTCACGTACTGACATTGGGCGGCGCATCTTCTCACGGCTCTTGGCCTTAATTTTGCGGTTACGGATGATCTGTAGCGGGTTGTATACGCTTTCGATCTCCAAATGATCGCCATCGGTGTTGTCAATGACCCGCTGGATGTACAAGTACTTGATGGAGATCATCAGCTTCACTCTTTCTGCACGGAGAAGCGTCTTTTGTGAAACATGGCTGAGCTCGCCCGCAAGCTCAGCCGGTTTGCCTGCCTCGACGACGTTACGGTCGGCGTGGAGGGATTTGCGGGTTTCTAGAAAGATCGACGCCAATTCTTTGGCTTTTTTCACTTGGATCTTATCGATATACTTTGCAGGCGACTCAAGGTTCAATCCGGGGTCGCCGGTGGTGTAGTTTGCCCGGGAAAGCAGGGACTGGGGGACGAAGGTGTCGCTCGAGGGAACCACGCTGTTTTCCTCGCGAGGATGATATTTTTCCGGAACATGGTGACTCGGCCGTTGTGCTGGTTTCTCCTCCCTCAGTGAGAGCCGTAGGGCCATGAGCGGAGACGATTTCATGCCGAATGAACTCGTTAAACAATAACGCAAAGTTGTTGGAGGCTATGGCTTCTGGTCCTGGTGGGGCGAGTGGTTATATGCAGGGCATGCACCGCCGTAGCCACGAAGAAAAAGAAAAATAAAAATACTACACTCATTCGCAGAACACAAATTAGTTAAACAGAACGAAAGGTACAAAAGAGAGAAAAAAGAGAAGTCAATTGAGATTTTTGGTATGATGTTCTGTTGAAGAAAAAGATTTGATGTAATTTCTTGATTTATTGTAAAAATATAACTGAAAATTATTGATCATTTTCATCATTTTAAGGAATGCCGTAATTCTTATAATTTAGAAAATTGACGTTTTTTCGCGAAAAATGTGAGAATTCTAAAAGTTTCCAAGATAAAAACCAAACCAAAAAAAAAAAGTGAGTAACTTATCTGCAGACCAAACTACGATAACGCCACTAAAAACCACCATGGCAACTCCCAAGTTTGTCACCAGCATCAGTGACTTCAATGCGTATACTTCCAGCAACAAGTATTTGGTAGTGAACTTCATGGCACTGTGGTGTGGTCCGTGCCAGGCAATCAAGCCGCTTATCGACCAGTTATACGCCGACGTCGACCAGCGTTACTCCAAGATCGAGTTCGTACGGGTTTCTGTCGACGATCACCAGGAATTGGCCCAGCGTTACCTGATCACAACGATTCCCACCTTCTTGTTTATGTTGGAAGGTAATGTCATTAAACGGGCCTGGGGCGCCTCGATTCAGGAATTCACCGCCGCCCTCAACTACTTGAACAAGCGTGCTACCGCCGATGTGACAGTCAGTGGCCGCCGTGGCAACGGCGAAGCTGCTGTGGTACCTCGTCTGCGTGATTTCGACCCAGAAATCGCCGGTTTTATCCCCAAGGGATACGAATT
This sequence comes from Teunomyces pallodes, assembly GCA_030556435.1. Lineage (NCBI taxonomy): Eukaryota > Fungi > Ascomycota > Pichiomycetes > Serinales > Debaryomycetaceae > Teunomyces > Teunomyces pallodes. Next base: position 229,670 of record JAKTUA010000005.1, read on the forward strand.
ACTTAACGATTGGATCGATTTCGGCCAGTTTGAAGCACTCAACTCGGTCAAAATTGCCGGCAGTGACCTCAATCAGACATTCAAACTCGACTCCGGCGATTGCGGCCTTGCTTCTGATGCAGACTCCCAACTCTTGCTCTACATTCCGTTCTTGAACATTTGCAATGTACACTCGGTACTTATCAAAACGAGTAAGATTAAAGAAGTCGCCGGTTTCGACACTGATGAGGTCCAAGCACCGAATCTCGTCAAGATCTGGCCCAATTCTACATCAATTCTTTCGTTCGACGATGCTACTGACGATTCTCGTCCGCCACACGGTGAAGAACTCGCGCTTCAGAAAGGAACATGGCACGAAATTAAGTTGAAGTTTGTTCGGTTCCAGCACGTCCAGAGCCTCAACATTTTCCTCGATGGCGAAGATGAAGATGCACACACCGTCATAGAAAGGTTATTGGTCGTTGGAGTCAGCGGCGATACCAAAGATCAAGGCACGTTACAAAGTGAATAAATACAGTTTTAGGGCTTACTTCTATTTTTTTTCTCCCTCTCTCATTCTTTCTTCTCGCTATTTTAGCAAGCGTAGTGAACTCCTCGGTAATTTTCGCCCGCACGGCTCATCAAATTTTATCGCGTTTGCTCCCCGCGACCGCAACGAGCTCGTGCGCGCGCTCACAGCACTGCCGCGGCACCGGTTGTCGCTACGCTGTGCCACCACCGATTTTCTGGCATGTTTGTGTGGGCCGAAAGTACCGTGCCTGCACAGTGGCCGCCTTCACCCGAAGGCAAATTTTCTTCGAATACCTGTTTTTGGTGTGCCCTGTGGGAACTAATACAACCAACATTTTTCTGTATAATTAAAAGGGTTCCCGTGCGTGCTTTTTTGCCAGCTGTGATAACCGTTTCGTATCCAATTTCTACTTCTGCTTACCAGGAGCGAAAAAACCGCCATCGAAATCCCGCCGGTTTTTACACCAAAAAAACTTTTGTCCCACAAACCTTCCCAATTATAAAGCATCCATAATCCAACCAAAACCAATGTCCGTCGTGTTAAGATTCAGACCGCGTGTACGTTTGGCTGCTGCCCCTCGCTACACCTGGACGGTGGGAATGAGAATGTACTCGCAGCACGAAGCCGCCAGAAGACCATCGGAACCAGCAAAATCCGTTTCTGCTCCACAAAAAGATACTTCTTCTGCTTCCTCCAAACCCATTTCCAAAGCTTCAAAGCCAATCGAAACACCATCCACCTCATCGTCTACACAAATCGTTTCTTCCACCACAACAACCGGAGAAACAGGCTTGTGGGCCAAAATTAAACACGAAGCCCAGCACTACTGGGACGGCACTAAGCTTCTTGGCTACGAAATCAAAGTCTCCACTAAGCTCTTGTTCAAGCTTGCCGCAGGTTACGGTCTTTCCCGGAGAGAAAGCAACCAGTTACAACGGACTATAGTCGACGTGATCCGTCTTGTTCCATTTTCCATGTTTGTGCTTATTCCATTCGCTGAATTATTGCTTCCCGTGGCCCTCAAGATCTTCCCCAACCTTCTTCCTTCGACCTACGAGTCCAAGAGTGACCGGGTCAAGAAGAGAAATAAGCTTTCAAAGACCAGAGTTTCTGCCTCGGAATATATCAAGAAAACGATGGAAGAAAGCGGTCTCAAGTTGAGTAAGAAAATCACTGAAGCCGAAAAGGAAGCGTTCGTATCGTTTTTCCATACGATTTCGCTCGGAAACAATCCTACTAGAGAACATTTGATCCAAGTAGCGAGAATGTTCAAGAACGATCAGGTTCTTGATAACTTGTCGCGTCCTCAGCTTGTTGCAATGGCCAAGTACATGTCGCTCCGTCCATTTGGAACCGACTCTATTCTCCGTTACCAAATCAGACACCGTTTATTGACAATCATTAAGGACGATAAAGCCATCGACTACGAAGGTGTTGAATCATTGACCGTGCCAGAACTTCAGCTTGCTTGCTCGCAAAGAGGAATCAAGACCGTGGATGTTTCTCCTGGCAGATTAAGAGACGACTTGGAGACGTGGCTCGATTTGAGATTGAGACAAAAGATCCCATCCACGTTGTTGATTTTGTCTTCAACATACACGTACGGTGAAAACTCGCACTCGATCGAGTCTTACTATGATGCGTTGCTTGCGGTGTTGTCTTCGATTCCAGATGAAGTTTATAACGTTGCTAAGTTGGAGCTTCTGGACGACTCGAAGCTTAAGCTCAATATTCTTAAGGAACAAGATGAGTTGATCAACGAAGAAAACCTCAGAGAAAAGGACACCGTCAACAAGGTCAAGGACGAGATCAAGTTGGACGAGTACGAAGAAACTGCCCTGGAAGGTATGAAGGTGGAAATTGACCAGGAGAACGACGACAAAAAGAGTGATGATAAAAAGTAGTATTTATTCGTGAAATAACAACATTATATTAGTTAGTTACTTACTTACCAGTAGAACCAAACGCACCTTCGCCTCTTTCGGTTTGGTCCAATTCTTCCAAGGAAATCGCTCTGATTTCGGCGTTCACGATCTTTTCCAACACCAATTGAGCAATTCTGTCCCCAGCCTTGATGGAAAAGTCGCGGTCGCTGTGGTTGAAGAGAATCACTTTGATTTCTCCTCGGTAATCAGCATCAACAACACCAGCACCGGTGGAAATCCCGTGCTTGGCTGCAAGACCCGAACGTGGAGCCACACGGCCGTATGTGCCTATAGGAACGACAACAGAAATATCGGTGGAAACCATGCCCTGTCCATGGCCAGGTATCACTGCATCTTCAGCAGCGTATATGTCGTAACCAGCAGCAAGTGCAGAGCCACGAGTTGGGAGAGTTGCTCTCTCGGAACGGAGGTACACTTTGAGTTCGTCAGTAGTCTTGAGTTTCTTGTATTCGGACATTGTTGGTGTACAGAAAGAAGAAAAGAAAGTAGTATATTTTTCACGGCGACGCGTCCTGGCGTTGCTCCGCGCGCCAGTCGAATCCATCGCCACCAACATAAAAGATATAGTCCATGACTATTGCGGTCCGGAGCTCAAGTAGCGCCTGCTTATATGCACGCGAACTTGTCACGGTGCGATCAGTGCGCGGAGTTGGCGCGGCTCGGTACGCGCGAGCAGCAGTTAAGAGTGGCCGGGTCAGCGCCGGGTTTTCACGTAAAATGGCAGTATAAACGTCGTGGAAACCGAGCGAACGGTACGGTGTGGCGAGAATAAGTGCATGTTCTTGACGACGCTGTTCTTTTTCCAAGTAATATTGTTGCTGTGGGAGTGTGAGTTGAGTCCATCGCCGCTGAACCTCAGCGTAGTGTAGGCGCGGTTTCTCGCTAGCGTTCGCGCTAAGATCAGTAAAAAAAATGTGTAGAGCGCGGCGCTGGTAATTGCGTCCAAAGGCTTCTGCAATAAGCACGTCGTAGTAATCAGTTTCAAATTCGTACTTTTGTTTATTTCTCACTCTAAGCTTCTCCAGAACAATTTCCCACGGCCGGAGATCCACTAACGGGTACGGGTTCCAGCGCTGGTCTTCACTGCCATGCCGCTTCAAATGTTCCACCACTTCACGCGCGCGCCACTGGCGAATCTCGTGGGCGTGGATAGTGCGAAAATCGGCATCGTAGGCCCAGAAATGGCGCTCGCGCTCGCTAAGTCGCTGCCATTCCTGGCGGAGATGTTGCGCCGCCACGAGATGGTTGGTGCGTCCAAAGAGCTCGCGCCCAGTAACGTACTTGGGAGGTTCCCGAACCGGTGAAAACGTGCCACTAAATACTTGTTGCTCAATCTTTTTGCGTTGCTGTACAAGATCCGGGGTCACTGGAAACCCAATATCAAACGGTTCCTTGCTCCATTTGGTACTGAGATAATGACTGAGTCGCCGAATGCTCATGTATTTTATTAAAAGATTTTGTATTATTTCGGTTTGTTTTGTCTGGCTGGCTTTTCTTTGTTAGTTACGCAGCGTACTGATATTTACCGACCTTCAGTCCAAGAACGCCAGTTTCTTCATACTGTCATACAACTGGACACGGAGGATACAGGCGTTCTCAGTCAGCACCAGGCCGCCAGTATCGTCCAATGCCCGTACAATTGTAAGCTCATCGTCAGAATCGTTACCAGCAAACGTGCTTTGACGATAAACGCACTGGTAGAGTATAAGCTGCACAAAGAGAATAATGAAATCAGAAACAAGCAATTCCACAAGACCCAACGCATGGATCTTGCGAGCAAACGAGTCCGAAAACGTAACGGTTGGCGTTTCCTCGCCAATAAATGAAATAAACCACCATGTTCCGTGTTCAAGCCGGCGCAACTCGCCGTCGTTGGCCACCAGCACCGCCCACGAACAGATAAAGAGCGTATGGTATGCTAATGAAAAGATAGTTTTCCAGTAGAGCGAGCGGCACAACCTCTGCTTCACCACCTGAAATATCTGGTTTCGACCTTCTTGTTCCTCTGACGTCAAAGCTTCGTTGGTAAAGAGTATTCCTGCGATACCCATTCTGCCGTGCTGCAGCAACGACGCCGGATCGGGCAAAAGTAAGTTCTGGACAAAGATATGGAGCAAAAACGGTACCATCGCTGCCGAGTGGCAGTACTTGACAAACTGGTATCCTGCAAGCACGTAGACAAGTGATTCGAGCTGTCCAAAGAGATGATGTTGGTGTCGTGTCTTGCGGGAGGCGCGCAGTTTTATGGCAAAGCTCGTGCTGTGCTCGCGATCCAACACGTCTGTGGCCGTTGTTGGAGGCCCCTGGATCTGACCAGCAGATCCAGGCAGCTGTTCTGGCGCCGGATAAGCACCAGGAAGCGAGAAACGAGACATTCTTATTAAATGCTTTCTTTATACGATTAAAGATAATTTTTGATGTAATGTAATTTTACAGTTAAATTTTAGCGAAAATTTTAATTACATAATCTAACTCGTACTAGTACCAGACCAAGATTAGTTGAACAAAGAGCCAATGTCAGCTGGCATTTCTTCGATTTGGGTGGAGTAGAACTTTTCGATTTCTCTCATCATACCAACATCTCTTTCGGTGACGAAGTTGATGGCAACACCCTTTCTACCGAAACGACCACCTCTACCGATTCTGTGGATGTAGTTTTCCTTGTTAGCTGGAAGATCGTAGTTGATGACCAAGGAAACTTGTTGAATATCGATACCTCTGGCCAACAAGTCGGTGGCAATCAAGATACGAGAAGAACCGGAACGGAATTCCTTCATGATGGTGTCTCTTTCGGCTTGAGGAAGGTCAGCGTGGATGGCAGAAACAGTAAAGTTTTCAGCCTTCAACTTGGTGGTCAAGAATTCAACCTTCGAACGAGTGTTACAGAAGATAACGGCTTGGGTGACGGAGATCGAGTCGTACAAGTCACACAAACAGTCAAACTTGAATTCTTCGAGTTCGACGTTGATGTAGAATTGCTTAATACCTTCCAAGGTCAATTCATCCTTCTTGACAAGAATACGGACTGGGTTGTTCATGAACTTGGTGGTGACTTCCAAGACATCTTGAGGCATGGTGGCAGAAAGCAAGACAACTTGGGTGGTTTCTGGCAACCAACGGAAGATGTTGTAGATCTGTTCCTTGAAACCAGAAGACAACATTTCATCGGCTTCATCAAGAATGAACATCTTGATGTGTTCGGTCTTGAAGTGACCACGTTCAATCATGTCAAAGACTCTACCTGGAGTACCAACAACAATCTGGACACCGGACTTGAAAGCTTCGATATCATCTTGCATGGAAGTACCACCAATAGAGGCGTGGACGGTGACCTTCAAGTACAAACCAATGGCAGTGATAACGTTCTTGATTTGCAAAGCCAATTCTCTGGTTGGAGCCAAGATCAAGGCCTGGGTGGTCTTGGAGTTTTCATCGATTCTTTGCAAGGCAGAGATGGTGAAAGTGGCAGTCTTACCGGTACCAGATTGGGCTTGGGCCAAGACATCACGACCTTCGGTGATTGGAAGAATGGCTCTCTGTTGAATGGCAGATGGCGATTCGTAACCGTAACCAAAGATACCTCTGACAATGGAGGGCTTCAAGTTAAGGTCGTCGAACTTGTAGACGACGTTGTCGTAGTTGGTTTCAATCAAACCAGAGTCGATTTCAGTAATTCCGTCGGACATATTTCTGTGGTATGGAAAGTGAAGATGAAGGGATGAAAATTTTTGAGTTATAGTGATGCCAGTAGAAAAAATAGGCCGGGTAAGTGCGTGTGCGCACCGTGTACTGCACATCACTGAGAAAATCAATCTAGATTCGGATGTCCATATAAATAGAGATGTCCAAAACTACCTTCTACAACTGAACTAACCTCGACCAAGTTTATCGATCTTTCTTAGATTATCTGTTCTGTTCTGTGGTGATATCTTCTTTATCTTTTTTTTTTTGTTTTCTTCTTTTCCCTTTGTTATTATTCATGTAATTAACTATTCAAAAATCCGTTCGGGTGCTGCTCTCTTAAACTCCCATGGAAATACCTTTGGAACATCGTTATTCAAGTCATACTCGGGCTCAGACTCTTCCTTGATGGTGCTATTGGTTTCTGTTAGCTCAAACTGTTCTAGTCTTTCGTCAATGCCTGTAAGTTTTTCCTCCTCTTCTGCTTCTTCTCCTTTTCCTCCAGCCAATTCAGCCTCGGATTCGGCAACTTCAACCGATTCAACGCGACGAGCCAATTCCTGAAGCCGGTGCTGTGGATAATAATCGGACTCAGTGGCAAATACCCGTTCGGGAACAACATAATGGCTGGTTCCAGGAACCGGCAACGGCGAAACAGCTTCGCCTGGCTCTTCGTACTGGTAATTATCCGCGTCTCCCCACGAATTCTCCCGCGTGCTAAAGTCCAGAAGGGATGAAACCGGAGCAGTTGCCACTGGAGGAGCTTCGCGTGTAGCATCCCACATGGCATCAACGGAAGGTACGATGTTATTCTCGATATGCTGGTAATTCTGTGGATCAACAAGCGTATTTGGATCAAATGGGTCTTGGGGAACTGCTAGTTCAGCAGTTTGGACTCTCTCTTTTTCATCTTGTTGGGTCTCAGTGCTTGGTGTATCGTTTTGTGGTGGTACAACACCTTCTGTTACCTCCTTGATACTCTTGTTACCAAATTCTCTGCGCCATGCATTCCACCATGGATGATTTTCATGTTCGATAGTTGTCCATGGTTTGTAAGGACCAATAAAGTGGAACAATTGAACGTGAGAGGCTCCTGGAAAATGTGTTGCTGCAGCCGAATGATATCTCGATAACATCTCGATCTCTGCCCGTAAAATCTTATCGTGTTCGTCTTGCGGTGAGTTTATGCGATGGTTATCAATTCCACCAAAGTGTTTGAATGCTGGCAAGTATTCGTACTGTGCTGAAGGAGTCACATTGTAGAGGAATGGTACTTTAATCCAGTTCGATTGGTGGCCCAAATTGTGGACTTTCAAAGCGACCCAGTTGGGTTCAGCATTGAAGTATTGGTTCAATAACCCTTGATCAGCTCCATCAAATGATACTGACTCCGATTGGGAGTCGACAAGAATTCGTAAGTCTGAGTAGACGGATGGGCTTGGTTTCAATAAGAACACACCCGAGTTGAATACGTCAGGGAATCCAGAATCTGGAGCTGCAGCAATTTGATGTGGTTCGATTTCGAGCAGGAGCAAATCGAGGACCGAACCGGGGCCATGGACTGTTGGTAAAGTGTCTGCATCCAAGTACAAGACCTTATCGTATGGCAAGGTCCAAAGGTAGATTTTGGTGAAGGTACGGGCCAATTCTGGTCGGTTCAAGTCGTAGGTGAGTCTTTCGGTCAAACGGGATTCTAAAACTGGAACGTCGACCAATTCATCGTAAAATTGGCTGAGGAGTGCCAATTGGGACTCCGAGAAGCGGTGTTTATCGATAAGTACGCCGAGTGTGGGAGCAGAAGGCAATTGGCGGACAACCGAACCCAAGACCACGGCTCCAGGCAAGTAGCTTGCGTCATAAAGAAGTGTGAACACAGCGTTGCTCATTTGGTCCGTTTCTTGTTTTTGTTATGCCTTTTAGAATGGGGTAATGGTGCGGATTTGATGAATACTTGTGGGTGAGCGGGCGGGCTTTTTGGGGTTGGGTGCAAACGGTGCGCGCACGTCCCCGGCAAGCCCCTCCCCGCGAATAAATTTCGGTGGCTGCGTCGAACCCGTAAAGTGCAGCGAATCTCTCGAGGTGGGGAGGATTCCTAGGAGATTGGTACAAATACTATTTTACATAAATAAGTTTTCGAATATTGCGAAAAAAATTCTCATGTAACAAAGAAGGAAAAGGATCTGTCTGTTCCTGGATAATGGACCAAGGCTTTTTGTCAAAGTATTTCTTTGTTTTTATTTTTGTCCCCAGGTCATTCCCCCTGCTTCCCTTGGCCCCTTGATTTCTGAGATATCACACCACACCACATCATGGGGGAACCAGTCTGTACAGAAGCGTTGTAGTTTTTTTTTTTTTACTTTATTTTTTTGTCTTTTTACGATTCCTGGTTTGGACCCAATTGGGATTATGTGGTTTTGATACTGTACCGACAGAAACGCAACTCCGTTCTCTCTGCTACTTGTTTCTAGGATTTGGTCTTTGCACCTTGCTCTTTTTCGTTTTCCTGTCTACAAGGAACTACATCATTATTCATTTCTTAATGTTTATTAGCCTCCAGACAGTTGTCTACCATGACATTAAATATACATTTTAACGGGAGTAGCTCCAGACGTTTTGCAACAAACCGTCTTGTTGAGCCAATCTGTTCAAGGAGTCGTCAGCTTCACCTCTACCTCTGATGTAACCGGACAAAGCGTAAGTGGTGTTAGAACCTGGGATAGCTCTACCTTCTTCGTCAACGTTGGCAATGTTGATTTGGACAGAAGCGTGGTCCTTGGCCTTGATGATTCTGTTGGTAGCAGAACACTTTCTTGGGACGTATAATTCGACCTATTATGGTTAGTACTCTTTCTCCTTCTCTTGTGGCCGTCGTTGTCTTTTCTTCAACGACGTGATGGGGCGGATGGAACCGATGAAAAGTACCGTACAGATTTCGTACAGCTGTCTCTTCTCCGCTACAACCATACGGTTTGCGTTGATGGCGTTGCATAGGTCATCCCCTCTCTTTGGTTGTACTTACTAATTGACCTTTATCGTTTTCCATTTTGACTGTATGATGTGTGTGTATTCAAAGGATTGAGAAATTGAGATTTTTCAGTGGTAATGTCAAAAATTTTCTCGCAAGAAAATTCAGGTCGTGTGTGGGCAGTAAATCTAGGGCACAAACCCTAACTTGCCACAGGTTCTTTTAAGTTTGTCACGTGCTTGATTATATACATATACATATATATATATAGAAAACCAAAGAGTAACTCCCAATCCTGGTTCGTCTCAACCTTCTCTGTTGAAATTTACAAGGCGTGTCTGTTGTCTATTTCGTTTATTATATTACCTCTATGCTCTGCAATTATCCTTTAACAATATGTTTAAGGGTAATAAAATTTACCGACTGTTCTTCTTTTATATATTGGCTGCGAAATCGACTACTTCTTAACTCTGGTTAGCACAGCAACACTCTCCACATGGTGGGTCTGAGGAAAGAAATCAAAACCCTTGATACTTTCTACTTCGTACTCATGTCCGTTTTTGGTGCTGTGGATAAACCAGTCGATATCACGGGCCTGGGAGTGGACATTACAACTAATGTAGACAATTTTGGCAGGATGGTACTCTGATAACTGGTTCAAGAACACATCGTCACAGCCCTTACGTGGTGGATCCAATATCACCGAAGTTCTATCGGCAGGAGTATCAATACTGGCGAAGATTTGTTCGGCTTTTCCAACAATAAACGTTGCATTCTCAATCTTATTGTTGCGGGCATTTCTTTCGGCAAACTTGACTGAATCAGCCGAGACCTCAACACCAATCACCTTGGAAACGTTTTTAGAACATGTGATGGAGAAGAGACCTGATCCACAGTAGGCATCCACCAAGTAGTTTGGCTCGTCAGGTTGAGAGTCTGGAATAGATAAGTTTGTCTTAACGTAATCAGTCACGGCCGGTAAAATTGAATTGTTATTTTGAAAGAACTCCCCGGCTGAAAACTCGAACGTGTACCCATTGACGTACTCAGTTACTATTTGACGACTGTTGGTAACACATGTTTTGGTTAAGGTGGTGTCGTTGATGGAAACCTCTAATTTCGATACGTTTCCTTCTGCATCGGTAGAGCCTGCCGTTATTTCCTGTCCTTCAAGCTTGGTATCTTCACGAAGCAAGATAGTAGCACCCTTTTTGTACTTGACATACTCTGATTCGAATCTCTGACGTTCGTTGGCCATTCCCTGGTTGATTATTTCGGTTCCGATTGCACACTCTTCGATATCAAGAATGGCACCTGAACTAGCGACGTGTCTCCATTCAGGTCTTCCCTTGGTACCGAATCCAAGATTAGGACGGTATTCCAAACTGGCACCAGTCTTCGAGTATGGAAGGTTGAAGTGTGGAGTCAACTTGGTTCTGTAAGTGTATTGAAGCGGTGATGGTTCGGTATCTTTCACTGGAGGGAGGAGTTGTGTGATGTTTTTGGCGAAAAACTTGTAGGCGTTTTCAATTGTTTGTCTCTTAAAAACAAGCTGTTGTTTGTAGTCAACATTCTGGTACTGGCAGCCGGAACATTTGCCAAAGTAGCGACATTGGATCAAAGAATCGTTACGATGTTCCCCAGATTCAACTTCCAACAAGTCAGATTCCACATACAAAGGATGTGACTTGAACACTTTAATCTTACAAATATCGCCTGGAAGACCAAATGGAACAATGCAGATCTGTTTCTTTCCCTCTTCGGGGTGAGGAATTAAAGCGAGTCCATCACCGTTTGATGTCAACTGAAGAATCTTGACTTCTGTCACAATGCGATGATATTGTTGTTCAATTTCTGGATTATTAAGAACAGAGGCCATGTCATTCGTTACATCTTCCTTAGATAAACTGTGCTCCTTCAAAAGCTCATCTATTTCGAATTGGAGGACTCCGAGTGGAGAAGTCGAGTCAACTTCTTTAGCTTTGTATTTCCGGCGAGAAACTTTACCTTTCTTTCCTTTGGGAGCAGTATTTGTATTTTGCTTCTTAGGCACTGGAAGCTCAGCAGTATCTGGACGTTTCTTGTCTTCTTCAACGCTCATTATGACGTGACGGAACTTCGCTACTACGAGATGAGCTTATGATGTCTAAAATAATTTGAAAGGAAAATCTGGTAATTGTATGCAGGTGCGTGGCTGCAAAAAAAAAATATAGAGATTGAGAGTTGTGGAGCGGCCTATGAAAACTAACCTATTACCAACACCATACATTAATCTTTTATTTCTATAACTCTGTTATCTTAGCATGTGGAGAATTCAATCTAATTATTTCTTAGCAAATGCTCTTTTTTTCTTGTTACCTCAAGTACTTCTCTGGAACATTGTTGCACAACCAGCTTAACGGTTTCTTTCTTGAGCTGCCATTGTGTTCGTAAGTTCTAAAATCCTCTAATTCCAGAATAATTTCATCTTCGGTCATTCCCTTACGCTTTCCTATTTCAATGGCCTCGTAGATCCGCTTGCGACGCAAAAACGTCCGTGATTCCGTTTCATTCCGCCACTTGGTACCATATTTTAGCTCAAGAATACGCAACGGAGGCTTGTCGCTAGATCCATACTCGTACTCTTTCCAGATATCCGAAATTGATTTGAGTGATTTCTCAAGCTTGTACTTTTCCACACTGATCTCTTCAGTATCATCCGAATCCAGGTCCAGCCGTTTTTGTTTCTTTATCTTCTTTTGCTCTTCGGGTCTCTCCTTTTCTGCTTCCGTCTCCAAGTCCTCCACGATATCATCATCAAAAAACGACCTGCGTTCATTGGTAAGTTCGGAAATGGCATTGGGACGCGGTAGAACCGAGATAAATTGCACCTGGCTCTTTTCCTCTTCGTTAGGAAGAAGAGTTGCTAGTGGAAGTATGTAAGGCGATACCTCTTGTTTCTTTGTCTTCCGTTTCGGTTTTTTTTTTGGCACAATGATATTCTGATAGCTAGATTGAGGACGTTGTGGAGGTGACGGGGGTCTTTGAGCGAGGGCTTGTGTTGAAGGAGATTGGGGAGGTTGCTGTACTTGTGATTGGATTTGTATGTGGTGCTGTTCTTGATTATTGGGATGTGGTTCTTTTTGTAGTTGTTTCTGTAGCTGTTTTTGTTTGTGGAGTTGTTGGAGTTGTTGTTGCTGCTGTTGTTGCTGCTGTTGTTGTTGATGTTGCTGCTGTCGCTGCTGTTGCTGTTGCTGTTGCTGTTGCTGTTGCTGTTGCTGCTGTGTTTGATTCCCATTAATTATTCCTTGATTAGATTCATTTGAATTGTAATGCCGAAATAACTCAAAGTTAAACTTGTTAGCAATAAACGGAGAAGTTGGGCTTGATTGGTTTCCTGGAGTACGAACCAACGTGTCATCGAAGCGGAGCGGTGTCGATAGTTCGTCAATTTCCTTTCCCAATTTCTCCATGCTTTTTGATACAAGTTCGGTCATTTTGTGACCTGTCACAAGGGTCGAATGGGCCACTACTGCTAGTTGTTGGTGGACTTCATGGACGGTTCGCTTTACTGACTCAAGAGAATCGGCCAAATAGTTGACACGATGGGAAAGTTGGCCCACCTTTTCATTTGTAGAGTTACAGTATGCCTGGAGCTGATGGAACTGTGATTGGAGGGATGGTTCGCTGGCACTGGTGGTGCTAGACGCGGAGGTGATGCCGGTAGGAAGCGATGTGGCACTGCTAGTGACTCCTGTACTCACTGAGCCGTTAGATGTGGATCCTGTCTTAGAGGATGTTATTCCTGGATCATTACTGCTGTAATAGAGCGAGTTCGACAGCGGGTTACGCGTGTACGACTCGTTCATCTACTACGTGTGGGGGTTGTTGATTGTTGATTTTTTGGGAAGCGGGCCGCAACATCGCGAAATATTCGCGACAACCCACATTTACCACTTCTAACCTTTATCAAGTACAGAATAGTTTATATATTGTTAAAATGCAGCCAAACCTAAGTATTCCAGCAACAAGATAAAGCCCCAGTAACCGGTGATGGAGATCCCTGCGTAGACAATCAAACGACCGACGATTTCAACGTCGTAGCGGGCCCTAAACACCCCAGCTTTTGGTTCCTTATCGAGGGTCGGGAAAGCCTCGACCTCGCTATTCTTTTGCTGGTGGTCCAAAATTTCAAACAAGTCAAGGTCCGATTCCGGTCCTACATCATCACGCTGGACATATGAGGCATGTTCTGTTTCCACCAAGTTCGAGATTGACGTGGAGCGAATGTTACGATTCTCGGTCTCAGTGAAAGCAGTGGGAATAAAGTTGCGGCGAGGAAGATTGAGCCCACATGCCTTGTAGATGGGAGGCAAAAGGGTGAACACCACGGGCTTTGATAGAGATTTCCATGCCACGATGATCAGCACACCGGCGGCAGTACGGACCAACGACCGGACAAGACCAAGCTGGTGGTAGCTGTAGGCAACAAGAATCGGGTCGTGATAGAAATTACGCAGAACGAGATATCCCGAAGTATGCGCCAACAAATGCGAGAGGTCAATGCCGATAAGTACCCCAATAAACGCCACCGAGTCGTCAAAGCACGGACAGTCGTCCACGGGTTCTGCATGTACATGGATCATTGCTGCATAGACGGCAATGATGCCCACCGACGTAAGGGCAGGCGTGGTGGTACTAAACAACCAATGGTCGATGGCGGGGCCCAAGAAATGGCGGTACGCCCAGAGAAGCGCGCCCAACCCCGCTCCGCACACCACATCGACAAATCCGTGCATACCACAGTAGAGACGACCAAAGATGAGCGAAAAGAAGTACACCGTCACAAGCACAGTAACGACATAGTACCACATTTCACCCAACCGTTCACGGTATTGGTTGCATGCTGTCCACAAAACTAGCGACACCGCGGTGGCATTGGTGCTGTGGGACAGAGGGAATCCGTACTCGTGCGCGGTATACAGCGACATGGTGATCCGGTGCACCGGAGGCGAACGCGGCCGCGGTAAACACCAGTAGTCTTTAAGAAATCCCAGCAAATACACACCGAGTCCTAGCACATGTATAAGGTCTCGTGACATAGTACTAGCCCCAAACCATAACGGAATCGGAAGCATAAGCACGTAAAATGTATGCGATGCCAAATTCGCAGTCCAGGCAAAATACTTATCAAGCGCGGGATGGCGCACCGCCAGCTGGATCTTCGCAAGTGGCTCGGTCTCGCTGCGGATTACAGGAAGAACATATGAGCGGAGTGCATATCTGAGAGGCGAAAGACGCTGTTTGTAGTGGTTATTGGGTTTATTTCCTGCATCTCCAGCAGAAAGTAGAGCCGCTATATCAGCAGGGGATATCGCGGGCATGTACCGATGTTGGTGGTGGTAAGTCTGAGACTGGTTAGAGGGAACAGTGCGTGCCGAAGAGAAAATAAATCTGGGAGATATTTTTCTTATTCAAAAAGGATAGATCCGTGCCGCAATAATATAGCAATATTCTATACTCTCTCCAAAATGGGCAAAGTTTATGAACAAAGTCGACAAATAACGGTTGGAAGTGGGTAGATAAACCTCAAGTATTCGATATGGAAGGTGTCGTATAGTTCACAAGCAATCAGGATTCTCGGAAATATATACAAAACACTGCACGGTAGTGCTGGAAAAAGTCGAGACTGGTGAAACGTAATCAAAGGAAACAGAGTCGTACTCGTGTGACTCGGAGTGTATATAGCTGAATCAATGTATGTCAATCCACACTGGGACTAAGATAGTGACTTTGTTGAAAGGGACGTTTAATATACGCGTGAATCTTTCAGCTTGGCTGTGTCTTCCAAACGCGAATTAAATGGTGAGACGATTCGATTGGATCGGTGCGCATTTTCACAGCAAAAATGCAACACCGCAAGAATCTGCGTTCCTGGTTTTCTAAGAAAGGAGTGTTGCTGTTTGGAGCATACAACTATTGAAGGTAAGAGCAGAGCTTTGCTTATTTATCACGGTATCAATAAAGTAATATATAACCAATTTTTACGATTGTCAAATTTATTCAAATTGTGCAGATCTTTTGGAAAATTTTGATTTGTCACCACAATGTTTTATGTGCACAGGAACCAATTGTAAACTAATTCAAATCCATATACAAAACTTACCGGGACAAGCTGACTAAGTTAATAGATTACATTACTTCTAAAAACTAGCATTTAAAAATAACAATTGGTTATAATTGTCTAAAATTTTTATGAATAGATTCGGATTATTGTCTCACGATACACAATAAACATAATGAAAAATATAAGAAAAGAACTCAACCGAGGTCTAATGTCCCAGACTATTCAAGCCCTTTTGGGCAAATGGAGTAGCCTTGATTTTCTCAAGGTATTCTTCAAGTAATGGAAATTGTTGAAGTTCAATATCCAACTTTTCAGCAACATTAGCCCAAGGATAGAAAGCGAAGTCGCCAATTGAGTAGTGGTCACCAACAAGATAAGGACCATTGTGTTTGTTACGGTTTAAGTATTCTTCGAATACGCTGAAAACACGCTTGGTTTCATTGATGAACCGGTCGACTGCATAAGGTATCTTTTCTGGAGCCTTGTATACAAAGTGGAATGCCTGGCCTTGAATAGGACTATTTTCACAGACCTGATAGAATAAAACTTCCTTGAGAAGAAAGTATTCCTTAGTACCTGGTTTAAATGAGTACTTAAATTCCTTGTCGTAAGTCTCAGCAACATACTGCAAAATAGCACCAGTCTGAGAGATGGTCACACCAGTAGAGCTGTCAACAAGAGTTGGAAGTCTACCATTTGGATTCAACTGGAGGAACCAGTCTGACTTTTGTTCGTTCTTGGAGAAGTCAAGAACTTGACATTCATATTCAAGTCCCAAAGCTTCAAACAAGGTAGTAACCTTCTGACAGTTCGCAGTGGGGACCGCGTATAATTTCAAAAAAGCTAAAAGTTAGTAGTTTATCCTAGGTAACTACAAGAGTGACTTATTCTTAACATACCAGGCATGATGTTTAAAATTGTGTTAGGATGATGATTCTATAGATGTGCAATATTACAGATATTTATAGATCAGACGACTAATCGACTACCAATTAATAATCCTTCATTTGTTGGGAACAACATAAGCAAGAATAGTCGTAAATAAGCATCAATTAGGCTCGAAATGTGTCGTCATTGGAGTGATGTAAGCTTTGGTTGGGAGATAAACCCCGTTCTGGACAGTGAATACATAATTCCTGTGCAGATGCAAACCTAGAATTAGTAAGCAATAAATATGCTTAGTAAGTCTGAATGTTGCTGTTGCTCTGTAGAAATCAATCAAATGTTAGAAATATACACCAACGGACCAAATGATAATACCAGATATCTATCACTGGAGAAACTGACTTATTTAAGTTGGGTATGCGCCGTACGATCAAAATAAAGCCAGATGCGAAAGATAAATAAAATTGTAGCATAATGCTGGAGAAGTTAACATAGGTCGCAACCAGAGAGCAGGGTGCATATCCCCGCAGGTATAAACCTACGTAATATTACGTAACTTTAAACGAATTGTTGTATTAAAGATTTTAATAACTCGCAGCTGATCGGTTTTCGCGACCGTCTTTTCGGTAATTTTAGGCAATCGACAACGGTACATGTCTCGTTGACAGTTTATTCAAGTCAGCATGTACCAATCAACTAACATGTATTGAAGTTGATGAATGATGTTGCTTGAATGATGTACGCAACGAAATAGATTTCTAATTCCCAATTTAAATCTGTCCTGGACTTATAAACCAGTTCATGGGGTTTGTTGGATTCAAACATCGATGGTTATTATGTTGAGACCAAATAGTATAACAGATACAACCCTTATCTAACTTACTAGGTTTGTAAGACTGCTAATGTTGCTTCTATGAGAAAATGAATATACATAGAATCGTGAAAAGAAACTCTGCCGTATGGAGCAGGCGCGAAATATCTGGTTGATTGAGAACCAGACCGAGACATTGCCACAACGGGGCGAATAGCGATACATAAGGAATCTGGGACGATATTTTCTACTTCAAGAGCTTACAGGGGACTGTGGATGGTCGCACTTGTGGGTTGATTGTTGCGACCAATGACGTTTCGCAACCAATAATAATATTTCGCACCCACAAGGATTTCGCAACCGATGCCTGACTACCGCTGGATATCCAGTTGTAACGGCATGAACTTTAATGATACATTCATTCATATACATCTAACAATTATTAATAATATCTACAAAATGCAAAGTCTAATATACGCTCACAATATAACACAGCGCCGTTTTTTCACTTCTTTCCGGGTAAATGCAAACTCATCCTCGTTGTACTTGAAATCGCCATACGGATTCTGTTGGTACGTGTCTTCTGTCAAAGGGGCGTCCATCAACAAGGCTGAGTCATAACTCGTGGGTTTTCTCTTCAGCATGGAGGAGGCATTACGGGAATGGCCTCGGGAGTTCCATGACGATCCGCTTCCAATCATGACCCTAGAAAGACGGTTCGACTTGGACGACTTTTCAAGCTGTTCTTGCATTTCCATGTGTTTCTGGAACGTGTTGAGGGCCAAATTGAACACTGCCTTGATGTTGAACATGGTTTTGGCCGAGCACTGGACGTAACCAGCCGCATTGATCTCGTTGGCAACCTGGATCGCCATCTCTGAATCAACGGTCATAGGCAAGTCACTCTTGGTACCCACCAAAATGATCGGAATGCCAGGACAAAAGTGTGATACTTCAGGAAACCATGTATCAGTAATGTTCTGCAACGATGTGACGTTGTCGAGTGCGAAACATACGAGAAGAACATCAACATCCGGGTATGATAATGGTCTCAAGCGGTCATATTCCTCCTGACCAGCTGTATCCCAGAGGGCGAGTTCGATGCTCTTATTGTTAGGTGCCGTGACATTGGTGACGTAGTTTTCAAACACTGTAGGAACGTATATCTCAGGAAACTTGCTTTGGGCATAACTGACGAGCAAGCATGTTTTTCCACAGCCACCATCGCCCACCACGACAATCTTCATGTTGTAATGAGCCTTTTTGGCGAGCAGGGGAGAGATTGGATAGTTCGGGATCGTTGAACTGTCGTCGATGATGATTTTTAGGGAATTGTTACGCTGGTAGAGCTCCTTACGCTGCTTCTCAAGCATGGAGCGTCTATTGATGGTATCATATGGATTGGACATTGTTGGTTCGGAGTATGTTTTAGTTTTATCTTGGATTTTTTTAAAAAAGGGTCAGCAAATACGGGTAGAATAATGAAAGAATGGTTGAACGATTAAGTTAGGAAAGAAGTAAGCGAAAGACTCTCCCCAGCGATATTAGCATATGCTTTGGCAACTTGTATACTGGCTGATCGTATAGAAGAAAAGGTTGGGAATCCTGACCCTGGCGTTGTTGATTCTATTAATATTTATGTTAATGTTTTGATTTCTTAGTCAGCAGACAAAAGGGGCTTAGATAAGATGATTTAACCAATGCGATAAATCATGGTTACGAGAATCCGATCCCAGGGCGCATACGAGAAGCATGACAGAACCAGCCACAACCCACCCACAAACGGGAGCAAATATAAGTACTAATGAAAATGAAATGTTAGGATTGCTGGCTTTGGTTTAATTGTTTGCTTCTTTTATTTTATTTTCTTTTGATATTCAATAGAGAAATAGATATAATCTAAATACGTAGTTACCACGGCTTAACAATGACTTTTTGGAGCCCGAGACAGGCATTTAACGGTGCCAGCCTCCGAGGGCGGGTGCCAAATTAGAACCCAAATTTGACCGGTTAAGGCTTGCCTGCTCGGTTTTGTCCTGCCCGCCTTTTTCTCTTTTTCCTTTTATTTTATTTTTTTTTTCTCGGGCGTTGGTCCATCTTTGGCCCGTGCACATCGCCTTTTCTCCGCACGCGCGCGCGTGCCCAGCCGACCAAACAAAAAGCTGAAAAATTTGGTGCCTGATAGATACTTTGCACGAATCCATTACGTTGCTTTTCGTTTGTTTCTAAGTCACACCAACAGTTCCCCGTAAAACATAAAAGAACAGGACAGTCTTTTACTTCCTCCTCCACTTATGCTATTTGAACTAACTGCCATCACAGGCGAAGCCACGCGCATCGCCGCGATCGCAGTGTCCATCGCTAAACGAGACGCCGCCAAGTTCTACCGTCAGTCCTTCGTTACAGCACCACTTCGCAGCTGTGATACCGACGCTTCAATGTGGTCCTTGGCCCAACACAAGTCCCAATCTGCCAGAGTTTCTGTCCCGAAATCAACTGCTAAAAAGTCCCGAGGCGCAAAATCAATCACGGCCAAACGGAGCTATTCAACAAAGTCTATCGACGGCACTCCTGAAGACTTAACAGTACCCGATAACGTTATTGGTGCTACCAAGGAGAAGAGAGAATTTGAAATGTCTTCGTCGGAGGTTCCTGCCACCCGTCTTGCCCGTATTTTCCACTACGGTTCGCTCGCAGCCGGAATGTCACTTGGAGCCGCCAAAACAGGGATCAAACACATGGCTCTGGGTAACTCGAGCGCTATCTCGATGAAATCGCTCATTCTCTCTCCAGCTAACATTGAAAGAATGGCCAAGAAATTCCTGAAGATGAGAGGCGCCGCTCTCAAAATCGGTCAGATGATGTCGTTCCAGGACTCGGCCATCTTGCCTCCTGAGATTCAGCAAGTCTTGATGAGAGTTCAGAACTCGGCCCATTACATGCCACCAGGCCAGTTGGAACGGGTTATGGTGCGTGATTTGGGCGTCAACTGGCGTGAACGTCTTTTTGCACTGTTTGACGATGTTCCAGTGGCCGCAGCTTCGATCGGCCAGGTTCACACTGCTGTCACCGATGACTTGACCCCGGTGGTGGTCAAGGTCCAGTATCCAGGTGTTGTTGACTCGATTGACTCGGATCTCAACAACTTACTTATGCTCTTGACTGCCTCATCGATTCTTCCTGCCGGTCTCTTTTTGGACAAGACCATTGCCAATGCCCGTACAGAACTCAAATGGGAATGTGACTACATCCGTGAGGCCCAGAATTTGATCAGATACCGTGAATTCATCAAGGACGAACCTGATTTTGAAGTGCCACGTGTTTACCATCAACTTTGTGGCGAACATGTCTTAACTATGGAAAGAATGAGAGGCACTGAGATTGTTAAGGGTAACTGGGACCAAGAAACCAAGAACTGGATTGCTACTCAGATCATGAGACTCTGCTTGTTGGAGATCAAGAAGTTCAAGTTTATGCAAACTGACCCCAACTGGGCCAATTTCCTTTACAACGAGAACACCAAGAAGATCGAATTACTTGACTTTGGTGCTGCTCGTGACTTTGGCGAAGAGTTCATTAACGATTACATTTCTGTGTTGCGTGCCGCAGTCAAGAAAGACCGTAAACAGGTTGAACGGTACTCGAAGAAGCTCGGATACTTGACAGGATTAGAGTCTCCACAAATGACTGAAGCACATATTGATTCTGTGATGGTCCTTGGTGAAGCATTTTCACCTGTCGACAATTCTGGAAAACCATTCAATTTCACTTCCCAAACCATCACTGATAGAGTCCGTGGCAATGTCGGGGTTATGTTGAACGAAAGATTGACACCTCCACCAGAAGAAACGTACTCATTGCACCGTAAGTTGAGCGGTGTCTTTTTGTTGTGCAGTCGTTTGGGAGCTACTGTTCCTTGTGAAGACTTGTTCCGTGAAATCATTGGCTTTGAACAAGAAGATTAATGAAACTTTTCAATAAAAAAGGAACAATAGAAAAAGCATTTCAACACAAACCTCACACAAATGGAAACAAGCCCCACAAATAACAAATTTACAAAGCAAACTCGGATAGTCCACCACCTAATAGAAATGATTGATGTGTATATAGACAATTGGATAATTAATTCTTGTACTTTTAATAAAGCAAAAAGAATAAGTTGCAGCCAGCCGTATTTCTGCATATAAGCGATGTGCCGCACGGAACTCTAAACGAAATTTAACCCGATAGCCAAATAACCACTATACCCAAGTTAATGTCCTTATATGGCCTGGTAGACCACGTCGAGGTGACTACTGATATAGACACATCTCACCCGAAACGTGTCAAGCGACAGAATTCGGTTATTGTTGCTACTACAGGCGAGCGGGTCCGGAGAACCATCTCATTTGCATCGAGCTTGGGCAATACCATACCGTCTAATCCTAATGTAACGTGGTGGAACAATCCTAAAATCCAAGCTGTACTTAAGTGTGCAATGACATATCTCATATCGTCACTTGCAGTCTATTGGACCCGGTTTGACGATTGGTTAGGCACCACCGACTCAAAGCATCTTGTCGCAACCGTCGCAGTATACTTCCATCCGGCCAGAACATTGGGTGCGATGCACCAAACAGTGTTATTTGTAATACTTTCACTTGTGTTCAGTGTTGGGGTGTCATTGGGATGCCGACTGGTTTCGACTCTCTTGTTTTTGCTGGGCGAAGACGAGCTTTCTCACATAGTCGATATTGTCGTGCTGGCCATCGCTTTAGGTGTGGTGGCATATATGAAACTGAGAGTAAATTTAGCTACCTTTTCAACAGCTTGTTCCCTTGCGTCAATCTCCATCGTCGCTTGTGTGGTCAAGGAAGGCAGTACAAATGCTGCAAATTTCCCGATTGGGCGATTAGTGGCTACTTTCCAAGTTGTAGTCACCGGTTGCGTGATATCGATGTTGATGTGCTACTTCGTATGGCCCCAGAGGGCTGAGGATCATTTGCGTCGTAGTCTAAATGATTCGTACGATATTATGTCGGTAGAATTGGCCGTGTTAACTAAGCACTTTTTTAACGGCACTCAACTCGATGACGATTTCCAAGCCGAACGCAACATTGGAGAACTTCAACGGTATTCTCAGGAAAGTAAGTATGAACTTCGTTTGCACGGAAGAGAACCCGAATGGCGAGTATATGAAAAACTTGTGGCCTCGACTATTGCCCTACTTCGACATTTACAAGCATTGCAGAGTTCGACCCAAATGCAATGGAAACTTTTACAGGAGGTTGCTAACACGAACCAACTGTTTGATTTGTTTGTGGAATATCTTCTTCCTTCTTTACAGTCACTCGTGTTTACAATTCGTGGGGTCCTTGCCCAGGTTCCCTTTGAAGGAGAGTACAAGTTTGCTCGCACAGTAGTTCTTCAATCTTCACTTAAGGACGCCATTAAATTATTTGAAGCCAAGAATCAGGAAGCTTTTGAACTCTTATATGGACAAGAAATGTTCCAAGCTTCTGACATGCTGGTTCGTGCTGACTTGGAAGAAATGACAGCAGCTTGTGGCAACTTTGCTTCACTTATAGCCCTTTTTGCACAAGAGTTGATGGATTTCTTGCAACTAATGGAAATGTATGAGAATGCCAGAGGTGAGCACCGGAGCTGGAGTTGGCTCTGGCCACAATTTATCAAACAGAGGGAGCTGCATCGCCGTATCCCCAGTAAAAATTCACTTCATGCTGCATTAGCCGACTTACACGAAGATCTCGATTCTCACCCTGTAAGAAATCACACTCATAGCTACCGACTTTGGCAAACTCTCAAGGTTTTCCGTCAGAGTGATGTTAAGTTTGGAATAAGAGTGGGATTGGGTGCGCTTGTGATATCTTCTTTTGCATTTATTCCTGCTACAATCCAGATTTTTATAACCTGGCGTCTTGAATGGGCACTTACAGTGTATTGTATTATGATGAACAAATCTGTTGGTGGAACCCGAATGACTGCGAAATGGCGGTTCGTTGGCACTTTTTTGGGTGCAAGCAGTGCTTACTTGTGTTGGATAGTATCGGATGCCAACGTGTATGCATTGGCGATAACTGGGTTTTTGATTTCGATACCTTCGTTCTACATCATTTTGTTCTGGAAAAAGAATAACCCGTTCGGACGGTTTATTCTCTTGACATACAACTTAACAGCATTATACTCATACAGTATGTTACAGAGAGACAGTGAAGATGGAGGTGAAGGTGGTGACGATCCAATAATTGAAGAAATAGCGTTCCATCGGTTTGTTGCCGTTTCTATTGGTATTGTCTGGTCTCTAATTGTGGCATCTTGTTTTCTTCCAACTGCACGTGGCCGGCTCAAGACTGGGATTACTACACTTTGGCTTCGTCTTGGACTTATTTGGAATAGTGATCCATTAGACTTTGAAAAGAACCAGGAAACTAGTACTAATCTCCTTACGGGGCTTAAGGGAGACGATATCAACGGATTATTAACCGAATGTGATACTTTACTCAAACAAGCACCAATGGAATTCCGGTTAAAGGGGCCATTCCCAGTCCAGACCTATGCCAAACTTCTCAAATCCACATCGGACATTATCAATGCGTTTGAGAATATCAATTTAATGATTAAAGTCGATCCCATTCTCACCGCCAATGAGGAGTATGTGCTTAATTATATCGAAAGCGAGCGAAATGAGATCGAAGGCCGAGTTTTCTTGGTGTTCTACATGCTTGCCAGTGCCATGCGACTTGGATTTCCTGTTCCCAACAAACCAGCATCGACAGAACACGCACGAGACCGGATGTTGTATAAGTTAAGTGAAATTCGCAGCCAAAATAACCAACGCCGAATATTAACCAATAACGACTTTATTTTGTTCTATTCGTACATTTTGGTCACCACAAGAATCACCGAAGAATTGGAAAAGATTATGTTATTAGTTAAGGAGTTATGTGGCGATGTTGCCGAGGATGTATTTCAGATGGCATAATATATTGCGGTCCTGATGTTTCAACATCGTGTTCGAGAAATAATCGGTCGTGTACTGCCCACAATCATCCATCCATCCATCCATTCAGGCAAAAAAAAGTACAATTAAACAAATATTCTAACGATAACAACGAAACAAACGTCGTAAACTATGGTCGAATTTGATCCTGAGAGTGCTGTTGGAAAGCAGTTAAAAGTGAATTTAACTCACGAATTACAGCGAAAATACAACTTTGGAGATGACGCCGCTGACATTGCCGAATACATCAGTGTGTTGATTGCCAACGGATCGCCACCAGCAGAGATTTTACTGGAGGTGAATACTTACTCGTCAGAAAAGATTGATGGCGAGTTTCTTGACAGTGTCTTTCGTGAGATTGTGAGGTTGCAACAAGAGCAAGCACTTGGTGAACAACAATCAATCCAGGTTGAACCTCCGCAACAAGCACCAGCGCCTCAACCACAAGCGGAGCAACAACAACAACAACAGCAACAGGCTCCAGCACACGAAAACAACCAGACAAATGTCCCTCCGCCATTTGTGTTTGATCCTTCAAAACCTTTTGATCCTTCACAGTCTTCGTTTGTACCTCCAACCTTATCGTTGGACCAAGTTCCATCTGGCCCCAAGAGACTTCCTGGTGGTCCAAGAGCTGCTGCACGTGGTGGCCGTGGCGGAATAAGTAAAGGTGTGGATAAAAACGGAAGATCTAACAAGAACTTTGCATTGAAGAATGGTCAAAACATGGAAAAGATGTTGAACAAGTCTAATAACGTCAACTTCATTCAGAAGAGCTCGAAAGGAAGATGTAAGGACTTTCCATACTGCAAAAACAAAGAATGTGAGTTTGCACACCCCACAAAGAACTGCTTTGCTTATCCAAACTGTCCCAACCCTCCAGGAACGTGTAACTTTCTTCATCCAGATGAAGATCAAGATTTAATTGCTAAGCTTGATAAGTCCAAGCAAGAATACCACGAGAAGAAAAAGCAGGAATTGTTAGTCCAACAAGGCTCATGTAAGTTTGGTATGGCATGTACCAAGGACACTTGTCCCTTTGCCCATCCTACTCCAGCCAATGGTTCTGCTAAAATCACCACTCTTGAGTGGTGTTCTGCCGGAAAGAATTGTGCGGATCCAAACTGCTCTAATGCACACCCACCACCACCTACTGCGAGACCGGTGGCACCACCAAATCCGGAACTTGCATTTGAACAATGCAAGTTTGGGCCTTCATGTACCAACTACAAATGTCCTAGAAGACATGCGACGTCGCTTGTTCCATGTCGGTCTGGAGCGCTGTGCAGACGTCTAGACTGTACCTTTGCCCATCCCTTCAACGAGATGTGTCGGTTTGCCGAGAAATGCCAGAATAAGAACTGTATGTACCAGCATCCAGCTAACAGAGAAATTCAGTCTAATACGTGGTCAAATGATGCTCCTGCTGCTACTAATTCGCGTACGTTTGCCGTACCAGAAGATCAGGTGATGGAACAGGCGGTTCAACAATAGGATTTTAAAGCTGATGTATATTAAAGAAATAAAACAGAAACAAAGAACAAAAAAAACAAAAAAAAACAAACTAACAAGCAAACAAAGAAACCAAAAGGATAACGGGTTACGACTTTACTGTAAGGAATGGATCGGGAATAGAGGTATTTAGGGACCCTGGAATGCATGCAATATGCTGGTGTATTTTTTTAGGTGTAAATGAAATTGCGTACTGGTTCGTAATCGTTTTAAGATAGTCTTTGCAGCTGGGATGCACCCTGACACCTTTGCCACCATGCCACCTCTTCTGAAATTAAGCTTTACAGATTAGATCCATATGGATATTTTTCGAACTAGTTGAGTTGAAACCATTAGTAAAATTACCTAAATACGTATATGTATACAATCTAAGCCAAATACATTTAGTATCTCTTCTTAGAAGCAGCGGCTTCTTCAGCGTAGACATCCAATGGGGAAGCAGCCAATGGAGTTTCAGCCCACAAGTTTGGAGTCAAGAAACCGTAAGTGTTACCGATAGCAATGAAGGCAGCCTTCAAGGTGTTTTCGGTAGTTCTGGTAGAACCAGAAGAGGTGGTGTAAACATCTTCAACACCAGCCAATTGCATCAACTTCTTGACGGCTGGGGAAGCAACAATACCCTTACCTCTTGGAGCTGGGATCAATCTAACAGCAACGGAACCACACTTACCGGTGACCTTGGTTGGCAAGGAGTGTGGAGCACCCAAGTTGGTACCCCAGTAACCTCTTCTGATTGGGATGATAGACAACTTGGCAATGACAATAGCAGCCTTGATAGCGGAAGCAACTTCCTTAGCGGTCTTGATACCCAAACCAACGTGACCGTTAGAGTCACCAATGACGACAACAGCCTTCATTCTGGTTCTTTGACCAGCTCTGGTTTGCTTTTGAACGGATCTGATCTTCATGACTTCGTCCTTCAATTCTGGCAACAACAAGTCAATGATTTGGTATTCCTTGACTGGCAAAGAGTGCAAGTAGATTTCTTCCATGGAAGTGATCTTACCGGCCTTCACCAATCTACCCAACTTGGTGACTGGAGTCCAGCCCTTTTCTTCATCTCTTCTTGGGCCTCTTCTTGGACCGCCTCTTCTCTTATCGTTTCTACCAAAGGATCTCTTTGGGGCTTCAGCTGGAGCAGACATGTTTACTTAGTCGGAATGTTACGTGGAAAGCCGGGGGTGGTGGTTTTCAATCGACAGTTATGTGAGGAAAGAGAAGAGAATGAAAATTTTCGAATAGGTTTTTTTTTCACCCACTGGGTAGTGCATGAAGGTGACCGGCGTAGTACGTTTTTTTTTCCGCGCCAATGCAAATAAAAAAAAAAAAAGGTTGCAAATATATCATGTGATATAGGTTTACAGCCCTAAATCAAAAACGTGCCCCATAAAGTTCAGACCTCTATGATTAGGATTTGAGGCGGAGGTGGCTTTTTTCTTTGTTTTAATGCACGTATCTGCCGGGTCGCGTGCTGCATAAGCATAAAGTCTCGGGGATGTATCGGTGGACCCGATCTCGGTAGTGAGCGGGTGTCGGGATGTTGCATTTTTAATGATAATGGGGCCACATTAGACGGCAGCCAATTGCGGATCAGTATTTACAATTCTAAATTTATACGTTCCTAAAATACCCCTCTATAACAAACAAGGGTAGTAAAGGTAATCCCCCAACTATTTTGCACCAAGATATAGGCAATTACTTATACCAGGCTGTAGGAGGTTTTTTTTTCAGTTCATAGCAATCAAGCAACAATCGACGGCAAAATAATGAGAATACTGTAAAAATTCTGTTCCCGTGACCTTCTGGCGCGACTATTAAATACCCCTGAACATATATAAGAGCAAAATAATCGAACCAGACCCTTTACGAAAGCAACACAACGCAAATGTCTCAATCGAACGCATCTACACCATCCGGTCCTAAAAGCAGCAAGAAAGCGCCTGCGCCAGCTCCCAATTCCACTCCTCAGAAGCAGCAACCTGCTACTAACAAGCTGGAACCCGCTGCTCCAAAGTCAGACCTGGTTCCCCACAAGGCTGACACAGGTGCTACTTCTGACTTTGAAAAATTAAAGGCCGAAGCCGCTGCTGTAGGCGAAGAGCTTGCCAAAGAAGGCAAGGAGAAGGCCCGTCAGATCAGAAAGGAATTGGGAGAGTTGGAGAAGGAGGCACAGTCGGTTTTGGACCAGGTTGTAGTGTCGGTGCAGAATGCTGCAGGTAAGGTGCAATCATTTTTTGCTGATTTCAGCGGCAATTTTAGCCGTTCAACATCGAGAGCCGTTGCTACGACGTCACAAGAATTACAGAATCCTGTGGTCGTTGCTCAGGTGTTGGTAGGTGTTACTGGAGTTGTTGCCGGTTACTTGACATACTTGGAGCGTCACAGAATTAACACCGAAAGTAAGGCTGTCTTGGCAATCCATACGTCGGTAGCTACAGGCTTGCTTTTGGCCGATGTCTACTTATTTAACAAGTTCTACCCTAAGTATAAGAAGTAAGATTGATCTAATAAATGCAACCTGTTTAGTGATGATTTGAAAAATATTGAGTTTTGTAATCTTGTAGTAAGCGAGACTCTTTTTAGTGATGAGTTGTGAGTGGGGAAAAATGATTCGAAGTTACAAATCATCTCAACTATCTTTTTTCTAGATGAGACAGTCTCAATCTGGTCATGGAAAACTGCAGTTCCATTTCCAAGGTAAAGAAAAAAATCGACAAGAAAATATTACCTGGCCTCAATGGAACGGCAGTGAAAGAACCCTCCAAGTTACGGCTTCGAATGCATAGTGCTTCGGAACATAAAGATTGTTTCCAGGATTCCGAAACAACGTCATCAACATTATTTTGACAGAACTCCGTTGTTTGCGTCATACACATGTTCAAATCAATAATAATTCTGGCGCAGGGATCAATTCTAAAAATAGAACACGTATTTAAACATTCGCCACCTCTATGCAGCTTAATGTCCCCCACCAAGTTTGCTTCATTTTTTAGGTCGTCGGATGTATCTTTCGTAAAATTATTTTTTTTGACGTCGCATTACATGCAGAAAATACAACCGTAAAAAATACCCAATTCCCAAAAGAGCGACTGGTGCTGCGGAGGAAAATTAGCCAATAAGAGGAATAAATGTTCTCCCGAGAAAAAGTGTTTGAAAATACTGTGTCTCCACAAGCGCCGATCTCCGAGAGAAGCAGCAAGCGACTAGATTTACAACCGCAGTTCCGTCATGCACAAGTTATGGTTAGCTACGATCAACGAAGTTACTAGTAATTTTATCGTCTCTACAACACCGCCTCTCATCTTCATTACAATGTAAGGAACAAAGTCTAATTCATGTTTATTATTTTTAAATGATTTATAGTTGTGTTCTTTCATTCCAGTTGTTAAACATCAAGCGTCATCAACAATGGTAGGCCAGCATTATTTTTCTTAGTCTCAGCCTTCTTTCCTATTCTCGCAGTTGAGCGCAGTCTTGGACGTTCTTTCGCACCGGATTATAAATCCAAGCCGAATGATTAGAAAATAATGCATACGGAAGTAGTAATTTGACCTAAAGGACAAATTTTAGTTGCGCAAATATCCACAATAAAAACAAAAAAAAAATTCCAAAAAGAAAAGAAAGCACTGTAACGAAGTAGTGAGCGCTTTTTTTTCTATCTTAGATGCATGATGCAAAAACGGTCTCAACGCCAACTCTCCGACTCAAAGATGATACCTTACAGGGTTGATTTTTTTTCACTCTCATATCTTCGGGTCTAATGTCACTGATTTCATAGGGATTGCAACCAATGAAGGATCGACGATTGACCCCTCAATCAGCGGCGGACTTAAGGGATCAGCGGTATATATTTTCCGGAGTTTACGAGCGGTTAACGGGATATGTGTTTAGACACCAATAAAATAGACACATCTACCAGAGCTAATTTGATATAGTGTCCCGGTTGTAGTTAAAAGTGTGGTTATTTTTTCTATTATAAAAGATTTATTGTCCTCGGAAACTTGTGGCAGTAAAGTCCAGTTCCGGATGGGGTCGAATTCTTAAATCCGTAACATCTCCGAAAGGTGCATAATAATCATCAGGAGAGCCGTTATGTCTAGGAGCGCCTGTAGTTATAGGTGTAGAGTCGGCTACAAACTGGCCTAGGGCGGTTCACTGCTGATACTGGTGACGATCAACAACGTCATTAATCCTGCAACCACCGCCTCCCCTATAGTTGACCCAAGTGGCAATGATTGGAGGAGGTAATTCAGGGCTCGTCATTTTCCTTCATGTGATCCTCCTGCAGCGAACAAAACAAGACGAGGCGGTAATCTTTTTTTTTTGGATATTTTTTTTGACTATAACGTCACCGGAGAATAGCCACTGACCAGAATGGGAATTTATAGCGAACGTGGACAAAATATATCTAGATTGGATGGTCGATAGTGAGTGTAGAGAACGCGCACTCTTTATTTTTTTCCAGTCATTGTACTGTCAGTACCATTTACTGGAATGTAAAAAAAAAGGGGGGTTGAGTTGGGAAAGTTGAAGCCACGAACCCCTCAAACGCTTCTTTTTCTCCATACAAAAATCGATGTAACCTGATTAAACGGCCGGGGAAATCGAAGTAACCGTAAAGATAAGAAGTGACGTAGTATGATTGTGCTCGTTGAAACTTTATTTTTGAGAAAGAATATTTTCAATCTCCTTCAACGGGAAATACTCTAATAGGTTTCTTTTTTTAGGATCAACAATAATAATAGTAGTTTTTTTTTTGTGTTTTCATTTAATTCGGATTGTTTTTTTCTTTCCCTTTTATTTTTTCTAATTCAGCGCAAGGAATATTTTTTATGAGACTCCAATTTTCCCTGTTTATTTTCCGTAATTATTATTTAGCCCATGGCGATAGTTCTCTGGCAGGCATTTGATTCGGGCATCAGGGTATATTTAAATGACAATCTGCTTTTCGACTTAAGTTTTGTCAATCACTTTTTTTAATTCCTACCATTGCATTATTATGTTTACATCGTCCTATCCTAACCGTATAGATATGTTTGAACCACCAGCCGATGCGACACAATACGAATTCATGAACTCAGAAGAATACCCTGGTAACTATTATGGGGCAGTAGCCGTTGCTGCACCCGAAACTGGCGAACACAACTATCTCAATGGATCTTTTAGTGTTGCTGATCCTCACTCCGAAGCATATGCTGGAGCTGCTGTTGCACCATATGGAGGAGTTGCAAATCTGTATCTGCTTGCACCAGCTGCGGAGATGCAGACGCGTTACGGAGCGCCGGTCGACACCGTTGCCCACGAGCAGCAGCCACATCTTCCACACCATCCACATATCCACACACTTCACCCACTCCAACATCCTTCACTGCATTTGCACCATGTCCAGCCCATGATTGCTACACCCATTCACAACAACCAAACACAAATTCCTGCACATTCCACCCAACTCTCGCATTCACATCCTCCTCAATACCTGGCCCAGGTGCTGCACCAGCCTCCCATGGAGTACGACTTTACCTCTTATGGCACGTACAACGATATCCAGGTACCTCTCTTTGAAGCACCCGGTGCATATCATGGCGA
The DNA here is from genome assembly GCA_030556435.1 of Teunomyces pallodes. Taxonomy (NCBI): domain Eukaryota; kingdom Fungi; phylum Ascomycota; class Pichiomycetes; order Serinales; family Debaryomycetaceae; genus Teunomyces; species Teunomyces pallodes. The sequence continues at coordinate 260,673 of JAKTUA010000005.1, forward strand.
ATATGCACTGATGACGGGTAATATCGCCAAGGGTAATTCTGCGATGGCCGACACAAAGTCAAATATCAAATCAGAGATCTTTAGCGACGGACTTTCCACCAAAAAGCGCTACCGGGTCACCAGAGGCGTCTCTGCCGGTGGCTGCCTGACCCGTCCACCCAAGCAGAGTGCTGATAGCGACTCCATCTACTTGCCAGTGGAGTTGACAATGAATGGCGCTGAGATTGACGAGATCTGCTACCCTCAATGGTCTCGCCTGGAAAAAGAAGACAGACGCAGAATCGTTCGTATAGAACGCACCCAGAATGGTTCCAACTTGATTGCAAACTTTCTGATTGTGGGAAGTGCCGATGAAAACCCCACCACATTGCCTCCAGGTCCTAACGTAGATGTGATTGAGGTGAGTTGCTTGGAATGTGATGTGCGTCTCAATGACGACATGTACGACTCCCAGAGCAGCGGAGATGAGTTGGAGAAGCTGCTGCCACGTTCCCATACCAAGAGCGATCCTAGTGGCCGCAACTACCAATACTTTATTACGTCGGTGGAAGTGGTTGAGATTGTCGAACTTCTCATTGGAACTCAGTTGGGAGATCCTGCTGAGCGCAGAAAGGAACGTGGCAGAGTGAGGTCGAACTTGGTGCCTTTCTGGTCCAAGAAACCGATCTCATCGCGGATGCATGAGCTGTCTGGTTCTGCTTCCAGCAGCAGCTCGGCTACTCCACAATACTCACAATATGGTTCCAACCACGTGCCTCCACACTCACCTACAAATCAAGACTTTAGGGTGGAACTTGCCAAGCGGATCATGGGCTACGAGATCCGTAAGCCTCGCGGATTTGACAAGGAAGTCCGGATCTTACGCTGGGATAAGTTGATTCCAGCATTGAAACGCGCATTACAGAGCTACTACACGGAAATTCCCAAGGAAGATGCCCATTTATTCACATAGATAGTTTCTCAAAGTTTAACTTTAATATAAATTTTTAACATTTTGCGCACGTCTTACCATGCAAGTAAACCAGATGAGCCATACAAAAACGCCATTTTTTAGTGCCTTGCCTGTTTGGATTGGTTTCCGCGAAACCAGGCGAGCGCATCCATCCATCCATCCTCAACTTCTCCGTTTAATTGTCTGGATTCGTTTTACCGATGAGCACTGGGAGCCATTGTGTCTCGAAGTCGAGTGCCAGCCGCTTCTCCCATTGTTCATAAAGTTTCAGAGTAAGGTCTGGAAAAGCCGCCACCCCAGAATATACCTACAACGACAATAAGAATTTAGATTAAGGTTGGCCCGCCAGTTGTGCGAAATAATAGTCCCAAAATGAACTAACTGCGCCAAAAAAAATAAAAATCCTGAACGTCGAGGCCCCCTAACTGCATATCGTGCTATCCGTTTATGACCCTATTATTGCGATTTTTACGATAGCAACAAGACAATTTACACTTTTACGTAGTAGCGAGGGGTCACAAATATGCACAATCAAGCGAGAGAGGTAACCTGGGGAACACCCGGGATTAAACTTTATCCGTGTCAGTAGATGATGAACGATGCCACAAGAATCACTAACTATTTGCTGGTAGCTGCCACAAAAAAAACCTTCGCTACGTGAAAAGGAAAAATTATCCCCACACCCGTAAAAATATACGCCATGGTTTTGGCACAACAGATGACATCACTGCTTGAACACTTGGTACAGACACTCCTCCCCCTCGATACTTCATCGAACGGACCGTGCCACACGGACACGAGGTGACATGACGGTAACCACTACGCACTATTTCTTAGTTCGATCTGAGGCGCTTCCTTTCGCTAAAAAGCTTGGTCACCAAACCTAGATTTGATTCGTCAGGTTAGGCGTAGATACGCAAGTAATGTCACTGAGCCCTGTCATATATAAAAAAATATCTATTATTTTTGACAATTTTGCATATAATATTGAAAATAATAAAATGTAAAGGCGGCTATTCGGAAAATAGCAAGGTTGCCGGAGTGAAAGATTGGTGATACTGCATATCTGCTTAACAGGAACATAATATTTCCTGTTGGAAAAAAAGAAATCCTAACGTGGTATATACAAGCGGGCTCAATACTGAGGTATGAGACCTGTAGGTGAGATCCATGAGACAAAACGTGTATCACTCATGGTTTGATCGATTCTTTCACGTTTCTTTTTTTATGGTTATTGTCGTTTCTTTTGTTCTATCTATCAATCACCGAAATGAACTAATTAGCCACTATTTACACGTGCAACGGTGATTTGACGCATGATAAGACACGTGATGGATCTATTCCGTTTTACACCTGGTTCGTCCCCCCTTGCTGCTATTTCAGGAACAATAAACACATCTGGATCATACGTTTAATATTTATGAATATATAAATAGCATCTGCTTTCCTAAGCTATTTAGTTAACCAAGTATCTCTTTTCGGCTTCCTTCCAGTTGATAACATTCCAGATAGCCTTGAAGTAGTCGGCCTTGACGTTTTGGTATTGCAAGTAGTATGCATGTTCCCAAGCATCAATGGCCAACAATGGAACCAATGGACCAGTAACAGTGTCCTGGTTGGCAGTGGTAACGACTTCCAACTTGCCACCGTTTTCCTTGTTCTTTACCAAGAAAGCCCAACCGGATCCCTGAATTCCGGCCAACTTACCATTGACATTACCAATCAAGCTGTCAACAGAGCCGTATTGTTCAGCGATAAGCTTACCCAATTCGGATTCGGCAGATGGGTGTTCACCACCACCTTGCTTGGCTGGAGCCAAGTTTTTCCAGAACAAGCAGTGGTTGATGTATCCACCGCCGTGGAAGTTGATGGCCTTTTGTAATTCAATGGTCTTCTTGACTTCACCCTTAGCCTTGGCTTCAGCGTGTTGTTCGATAGCCTGGTTGTAGCCGGTAACGTAGGTTTGGTGGTGCTTGGTGTAGTGAAGCTCATTGATTTGGCTGGAAATGTGTGGCTCAAGAGCACCAAAGTCCCAGTCCAAGTCTGGCAAAGAGACCTTAGTTCTGACAGAACCAATGGTTCTGATAGATGGACGGACGGTTCTAGCAACAGTTTTTGCAAGCATTGAGGATAAGAAGAAGTAATATGTAGCAATTTAATTGGCGGGGCCGAGTGCGCGCTTTTGATTGCCACAGATTTGTGACCGTTTTCGTCATAATTTGTATTACTTTTTTCCGATGCTATTTGCACTCACACTTTTGCAGTCAACTTTTGCAGTCAACTTTTAGCAGTAAATTTACCACCATATAAAAATTCCTAACTTTGTAGGTTGTTTATTTCGTTTTACATTCTATCAACAGGAGTCAAGCCCAACAATGTCATACCGTTGTACAAGACTTGCTTAGCAGCAGCATACAAGGCCAATCTGGCAGTAGCCAATTCCTTTTCTTGGCCAGCCACCCACAAGGTATCGTAACATTGCGACACAATGTGAGTCAAGTTGAACAAGTAAGTGACAATCGTCGATGGTTCACTGGTCTTCATGGCCTTCTTGATGATGTCAGGGTATTGGGCCAAGGTTCTGACCAAGTTGCCAGCAGCTTCTTCGGTCAACAAGTCGAAGTTGGCAGCCAACAATTCATCAGCACTGATTTCGGCCTTTCTTTGCACCGAGCTCAATCTGGAGTGAGCATATTGAAGGTATGGACCGGTGTCACCTTCAAATGAAAGCATTCTTTCCCACTTGAACTCGTAGTTGTTGATACGCTTCGATTGCATATCTTGGATCATAACAGCAGAAATACCAACCAAGTCGGCAATCTTTTCTGGGTCTTCAATTTGAGCATACTTGGCAGGGTTCTTCTTCATCACTTCGTGCATCTTTTCCTTGGTTTCTTCAAGAATGTTGTCCAAGAACACCACAGTACCCTTTCTGGTAGACATACCTTGCACCATACCAAAGTTGATATGTTCAAGGTTGGAGGCCCATGGCTTGTTCATTTGCTTCAAGATTTCAAAGAATTGAGCGACATGCAAATCTTGCTGCGAGGCAATGACATAAATCATCTTGTCGAAAGCATATTGTTCGTAACGCTTCATGGCTTCACCAACGTCTCTGGTGAGGTAAAGTGAAGTACCATCGCTCTTTTGCACTAAGCACTTACCCAACTTCTTGTTAAACTTGGTCAAGTCGATCAACTTGGCACCACGGTCTTCATGGACCAAACCACGGGCCTCAAATTCTTCGGTGGCACGTTGCATGCTTTCCTTTGGTACCTGAGATTCACCAGAGTATACATCGTACTTGATATTAAGTCTGGCGTAAGTGTCAATGTATCTTTCAATCGACAATTCTCTGAATCTCTTCCAAATGGCAAGAGCCTTTTCATCGCCGTCTTCCATCTTACGGAAGTACAAGCGGGCTTCTTCGTTAGTAGGCGAGTTTTCACCTTCTTCAGTGATGACAGCGTTCACCTTGACATAAACTTCAAACAAGTGATTGATTGGGTCCTTGGCAAGAGCTTCTTCGCTACCATAACGTTCAAAACCAACAGCAAGAATACCAAATTGTTTACCCCAGTCACCCAAGTAGTTGACACGAGTAACATCCCAGCCGGCCTTTTCGTACAAGTTGGAAATGAACCCACCGATAATAGTGGAACGCAAGTGACCAGCGTGGAAAGGCTTAGCGATGTTTGGCGATGAGAATTCGACCAAGACCTTCTTACCACCACCCAAAGGCAAGGAACCGTATTCGGTGGTTCTGGTCAATGCATCCTTGATAACTAAGTTGTACAACAAGGACTTGTTGAAGAAGAACTGAAGGAAAGCACCTTCTGCCCTGACTTCGTGCAAGAAACCGCTCTTGTTGAGCTTTTCACTCCATTCAGCTGCCTTTTCCTTGGGGTTGATACCCTTAAGTCTGAGACGAGGCACTGGGATAATAAGGTCACCCTTGTCCAAAGTCAGGGGGGAATCGAGGGCCAGGAAAATGAGATCCTTGTCAACGCCAGAAACCGCGTGGAGTTCATTGGAGATGTAGTTACGGAGGACGTCGACGACGTTGTTTTGTGGGAAAGAGTCGGCCACGGTTGGTGGCTGACTGAGGCCAAGAGCAGACAACCCGGAGGTGATAGTATCGACAGACATGGGACGAATACGGGGGAGTGTTCGAAGGAAGGAGGAGAGCATGAAAATTTTGCGAAATCACCATCGAGTGCTGAACCGAGCACGAGATGCCTACGCTCGTGAGTCATTTACACACCATACAATACAATGATGGGGTTCAGCAATGTGTACTACGGTATGTATTGCCGTAAGCAATACTGAAAGGATATCATCGAGTATTCTTTTATAGTCATTGTCTGGAGAGCAAAATAGCCAGGTACTAGTTTTCGTGCTATATTGTTGAGTCTACTTTTCATCTATCCATATTTGTTTGATTGACATCTGTCTCCCCTTAGAAACAAACATGGCCACGACAACATCTTCTGAATTATGTTTTATGATTGTTCTCTTTCCTGTTCTTGTCTTGTTAAGTGATGGATCCAGTTTTCACCTTCTCTGACCCCTTTGCGGAGCACTCACCTCTTTCGTATAACCTTTTTATGACTCTCAATTTGTGCCTCCCATGAGTGTTGTAAACCACAAGGATCAGATCAAATTCCTGTAATGTTTTATAGTTGTCGTTTATGTCTGTGTATCGTGCACTAATCTGTCTCTCTTTACCCCCAGCCGCCCATCTCCTGTCGCACGCTGTTTCCGTTATCACGCACTCTAAATGTATAATTCGTTCACACCCTCAATTACTTCACAGCTTGTGCCAATTACTCTACCAATCCCCGTCACAGCAGCAATGTCGAATGTGTCCAAGCTTCAGGAAATGGGATTCTCGGCAGAAGAAGCCCAGCAAGCGCTTGATTCCACCAATAACGATCTCGAAAAGGCGGTCTCGTTCCTATTTGGCGACCACGACTCCACCGTTGCCATCTCCAACACCAGCGAGATTCCTGACCTTCAGTCATTGGCAGGCCCTACACCAGAACAATCACAATCACAGCAATCGCAGCAATCGCAGCAATCGCAGCAATCGCAGCAAGTGGCCGATTATGATCATTTCGAATACGTCGACGATAACATCTACAACCATGCTGCTAGCTATCGGCGCCACGAACACGAACCGCCAGCAATCTTGGCTTCCAAGGCTGGATTCATGGAGAACTACTTGTTTCCTGTCCTTCTTGTATTAGCACAGATCAAGCCGTTTACTTCCGCGGTGTTGAACGGCGCCGATTACGAGTACGAATGGACGAAATCGTGGTTTACCAACGCCAGCAAACCAACAGTCAAAGTCCCACCACAGCACGCCGAATCGGACTCCAGTTACCGTTTTTTGGTGGAACTCCAGCGCACACTAGCGTTTGTGGCGCCGCAGAGTCGGCGACTTTTCATTCTGGGTGCCGGTTTGCTCCACCAATTACCCCGTGATTTTCTTGTTGAGCTTGCCAGCACCATTGAGGATACCGAAGATTTGCTTAAGAAGTTATTTGTGTCGCTTGAAACCAACGTGGCAGCCACCAACCCCGACCTAAAGGGTGCCATGACCAGTCTTTTCCAATCGCACGTCGAAAGCGTAGTGGAAAATGCCAGCAACGAGCTCTACGTGCTTCCAATCGATATCGATAACCGCAGAGCCGATATATATCAATCTTTCACCACAATGTTCTGGAATGAAGAGGAAAATATCGGAACATTACGCTTTGTCGATATCGCACCTGTACTTACCATCCTGCTTGGAGGCGACGAAGATGACAATTCGTATTCTTCTACGACATTTGAGCTTCATGAAGTGTTTTATCCCGAGCTTTTTGGAGCCCGATACGCCGACCTTGTGCGAGAAATGTATCAAGAACGGACAGAAACATCGCAGACCCGAATAGAAACGTCCAACAAGATTATGAATATCAACACTTTTGAAGGGAAAAAAATACGCAAAGTCGTAGAAAAAGCTGCCCAGCACCTTGGTGATGGCGAAGAGGCCAATGATTTGATATCGTTGGCCCAGAAAATGGCCCAGGAAACCGAGCTGCTCACGCATCAACTCAACGAAATCAGTCAGAAATACTCCGAACTCGATATTTTCAACCACCACAACGTCTTGAAACGTATAAAGGAAGAACCTACACCGTACCATCTTGTGGGAGTGGTGTTGAGCGATAACGAGTACTACTATCGGTCATATGACAACGATGACGAGCCGTGGGTATATTTCCGCGGCATCCATGGCCGTGATAAGAAAGTTAATGATTATACCATGGAAACCATGGACTTTGATGCGTTAAAGGCCACTGTTCTTCAACGAACTGCTCGTTCATCGCATCAAATGGTGCTTTTCTACGCTAAACACGACGTAATTGCGCCGTTTGAACTCGTTCCAGACTCGAATTTGGCCCAGTTTTTTGAACGTGATAATCTCGAAGTGGAAGCTGCCATTAAGGAAGAACTCGATAATGAAGCGGAAGAAACATCTTCGTCCTCAGCATCATCTTCAGATTCTGAAGACGAAGTTGTTGTAGTTGAAGAAGAAGAAGAAGATAATCGTACACTTACATAAGCATTACATAAGCACACTCAAATTTCCCTATTTTTTTTTTTTTTAGAAAAAAGCACGTATCAAGAAATCAAGAGTTTCATTTCCCCATAATTAAACAAACTATCCATACATCTATACTACAATTGTGATGGCATCGGCGATTGCGTATAATCCAGACGATTATGAGGAGAACAATCCGTTTGCTGAGCCCGAAGAGCCTGTTTTAGAAGCAGTTCTGGAGCCAGTTCCTCAACCCGCGCCAGTTCCTCAACCAGTACTTGAAGCAGCAGCAGATGATGGACTCAGTGAAGCTGTGCTTCGGAAATTGATTCCTGAACGGTTCACGAACCGTTACAGTATGGAAATCAGACTTACGGCCATCGAAAAGAATAAGAGTGGCAACCCGATTCTTCGGTTTGATGTGGCGGTCCGTGGGTTGCCCAAGTTTCGTCAAGCAACGTATAAAGACGTGAGGAGGACTTATAATGAGGTGGTGAAGTTTAATAAGTACTTGGCGATCGCGAATCTCGAGGTCTTTGTGCCTGTGATTCCTCAAGCGCAGACATCGTATCCCAGTGGCGGTGAAGATGAAGTGAAGCAGTTGATGTTGGTGTGGCAGGAATGGTTTGGACGAATTACCAGTAATCCAATATTGATTCGGGACGATGAGTTTGTGTATTTTGTTGAGAATGACTTTGGGTATTCAGTGATCAACAATAATCGGCGTACGAGTGTTGCTTCGGGGCTTATGAGAAAGACACTCAAGCAGTTGACGGTTCCGTATGATGCGTATGAAGAATTAGCAGCGTTTCGGCCGCTTATCAAGCTGTGTTACCTTGCGTGCCAGAAGTTGCATAAGCAGATGGACAAGAGTAGCAAGAGCCAGCGGCAGTTGTCGATCCACGTGTACGATCTTTCGAACAAGCTAGCCGGATTCTCGCAGTTTGAAACGACACATCCAGGCATGAAGAATATGTGGGACAAGATGAGTAAGATTACGCAGATCCAATCTGATTTGGTGTTGATTGAGCTGTTCAACGAGATGGGGAGTATTGGAGACGGGATTCAGAGCATGGCTGAAGACTTTTATCAGATTAAGGAGGCGATGACGAACCGTCACTTGATTATGAGAGAGCTTACTGCAGCTGAGGCGCAGACACGAGCCAAACATGCTCAAGCTACCAAGATCAAGAGTCGGGCGGCGCTCGATCCGATTCGTGTTGATGAGGCGATTCGGGCTCTTGAATATTCCACCAAAGCTGAGGAGCTGTTGCGGCTCCAAGTGAAGCGGATCAGTGGCGAGATGTTGTATGAAAAGGACGAAGTTTTGTGGCATACCGAGCATAAGTTTCGGCGGATGTTGCAGCGGTTTACGCTTAACAAAGTGGAACATCATCGTAAGGTGCTTAAGCATTTGGAGAACATTCGGCTTGATATTCGTATAGTTGATGACAAGGGCGGGTTATCGCGGTTGAACCGAGACAACCTTGCGAACTTGAAGCATAACTTGACGCAGTCGCAGCAGGCGCACGGCGATGCGTGGAGCGCAAGAACGTCGCGTGCCAACAAGGAACCTGATTCCGAACCTGAAGATGACGATGTTGAGGATGTGACTGTTGATGCTCGTCATGCAGCACTGGTTTTAGGAGTAGCAACATTTTAGAATCGACAATAAATACTTAAAACTCATGAAAACTTGATGAAATCTTTCTTAAAAACTTTGCTAAAAAAGACTCCATTTAAATCATGATTTTTTTTTCTCTTGGTTTTGCACCCGAACATTTGTTGATTTTGCACCCGAAAATTATCCATCCAAATTATCATCATCACCGCGCGACGATGCTTTCTTCCGACGAGATTATCGACACGCTCGGACGGCTTCAGCGTATGAAGTTGGCCGAGCTTAAAGATATCAGTCGAGCAATGCGGCTCCGGCTTGCAGGCCGAAAACAGGAGCTCATCGACAAGATTAAAGACGAGTTCGAGCTCGGCCGCCAACACCACGACGATGCCAAACTCCTTGCCATCCGTACGTTGGTGATCCGCCGTGCCAATGGCGAAGTGTTGCCTCCGCTAGAAGACTTGACCACTGCCATCCGTCTGGGAAAATTCAAGACATCAACGCCTTCTTCTTCCACTACTAATACTACTTCTACTTCTTCTTCAACATTAACTTCCACCGCCACCTCCGATCCCACGTCGCTTCCACACCGTGCACACTCGCTTTACTTCCAATTATCGCCGTTCTACGAACTCCAACGGCTCGTACACGGCTCCCCACAACTAGCACCGCCCAACCGCGGCAAGGGCGTCTGTTCCTACTTGCTCCGCTTCTCGCCCCAAGAAGACGAACTCTTTCGCCAAAATACCTCCCGTGTATACTTCTTGTGCGGGCTGCAGGCCAACAGCTCACCATCAAGCATCTCGGTGCCGCTCCAGTTCCCGTTTCCCGTCGAAATCCACGTCAACGGCACTCAAGTCACCAAAAACTTTCGTGGAATCAAGGGCAAGCCAGGAACCGCCAAACCAGCCGATTTGACTCTGTTGCTCAAGCCAGCGCCAACCGTCAATCGTATCCAGATGGTATACACGCAGACCACCGAGACATTCCTTACGTACCTCTACTTCGTGCGAACGGTTTCGTGTGAATCGATTATCGAAAACATACAAAAACGGACACATATCCATCGCCAGGCCACCATTTCTAAGATCCTGGGTGTCAGTGACGATGAGATTTCGGTAAGTGTGTCGCTGGTGACGCTCCGTGACCCGCTCAGCTACACACGCATGAAGTACCCGGTACAGTCGATCTACTGTAAGCATATCCAGTGTTTTGACGGTTTGGTGTTTCTCCAGTCACAACAACAGCTTCCAACATGGAACTGTCCCCATTGCCAGCAACGTATCAACGTGGAAGATTTGGCAATTGCTGATTACTTTGTGGAGATTCTTAACCAGACCAACGAAGATATCGATACAGTGGTGATAAATGAAGATGGATCCTGGAGTGTGGAGGAAAAGGAGGAAAAGGTGGAACGCAAAGTCACCACGGAAGAGATTGAGATTGTGGAGTTGGATAGTGATGATGAGAGTGAAATAATGAGTAAAGAACAGCAACAACCACAACAGCAACAACAGCAACAACAGCAACAACAGCAACAACAGCAACAACAGCAACAACAGCAACAACAGCAACAACAGCAACAACAGCAACAACAGCAACAACAGCAACAACAGCAGCAACAACAACAACATCAACAGCAACAGCAACAGCAACAGCAACAACTACAAAAGATACAACAACAACGAGAACAACAAGAGAAAGAAGAGCGACAACGATACCTCAAAGAATATGAGCGAAAAGAGGAAGGAAGACGGTTTCAACCATTCCAGCAATTGGCAGGGATACAACAAGCTTCTCAAAGACCACAACCACAGAACCACGGTCCATTGCCGCTTCCACCCCTCAACAATCCTGCTCCACTTCATTCCCAAGCACACAACATAAACCATGGACAAGTTGTGCAACTTCCCGAGCATCAGATGCGTCCCATCCCGCACCCGGTGCAGCAACTTGACGAAAAGGCACGGCAGGTTCAAATGTTGCACGCTCAAGTGCTCATGATGCCAGAACAACTCCACACCCATCTTCCAGTGGCGAATTTCGAGGACTTCGGTGAGGACTACGATGAGGAATATGAAGACCATTACGATGAGAATTACGAGCACGTCCATTCTGGCTGGCATGGACATGCACCACCACCAATTCGTCACCATGCTCCACAGAAAGCGGTTCTTCCTCCAATTTCCACCGTTGGAGCTTCTTCTTCTGCTGTTAAGCCCTCGCCGCCGGTAATTCGCCGTAATACCGAAAATACCAACGGTCTGACCTCGGTTGTGGTCCCACAACGGTCTTCTTCAGCATCACAAGCCGTTGCCGTCTTGCTACAGGATGAAATTTCTAGCCGTCAAGATGACGACGATATTCCATTGGCCCAAATTGGACGTCAGGACGCAGCACGCGAAGCCGATCGTGAGCTTTATCCGGCAACGTTTCGTCGACGGCTCGAGGAACAAGAACACCAACGGAGTACACGCAGCTCCGAGCCCGTGTATCTGTTTCCAAGCAAGAAGGTGAAGCACCAGGACCCGCTGACGCCCGACATTTCGACGATATCTACCTCCACTGCGGCCACCAAGACACCAGCGGTGCCAGTAGTTCCAACAGCAGCCAAAGTAACGGGGATTTTGGGGATCCAGCTCAGTCCAGACACGATTTCGCTCAATATAAGTCCGGCAACGAACCGGGTAGCGGAGGTACCTCGGTCTCCCGGTGAGAACGGTGTGATTGATCTTACTGAAGAATATGATTGATACACGAGAGAAGAACGAGAGATTTATGGTAATGACCAGAAGATTTATGGTTTTAGCGATTTCCTACTTCAAGTATTCATCAATTTTGATCGTTAAAGCATTCAAGCCAAAACGATTGTTTTTTTGTATTATTACATACTGTGTCAAACAGGCTAGAGCGGGCTTGGACCCAAGTAGTCTTCCTTAATACTACCGATCGCGTAGATCTCGTTGACGTCGGTTCTTGTCCCCACGATTTTGAGCCGCACCCGCGAACCCTTTTCGATATTCTCATCTGGAGACACGTAAGCTGGTGGGTTTGCCAGCGGGTTGAACTTCATATCGCTGGGAATAAGATGGGTCAGTACAAATACCGACAACGGCCCCACATCGGCAAAAAAGCCCATTTTATTGACGGTGGTGACCACAGCATCGACCACTTCACCCTTGAACGGTTTCCACACCACCGCACGGTACTTGACCTCGAACTCGGCCACTCCCGACCCAGGAACAACGCGACCTTTGCCAACATCGATGTTCATGCAATCCAACACGCACACAATGTACCCAAACTGCCCGGTACATGTGCCTTCCACATCGCTGAGCAACTTGTCTCGAAGGTACTGGTCCATCTGCGGCCCGAAGTACGACGGATGGAGCGTCAAGTTGAGCGATAAATCCTTCAAGAAGAACATGATGATGGATTCAACTGGTGAACAACAGAAAAAAAGTTGGCGGGCGCACGAAAAATAAAAAAAAACCTTTGAAAATCAAATCTGAAAAATCTGAAAAATTTAAGCCTAGTTTTGTTAACTAATAAAAATGTCACAACGGATCGGAAACAGTGCGGTGGCGCTCACGAGAGTGTGGCATCATGTTGATGTTGCTGCTGACGAAAGAACGCTTGGACGTTTGGCCGCAAATATCGCCACGACTCTTCAAGGAAAACATAAGCCCACGTACTCGCCAAACCGCGACCATGGCGATTACGTTGTGGTCACCAACGCCGCCCACTTGAAGTTCACCGGCTCAAAACTCCAGGATAAACATTACTGGTCACACACCACACGTCCAGGCTCCCTTAAATTGGTGCCCATGGAACGCATGATTGCCAATAAGGGTTACAGTGAGATTCTCAAGCGTGCCGTGAAGGGCATGATTCCCAAAAACAAGCTCCGGCTCGCAAGATTGGACCGTCTCAAGGTATTTGATGGAGACGAACATCCGTACAAGCAGAATTTGGTTGCGTTTGCTGATGAGGTGCCGGAAATGCACCGCAAAGCGGCGTTACTCGAAGAAAACGAACAGAAAGTCAAGGCTTTAAGAGAAAAGTATCTCCAACATTAATGTACATAGAAGTAATGAATATACAAACAACTCTTTAGAGAAAACCTTTTTATTATTACTATATTTCGTGGTAGAATTACATGTTGTTTGTTTTTTTTTTTGAAAAAGAATTAACGTACACTGATTCCCGATCTCTCGGTGTACATTCTTGGAGAAATGTTCATCGCCATAAGTTCCTGGAACAACAACTTGGCAGCATATGGAATGTGGATCTGGTAAATGTTGGTCTTGTTCTTACATGAACGGCACTCGAACTGGTTCTTCTTCAAGTTGGCAATCACCGACATCAACCCACACATACCACATACATGGACCCGGAACGCATCTGATGCCTCCATCAACCGTTCCTTCAAGAACCCTGCAGCCCCGTGTGCAATCATACAATCACGCTCCATCTCACCGAACCGCAAACCACCGTCTCTCGATCTACCTTCCACCGGCTGTCTCGTCAAAACCTGAACAGGACCTCTGGCTCTCGCATGGATCTTATCGTCCACCATGTGTCTCAATCTCTGGTAGTAAGTAGGTCCAAAGAAAACTTGTGCCATCAACTTCTTACCGGTATGCCCGTTGTACATCACCTCAAACCCTCTCGACTGGTAGCCGTGTTCCCGCAACAACTTCGAGATTGCCTCGGCTGTAACATCCGTAAACGGCGATGCATCACCTTCAAGTCCAGAAAGCGAAGACACCTTCGATAACAAACACTCAATCAAGTGTGCCACCGTCATCCGCGATGGAATGGCATGTGGGTTGATGATCAAGTCCGGAACGATCCCTTGCGCCGTGAACGGCATATCTTCGTGACGATACGTCACCCCAATGGTACCCTTCTGCCCGTGTCTCGAGGCAAACTTGTCACCAATCTGAGGAACCTTGGTGGTTCTCATTCTTACCTTGACAAACTTGGCTCCATCTCCATTGGTCGTCAACAACACCTGGTCAACAATACCACTCTCAGTACTTCTCAATGGCGTCGAGGCATCTCTCTTGGTATGGTATTGCGTTCTTTGACCCAATTCCTCGGTGTCTGGAGGAATAGGCGTCGTCTTACCAATGATGATATCTTCTCCACTCACTCTCACACCAGGCGCAATGAGCCCGTCGTCGTCCAACTTCTCGTATGTACCGTGCTTAAGACGCAAAGTGTCGGATCTCGAAGGCTTTTCAAACGTCTCCAACGCCTTCATTCCTTGTCTCTTCTCGAGATCCATGTACGATCTGAAAAACAACGATCTGAACAAACCACGGTCAATCGACGACTGATTCATAATCATCGAATCTTCTTGATTATAACCAGAGTAACAGGCAATGGCCACAATTGCATTCTGACCAGCGGGCAACTCACGGAACTTCAAGTGTTCCATCGCTCTGGTGGTGGCCAATGGTTTCTGCGGATAGTACAAGATGTTGGCCATGGTATCCATTCTCACAGCATAGTTGGTCAAAAACACACCCATGGCTTGCTTACCCATCGCAGACTGATAAGTGTTACGTGGCGACTGGTTGTGGTCGGGGAAAGGAATAATCGACGCCGCCACACCCAAAATCATCGACGGATGGATCTCACAGTGAGTAAACGTATGGGTGCTGCCACTGAAAACGGGCTTGATACGTTTGGCAGGGTCCAATTCTTGTTCTTCGACCGCCTGTGTGTCGCTCATAGCGTTCTTGCTGGCCTCCAAGTCTTCAGGAGTCATGGCAATCATGATCGTCTCTTCTTCTTCGGCATCAACATACTCCACAACACCATCGTTCACCAACGAAGACCAGCCGTAGCTCGAGTTACCGTCGTCGTACTCGTCGTACTCCGAGTTCAAGAGCTTATGTACATGTGCCTTCTGCAACTTCAAGTCACCCTTGGTTTCGCTCTCGGGATCGTCGTCAACGATAAACAACGGACGGTAGACACGTCCGGCATCGGTGAAAATCTTAAACTCCTTTTCTCTGATGTCTCTAATGATCGAAACTTCCGGCACAATGTCACCTCTTCTTCTCAAGTTTCTCATGGTATCAACCAAGTGAGCTGGCTCACGATGCGTACCAACCCACACCCCGTTAACAAACACTCTGGTGGAGTCGGGTGAGTTCGAAGGAACATAGTCTTCCAATGGTTCCATACCCCATTCTTCCAAAAAGTACAAGATGGGTTCGGAAGGCGTACCGACGGAAATACATGTCATCAACGATAAGTTCTTCACCAAACCACACGCCTGACCTTCGGGAGTTTCTGCAGGACAAACCAACCCCCAATGGGTGTTGTGCAACTGTCTAGGCTTTGCAATCTTACCATCACGACCAATTGGAGTGTTGGTTCTTCTTAAATGTGATAAAGTCGACGAGTAAGTGTAACGGTTCAACACCTGGGAGACCCCGGCACGCGAACTCATCGCCTTCTTCTGTTCACCCCAGTTACCGGTGGCCAACGAGTAACGCAATCCATCGGTGATGGTTTGTGACTTGACTGCAAGTGTCAAGTTGAATTCTTTGTCGTTTTCGACACATCTCTGCATGTAGTTGTAGATATCCTTGGTCAACTTTCTAAACAAGATCCGGAACAAATTGGCCAACAAGGGACCAGCCAAGTCCAATCTCTTCTTACCAAAATGATCTCTGTCATCCGGCTCCTTTCTTTCTAATGCACATAATAATAATCTGTTGACCATGTATCCCAAGAAGAACGCTTTTCTGGTCTCGAAACCTTCTTCCTGTGTGATGTTGGGCAACAATTCCTTTTGCAAGATATCTTTGGCGTATTGGATACGCTTTTCTCTTCTGATACCAAGCACACCTCTTCTACCGATGAAATCAAGCGCAACTTCTCGTTCTTGTATAACGAAACCTTCTTCCACACACGGCTTCAACATCTCCAACATCTGCCAATCGTTGGGGTCGTAACAGATGTGTTCCAAGATATCTCCGTCTGGAACCACGCCCAAAGCTCTGAAAACAATGACAATAGGTATATCTTCTTTGATGTATGGCAACGTGGCCTTGATGATTCTGCCTGACGTTCCCTTGTCGTCTCTACCGTATAACTTGATTTGCATCGATGAAATCAACCGCGAACCCTTCTCCAATGCCGATCTGATTTCCGCAATGTGCGAAATAGGCGATGGAGCTGCCTTCTTAAACACCTGAACGATATTGGCAGCACTTCTTTCCTGGGCAATCAACACCTTTTCGGAACCGTTGATAACAAAGTAACCACCCATATCATAGGGACACTCCTTCAACTCGTAGAACTCGTGTTCGCCCAAGTCACGTAACATACAGAACTTTGATCTTAACATGATAGGCACCTTACCCAAGTAGACTTTGGTTTGGGGCTCTTCGTCCTTGACATACTCTTCAATCCATTCCAATTCATTTTCGTTACGGTTGTTGTCATCGGACTTGAACACTTTCTTGGTCATATCAACATACAACGGCGACGAGTATGTCAAGTTACGCAATCTGGCTTCCTGTGGGAACATTGGGTGTGTTGTTCCGTCGCCTTCGGTCTGTGTGGGCTTCGAGATGTAAATCTTACCAAAGGTGATCTCGTAACGTCTGTTCTCGTGGTCATCTTCGGATGTATGCTGCGCAGGCTGGTCCAAGATCAAGTGGGAGTCTTCCCATACCAATTCCTGGATGGTGGTTTCGATAAATTCGTCGAACGAGTCCAACTGCTGTGAAACCAACCCTTTTTCCTGGAAGAAAGACGATATCACCGTCCAGCAATCTTCTGGAGTGATACTGGACGCATCGTCGTCGTAGTAGTATGGATCTTGCGACATTATGCTATGGATAATCTTGTCTTAATCAATTAATATTGAAAAAAAGGCGTAAACAAATGTAAAAAAACACTGCCTTACACACAAACACCAGATTTTTCAAACTGTCAGAATCGATTCGTTTGTTCGTTTGCTGGTTTCACGAGACAAGGCCCAAATAGAACAGTAGTTGATGCTGTTGCTGTTGTGGTGGTTGAGTCTGGCCAGTATCGCTCGAAGTTTTCACGTTGTATTTGAAAAAATTGAGCCTGGCGGCGACGGGTGCCGCTGGGCGCGCGAATTCGGTTTGGACACGACCTGACACAAAATAACAAAAATTTTTTTACTGGTTCCAATTAAAAAAAAAATACCTGGTTTTTTTTGAGTGAAAAATTGTTTGAGCCAAAACGACTAATCGACTTATCGGCAGCATGAATTTGTTTCCTAGGCTCGTGAGAGCGGTGCATTACAAACCACATCGTCACAGCTATCCGAAAGTGAATGTTCAGGACGTGGTTTTGGACAAGAAGAGATCGGGGTTCAGAAAAGAACGGGCACCTTTACTCTCGCAATCGGTGACGGATTCGTTATTCCCCAGCACCGAGATCCAGAAATTGTACAAGGAAGCAGGCAAGCCTGTTCCTATCAAGCACAACTCACGAAGCGATGCGATTGCCAGAAGAAATTACGAGAAGTTTCAGGAAGAAGTGGCGATGGGAGAACCACATTTCCGCGTAGGTGAGAAGAAGATCTACTTTCCAGCTGGACGGATCTGCTTGTTGAGACCAAACGCAAAGCACACTCCTTACCAGGCCAAGTTTCTTGTGCCCAAAGCCATGAACAAAATGGACTTGAGAGATTACTTGTGGCACGTCTACGGCTTGAGAGCGTTGAACGTTACTGTCCAGTTATTGCATGCGCCATTTAAGAGAGGCCTCACCGACTATGCCCGTCACAGAGGGCCACAATATAAGAAAATGACCATCGACATGGCCGAACCGTTTGTGTGGCCCGAAGTGCCTGAGGAATTCGTGTCTCTGGCTCGTGCTGACGTGGAAAACGAAAGAAAGGTGATTGAACACAAGAACGAAATTGGTTCCAACAAGAACAAACCATTAGAAGCGTATGGTGGCATGTACAAGGCAGCAGAGTTGCCCAACTCGTTTGTTTCCTCCAAGTTGAGAAAGAGCGGCGAGGCCGACTTGAAACAGTTCAATAAGAGAATAGAGTCGCAATACGACCGGGACGTGGTCAAGAAATACTTGGGTCTCTAGTTACTTGTAAATAGATAATATAAAGAAACTAACAACTGAAAAAAAGAAGAAGAAGAAGAAAAACAACACCATCCACAACCACAACAACAACAAGAGAATTACCAGAGCCAGCCCTTTCTTTGTTTCAAGCCGCTGTCCTTATCAACCACATCAAACTCTTCTGGTTCTTTAGGAACGGATTCTCTTGTCGCGGCACTGGCAATATTCGATACCATCACGTAAGACGAATCCAAAAACTTGCCGAACGTGGCTCTTTCTGGTTCCAGCTGCTGCAGCGGCTGTGGCAGGGGCAGTCCGGATAAACTGGCAATCCACGGCCGGAGAAACGAGAAAAAAATCCATCCTGAGCCTGCAGTTGTAAACCTGATCCAGTCTTCTGTAGCGTCAAACGGTTTAGACGGATCGGTGCTTGTAGAGGGCACCAACATGGGCCATACGAGCCAGCAGCGGAAAGCCAATCGGAATACCGAGAAGAACGGAACGATGTAGGCGAGAAACAATACCAGTTCGGCGGCCTGGGACGATGCCAAAACTATCCAGTAAACAAACCATTTCTGGACCAAAATCAACCTGTTCTGGAGCACATGTTGTGCTTCTTGCAGTGTGTCGGTGGTGTTGGCACTGGTGGTGCTGCTGCTGCTGATAAGGCCTATGGGGACGGAGATGCCTGCGATTTTGTACTGCAGCGGCGCTAGCGCGTTGGCTGCCTTCAGATATTCTTCAAAAGCCTTGTAGGAGGCAAAAACGGGGTATACGGTTGAGACAAAGACGCTATGGTTAGACTGGACCGGATTATTGGTGCCAAATACTTACGTTATAAGGGAAAAGAAGCCCATCTGTGGATAAGGAAAAAGTGGGGCGCGCGCGATAAGAATGATCAAAGACCTAAAATCCTGTCTAAAAAGCCGAGCCTAAACGCGCACGATTAAGCGACAGAAAAAAAGTCTACTGCATCAGAAAAGTGTGTAGTTTAATATACTTCATTTTCTTGAACGTCTTACTTTAAATATCCCTTTTCAATCAATTGCAGGCAACTCCATTGCCACAATTCACGTGAATAATTCTCGTTAAGTGCAATGCGACTGGCACTGCCCTCACTGCCGCCCGTAACGTAGTACTTTCCGCTATCAGCAAGAGTAATCGACTCGTCCATCGCAGCACGGAGCGTTGCAAGCGATCCTTGTTCCACAGAAACACCAACGAACTTGCCGAGCCCCTGTAAACATACCCGAAAAACCCCTCCAACCACCGGCAATGTGGTCCAGTGACGGTACAATTCGGTGCCCACAATCACCCCAGGATGCACCAGCACCGATAAAATGTCGGGGTACCTCGCGGCAAGTTCACGCACGATTTGGATCTCTGCCGTCTTAGCATTGCCGTAACGCACCCACGTCGTGGCAAAGTTGGGAAAGTAATGGAGCTTGTTTCCTGGTTTGATATAAAACTGTACGATATTGTGGCCCATTGAGGCAAGCTCGATGATACGTGGCGTCACCCGCTTTTCTTGAGCCACAACATCGAGAAGCGGAATTAGTTCCCGAGTTAACAAAAACGGAGCAAGATAATTCACCTGGTACTGCACTTCGTAGCCGTCCTTGGTTTCGCTGTAAGGAACTGCCATAAGTCCGGCATTTAGAACAAGAATATGGAGCTTTGTTTCGCGGAGCTTGAAATCGGCTGCTGCTGCTGCGACACTAGACATGTCCGTTAAATCGATATAACTAAAGAATAACTCACCAACAAATCTTGAGGCTTTCTGTTCCTTGGTATACTTAGCCACACGAACAGCTGCTTCTTGTTTGATCTCTTCAATGGCCGTGGTCACCTTCGATTCGGTGCGGCCCCCGACATACACGATATAACCGTGGAGGTAAAGATGGAGCACAGTGTACCAGCCAATTCCAGAGTTGCCTCCGGTCAAGTACACCACACGACGGTCTTTGGATGGATCCAAGTATACGGCTGTTTCTGGAGAATAGAATGACATAATTCCAATTAATTAGAAACTACTATTTTTGCACATATGCTTCCTTATAAGAAAAAAGACCCTTTCTCTGGTGATACAGTAAGTTTTTTTGTCTAGAAGTTCTTCCAACTAAGTCCGATATAGTGTAACGGCTAGCACGGTTCGCTTTCACCGAGCAGACCCGGGTTCAACTCCCGGTATCGGAGCTTATCTTTTTTTTTGCATTTCTTACGCCAAACTTGTTTTTTTCTCCAACAAGGCCCCGTAAATTTGTGCAGGTGACAGAAAGTGTGGCTAAGGTCGATGGCAGCTGGAGCCCCGACTTTTTGTATTGTAAGAAAATCCTGGTGGCAATGCCTGTGCTTTTTTATGTAATTTAACATTAGCTTTGCTTCTGGACTTTCCCTTTGAGGTAATCTGGTGACGATCTCTGAGTCTGATTACTGGAAAGCAGCCCCTCTCCCTCTGATTACTGACCTTTCTCCTATTCCAGGTGTAATTATGTGTGGGGAACAAGAACAGGAGTTCGGAGTTGTATGTCCAATCACAGTTTGGCTCTTATCTCAAACTGCAGGGATCCCCACAGAGATAAGATGGGGGGAGTGCAGCATGATTTCACACAAAAGCCCCCTCCGCCACCCACAACCCACAAATAAGAGGGAGTTACCCGGATAAGCCGCTTCCCGTTTATTTTCACTACCTGGGGGGGCGTTCCCCAAGGCAACAACCACCTCAACAAAATAGGGGCTTTTCCCACTCTGTAAGATTGCTAATTGAGAATCGATTGGGGTATGCAGCCGAGATCTGTCCAATCACAAGTAGACTTACATATTCTAACTAAATAAATAATTAGCAACACCATTGTTCACGACTCAAACCCCTTTCGCGGCCCCCGTTTTGCGGATCGACTCCGAATCTCGAATCGCGATGGGCGCACCACAATTTAAACTTTCCAAGGAGGGGTACTTAGAATCAATTGTCAGATATATATACCCAGGGATCCTTGTCAGAAAAAAAAATCACCCGACCAGAGATCTAAGGAAAACTACCGAGGTCCATTTACATATTTCAATCGTATAAATACGTTACTTTGCTTGCTATCCTTCTTAGTTAAATCCTCCTATTTTAAATTAATACCTTACATTTATTCACACCATGTCATTGAGAACTTTGGGCTTGAACTCGACCTTCAAAACCCTCTTTGCTAAGTCTGCAGACTTGACACTGTCGGTACACACCGTATTTGATTTCCACAATCATCCCCGGGAATCACTTGACTCAATTATGACGAGGTCAGACCAGGAAATGGGCGGTTTCTCCACTGTCAATTTTGACATCGACCCCAGCACGGGAGCAGGACACTTTCACGGTACATTAAACTTGGACTTGCCAAAGGACAATCCTTCAGTTACACGTTCAGGCTATGCCATGTTCAGAACCAAAAACCAGAAAGATTCGTGGCTCCGTGGCGACCAGTACTGGGACTGGTCCAATTTCTCCTCGTTGGTGCTTCGTGTAAAGGGAGATCGCCGTAAGTATTTGGTCAATATCCAAACTAACACCCCATTGGTGACTGACTTGTTCCAGCACCGTTTGTTCTTGAACCATCCTGGTGAATGGGAAACCGTGGTGATCCCATTAAACGACTTCGTCATGACCAATTGGGGTGTGATTCAAGATGGCAGTGAAATAAACAAGTCAGAAGTGAAGACACTTGGAATTGGTTTGTTAGACAAGCAATATGGACCATACTCATTGAAGGTTGACTGGATCAAGGTGATGACCGGTGCTGAAGTCGAAAAGGAAACCAAGACTTCTCGCTCTGAAAGGTTATCAATTGCTGCACAAGAAGACGAAGCAGACGACTTATCGTTCAGACACTCTGCTCTCCACACTAAAGGAGGGCAGGAACCAAAGGACACTATCTTTTAAGTTTCAAAACGTCAGTCATACGAAAAACCCCTCAAAACCCCAAAAAAATAGCAAAAATAGGACTACATAGTAATGTACATCTCGTTTAAAATCAATCAGCCGTCATTCAGAAGCTTCCCCCACACTTTTTTAGATTTTCTGTCTCCTCTATTCCCCACAGTTCCTTATCGTACCCCACCATATGGTATCATGATATATAGGGTTGAAACCCTAAAATGTGTGTCAATTAAATGCGTGAACACACTCACGTGATCTATTTTCTCTCTTCAACATATAAATTCAACTGAAAAAAATCTATCGAAGAAAAAAAATCTTTTTCCATACTACATCACATTTATCAAAATGGCAAGAGGCCCGTATGTCTACACCAAGGTGAGACGCTTTAGAGTACATACCTCACGGTATGGAAGAAATATGCCGATTATAATTCTCGTAAGAGTTTTATTCTAACGGTGACCAGCGATTCAATTTTTTGAATAGCTTGGAAGGGAGCCTTGTCGTGATAATTGTTGATTGGAATTGTGACCTTCAAAGTGTGGGTGAACTAGAGAGATGTTGAATAAGAAAATCATCTGTCTGGTTCACTTATGCGGAAGCTATGTGTTTGAACTTGTTACTGAACCTTTTAGCAAGTACAAAGTACTAATTTGAAGTGAACATTTTCCTTTCTTCATTATATCATGCAAGCTCGTATTTCTTTTCTCTTTAGCGTACTCGTAATTTTTCAGCGTGGTTACTAACTATTTGCGTAGAAAGAAGCATTTGAAGAGATTAGCAGCTCCATCCCACTGGATGTTGGACAAATTGTCCGGTACCTACGCTCCAAGACCATCTGCTGGTCCACACAAGTTGAGAGAATCCTTGCCATTGGTTGTTTTCTTGAGAAACAGACTCAAGTACGCCTTGAACGGTAGAGAAGTCAAGGCTATCTTGATGCAAGAACACGTCAAGGTTGACGGTAAGGTCAGAACTGACTCTACCTTCCCAGCCGGTTTCATGGATGTTATCACCTTGGAAGCCACCAATGAAAACTTCAGATTGGTTTACGACGTCAAGGGTAGATTCACTGTCCACAGAATCACCGCTGAGGAAGCTTCTTACAAGTTGGGTAAGGTCAAGAAGGTTCAATTGGGTAAGAGAGGTATTCCATACATCGTTACCCACGACGGTAGAACCATCAGATACCCTGACCCAGCTGTCAGAGCCAACGACACTGTTAAGATTGACTTGGCTACCGGTAAGATGACCGACTACATTAAGTTTGACCACGGTAAGTTGGTCATGGTCACTGGTGGTCGTAACTTGGGACGTGTTGGTGTAATCACCCACAGAGAAAAGCACGAAGGTGGTTTCGACTTGGTTCACATCAAGGACTCCTTGGAAAACACTTTTGTCACCAGATTGTCCAACGTTTTCGTCATTGGTACTGAAGCTGGTAAGCCATATGTCTCCTTGCCAAAGGGTAAGGGTATCAAGTTGTCTATCTCTGAAGAAAGAGACAGAAGAAGAGCCCAAAACGGTTTGTAAGTAGTTTTTCGTTTAACTGCGAAAAATATAATATTATTAAAAAATGTACATTAGAGTTTATGAGTAAATTTCTCCACGTTTTGGAAATGACGCACGGTTGTGTTTTTTGGCACCGGCTGAGCGTTTCACGTTTCGGTCATGTAAATATACTGCTTTTTATTTCTACCCAACTACAACAACTTCAACTACAACTACAACATCTCCAGCCATGACTTCAAGATATAGAGTAGAATATGCACTCAAGAGTCACCGTCGTGACGAGTTTATCGAATGGATCAAGGGTCTTTTGGCAGTGCCTTTTGTGTTGCACGCCGATGTCCAAAATTACGGTTCCGCAACTCGCGAGGACTATTCGTCGCTCCAGGACTACGATGATTACATTGAATCTAATGATGCTTCCGTGGCAATGGAATGCCAAAAAAGATATGCAGAGATCTTTGGTGATGTTGAGAAGTTGATCGAACACACAATGATGATAGACAGTATCAACAAAGGTAAAAAGACGCATTTGACCAGCCGGTTGCGGAACTTGGTTCCATCACTCGGCCAGTTTTTCACTGCATTGCCATTGACCGAGGCATTCTTAATTGAGGATGAAAGACGTCAATTATCCGGAAGACGCTTGGTATCTCCATCATTCAATGATGTCAGAATGATCTTGAACACCGCCCAAATTCTTGCGCTTTCCAAACTCTACAAGGATAGCGGTTCCTCTGGCTCAAAATTAAAGTTGATTACATTTGACGGGGATGTCACCTTGTACGATGACGGAAAGAGTTTGGGTGAAAACGATGCCGTGGTTAATCGCTTGATCACTCTTCTCTCCCTTGACTTGTTTGTGGGCGTCGTCACTGCAGCGGGGTATCCCGGACAACAAGGTGCCGCCAATTACTACGAGAGATTAAAAGGATTAGTAGATGCTATCAATCGTCATCCTACCCTTACCAGACGCCAGAAAGAGAGCTTGTTGGTTATGGGAGGAGAATCAAATTACTTATTCAGATACTGTGCCGATTTGGGCAACTTCAAATTTGTCGATGCCGACGAATGGTACTTACCCATGATGATGGCTTGGGACAAGGACCAGATCCATTACATCATGGAAACCTCCCACAAGCACTTGTTGGGATTGCAGAAGAAGTTCAACTTGACCGAAAACACTACCATCGTCAGAAAGGAACGGTCGCTCGGGATTATTCCAAACCCAGGATTTAAGATCTTAAGAGAACACTTGGAGGAGTTTGTTCTTTCGTGTTCATTGAAATTGAACCAGATAATGAGCCAGACCAACGGATTCGATGACGAAGATAAGGAAAGCATTAAGGTCTGTGCTTTTAATGGTGGGTCTGATGTCTGGATCGATATTGGTGATAAGAGCTTAGGAGTCGAGTCTCTCCAGAGATATTTGTGCAAGGACGAAACCTTCCACCACATCTGTCCAATTCACAAGAGCGAAAGCTTACATATTGGTGACCAATTTGCCAGTTTGGGTGCCAATGATTTCAAGGCTCGTTTAAGTGCATGCACAGTGTGGATCGCCAGTCCAAGAGAAACGGTTGCAGCATTGGATGACCTCATTCATCACTTAACTTAGAGAAATTAGAGTATTATAGAAATTTGAGAATAAAAATAAACCTTCCTAAAACGTTCATAACATCGTTTCAGATAAATGCCAGGGATAGTTTTGGTCTACTGTGGTGTATTCGAGAACCGAGTCCGCGAAATTAAGCTTTTTCCTGATACTGAAAATTCCTGCTTCACCCGAACCGATACACAATGGAGGGGGGCACCCGGGTATTTTGTGGAGTTGTGGAGTCTGATAAAGCAGTAATTACGTGTTTTTGAGGATATATTATTTGGTTTAACGATGAAAATACGTTTACCTACATGCCACAGGTAAACCACACTCGTTATCTCACCCGATCCGAGGAATTGCTGCAAAATTATAAAACCTGCTCCCAGTCACACCCAATGCTACAACATTGGAACTTACACAACATATGTCTGAATCATCAGTTCATTTGCTAGGCCAGGGTGCCGGTTACGGCGTTCTTGTTGGGGTTGGTGCTGTATTTGCGGGAGGAATGATCCTAACCACAAAATTGTTGCAGAAGTACCTACATGAGAATGCTAATTCAACAGAAACTTTTTCTGTTGCCAACAGAACAGTCAGAACTCCGTTGACAACTTCTGCTGTTTACTCTTCTTGGTCTTGGGCAACAGAATTGCTATGGAGTTGTACAATGGTTTACAATTATGGAATTCAAGCGTCGTTTTATTTTGGAGCTGGGTTGGCCGTACAGATTGCAGTAATGGCAACAATTGGAATCCATGCTAAGAAAAAGGTTCCACATGCCCACACTGCTTGGGAAATTGTTGGTTTAAGATATGGTAAGGCATGCCACATTCTTTACATGATTTTAGGATTAATCAACAATTTGATCTCGTGTTCGTCGATGATTCTTGGTGCAGCTGGTGCTATCTCCATTATTGCAGGAAACTTACACATTGTGGCAAGTACCATGCTTATACCTTTTGGAGTGTTGCTCTACACTGCTGTTGGTGGATTGAAGGCGACCTTCTTAACGGACTTTGTTCACACATTAATCTTGTTGATCATTCTTTGTTACATCAATACTGCTGTATTAAGCTCTGAACAAATAGGTGGTCTTTCTGGCTTGTATGATAAATTGGTTGAATATGATTCCATTCGGTACATTAAAGGCAATTACAAAGGATCTTCATTGACAGGAAAGTCACAGGGAGCAATTTTCTTTGGATTGATTTTAACGGCAGGCAATTTTGGTCTCACGGTACTAGACTCATCATTTTGGCAAAAGACCTTTTCTGCTGACGTTCGCTCCACAGTTCCTGGTTACTTGATAGCTTCTATTTTAATCATCTCCAATGTGTGGCCCTTGGGATCAATCATTGGAGGTGCCAGTATTGTTTTGGAAAACACAACGAGCTTTCCTACTTATCCTAGACCTATGACTCAATATGAGGTTGGTTCGGGGTATGTATTACCTTATGTTATGAAGGCAGTGTTAGGTGATGGTGGTGTTGGTGCCGTTTTATTAGTGATTTATTTGGCAGTGACGTCGACTGTCAGTGCCCAGTTGGTCAGTGTTAGTAGTATTCTTTCCTTTGATATTTACAAAGAATACATCAACAAAACTGCCAACAACTCTCAGATGATTAGAGTTTCACATTACGGAGTTGTTTTCTTTGCTTTGTTCTCTGCTGGGTTTGCAGTCATGTTGCATTATGTTGGAGTTAATATGACCTGGATGGGTTATTTCTGTGGTATGATTATCAGTCCTGGTGTGGTCCCACTTATTTTTACAATCACCTGGAGTAGGCAAACTCAGCTTGCTGCATTTGTTGCACCAATTGCTGGGTTCACTTTTGGAATTACCACTTGGTTATCTACAGCATACCACTATTATGGAGAGGTCACAATCGATAGCACCGGTCAACAATTGCCATGTTTATTTGGATCCTTGACCAGTCTTTTACTTCCACCGGTTGTCAGCATTATAATTAGCCTTGTTAAACCCAAGAAATTTGATTGGAATACCTTGAAGGACATAGATGAAATTATAGATTCAGGCGAGACAAATGTTTCAGATGAAAAGAATGCCGTTGAAGTTACTACAACTAGCTACGATGAGAGCTCAGATTCTGTGGTTGCTGAAGTAGTTCAACCCAGTCAAGTTTCAGAAAGAGAGATGAACCGTTTAATTAATATAGCCACGGGTGGCGCAATTTTTGTATTATTGGTTACTTGGGTCATTTGGCCCTTGTCATTATACCAGAACTGGATTTTCACAGCTGCATATTTTAAAGGATATGTTGTTGTGGGTCTTATTTGGCTCTACACAGCTTTGATAGTTGTAGGGTTGTATCCGATTTACGCAGGACGCCATACTATTGCCTTTGTTGCAAAGTCAGTTTGTCGAGATTACATTGCCAGAAAATAACGAATTTTTTGCAGCCGAATAATAGTCGAGTTTATAATCTATTTATTTTGTACACATTAGTTGATATACAATGGTAAGCCGTAGACAATTGGAGCTGCACCGTTGAGGTAGCGTAAAGTACAATTGTCCCGACTATCCCGAACTGCTTCACATAGTGAGGCTCGTTTGCCATTGTTGCGTACCAAACCCCATTTTTCAAACACCAACATACTGAAGCTGTCTATATCCTTATCTGTAACGTCCCACAAATTTACCAACACCATTTGTGAACCACATGTCAACCAATTGTATATGTTACCACTCGGTTCCAAGTATCCGTTCATCTGTAATGCACCAGAAGAACAACCAATTAATAAGCTAGGTGGAAGTCTTTGTTTGCCTGGCAAGCATTTTTTGAATAGGTTGGCAACTTTAAAGTATTGGTCACAACCTCCATGGCCCAAATACACAAATAAGTCAGAACCAAGCAAGTTGTTCAAAAATGTTTCTTCTTTCGGTTTCTCTCCGATTAAGCCGTTCCAGGTTTTGACGGAAGTAAATGTATCCCTAAATCTATCTTCAGTTTTTACCAAGTCACCACTAGGATTTATCATGTAGTATAGGTTTGTAGCATTAATAGAATGGCTCTGATTCTGCTGCTTCAAAAGTTCAATCAATAAATTGACCGATGGAACTCTAGAAACTGACTTGCCTGACAAAACTTCCAAAGATTCCCAGGGAAAAAACAGACATTTTGAACTTGGAATAAGTATCAAATGTTCATTGCTAAATTGAGATCTTAAGTTGCAATACTTATCGAAGAGGATCTCCAATGAGTTGTGTAATTTTTGAAAGTTAATGGCTTCGTAACGATTGTTCTCTCCATGGTAATTCAAACAATCAATAATGAAATACATCAAGTCTTCAACCATGAAACGGTCATACTTTTTCATTCCATAGAAAACTTTGAAGATATTATTGTCAAATTCCATAAAATTATTCAGGGACTTCTTTCTTGAAGGTAACTCCCGATTTAATAAAG
Source organism: Teunomyces pallodes (assembly GCA_030556435.1). Lineage (NCBI taxonomy): Eukaryota > Fungi > Ascomycota > Pichiomycetes > Serinales > Debaryomycetaceae > Teunomyces > Teunomyces pallodes. The sequence continues at coordinate 289,378 of JAKTUA010000005.1, forward strand.
TTGTGAGATGGGATTTGAATTGTAAAAAGACAGCATCTTGTCGGTAGTTGTGTAGCATTCCCAGAAATCCACCGAACCAGTATTTTTCCACATGATCAAGAATAGTCTTCAATTTAAGATCCAAACTGAATCTATGTTTCCACCACTTTTTCCTGTCATCTTTCGTATGGATCATGGACGTGGTTACCTTTTTGGTAGACAAGTCACTTTGGCTGATAATATCCTGAAATGTAGTTCTTAGTTCATTGAAACTCATTGAAGGCTCCCCATTTTGCAGACTGAGACGAGAAACAGGTAACCTCAAATAAAATGGCTGCAATCCTTTCACAAACTTCGACAAAACCATGTCTCCTGTGTTGTCGCAAACATCAATAGTCATAATGCTCCAATTTTCAGGTAGATACAAATTCAAGTCCATCTTGAAGTTGGCAGGTAATTCATGTAGTTGCCCATGGTCATTAACTTCTATCAAATCGTTAGGGAGTAACTCATTTGGATTACTGGAATTTCGATTCACCAATCTGTCATTAATAAATGGAAGATAATTCGGCAAATCTTGCAAATAATATATGTCCATCAACAAGTTTGTATCCAATTTGAAAATAGTCAAGGATGCAATCAATGATAAGCATCTTCCAATACTTCTGTTGATATCTCTTAATTCATAAACGGAAAACAGTGACAATTCTTTCACTGATAAAAATGAGAATAAGGTCTCCTTGCACTGAAGCAACTCATTGATCTGCTTGGAATACAGAAATCCAGCGTCCAATGCACCGGAGCTTGTAATAGATGGCAAGGCGCTTGCTGATTCGTTAAACCTAGCATAACTTGGAAGAAGTGAGATGGCCTTGGTCGATTGTGTGAGTTGCTCCTTGATAAGAGCCAACTTAACTATCCTATTATTATTTGACGTCTGCTCCAAGTACCGAATGTGTTCTTCTTTCAAAGAAAGAAGATAGATTAAATTATGCTCCAAGGAGTGACTCTTGTTGGAAAAATGAACAATGTCCAGCTTTGACGTATTCTGCATTGAAGAGTCTACCAGTATCTCCTCATCCAAAGTTAGGTTTGACTTTATCAACTTGGACAAAAGATTATACCGATGAACATAGCCATGATTCTCTGTGACAATCTTAAGCTTGCTAACCAATTCAAGCTTTTGCAAACTGTTTTCCTTCTCTGGACTATTCAAGTATGATTTGTAAACAATGGAGTCCATTGCATTGAAGCAATTGATCACAGGAATCCAACAATTATCATTTGCTTTCTCAAATTCGTGGAGGTAATAAACAAAGTCTCTCGCAAGACCAATTTGTTTCAAAATGTCCAACATCGACTTGTATGCTTCGAATAATAGATGAGTTGTTTCCCATTTCATATTATCAAAAGAATTCTTTGGAATGTTAGAGCCACATCTCTTTAATATTGAATATAATACCTTGATGGAAATCTTTGCACTTCGAAAGGCTTCGGGATAATTGATTAAACAGACATTGAGTCTAGAAGTAATGAGTTGATATCTGGCTATCAAGAGAAGATTTTGAAACTTGTCAACCAATTTTAAGTTGTTATTAGATGCAAGATCAAAATCTTGTCTTGACCTCATCACCTTTGAAATCTTGTTAAACTTTTCCTTTGCTACCAGTAAATTACCACTTTGGACGCAGTATTCAAATTGAAACAAAACCAAGTTAAGAACATCGGGAACACCGTTGATCTTAAATTTTTTCAACAAGGAATTGAGTTGGGCCAACGAGTCGGAAATCTCTTTTGGCAGTCCCAAATGCAACAATGCATTGCAAAGTTCTGATTCCAAAATCACCTGGAAATCACTCTCGATCTCTCTATTGGAACGATATAGGTTTATCAAGTAAACAACTTTTCCAAATAAACCATTATACCTCAAAAACAAGAGCAATTTTGTAAGCAATTCCGTCTCTGTGTCCTCGAATGTCCTTGAAATGATCCAATTTTCAACATTTTCAATAAGGATTAATAATTCAGTATCACTCCACTTACTGTTGATCAATTTCTGTAATGATATTGCCCACAGATATAGTTCATTTGCTGAAGCTGGCACGGCAAAGTCTATTCTATCTTCAATACCATTAACATTGTAGTAGTGGTAAATAACGTAGGGCATCAAGTCATTTCGTATTTTGAGTTCAGAAAGGATTGTATTAAGGACTGCTTTCTCTGATGGTTCAGGGAATTTTTCTACTTGTGTGAAAATGGACCTCAAAAGTGACAACTTCAATTTATCAGATAAAACGCTTTCATGGAACAATTTGGTGATAAATTCAGTAGAAGACAAACACTTAACAATTACGTAAATTGTGGTTTTGTCCAAATCAGGGATCGAGGGATAAAACTTATTATAGAACTCGAGGAAATTCAGCATCACCAGCACTGCGTCATGTGAATTGACACTAGAAAGCAGGTACGCAATCTTTTGCACTTTCGATTGCAACAACAGAAAGTTTTCATCTGTAGGTTCTTGTTCGTATATGTGAATTTCGTTATCCAATGCCATGTCCCATACCAATTTCAGGCACAGTTTGTTACCAATATTATACAATAAGTTGGAGATATTTCTTGTTCTCTTCAAATATTTTTCCCGCTTCAATATATGTGAAAATTGAATTAGTAAGGCAACTATGTCGTCGTAACTTTCGGAGGAATCTATTAAACTTTTTGTTGCCAATGTGAAGATGTCAAGGGTGGACAATATGTTGCGGGAGAGTGTGCATTGCGAAGATTCAATAAAAGATAGTATTGTTCTCATAAATGAAAGTGTAGGTTCTCTTTGTTTTATTGACTTCAAAATTTTGTCGTTGTTAATTACATCTGGAGTGACATTAAGAAGCTTCAATTGTAATTCATCAATGGATTCCGGAGCCTGAATTTCAATACATTCAATAAGTTCGTCAAGTCCCACTGGTTCTATTCGACTGATAATTTCGTTGATGATAGGGTTGCCAGATTCCTTCAAGTCCATAATGAAAGGTGCTGTCCATTTGTTAATTATAACATCGCTCGTTGGCGAGCCAGAAAATTCGCTAAGTTTCAAGTCCAAGCATACCTTAAATGTATTCAAGGAAGATGAGTTGATGGACTTCATTAATGCAGTAATAATCTTTACGAAACCAGTTAACATTTTCAAGGAATTTTTGGTGAACTTTTCTCTTAAAGATTCGTTCAAGTTAATAGACAAGTTGAACCATTTCATAAAGTTACTTTGATGAAGAAACATCCTGGAAACTTTTCCAAAGATTTCAAAATTGACAAAATGGTCCTTATTAGATGCTAGAAGCTTGATATTGGAAGACATATGCTGGAGAAGACATTGAAGTACTAGAAAGTGGAACGCCACCATTAGGCTAGCAGTCAGCGTGTCAGTCAAAGAGAATGGCACACCCGACAAAATTTCTGCCTTTTCTGATGATATTTTGGCCTCAATTACATTGTTTTTCAAGTGGTCAAAGAGTGTTGTGAGTTCTTCGAGAGCGCGTTGTGATTGCTTCGATTCTAGCAATTGGATGATAAAAACATGGTGTCTCTTGACGCAATTCAAAACTTGTTTCTGATTCTGTGGTATTATGTAGGCACACTTGAATGAATATGAGTAGAAGCTGTATGTGTAGTTGGTGTACTTCTCAGTAACGAGTTTGTTGATGTTTGCGTGGGCTGCTGATTCGATTGATTTGACCAGAGGTACACTTATATTGTGTCTTTTTGATACCAGAAGCGGATCTGCAGTCTGTGAATGGATGAATGCTAGTAGATCCAGCTCTGTAACCTCCTCCATACTTGGATCGCCACGGTGTAAAAAGATGTTGTTTTTGTTTATTTGTGGAGTGGAGTGTATGTAAATTTTTAGTCGATTGGTTTGCACATAGGCGTTATCATATGGATGAGCTACACTCTACATATCCATACACCAAACAAAGTGACAAAAAGTAAGTTCGATTGTTGGAAAGATACTTTGATTGTAATCGTTCCTATCTTTCTTTCTCTCTCTTTCTCTCTTTCTCTTTTTATGTTTTTTTTTTTTTGGGCCTACTTGTACTACATCATTTCTTAATGATCTGGTTCACTCTTTCAAATAACTTTTTGTATTCTAACGCATATTTACAGTGTAGTTTACGACTACCGAGTCTTCATGATAAACAGATCTCCTTTTTAGAAAGCTCTTTCACCTCTATCTTCAGCATCCAATTCCTCTTGCTTGAACTTTTCCTTTTCTTCCAATCTTTGCAATGCCTTTCTCTTAGCAATCACAGTCTTGGCGTTTCTTTCACCTCCGTTCTTCTTCTTACCTTGTTTATGTTCTCTCAAGGGTTCCAAGTCGTTTTGGAACTTGTTGATCCATCTCAACAAGTATCTTCTCGAAGCAACATCAATACCCAAAGCCTTCATCTGTTTGGAATTAGTACCCAAGAACTTGTTCAAGTCGCCTTCAAATGTATCGAGATGTTCGATCTGGTTACGGCCAATAAGAGTCAAGAACGTTTCTAAATCATGGACGTTCTCTTTGGTTCTTGTGGATGTGTTGGTCTTGAATGCAATTGGGGAAACGGAAAAAGCTCGTAAAGCACCGCTATTTATTATAGGAGAGCTTGGACGCACGCTCACGGCACGGACCTGGCGCAAAACAGCCTGCTTTAATGAAAACATCGTGCTTCTGTCAACGACTGTGAGTTCCAAGGTTTTAAATTTTTCATGGTAAAAAATGGTGCTTTGCGAAACGAGAAAAAAAAGGTCATGTGACACGATATGCCATATCTTCACATACAACTAGACTACAAAAGAATGGGACATTACAACGAGGTTTCGTTACTTTATGATTTCATTGAGATTTACTTACAACAAGCCCTTGTTCTTGAACTCTTGCAACAAAGAGTTACCCAATCTAGCTGGAGATGGTTCGACAACGACACCGGCGGATTGCAAAGCAGCAATCTTGGACTTGGCGTCACCCTTACCACCGGAGATGATGGCACCAGCGTGACCCATTCTTCTGCCTGGAGGAGCAGAGACACCGGCAATGAAGGAGACAACTGGCTTAGGACCTTCTGGTCTGGTCAAGTTGTATTGCTTCAAGAATTCGGAGGCTTCTTCTTCGGCAGTACCACCGATTTCACCAATTAAGATGATACCTTCGGTTTCTGGGTCGTTCAAGTACAAAGTCAATGCGTCAATGAAGTTGGTACCTGGGAATGGGTCACCACCCATACCGATGACCAAGGATTGACCCAAGCCGACGGCGGTGGTTTGGGCAACGGCTTCGTAGGTCAAGGTACCGGACTTGGAGATGATACCAACCTTACCCTTCTTGTGGATGTGGGAAGGCATGATACCGATCTTACATTGTTCTGGAGCAATCAAACCTGGACAGTTTGGACCAACCAATCTGGTCTTGGACTGGGTCTTCAAGATCTGGGAGACTCTGATCATGTCGTGTTGAGGAATACCTTCGGTGATAGCAACAGCCAACTCGATTTCGGCTTCAATGGCTTCTTCAATGGCCTTGGCGGCAATGGTAGGAGGCACAAAGATACCGGTGGCAGTAGCGCCGGCTTGCTTAATAGCGTCGGAGACCGAGGCAAAGACAGGCAAGTCCAAGTGGGTTTGACCAGCCTTCTTTGGGTTGGTACCACCAACGACCTGGGTACCGTAAGCGATGGCTTGTTCGGCGTGGAAGGTTGCTTGCTTACCGGTGAACCCTTGGTAAATAACCTTGGTGTCCTTGGTGACCTTCAAGTTCTTGATGGTGGAAGCGTAGTTTCTGGCTGGGGCGCTGGAGGCAAAGCCACGGACGAATTGTCTGTTCAACATGCTGTCTGGAAAGGAAACGGTGTGTCGTTGAAGAAATATGGGTATGCCCGGTTGAAATTTTTTTGGTGATTTTATGTTTAGCTCGGGCGGTGAGATTCCGCCGGGCACACTACTGCGGCGTGGGTGTCGGTTGCCAGGGAAAAAAGGAGGGGCATTTTTTTTTGGCATTTCACGCGCGCCTGCGCTGTGCTTGTGCCCATGCGAAACGGACACACCGGCGAGCAGGCGCGCACCACAATGCCAGCCTACCCAATCCAACGCAATCTCCTCCCAACGGTTTTTGCCGCGGATCTCTCTACAATATCTGAGGCCACTTGGTGACAGCCAGAATGTCAAAATTATACGTTACAGAGATGCATGGATATTGTCTCCTAACCTTAAGTGAAGTGGCCAATGCTACCTGACAAAAACCGGCCTTCTGGATGCAGCCAACAAAAAAAAATTGCAGTTGAACCCGTGGGGGGCCTCGGCCGGGAACAAACCGGAACCACTCCGGGGTCTCATCGTCAAAAACCTCAAATCCGGGTTCGGAAAGGTTACTCGATGGCTGTATACAGGCCGGCAGCAATGTCTTAACCAATCCATTGACAATATTCCGGTCTTTAAGAGTGAACATCAGGACCGTTGGTTGGATAGTCAAGATAATTTGAAATGTAGTGTGCCTCTCTCTCTCTCTCTCTCTCTCTCTCTCTCATAAAAGGATTTTACAATTTTACAGAAATTATTGTAGAATTGTACAAATTTCATAAAAATCTATTACAATCCCAAGCAAGTACCATTATTACCTGTATTCAGAATATAATTCTCTCAATGAATCAGTTTTTTTCCAGAATCTCTTTTATTACTGAGTCTTGTTGATTTGTATTTAATATTGAAATATCTCGTCGCAGTTTTTGGTGAGACGATTACAAGTCTGCACATTTCGACAGATTGATCTGGCCAAAACTCTTATAATCCCAAAGTGCCGAATCCTTGATTCTTGAGAAATAAGTAATTTGTAACAACAACTACTTTCCTGAACTTCAAGCCAATCCACTGAGCCAACAGTTACCGATGAATCTTTTGAAACGTATCAATTGAGAACCTTTATATCTCTATACGGAAATCCAATGGACTACATATGACTTCTATCAATTACTTGTTACTGCTCTTTCCTCTTCTCTGGATTTGCTTTGCTTTGCTTTCTTTGTGTACAATTTTACTTCATTTCTCTTTCATTCTTTACATCTGTTTCATTCTTTTTCCCTGATCTTATCTTCGACTCTCACTCCCACTCTCACTCTCACTCTTTTTTGGATATCAACACTTTGAAAATTTAAAACCACGAGCCTTCACAATCACACCATCCACATCACATCAATCGCCATGTCGTCACCGCCAGCATCATCACCTCCACCTGAGCATGACGATGGCAACGAGCCCAAGAAACAAAAGAAGGCTCCAGCCAAAAAGCCACTGGCCGAAGCATTGCAACGTAGAAAAGAAGGTAGAATAAAGGCAGCCGCCACGATTGCCCAGAATCTCAAAAAAACGGGGATTGGCCGGTTTGAGCAGCAAAACGGGTTTGGACTCACGTCCGTGAAGTCGATTCCGCTCCTCAACCAGAAGAATTACTTTACAGAATACTTGAAAAAGGACGAACAGGTCTCGTTTATTCGTAACTGGCGGCGTGAGAAGTTATTGCAACAGAAACTCAAGAAACTCAAGAGCTCTGCTCCGTCGGCTGATGATAAAGATCCCAAAAACTTTGATAATTTTGACTTGAACGATATCGAGGCCGAGATGAAGAAGAAGCCTGAAGTGGAGGAAGAAGAGGAAGAAGACGATGAAGAAATCGAAACTGAAGAAATCAGAGAAGAAAAAGCCAAAATCGGCGAAGACACTATCATTATTCATCCTGGTTCATCATACATTCGGATCGGCCGTGCTACCGATACCGTACCCAAAACCATTCCTACAGTTATTGCCGTGCCTCAACAAACCGGCGATATAGATACAACGCCACAGCCCGTAAGACTGGTGGGCGAAAATGGCGACATCACATTTGGAGAACAGTTCAGTATCCAGAAGGGAATTGTTACCAAGGACTTCAAGGCGAGAATGCGGTACTACAAGCGTCGGATCTTGCCAAACTCGCGGGAATCGGCAGCCAACTACAACAAAAAGCAGGAACCGGAAAAGATTCCTGATCACAACGATCCCTACAAGAAAGAATGGATGGATGTGAATCTGCCCGAGTTCAAGGCCAAACCGTTCTTTGTAGGTGACGATGCTCTCAAACTCCCGCTTAATCCCAAAAAGTTTGGCGGGTGGAAATTGCGGTATCCGATCGTTAACGGTAACTTCAATGACCGCAGCGACGACTATGCATCACCACAGGAGATTTTGGGTGATGTTTCCAACATCATCATTGAATCGTTGGCCACCTTGGAGATCGAAAACTTGGATAGTCTCAAGGCCATCTTGGTGATCCCTGACTTGTACGACAAGAAGTACGTGGAGACGTGGGTCGAGTTGTTGTTCAAGTTTGTTGGTTTTGGCCGTGTGGGTGTGATCCAGGAAGCGGTGGCTGCTACTTTTGGTGCCGGAGCTTCGTGTGCCTGTGTCGTTGATGTGGGTGCACAAACGACGTCCATCAGTTGTGTGGACGAAGGGATGATTATTACCGACTCAAGAGTGTTGTTAAATTACGGTGGTGACCAAGTCACCGAATGCTTTGTCAAGCTCTTGCTTGAAAGCTCGTTTCCCTACAAGAACATCGATCTCGGCAGCCGGGTTGACGACTGGGAGTTGGCCCAAAACTTAAAGCACAGCTTTGCCACGTTTCAGGATGCCGATATTGCAGTGCAATTGTACAACTTTTATAAACGGACACCGTTCGAAACCACCGAAAAGTACGAGTTCAAGGTGTTTGATGAGGTCATGTTGGCTCCGTTGGGCTTGTTTTACCCCGAAATCTTCCAGTATCCATCGTCGATCCCGTCTCTTGCCAGTTCCAATCGTAAACGCAAACTTTTGTCTTCATCATTGGACCAATACTCAAATAAATCCAACAACCCAACGTCCAGATCACAGGATAATTTGCTTGCTGGCACACCTTACTCTGATATGACGGAAGATCAGCTTTTGGTCAAGTTGAGTGAGGTCCGAGGTCTTAAACCTTCGAATGTCGCTAGCAAGAACCAGCCAGTGTTGCATGTCCCGTTGGAAAAGGCAATCATTGAAAGTATCACCAATGCTGGGCTTGCATCCGACTTGTCCAAGGTTAAAAAGCTTTACGATAATATTCTTGTTGTTGGGGGCGGTCTTTCCAAGATATCGGGTTTTGACTTGGTGCTTGCAGACCGGATCAATATCTGGAGACCGAAGTTTCTTTCGAGCAATGCGTTGGACGAGATCTTGACGTATGTTTCTGGAGAAATGAAGAAGGGAGAAGATGTCAAAAAGACAATGATTGACGAGCTCAAGGCCAAAAAACGCAAGACTCCAGAGCAACCATTGGAAGAAGTCGAACTCACTGAAGCAGAATTGGCCGAGATCGAGACGCAGTCTCTGGTTAACTTGGACTTTGATTACATTGACTCAATCAGCGACCAACAGAACTCAATGACAGTAAATATCTTGCCTCCACCACGAGAGTTTGATCCTGAAATGTTGACATGGAAAGGTGGCAGTGTCTACGGCCGTCTCAAGGTCGTGAACGAAATGTGGATCACCCAGAACGACTGGGACTTGTTGCAGAGCCGGTGTTTGTACTACAAGAGTTTGTTTAACTACTGAATTAAATAAAATAAAATAAAACAAAGAGATTTAATCAAAATTATGTATTACGTTCGAAGAGAATTAAAATTATAGAAACTCCTTTCATAGAGCACGAAAAGGTTCAGAGAGATTCTTGATTGTTTGTTTGAATGTTTGATTGTTTTGTTTTAGTAATCAAGAGAAGACCGTGGTCTTTCCTTCACTAATGCTGGTTTCATGGGCACTGAGCGTGCTGTGGATGCCTTGACGGGCGAGGGCTTTACTATCGGCGCCGGTGACTGGCGTTGGCCACTGCTGTTGCTCTTCTTGTGCTTTGACAAGTTCATGATATTCGACTTCAGCTTCACTTCGTTGTCAAAGTCCCACAATGTCTTTTTCCACTGGGATAATGTATTATGCAACTCAAATAACTTGAGTAATGACCTTTTGTTCTCCTCCTTATTAGTGCTTGGATTCGCCTGCAAGCTCTTGTACATGGCCACATACTCCCTGTACTTGATCTTAAACTTGCCGGCAAGCGAGCTATAGTACTCAAATCGCTTGGTGGCCGAGCTTCTCGCTCCAGTCGCCGGTAACTCATCTTCATTGTCCTCAGACGATGGCGACGTGTACTCGGACTTGGTCTTCTTGCTCTGTTTCTCGTCATCAGAAGAAGACGAAGAAGACGAAGAAATCTTTCTCTTGTGGCCAAGAGCCAGTGATGGAGCACGTTTGAAGCTCTTGGGCGAATCAACCAAGGGAGAACTACCGGCTGTAACTGTTCCCAATCGCTTTTCCACTGGTTTATGGTCGATCCGTGGCAGAGCAGTCTGTGACTTACGGAATGGAGCTGGAACGGGCACCGGAACTGAAGTAGGCTGTGCTGGTGCTGGTGCTGATGATGATGACGCGGCTGCGGGCGTCAATGATGGGGTCTTTTTCTTGCTTGTAGAAGATAGGAACCCGCCTCCGAGCGCCGGCTTCTTGTCGTCGTCGCTGCTGGAGTCACTAGGTTCGCAGATCTTCTTCCGCAATGGATGCGTTTCCGAGTATCCCAACCGGGTTAATGCATGGTGGATGTTTTGGATAACTAATTTTCTTTCAAAGTCTGTGTAGTGTTTCCAGACCCACGGTTTGAGGTCTTTGTACGTTTTATCCTTGAGAATGTAGCGCGGTGTAGAATTGGCAGGTTGTGGGGGAGGTTCGTTGTCGTCCGAGTCGAGAATCATGGCGTCGATGGCTTCGTCGTTCGAATCGTTATTATCAACGAACGGATCACTGGGTGCCATTTTGCGTTTAAGTTCACGTCTACGAGCACGCTCGAGTACTGGAAACCGATCGTCCTTGGTGAATGTGTTGCTGGGGTCGTATACTTGGCAGAAATCGTTGATTGCCGAGTTGAGTAACTGTTCTTGGTCCGGGGTGGTTCGGAGAGCTTGTTTGAGAGATTCCGAGGTGATTGGTCCCAATGCTACCAAGTGGAGGAACTTGGAGTTGATTCTGGCCGGGGTATCTTGCAGGACGATGTGGTAGGCGGTGGCACGGAAGTGTGGAGACGGTGATTTCGTTGGGGATCTTGTTGGAGATTGCTGTTTCAAGGGTGTCTGGCCCGGTTTTGTGGGTGAGGGATGTGCTGGTTTCGCTGCGGCGTATTCACGGGCCTTTTCCAACTCCTTGATCTTCTTGGAGTCGGTTATGACGGTGAGTTTTGATGCGACTCGGCCATTGTACTTGGAATCGGTGGTGGAGTATATGTCGAGATTGAGGTGTTCTGGAATGGCGATGCAGGGAAACACGAGCGAATCGGAGAGTTTGATGGACTGGAAAAGTTAGTAACGAAACGAAAAGAGGAGCAGGGAACGGAGAACGGGTGGGAGATTGAATTGGTACGTACGTAGTTGCCATTGGAGACGATAAGCCGTGGCGGCACGTTGGCGGCCAACAGGTTTTTTAGGTGGGCGATAGCGTCAGTATTAAGCTTGATAGAAAGAGCTATGGGAGGCTTATCCACTGATGCTGGCGGCGGTAGGTTCTGGATGTGTAGCGACATGAAGAAGAGTGGTGAGAAATAAATGGTTCATCAACTGGTGATATTTTCTGGTAATGCAAGTGCGTAAGGTAACGAATCCGGAGGTGCAAAAGTGGAGTACGTGATGGAATTACGCAGGAGACATCGAATATGCAACTGCGTGTCCGTGACCCGAATACTTTGTGGCTACATAAGGTTTTATTATTTTTAGATTACTAGAAAGTGGAAAGATGATATACTGTTTGGGGAGGGGGGGACGGTCAGTGAATATGGCCCATATAGTGTAACAAGAAATGAAAAGCAGGGCGCTATTAGTGTGAATGTATCTTACTCCCCTTTTTTTTTTTTTTTTCTTATTTATGTATATTATTATGTGTATTTCGGGTAAAGATTTCAATTACTGATCTCATGATCACTAATTGTCGCTAAATTTCTCAGACTAAATTCTTACTCATTTTTTTATCTCCAATTGGAAACGCACACAACGGGGGCCAGAAAAAAAAAAACAGAGGATTTAACCTTTAGTATGCGGAATATTTTTTCCCTGGACGGTAATCACCACGACGTTTCAGGTTCAAGTTCAGGTTCAGGTTCAGGTTGCCAAACCACAATGTTCATTGGCAGTTGCGACACCCCCACTAGCCCCACCCCTTTCCCACACAGGTTTATGGTGTAGTTTAGGAACTGAAGTTTCACCACCCGATACTGTCAGATTTTTTTTTTTTGTTTTGGTAGTGTAAGCCGATAATTACTCCTTCGCCAAATCCGGTAGCCATTTACGTGAATGCTACACAAAGACCGGCTCTCCGTAACACCAAGAAACTGAAAATCCTACAAACGGAAAAACTCTGTCCACTCAGCCACAAACGTCTTCAGCCACACATAACTCGGACACAGAAACTACCATTTCTATATAACTAAGTGAATCCCGGACTTATTCTGCATTTTGGCCACGCCCAAATTTCCATTGCTTGCAGTAGGAGGCGTAATATGCTGATTTAGAATGTCGTCCATGTATGCTCCTGTCTACCCGAAAAATGTCGTGCGGCTAGAAATATTTGTTAACAAAAGTAAGGAAAAATTATAAAAAAAAACACAAAAATTGCTTTTTTTTCTATTGCTCTGTCACTTTCTCCTCTGTGATCGTGTGCGGGTAATATGTCTCTCACTCTCGCTTTCTTTTTTAGTCCGACCCTGTCTGATGGTACCGTTATGTAAGAAAAAAAGAAAAAAAAAGGATAAAAAAAAGAGAAGTCGTGTGGTGACGATTCTGAAACGGGGGGCGTGTCCGCTTCGGAAAATGTCGCACAACCATCCCATGTCGCAGATCCCATCAGATCCTTCTATACAAACAACTACTCTATACTATTTATCATGTTGAAGTGGGTCCAATCTGGTCTTTCTGCAGTTGCAGGATTTGCTGAGCCTGAGTATGGCAGAGAAGCCATTCATCCTATCACCGATTCCATCCTCAAGGGTGACGCCGATGTTCAGCGGCAAACGACGGCGGCAGATTTCGAATGGCAGAAGCCTGGTTACACCAACGTGGAAACCCAGACGTTCTACTTCACCGATCTCAGCCAGAACATTATTGGCTTTGCCCAAATCATCTACTCCAATATTATGGGTGTTCACACTACCGCTCAGTTCACTTTCAGGTTGTTCAATACCGAGAGCAATGATGTCAAAATCTGGACGTCGACTAAGTTGGAGAACTTTAGAGCAGAAGGTGCCAATTTCTATGCGGACAACATCTCGTTCGAATTGAACCTGGACAACAACCAGTATGTCTTGAAGTCAACTGTCACCCCTGAGTCCGAAATCGATCTTGTCGTCGAGCGTCTTGTTCCGGGCGTCATCTTTGGCAAAGACGGTACCACATACTACGGTGACAACGTTGCTGAACCTTGGGGCTCTATGAGACACTTGTTCTGGCCAAGATGTACTGTCAAGGGTACGGTTAAGACTCCAACCAAGACCTTTGACCTCAATGGCTACACAATGTTTGTCATGGCTCTCCAAGGAATGAAGCCCCACCACGCCGCCAAGTCGTGGAACTTCCTTAACTTCCACTCGGAAAACTACTCGGCTGTCCAAATGGAGTTCACCACGCCTCTGTCGTATGCCAACACCAAGGTCAATATCGGAATTATTACCTCCAATGATAAAATCTTGCATGCTTCTATTAACAACGTGGTAGTTCACGAAGACCTGGTTGTTGATGAAGTCGGATGGCCTGTGCCCGGTTCCATCGCATTCAAGTACTTGGTTGATAAAAAGGAAGAAACTGCTGCCGACACCGATGTGGAGTTTGGTGTCGTCAAGGGAAATTTGGAAACTCTTGTGGAAAGGGTCGATGTCATGGCCGAAATTCCCCAGTTTGTCAAAAATATTGTCAGTGGTGTCGCCGGAGCCAAGCCATACATTTACCAATACGCTAACAAGTTTGAGATCAGTTTCTCTGACAAGGAAACTAAGCCGGAATCCGGTCTCGGTTACATTGAAGTTACGTTTATTTCCGAGTAATGAAGCTTTTTTTTAATATAGTAATGACATATAAAATCTGGTATTTCGTAACATCACAATTAGCCTGAAGGCAAGTCTGTCTGTTTACAGAGCTCCGGCAAGGTAGTAGAGCAAGGCACTGGCACCAGCAATGCCTGTCCAGAAACTAAAGAAACGACCAGGGCCCGAGACACGAACATCGCCGTCACGGTCGAACCAGACCCGACCACCGTAATTGGCCACTGATGCTTGCACCACTTGGTCTTTCTCGGCACTGAATGGAGGATATCTGGACTTCATGGTAAAATCGTTCCACAATTTTTGTTCAATTGTCGTTCTTTCGTGACTAAAGTTTCTGAACGAGTAGTATCCATGGTAAGAACCGTGACCTGAGTTACCAATACCACCAAATGGAGCGTTGCTCAAACCAACGTGCATAATGACATCGTTGATCATGGTACCTCCTGAACGAATCGAGGTCAAAATCTGGTTGATTTGCGGGTTCTTACGGGATACATGGCCACTGGTGAAGATATATTGGGCCAATGGAGTATCGTGGTGGTGCTGAACGTCACGCAATGCCTGTTTCAAGTCGGTATACGTGATAATGGGCAAAACTGGTCCAAATAACTCACCCTTCATCGTCGAGTCGTTCCAGCCGACATTATCAACCACCGTAGGAGCAATGTAACGGGTTTTAGAATCACTCTGGCCACCCACAACAACATTTCCTTCGGTTGCTTCGATGATTTTTGTCAAGTTGTCAAATGCCCGTTGATGAATAATATGCGTCATATTGGCATCATTATCGTGGTACAGTGGGAAGAATTCTTCCTTAACAATCTTGACAATTTCAGCTACCAAGCGTGCCTTGACACTTTCGTGGACCAATACGTAGTCGACAGCCACACAGGTCTGACCAGCGTTGGTGAATCTCCCCCAGGCGATTCTCCGTGCAATGACCGGAATGTCAGCCGGCTTGACGTCTTCCAAGACATAAGCAGGTGATTTACCACCCAATTCCAAGATAACAGGAGTTAAAGTCTCGGCAGCCTTCTTAGCGATGATGGTTCCCACGGTGTTATTACCGGTGTACATGATTTTGTCAAACTTCTGGTTCAAGAGTTCCGTGGTTTCAGGAATACTCCCATTGACAGCAAAGAAGACATCGCTATCAAGAGCCTGAGTCAACAACTTGGTGAACAAGCTGGCAAAACGTGGAGTCATCTCACTGGGTTTGAACACCACGGCATTCCCA
Organism: Teunomyces pallodes; assembly: GCA_030556435.1. NCBI lineage: Eukaryota > Fungi > Ascomycota > Pichiomycetes > Serinales > Debaryomycetaceae > Teunomyces > Teunomyces pallodes. The sequence continues at coordinate 304,752 of JAKTUA010000005.1, forward strand.
GCAGCCAAAGCACCTATAATGGCCGAAAGCGAGAGAAGGAATGGGTAATTGAAAGGTGAGATGATAAGCACCACGCCCAATGGGATCTTTTCCACATAAACGTTGTTGGTAGCAAGACTGAGTGGCAAGTCCTGGACCTTTTCTGGTTTGGCCCACTTGTGTAACAGCGCCATGGTGTGTACCAACTCACTGAGACCGATCGATATTTCCAAGTTCCTGGTTTCGGAAGCCACACGATGAAAATCATGCTCCAAAGCATCGGTCAAGGCATCGGCATTGTCTTTAATGACAAAGTAAATGTTTCTCAATTGGTTCAAGCGGAATTGAAGCGAGTGCGTCTTCTGTGTTTCGTGAAACGAATTGGTTAGCCGTGCCACGCCTTTAGGAATGGCTTCAAGTGGTGTGTACTCGAGTTCTGACATTCTTTTTACTTATATTCAGGTACCCTCAGCAAAATTATGGCGCCGGGACACTTACAATTTATAAACTTTGTGGGTGATAAATTCACATGCGGAGAGAGTCCCTGATTTTATATCCTCTTTCTTTTTTTTTTTTACTATTACTGGAATAGTCTTCTCTTGTCTGACTCCCCACATTTACGTAATTAGACAGATACACCTCTCGCCAAAGCATCGGCTCTTTCTTGCCACACCGTTTTGCCACTGCAACTGCACACTTGTTTGTCGTTTTCCCACGCACCTGCGCTTCTGGCAATTACTCCGCAAAGCGAGTCTGGTGCGACTTCATCTTTAAGACGCGACAAAATCACACTCCGACCGATCAAGTCTTGGAGCCCCAACTTCGCGTGCAAAAAGTGCTGTCCAGAATATACATCACCATCTTCCACCAGAGCACCAATGGCACTGATAGTTGTACCGAGATCTGATTTACGTGACACATCGACGGGTTCCAAGTCGTAGAAAACAGATCCGGTAGACAACGCACCCTGTGACAAGTTCCCACTGGCGCGAATTGAAGGATAGTATTTGCCCTTCGCCAAACCATTGACGGTAAGGTCAATAAAAAGATCGGTGTCGGAAACAGCAACAATCCGAGCCAATCCTTTGACAGGGGCCAGTTTGTCACGCTGGTCAAAGGATTCCAAAATACACACAGCAGCACTGTTTGGCTTACCAGTTCCACGAATAATCGCATCCTTTCCGGTGTTCTGGATCGCCCGTACAATCTCACTGGGAGGAAGCGTACCTTCGGTTGTGACTAAATTATTAGCTAAATCAACGTCAAATTTCGTAATCCCCTCTAATGATGTAAGTGCCTGTGACACGGAGTCAACACAGGACTGACATTCAAGCGGAACCGCAAACACAATTTCAAACGACATGGTAGTTTGATAATTACTAATACTTTCTTGATGGACTGATAATCGTTATGTGCGCAGTCACGTGAATTTGAACGAGGCTTTGGAACCTACGTCGCCTTCATGCTCCTACTTTGGCTTTCTTTTACTGACTGAACTCAATTCTAAGATGCTTAGATAATTGGACCTGACATATATGATAGCACTTCCCATATTTCACCTACCTCCACTTTTTTTTCATTCTACCCACAGTCTGTCCACCAATTTCTAATTGCAAAAAATAGGAACTGCTGATGCCCTCAGCCAGATTTGAACTGACGATCTTCTCATATCTTCTCTTACGAGTGAGATGCCTTACCAACTTGGCCATAAGGGCATTGCGTGGTATTCTTGTAGTTAATCTACGTGTCATTTTGCAACATGTATCCGGGCTCAAAATTTCGAGTACCTTCTAATTTTTTTTAAAAAACGAAAAGAATCTACTAAAAAATGCACAGAAAACGCATTTTCGAAAGGTAATAGAACTCCTTTAGCTTTAGTTCCTGTTTTAGTTTTAATTGAAACTTTCTCTTTAACCTGATTCTCAAGAATTGTGTGTATTCTTACGAAGGTTTTTAATCGAAGGGCTTTTAGGTACAGAGATACAAGGTTTATTGTTCAATATTTCAGAAAGTATACTTAAATCCTGCACAATGCGAAAGGAAACATTTATTTGCAACTAAATCTTCAAACTACTCATTCTACGACGTCCAGCGCTCTCTCCCTCCTTGGTACACACCCATGTCGATGCGTACATGTTAATTCTGTCAATTGACTCTCCACTCTTTCTGACAGCAGCAGCTTCACAAGTGAAGCCCAACTCTTCAAATGTCTTGATGTACCATGGTTCAGTCGACGCTGATCTCAACATGACACGGCCACCACTGGCCAAACACTTCTTAAGAGCACTAATCTCATTAATAGCGTCTTGTCCCTGAGGATCAAACCAATCCATGTGATCCATGATAATGGCAATTGTAATGGAGTTCTCGTTTAATCTGGCAAAAACATCATTGAGGAAGTCGGTATGTAACCGCACATTATCGAGGGGTCCACCCTTTGCTGACAATCTCTTATATCCCTTAAGAGTAAGGTAATCAGGACAGTTATCGTAAGCATACTTTCCCATTAAAGTCAAGTAATAGAAGTAGTTATCTTTGGAAATCAATGACCGCTTAATCACAGGGTCCAAAGTATCAACCACATACTTCAACACAGAACCACCCATCATCTTGGCTTGATTTGCTGGAACTCCCAAAGCTTTCCACAAAAAGATAGGGTTTCCGACAAGCAAAGTGGCCACAATGGGGTTAAACAAAGCTGGCTTTAACTTCTCATTCCAAATCTTCACTTGTTGTGAAATTGTAGTACATTCACAAAGCTGTTCAACGTACTTGGTTACCCCAAACAACGCAAACACGTATTTAGCCAATCTCAAAGCCCATCTAGTTGAACCAGTATCATACAATCCCTTTCCCTTAGGATCAAATGTCTTTTTACCTTTATCCATCCAGAATTGGAAAGCATTGGAAGACATGTGGGGCGATAACTTGTCTACTAACAAGTCAGTAAAGTTTTCAATCTTACCTTCACCAAATATTTTCCAGATATCCTGGTGACCAAGAACTCTGAAGCAAGCCAACTTCAATTCCAATAAGTGACCCTGGCAAGGATTTAAATCGACAGCGTGTATACGTTTTGGTGGGTTTGGCAAAGAGGCGTAAGATAAAATGTTGTCACCAGCAGAAGTGATTGCTAAAACAGTATCATCGGAGGTAAAGTTAAGAATATTGTGGTCTTCGCGAGGATCTTCCCAAGTAAAGGCATAAATGAATTGGTTCTTAAACTGTTCAAAGAACGGATTCATTTCATCGTAGTAAACCCGGTAAATTTCCCTCTGGTAGTAAAGAGAAGGGAATGGTAAGTTCTTTTGCAAGTTTGATAAAGCAGCTTCATGTCCCTTACTTATAGGCATACTTAAGGAAGATGACAACAGGGTTGAACTGGCATTTGGAGTAGTCAATGGGGCCAAATATGGTGATTCGGTTGCCAAACAGTTTAACCGATGTAAAATGGTATGAGACTTGGACTTGTCGCAACCAATCCAGATATAGTAAGGAATCTTACCCAATTGACGGTTATATGAGTTTAAAGACTTGATAGTACCAAACTTGTATTCCAAGTAGTTTCTTCTCGACGAGTCCAAGAACACGTTGTCGGCTTCAAACCAAGTTCTCCAGAAGTTTCTAAGAATCCAAGTGGTGTTTCTGTTGACAGAGCCACCAATAGTATTGATTCTTCCAATGGAAGTATCTGGACTCTGAATGCCAAAATCTACCGACGCAATAATACCTTGCTTATCCAACTTGGATACGGCATTATCGATAGCAGCATTAAAAGTAGGTATCATGGAAAGGGAGTAAGAGAATGTGATGAGATCAGCAAACTTGTGCTCGATTTCAAAGTCACAGGCGTCAGCAAGAACAACATGAACGTTTGTCCATCCGTTTCTTGTGCATCTGGCTCTGGCGACTTCGCACAACGAAGGAGATAAATCGATCAAGTAAACGGCTTTGAAATGGTTAGCAATAGATAAGACCTTGTCCATGTATTCAATATTGGATCCAGTTCCACCGCCAATATCGATCCAAACCAAATCCTTGGACTTTTGCAAGTGGGATACCGCCAAACGAAGACATTCCCTTCTGCCCTTCAATAAATACTCGCGAGTATTATCGTAGATATGGGCTTGGTTCTTGTAAAAATGTTCGAGCGATTGTTGCTGGTCACCTTTAGCGGACTTTCCGGTTTTCTTATGGATCAAAGGTTTAATGAAACAGGCCCATGCAAACACGAGCACCGAGTGCAAGTACTTATTTGCAACCAAACCGGTCGTGGCAATCACGACAACGGCCAAGGCATAAACAAATTTGGTTTCAGCGAAGTCCAACATATACAAAAGAGTGAATATAGGTTACTACTATATAATATAAAGGAAGATTGGGTCATTTTTATATTGTCCAGTAGACGTGTTGTGTTGTGTACGGTACCCGTAGCACACGTTGCAAAAACGTGTGTGCCTAATTGGTTTTTTTCCTCCTTTCGAATTTATTTTTTTTTGTTTGGCTGCGACTAAGCGCTTGACATATTTAGTTAAGATCCACGTTGTTATCGGAATACACAGGGCCCATGGGGCTACATTTAGCCGGAGCAATTCCTTTTGCGCTCTTTACTCTTTGTATTAATTTTCACATGCTATCTTCTAATCTTCTCAACAAATAATCAACCTCTACTTTCTTGGTCAACGGGATCACCCAGTCCTTGTATAATTTGGCAATGAGTTCCGGCTTCACTTTACTCTGCGGATTTTGGCTATAACGCATGGAAGGATCAGTTCCGTAACTTTCAGCTTTAATCACCAATCTGTCCAAAATCCGAGCCTCAACCTCAGAATTCGTAATACTTTTTTCAATTCCTTCGACGTCCTTGCGTAAAATAAGGTCCCGGTATAATTCCCGGTTGCCTTGGTACTTAGCTTCGGCGACAAATTTCCCAAAATGGATCCGTCTTGAAATTGCCTGCAATGCTTCGATGTCACACGTTGACACCGACCCCAAATTTTCTTGTTGTTCGCCATGTTTGCAACTCACCTGTGGAACAATCTCTTCAACGTAATACCGTTTGATCTCGTTATTAACATTGATTTCATCACTGTATGAGGCCAACGCTTTGGGGTAGTTTAGTGGTGGAAGCATCGAAGGTAACAACTCGTCCGGGAAAAATGGTGTCTCGTCCGGTGCTTCGTATCTCCGAATTTGGGAATGAGTCTTTTCCATCTGAATCAATGCCCAGTCCAAGAAAGAACCATCAAAGTTAGGGATGTCGAACTTGCCCTTTTCGTATACGGAAGGGGTGGTGTAAAATTGCGATCTTTCAATCAAGTCAAAAACAATCGTGTCTTCCATCCGCACAAGTGCTTCACGAATGTTGTTCAAATCAAGAACCGTTTCAGGCTTCATGAAATCCATTGTTAATCTTGGTTTCTATAATGGAAAAGTGTTTTCAGTCATATATCCTGTCGAGCGGACGATTTGAAAAGATGGAGATAGCTTATCACATGACTATTATCACATGATTATTAAGGATAAAGTTAATTAACAGGTTTAATTGATCGAATCGACCTCCTCGATATCAGAGACCGCATCCCATTGCTTAACTTTCTGTTGGGCATACCTAGTTAAGATTTTCCGGTCCTGGTCCGGGTTATCTTCCTCTTTCAGGACGTGCATATGCGAGCGTCTTGATAACAAAAACCGTTGGATGCGATCAAACCCCGATGCTCCCTCTCCGTAATTGTCATAACTGGTATTGAGATCTTTCATTGACTGGAGACTCATCAAGTTGGCCTGGCGATTGAATTCATGTGACTTATCAATTGCTAGCATTACTTGAAGTGAAAACGATAACGCCCCAATTAACACAACCCCAACAAGAATCTTGTATTTATTCTTGTTGAGTTCTTCTCTTGTTGGAGGACCACGGTTATACTTCATCCTGTAGTAGTCATCCCATGTACCTGCTTGCCAGAATTGTTCATTATTCTTAAAGTTGTAAGCTCTCCGGTGGGCATTTGCGTGTCTGAATGCATAGAAATTATGCTGGCTGAAATGTTCTTCTCCGCTAGCTGGACGCGAATATCTAAAGTTGGGGTCATCAAATTTAGTATTGGAGTATCTTCTGTAGGCAAGGCGTCTGCGGGGGTCCTTGAGGATATCGTATGCCTCTTGGATCTGGTCGAATCGAGCACGCATCATGTCCGGCAGAAGCGGTTTCCCGATAGAATCGATGGCTACTGTAGTTGTATCTGGGTGATAGATCTTAACATACTTCGAATAAGTCTGTTTGAGCTTCTGTTTCATTTCTTTTGACGAGATATTGGTTTCTGATTCCTTGATCCCAAATATCTCGTATGGCGTGGGATTTTTTGAGGTAGGCCAGGCATGAAGATCGAGTCTCTTGTGGTGATCAACTCCTTCGTGTGAGGTGGCGTATTTGCGGAACATTTGCCGCAACAATTGGCGTCTAGCGAGCAGCATGAGAAGAAAAGGTATATATTTGCAGCACCAGAATTGGATGGCCCGTTTCGGGCAATAATCTCCCCCAAAATATCTTTGTGCAGACCGTGATTTCTCACCAGTCTAATCAGTTTTGTGCAGTCTGCTACTCTACAATTACTCAGGGGTAGGTTAGGGGGGATTTGAAAGCTGAGAGGGGGTGTTTGAAAAGTGCCAAAAGATATAAGTCTCAAAACTTCTATTTTGTTACTGATACAAAAATAAGATAAATCTTTGATTTAAAGTACTGTTTGTTATGTTTTGTTTTGTTTTTTTTTTTACTTTTTGCATAATGTAGTTCATTCAATCATAAAAAGTCATGCAAGTGTCCACGGCTTCAGTTTACTTGTTGTGGATGGCTGGAGATTCAACCCGCATTTTGGTTTGAGGGTTGACAATCTCGAGTGGTTTCTTCAATCTTGGAGTATGGACGCGGGGTGACTGTAAGCCTGAAGCTGTGGTCGAGGGTGAGTGGGTGTTCTGGGGGTTTTCTTGTGATGGAGAAAACACCAGCGCGGTATAAGGGTTGAACTTTTTGGCTGTGGGGCTTGTAGAGTGATATGATTCAGGGATATCAGGACAGAACTCCATGTCATCCTCGATGTCAAATGATTTCGACAAGTAATATCTCAATCTTGGGGTATGGAACGAGTAGTTGGTGCCAACTGATGATGCTGAGCTAGTTGATGTCACCGACGTGGACAAGCTCGAAGACAAAGTCGAGCTGGAAGATCCAGGTGGTGAGATATATGCCACATTGCTATTGAATATCGGACTGGTATTTGCATTGTTAATATTACCATTACCAGCGAGGCTGGCATGGTTAATGCTGGGCGAATACTGGTAGTTATTATAAACGTATTGGTTCGACATCATAGGCTGTAGATCGGTGATATGAAATACTTTCTTTGTATAGGTCGTGCGGAGGTAGAGGTGTTCTTCAAATTATTCAACAAATAGACGGTTGCAGGGTGGAGAGTTTTCTAGATGTTCAAGGTTCGAATTTGTTGATACGAATTCCAGGATGGGGGATTTTTTGGGTGATACAGGCTGCAGATTGTTGCATTTTCCACGACTTTGGTACGGGCACGTCTTCTCTCTTTTCCCCTAAAACACATCTATACGCCTGGAAACACCAGTAAAGTCGATTCTAGGATCAACTGCTACTAAGTACTACATATCCAAAGCATAATATACCCTATATACTTTATCTTCCTTCGTTTTAAGCGCACAACGTTCTTATCAGTTTGACCCCATTCGGAGTAAAAAAAATGACCTCCTCACGTGGCTACCCTTTATCTGCGCGCGCCCCCCCTCTCCCAGCTATCAATTCATTGTTGCTGGTTTATTCTGCATAAATAGGAAATACCAGTGCCGCAATAGTTCTCTAACCTAGACTCGAATTTATTCCAATTAAGCAAACAATGCAGCATTGCATAATTTAAACAAGTAAATGTAACATAACATCTTGAGGATATGTAACTTGTGATATATTCAAATAACGTTTCGGTAATTCTGTTTTTTTGTTTCATATTTTTCGTATTAAACTTGGAACAATGCAAACTCCTCACTTTGATGAAATATTCACAACTCTAATTACCAAGGTCGATCCGCTAAACCTCCTGTTCACAATAAAACAAATACCCCTTTAATTCAATATAAACCACTTACTCCTCATTCCTCTTCCCATGTTTAATCATTCTAGGAGATGACTTTTGTCCCCTAATTTTTTTCAGCCCTTCATTGCAATCGCTTAATCGGGAAATTTGAAACAACCTACACTTTCATTTATATAAATCAAAATTACTTCAGTTACAAATCTCAAACATGTCTACATACTTTTCAACTAAAACCATTCCAATTGAATTCATCATTCCGATTTGTGACTCAAAGAAATCGTATCGTCTAATTCAACTTCCCAATGGTTTACTCTCTCTACTTATTTCTGACCCAGTCTCCTCAACGGTTGCAAGTGCAGTGTGCGTTGCCAGTGGATCTCATAATGACCCAGACAAACTTCCTGGATTAGCACATCTCTGCGAGCACGCTCTCTTTTTAGGGACAACCGAGTACCCTGGGCCAAATGCATTCAGAGAATTTATTGACATAAATGGTGGAAACTGTAATGCGTACACAACAGGTGAACAAACATGCCACTACTTCGAGATACCAGCAAATAAAACGGACAATTATAATAACCTCATTTCTACTACAGCAATTGAAATGTTTGCTACTATGTTCAAAACGCCACTACTTAAGTCAAAAGCTATCAAGAATGAAATTTATTCGGTTAACAATGAACACAACGGTAATGTCACAAATCGTAACAAGATCCTTTTCCATGCCCTTAAATTACTTGCTAATAAAAATCACGTCTTTTCACGATTTGGTACGGGGAATATAGATACATTGCTTGAATCACCTAAGCTTAATAACTCCAACTTACAGCTGGAAATTGAGACATATTTTAAATCAAATTATATTTCTGAGAAAATGACTTTGATAATAAAAGGGCCTCAATCATTGAACCAATTACAAAAAATTGCATTCGCTAATTTTGCCAACGTACCTTCTAAAACAACTATTAAAAGACATAATCTAAAGCGAGGTTCCATCAGTCATAATCGGGACTCTATTTCATCCAAAACGTCATCCATGAATTTAATTGATTTCACCTGTTCCATTTTAAAAAATTCGTATTGTCATAAAAGTCAATATAATAGAGTATTCACTAGCCAAAACCTCGGGAAATTATTGTTCATCCCAAGTGAAACCTTTTCTACTATTCGATTGTTCTTTAACATAGTACCAACGAGTTCTAATTACGATTTAGAGTTTTTTGAAAATGTTTGGTGCAATATTTTGGGTGATGAATCGAAGAACTCACTTTGCTACCAGCTTACTCAAGAAGATCTTATTTATTCATTACTTGTTTTCACTCAAGATTTGACTTCAACCGAAAAGATTCTTGCTATTGATGTAGATCTTACCACAACAGGAGCCAAGAATATGTCGTCTATCATATTGTCAATTACGAAATATGTAACGAACATTTTTAACCGAATGAAACATGATTTACCAAAATATTTGTCAAACTCACTAACGGTATCCAAGTTAAATTTTCTTTATCAACAACAAAATAATTCTAGTATGGATGAAGTGGCCGAAATTTCTCGAAGAATGCAAAAAGACTATTCCCAGATTAATTTAAAAAATATGTTGAAAGGCCACAACGATTTTGATGATAATAATATGACATATCTTGGAGATTTCAACAAGAAAACTGATCAATTTTGGAAGAAGACGACCGAACAATTTATTGAAGTAACACAGGAAGTAATGAATCCAAGTAATATGAATATTGTTATATTGCACTCTTCAGAGTCCAACATCTTACCTTTTGTAATCAAATATTCTTACAATGACTGCAGTCTGCGTACGGATCCATTCTACAACTTCCATTTCAAAGAATACTCCTTGCATATTCTGCACATTCTTCGATCTATTGCAGAAAATAATGGACCCTCCATTTATCCAATATTTTCGCAAACAATGCCTATGACCCAACTTGAACTTAATGAATTGGCTACAAAGGTGTCCACTGAAACACATAAGTACCAGGTAAAATGTATTGAAACTAAACCCCAGCTTTTAGATTTCTCTGGCTTCCATGAATTGTGGTTCAAAGAGGAATCGAGTCTTCCATTTAAGAACAGAAAAACGGTAACATTTCAAATGATTAGTTACGATTTGCCTTGTACTGCAATGAATATCATAGGAGTGGAGCTACTATGTGATATACTTGGATCAGAGTTGAAGACAAAATTTTACCACAAGGAACTAGAGGGAACTACTTGGGGTATCTACTCAAATGTATTTGTTACACCTTCTATTTATTTTACGGTCACCGGGTTGGCATTTCATTTTGAAGAATTACTTGAGGAGATGACAATATTCATCCAGGAATTTTTGAGAATAAGAGTTGCAGAGCTTAAGTATAAAGACCTTGCAAAATCCAGAATTAAAATTAGAAAACAGTACAGTGACATGCTCAAAAGCGATACAATACTTCAACTCCTTACGGGTTCTATTACTTTTTTTGAAGAGAATATTGCGGACCTAGACAGTAGAATAGAGGCCATAGAGATTATAGATCAGACTGGCCTTTATCGGATATCTCAGTCAGTGCTTGCCGGAGCTAAATACCTGAGAATTTTTATTCACGGTGACACAGATGTCCCTGGTGCATATAAAGTGTCAAAAACGTTAAACTTGCTTACCCGACATGAAAGAATTTACTTAAGTCTGTACTCCTATCATAACCCATCAAGCTATAATTGGAAAGGAAACTACTCATACACTACACTCAATGCAAATCCAAATGATCCTCTTGATTCAATTTACTATTATATCCAATTAGGTAATGACGAGTTAATGGCCAAGCTATTTGCATTTGTGATACTGGGTCAAGCTACTAATCACCTACGGATAAAAAAGCAATTAGGTTACACAGTATTAAGCGGGGTAAGAAAGAACAGAGCAACAAGTGGGATATATGTCCTTATTCAGAGTGGCGAATACTCCTCAGAAGAATTACAAATCCAAATAGATCAATTTTTGCTTGAGCTTGAACATATCATGGAACAGTATTCTGTTGCGGAATATAACCAGATAATCAGAAACTTTTTGGAAACAATGGAACACCATAAAGAAGATGGACTTCCTACGAATGTATTACTTAATGTGGCACCTTCTCAAAACAGTACAAATTTTGATTGCGACTGCAAAAATTATAAGATGCATATTGATACTTGGGAAGAAATAATAACTGGCAATTACCATTTCGAGAAAGATGAGACTGAAGATAGAAGAGTTTTGCACAATTTAACAAGAGTACAATTTTTGGATTATTTTAGAAGGAATATTTCCATTGGTTCTAGCAAAAGGTCCTCGTTAAGTCTATTGATAAAATCAAAAATGTCTCGGACTAAGATTCAATTACAAACTGTGAAAAATCATCTAAACCAATTTCTTGAACTCAAGAATCTAAGTAGCGAGCAAATCTCCAATTTTATTGAGTCGCACAATGGTGACCCTAAGTTACTTGGAAAACAACTTATTGATATATTGAACAAGGAATTTAGATTTTCATTCATCGAGGGAGCACTAGTGAAAAAAACGGTCATGAAATTAGCGACGGTGAACCAGAGAAGCCCATTGTCGCTTACAAAAGAGCGCTTTTCGAAGGAACAAGTTACTTCAAGCAAAGAATTTCACAAGCATTGTCATCTTATGAATACCTCTCGGATTCTGTTATCCTCTACTGCTTGCAAATACGAGGTTCCAGAAGAAGAAATGTTTGATGTTTTAGATTACGCATAAAAAACAATAAAAAAATAGCCCGACGCGGGAGTCGAACCCGCAACCTTTTGATACCTTATAAAGTGCGCTTTAGGTGACTTTTAAAAGTCAAACGCTCTAGCCGATTGAGCTAGCCAGGCTATTCTAGCTTACTAACTGATTTGAAAATAATAAACTGGTTTCGAGCCATTTTTTATCAAGCCTTCGACGTCTACTTTAGCTGAAACACAAAAAAATTGATATACTTTGTTTTTAATTAGTACAGTGATTTGTTAATGACTCAGTGCTTCCGTAGAAAAAAAGACTATAGGTTTTATAAAGAACAAGATTAAAAAAATAGTGACTCCGACGCGGTTCGAACGCGTGCATCTTTACGATAGTAGAACTTGAGTCTACCGCCTTAACCACTCGGCCACAGAGCCCTTACTTATGTGTTGTAGTTGTTTGGTTTATACAATACAACCTCTAACCTTTGAAGTATATAGATATATCAGTACTGTACAATGAAAGTAAAGGTACTTAAATAGCAATATTTCTCCATCTTATTTTTACTTAGTTACCACTGCAAAGGCCTATATTTTTCCGAATTTATAAACATACTGGGTTTTTGCAACAAATTGGTATCATCACGTGATCCATCACCTCATTGGCGCTTTTGATAGTTGATGATCAAACTACAACTACATGATGGAATTGAACAATTCGCCTATAATGAACGATACACAAAGTTCTCCTGGGGAGAATAGAAATGTGACCCTGACTCTACCCACGACAGATGAAGAAATACAAGCGCAGTTGAAACAGCGTGGCGAGCCGGGCACGTTATTTGGAGAAACCAGAGAAGAAAGACGTCAAAGACTAGTTAGAATTATAGAAGAAACGTTGAAGACGGATGTATTTGTGAATAATGAAGAAGAAGAAACTGAGCTGAGTGATGGTGATGGTGAAGATGAAGATGACAGTGAAGATTTCTACACTCCTGGAACTCAAGATTTGTACAACCATCGAGTAAAGATACTACACTATTCGCTAGAGATAGCCAGTAAGAGAGTCACTGCAACAAGAAATCAAGCACAGAAACAGGACTTTATTAAAATATTAAAGCATAGACGGGGAATCAACACCAGGCTCCGCCAGTATGAGTTATATGGGTCTCAACTCATTCAGGGAAACACTCGAGCGTTGTCTGTGGTGAGATTTTCGCCTGACAGTCAGTTGATAGCGTGTGGTTCATGGGACGGATCAATTTTCTTGTTAAATAGCCATGATTTAAGTACTAAGCATGCACTGATTCTGGGATATCACCAGGAAAAGACGAGTGCCATGGATTGGTACGAGCAGTTGTTATGTACGGGAGGTAATGAGGGTAATATCAACTTGTGGAGAGTTAATGAAGAGACTGAGAACAAGATGAAGCCATATTTCAGCTGGAAAGCGGCCCATGATCAGCGAATAACCAAGACGTTGTTCCATCCATCTGGGAATTACGTAGCGTCGACTTCTCTGGACCAGACTTGGAAGCTTTGGGATATCGAGCAACAGCAGTGTTTATTACAGCAGGAAGGTCACTCTCAGGAGGTCTTTGCTGCATCATTCCATGGCGATGGAAGCTTATTTGCAACCGGTGGTCTCGATGCCATAGGTAGGATATGGGATTTACGGTCTGGGAGGTCGATTGCAACGTTACAGAAACACATCAAGGGAATCTACAGTATGGACTGGTCTCCCAATGGATATCACTTAGCTACTGGAAGTGGAGACTGTAGTGTCAAGGTCTGGGATATTCGGAAGCTTGATCGATCAAGCAACGAGATATTCTCGATTCCAGCACACACGAAGCTTGTAAGTGATGTGAGATTCTTCCGTAGAACTGGACAGGATGTATTGAGCCAGCCAGTTACGGATGAAAATGATAAAAATCCAGAAGTGCTCGATTCGTCTGGGACCTTCCTCATTACGTCATCGTACGATGGTCTAGTGAATATTTGGTCTTCCGATAATTGGATCAAGATCAGATCTTTGAAAGCCCATAGCGATAAAGTGATGAGTTGTGATATCAATAGCCAAGGAACTCGACTTATTTCTAGTGGATGGGATAGATCGATCAAGATGTGGAGTATATAAAATGACTAGAATAGGTTTAGCGAGGGGGTGGGGAACAGGAAAGGTAATGGGACGCGGAGAAAATTCGAGGGGTGCATATAGACAATCTGCAAAGAAAACTTTTTTGTGCCTAAAAGGGCGAGGATATTTTTGCACCTCGCTAGTAGCGGAGTTTTTACGGCGCTAAAAAGCGGTTGAGAAATCGTTTCGTTCTAAACAACTATGAACTTGCTTAAGATATTAGACAGCACCCCTGAACCACCGATTATAGACATCCAGTTAGATAAAATAAATGACAGCGGAGACTACCATTTGGCCACGCCAATGTATGAATTTCAGAAGGAATTGACCGACCAAATTATCTCCCTTCACTACCCAGATATCTTGAAGTACTGCGAGACCAACGACACCAAACAGTTGATTGTAAAGTCACTAGAAATCTGCATCGAGAACTGTATGTTGGTCAGTACCCATCCGTATCTTTTGATCAATCATTACATGCCCAAAAACCTTTCCCAGAAGGAAATGCACCGCAAATTAGCAGAAACAAGCGGTAAATTCAACGTATTACGAGATCTTATCAACGTCATCATCCTGTCTAACCCAGGAAGACCCAAAAATGTGGGGATAGTCATGAAAAACGATGTACGGTTCTTTGACTTGACGGAAGCATTGTTATTGGGCTGCTCTGGCAACAGAACCACCAAGCGCTACGTCGGCCACAACGTACAGCGGGAATCCAAAAAGGGTAACAAGACCAACGGCAAGGCACCCAGTAACACTATTATTCACTTGATTCCTGGTGACGGCCAACTACAGAAAGATGAAGATTCCTTGGCATCAGTCCAATTCGATACTCTCATTGTGTTTGACAGTTACGTCGACACGACAACAAGTTTCTTCAACAACTTAAGAACTCAAAATCGTCGTGGTGACGCAGTTGTTATTCGTCTAGTACCGATGAAGACTATTGAACACTGCAAGATATTTTACCAGCAAGACGAAGGAAAACCAGACTGTTTATACAATCTTATTTCGTCGATTGTGTGCTTGCGAGAATTCATAGGGAACATTCCTCCTGATATATTCCCCATATACAATCAGAAGTTGACTTATTTGTCAAGCAGGTTCTTTGATGAAATTTTCCGGTCCAATGCACGTTGCAGTTTCCCAGCCTGGCCATTGCCTGACTTACCAAAAATTCCCAAGTTCACCGCCGTTGATGTAGAGAGATCTTTGTTGACAGAGGTACATTTCCATTATACTCCGTACGACTCGGCAGAACTTGCCAATGAGGAAACTAAACCGGTGAAAACCAAGAAGCGGCTGTACTACGAAATGAAACGGTTGGAGCTGGATTACGTCACCAATCCATTAAAGAACGATTTCAATAGTCTTAGCGGGATTAGAAGTGGATCACCTTCTAACAACCAAACCACTATTCTCACTCACAAATTGTTTATGCTGTTAAACAATGCATACATGGCACACTTTAAGGCTAATCAAGAATACCAAAGCCACCTTCATTTCAACGAAGAAGAAGTTCAAAAGCGTGTGGGGCGTCGTGAAGATGATATATTGCAGTCTTTGTCTAAGATAGTTGGTGATGTAGACCATGCGGAAACACGAGTGCACCTGGCGAATAATCGGACGATAAAGCTCAGTGAAGAATTAGCCACATTGACAGAAGAGAACGACAAGAGCCAGAAAAAACTACAAGAATATGCGGATACAGTTGAAGATGAGCAGAGTAAGCAATACGTTACCAACCAGCTTGAAATTTGGCAGCTACAAGATCAGATCAAGAGTCTCATTAACCAGATCAATAGTAAGAACGAGGAAAAGTTGTATATGACAAAGGAATATGAGAATTCCAAGGCATCTATTGAGGAATCTACGCGTCAGATTGAGAAAGTCGGAGAACAGATCTCTGCCAACAACGATAAATTAGACCAGTGCTTCGAAGAAGCCAAGGAGCAAGATAAGAATTTTGCTACCCCCAAACAGGAACTCATTGACAGCATTGCACAGGAGAAGAAACGGCAGGAAACCACCCAAAACAGGGTTAGGGTAGCGCTTAAGTATCTTAAGGATACTTCACATTTGAAGAAGAGGAAAGGCCGTGGTTTGACACCCAACTCGAAGTAGTTTTTATATTATTATTATTAGTAATATTATAATAAATAGATAGGCATCTCAGACTTGATAGAATCAAGTATAAGGACATTATTAATTGGACTTTCTTTTTTACTAAGAAACTGGATGACATCCTGAGCCAAAACACCACCCAAGATGGCGGCAACTGGTGAGAATTCCGTAAATGCTTGTCTTGAAATAAGCTCAAGGTATTCATCGGTTATTATAGTTGGTGAGAGGCCCAATTTTTCACTGGTTTCCAATGCCCGTTGCTTTAAAGTGGCGATATCAAGTATGTCTTCTGGGTTGTTTGGTCTCACAAAGTCAAAGAGGGTGAATATCAAAGGCACTGCTGGTGATAAACGTTTCAATTGTCTTCTGTTCAACTGGTATGGTAATTCAGTAGAAGCAAAAATGTTGGAGATGGGGACAAACTCGTCCAAGATGGTGATGGTTTCCTTTTGGGTTGCTTCATCGTATTGTACATCGGTGATGGTTTTTGAACGGTTGATCTTGGTGTTGGGTTCACGTAGCTGATTACCAGCATCCTTTTCGGCCGTGGACTCGTGATGAATCAAGTCGGTTATTATGTAGCCAAACATGCCGTGTAATCCAGTAACGTAGAGTGGAATGTTGAAGGATCTTGAGAAAGTGTTGAGTTCCAAGATTTCGGACATGTTGAGTTCCGTTGCAATGATCAAGTCGAATTGTTTGAGGTACTCAGGCGTACCCAACACTTGCTGTAACGGTGAAGTGTTTGTAGTCAAGATGACGCGGGTGTTCAATTCCTTAATCTTTTCAATGACGAGTGGTAACTTGAGCTGTCCGATACAGGCGTCATCGTTGGGCAAAAAGAACTGGGTGGCAAAGTCTTCTTCCTTCACCACCGACAGATCCACCACCTCGATCGAGTTCAAGCCTCCAAGAACCAAGTTCTTGATAATCTCAGTTCCTACACCGCCCAAGTTAATAAGTAAGACCTTGGCAGAACGTAGCCGTAACTGCGTAGCCATACCCCATAATCTGATTTGACGATCATAGAGTGCAATTTCGTCTGCGTATGTTAGTAACGTTCATCCCAAAAAATGCGCGGGTGGTGCACATACCTGCTGTTAACTCGTCCTTTGTCATGGTAGTTGACTTTTGAGATTAATTTTCAATCTTCAAGTTTATTGCCCCACCTGAAATATTTACATTTGTATATCTTCTATCTAAATTACTAATTTTTTATTTACATCTCTGGCCACCAGTCAGGTCTACATACACGAACACCGACGGTCACATCTCCAACTTCCATCTTGAAAATTTTACTTTCTTCGATATCGGCCAAATTTACCAACACGAAGCCCAAGTTATCTTGAACTGATAGAAGCTTACCACTTGAAGTCTTACGCTGGCGCACTGGCTTGTCCCCAAATGGCGAGGAACCAAATGGCAGAGGTGCTGTAGTTGTTGGTTGTGATTCAGGTTCCTTTAACGGATGAATTGTGGCCTGTGAAATATCAATGCCTTCGAGCAACTTGCTGACACTAGCGTCCTTGATCAACTCAACTTGTTCTTGTTGGTCCATTTGAGCAATGTTGTCGTCCGTAAGCTCAAAAAACTGTACTGGGTGCACTCTCTTACGAATCACTCCGTTATTAAATGTTCGTATCGTAAGTTCCTGACCCACATAGCATCCCTTTTCCAACGATAAGCCGTTGGTATAGTCTAGGTTAGTTTCAAATGGAAGTAAGGATACGTCTCGAGGTGCATCTTGGGTCTCAAACACGCCGTTGATATATCTTCTTCTGGTTATAGTTTCTTCATTAGTCTCTTTCACCGAGAATGCGTTTTGGAACCCGGTCGAAAATACCTGATTTGGACCCAATTCAGTTATTCCCAACGGTTTATCGGTAACAACCTTGAGTCCAAAATTGGGGATTCTGTTATCAAAGGCAAACCCCACAACGTGCTTTGCGGCATCCTGGCTGAAAACCACCTCATCCTGGATAAATGAGTTGGCCAGATTCAAAGCAGTTTCGGGATCCGTACTATGAAAGTACTGGCTTTGAACAATATCCAGCCACTCATCAAACTGCGCTGAATCATGGTAGTAATAATAGGAGTACAACTCTGGTTGCTTGATCGAGACTCTTGCACCCAATTTATGGATTTTTAACAACAGCAACAACTTACTGATGCTCCTAGAATCTATTTCCACCAAGAATTGGGGCTCACCAGAGGTATTGGCTCCATGGAAGGGCAGGGCATAAAGGAAACAGTCATGAACAATACGACCCTTGGAATTGAGAAACATTGAGTTTATCCCATCCCTTCCAATCGAGATATTGTTGTTGGGATCATAAATATCCTCATGCATTAACCCCCAGTTCTTGTGGATATCTATTATATTGGAGAAATCAATCTGCTTCTGGTCATTGCTGCCAATAGTGTGCTGCTTTTTCTTGACAATGTTGGGAAGGAGACGAGAAGTTACCAACCCGTTCAAGAACTTGGTGGCATCAGGTCCACTGATCAGAATCAAGTTCTTCGATATCCTACCTATGCCGCTTAAAGGTAGTGTCATAGTGAACTTTGGAGTAGCTTAGAAATCGGACTAACAAATCTAAAATGAGAGTACATCGATCTTACACGACTTACAGCAGAGTGCGGAACAAAAAAAAAAGCGGGTTAATTGTTGCAGCCATTCACGCTATATACATTATTAATGGAACTTAGAAATGTCCAATTTCCGACCAATCAGACTCTTTTGACGAGAAGTCAAGGGAGGACGAACTTGGACATAATCAAGTTCAGGATCAGGCGAAATCAGAAAGTGTGCTGGGAACTGCTCACCGCCTGAAGACCGGTCAGGACTCTGATCTCGCGAATTACTCTCCAGATTATGTGAAAGCCGTTCACGAATCCGTTCAGAAAGACTAAGCTTTTCCTTGAGATCATTTTTGAGAGAATACCTGGGCAAATTAGTAGATGAATGGTGACGGGAAGTTAAGTTGGAGTTGCTATTCATGAACGATTCGTTTCTCGAAATCTCATCCGACCGAATATCAACTTCTCCAAAATCAAAGTATCCATATCCTCCCATTAAGTCGTAATCCTCACTATTGGTACTATTGAGAGATGCTGATCTGGCCTTCATCTGTAAAGCAACATCTTCAATTTTGATTCGATCCAAAGGAATTGTGTCCAGGCCAATAGAAATCTCTACGGGATTTCTCTTTGCGGCAGTACTATCTTCGCTATTAGTCTCCTTATCAACACGAAGCTTCTGCAATTCCAATTTACGTGCTTCAGAATCACTGATACTAAGCAAAAATGTCGACTTCAGCTTTAAAATGTTCTTCATTTCATCAACGACCCGTTTGAAAGTGTCCAAGAAACGCTCAGTTTGACGATGCTTCAGGGCAACGGTAATAATCACCTTATCGGTATGGACAATGTACCCAATTCCAAAACCTTGGTCAATTGCTGGAGCAATTCCAAATAGGTGCATGGCCGGATTACCACAATTCGAAATCAATATTTCAGGCTGTGTCAACTTCTCAATCAACGGATTAGACAATAACGGAATGTCGACATTATCCATGGCGTACAAATCAGGAATCGGAGGTAAGTGCAGATTCAAGCTATTCAAGTAAGAGATTGCTTGTGGTCGCTTGATGACTTGCGCCAATGACATAAAATGTCTGTCAAATCCTTTCCCGTTCATTGCGGCCAAGTACTGTCTAGTATGATTGACACAACAATCCTCAAAAGCTTCCCATTTTTCCTGATCACTTGCATTCGTAATAAATAGTTTGACCATGTTGGCTACTTGGTCATTTTGAATTGGTATGAGCTCGGTCCGAGCATCCCTGAATTTTCTGGTGGTAATTGGCTCCAAAGTGTTCACCATCTTACCGTACAAGGTATAATTAGTGATCTGGAACGCCATTTGTAACAACGAATCGACTGACATTTTAAGCTTTTGAAGTAAGTGAGAGTCTAACTTCAAGTTAAGGACCTTATATTCGTGTTGGTTTATAATATCAGCTAATCTGGTTTCAGACAAATGAATATGATTTTGTAGTTCCGGGGTCTTATTGAACTCAAGTGGAGTAATTTCTGGTTTAATATTGTTGCCATTGGAAGAGATAAACGTCACGTTATTATCAAACAAGGTGTATTCCGAACCATTGATGTTCTTTGCCAATTTAAGGACCGAGTCGGTAAAAATGTCACTAATAAATCTCAAAATGGCTGTGCTATCCATCGAAGTTGATTCCCAGACTATTCCAGCCACTGAATTTTTGGTGATGATTAATTGAAGCTTATCATACCATCTTGAAGTACAGGACCCCACTTGAATGGTGGTTCCAGATAACAATTTTGAGGAGCCATGGGCAATAATTTCAGTTTGTTCCAGATCGGTAATGGGAGAATTCTTTGCTTCGAGAACAAGAACAAATAAAGCATCATCGATAGTTTGTAAAGTTTCTCTGTTGCTCTTTTCCAATTCCAAACGGGCAGCCTTCCAGTGTTTAAACGCCTGCGTTGTGATTGACCCAACTGAGTTGTTGATGGATGCAATCTCATCTACCTGGTCTGCCTCGTCAATGATTTCCTGCAAGATAAGGGACAACTCATGATCATTGAACCAAATTTTATGCTTCGTGTTTGACTCCTCGTAGTCATTGTCAGTAAACTCGGTGAATACTTCAAGCTTGTAAAACTGATTATTGCAGATGATCACGATGTGTCTCGAGTCATTGATATTGTTGTACCTCTTAATCGTTACATTATGGCTATGAGAATCTTCCAAGTCTGGAACCCGCGTAGTTCCGAACAAGTTTTTGTAGCACCGCATGGTGAGCGGATTACCGTTCTTTGGGGTTACGTCAGGCTTCAAGGTTCCATTCCGAAGCGTTACAATAAATTTGAGTGAGGAATTGATCAAGTTGGCTGCTCTCTGTGATTGGTTTGGTGGGTTCAATGTTTTAGCGTAGGGATCTTCTTCCAATACCAAATACGGGTTTCGAGGAAGGATATTGCCTCTCAAAGCACCGTAGATGCCGGGATTTGTTTCGTCATTGACTGAGTTCAAGTAACAGGAATGAAGAGGATTTTCGAATGCGGCTACCAAGTGTTGCTGTATCAAGTTGATCAAGTCATTGCCGACAAACTTGGCGGATTCGTCCACGAGTTCGCTGTATTCATCAACACTCAAAAGAGGTTTGAGGGCTCCAAGTAACTGGGACGTGGTGGAGGCTAGTGAGGGAACCGGCAAATGGGGTAATTTCTCCTCGTAATGGTATGTATCGTAAGTCATTTTCTGGTATGGAATAAGGAGGAATGGAGTGTGCGCTTTTATACTCGGAGTCGCGCACAAAATGTGGGGGTTGTTACGAGGGGCCCAAAAATATACGAGCCAAGAAGCCGGTGTTTAGTGCAAGGCCAAAAAACAAACGATGTACAGAAAACCTGTCCACACGCACCCAACAAAGTGCGGAAAAAAGAAAAAAAAAGAGGAAGCTCCGATACCGGGAGTTGAACCCGGGTCTGCTCGGTGAAAGCGAACCGTGCTAGCCGTTACACTATATCGGATTTTACATGTGAATGTAGGCTTAGCTTCTGCAACCAAGTTGTCAGGGCCATCGCAGCGCCGTGCCATGCGTACCTGAAGTGTTATCTGCTGGCGGGGTTTGTGAGTCAACAGCAATGCGAATTACTAATCCAAAAATATTGATCCGAGTTATGATATTTCTTCACTCGCTAGTCCTGGCGGTTACATTAATTCTGTTTTTAATTGCTCATAAAAGTAATTCATTTTCTCGGCAACAATGGCAAAGCCCAAGGTATTGGTAGTAGGATCTGGTGGTGTCGGTGCAATCTGTGCATTGTCACTCACCACTAGAGATCGTTCAGAAGTGACATTGGTGGTTCGTTCTGATTACGATAAAATCATGGCAGATGGCTTTTCCATCGATTCATGTACTTACGGCAAGATCGAAAACTGGAGACCGCACCATGTTGCCCGTAGTGTGAGTGATGCGGCAACCAATTTTGGTGAATTCGACTATATTGTCGTCACCACCAAGAACATTCCCGATGGACCTGTAACTTGTGAAGAGATCATCAAGCCTGCAGTTTCTAACAAACTGGCAATTGTGCTTATGCAAAACGGAATTGGTATTGAAGAATCGATGGTGAAGGCATACCCCAAGAATCTTATCTTGAGTGCGGTGTCTTACATTGGCTCCACCAACTATCACGGTAAAGTCGAAAACAAGGGTCCTGAGAGCATCGTTGTAGGTGACTTCCGGCCCGAGGGACAGCGCCATCCTGACTCTGAGCGCGCATTGCAGGAGTTTGTGAGCATTTACCAGAACGACAATGACTTGAACAAGGTGGTATTAAACAACGATGTCAAGCAGATCCGGTGGGAAAAGTTGTTGTACAACTCTGTCATGAATCCTATCACGACATTGGTCAACCTAGACGTCACTAGATGCCAGATTAATGGTGCCAACGACCATCTTTTCCGTCCTGCAATGCGCGAGTTGATTGCAATTGCGAAAAGCGACGGCGTTGATATCGACGAAGCCTTAATTGAGAAGTTCATCCACATCGGTGACGGGTTCTTTTACGCTCCGTCGATGTGTGTGGATGCCCGGAAGAAGCAGTTGATGGAGTTGGAGATCATTTTGGGTAATCCGCTCCGCACCGCTGACAAGAACGGTGTCGCCACTCCGATATTGCAAACGATATTCCATTTGGCAAAGTTGGTCCAGTTCCGTATCAAAGAAGATATCGGACAAGTAACTATAAAAGAAGACGATTATCGAGGCAATTCAGACGAGCTTCCACGCATTTATGCCGAAAAGCTGCAACACAACTAGACCATTTTTGTATAGACCAAACAAAATAATGATCATAATAATAAAAAAAAAAAATAGAGTTTAAAGCGCGCGAAACGGAAACTTGTATCTCGTTGGAGGGCAACATGAGCGGCATTGCATTGAAACTCACGTCGCTTCTCGTACGAACAGTGGCCAAACCTGTGGCCACCACTCTCAAGCAGCAGGCCAAGGAGCATGAAACGTTTAAGAAAGTGTGTATCTCGATCGCACAAACAGTTCATCACACCGATTTGAAGTTGCGGATGTCATTGCTAGGTGAGAAGAAGATCAAAATCCGGCCACTTAACGACACGAAGGCGGTGGAGAACGGTGCCAACTTTCTCTCGGAGTTATTTATATTCAGCGTAGCGGGCTCGCTCATCTTCTACGAGAGTTACCGGAGCAGAAAGAAGGCAAGCGACGAGCGGGATGCCTTGGCCGACGATATTTCCATTCTCCAAAACGAAATCGAATACCTCAAGAACAAATTCAAACAACTTGACGTGAAAATCGATGATTATACATTGCCTGACGGCATGCGGCCCAAGTACTTGAAGATCGAGGACTTGGCAGCCACCAAAGACCTGTCTGTAAATAAAAACGAAACCACAAAAACCATTAAGTCATAAATAGATAACAAAATAATCATTTATTAAAAACACAACAAAATTATAGTACATAATGGAAAACATCTACAGAATACATCTAATTGAGCTCGCTTTCTCAGCTCACTCAATTCTTGTTGATGCTACCCTTTTTTTCCACCTTCAAGAGCAAGGCCTTGTTGATGTGTGGCAAAACACCACCGTAGGCGATGGTGGCCTTAATCAAGTTATCCAATTCTTCGTCACCTCTGATCGCCAACTGCAAGTGTCTAGGAGTAATTCTCTTAACTTTCAAGTCCTTAGCAGCGTTACCGGCCAATTCCAATACTTCGGCTGTCAAGTACTCCAAAACCGCAGTCAAGTAGATGGCCGACTTGGACCCAACCCGAATCTTGTTTTGCGCGGTTCTCTTCAAATATCTCTTAATTCTTCCCACTGGGAACTGCAACCCGGCTCTAGCAGAGTGCGATGTCGATGACTTGGCTACTTCCGAGGATTTACCTTTTCCTCCATGTACTTTTCCCTTTCCTGACATTTTGCTAAAAGAAAGTAGTGTTGTTTTGTTTATATTACAGACAAACCAAAACAAATAATGTGACACTCGCAACAAGAAAAAAAAAAAAAGAACTATTAGAAGGCGCGCCGCCGTCGCCGCCGTGGTGGGGTGTGTTTACCCGGACATCACGCGTTCACCACACTGTAGCCACCGAGTCGCTCAATCATTGCCTCTATGTCGGCGCGCGATTTCTGGAGCTCGGTGTTAATCGAATCAAAGTTTTGGTATCCCTTTAACAACTTCAACAAGTTGGTGATATCGCGTTCTTCTTGCTTCTTTTCACTATCCTCCTCGGAATCGGTTTCATTCTCGGAATCGGACTGCTCTTCTTCTTCCTCGTCCTCGTCCTCCTCTTCTTCGTCTTCCTCTTCTTCTGTCAGCTCACTCTCAATTGACGATTCGTCCAGCTCCCGCACTAATTTGTGTCGAATATCCAGTGGATCTTGATGTGTAAAGCTGACTTTCCTGCCTCCTGTCTTAAGTGTACGTTCATTCACACGAGTTTTTAATAGCTTGTTATCTTCGATGCGTACTTGCCGAGTGCTCTTGCGGTTGCGTACTGACTCCACAAGATCGCGATATTCGGCTGCATCATCACTTTCCACTGCCCGCACAATTGAATGAAGTATCGGATACGAATGTACACGGTAAATTATCCCTCTCATGATGCCAAAGTTGATGAAACGCCGGATATCGATGTTGTTCAACAGCTTGCGGTGCTGGACGTACCATTCCTTGACACTCTGGCCCTGATTCAACAGCCGGTACAAGTAAAAAAGTGTCGTCTTTGACGGCACCACCACGACTCCATGACCAGCAGCAGGCGTAGCTGAGTTGGTGCGTTTCACCATGTAAGACAGTTGTTTGCTCAACGGCGAGATCGACCCTCTTGTCGTTACATACAGCAGCATTGGATTTGTGATCTTACGTCCCACGGGCGATTGCTGCGAAAACGGCGAGTTTGGTGCCGGTGTATGGTACGAAGTAGGTGTCGTTGCCGCTGAATCAAACGTACGGTCACTGGTGACCACATACGCCTGGCACTCTTCGGCCATTTGGTCACCAGACTTGAGAAAGCTTCCGATAAGGTTTGTTGGAGCGTAGATATTGCTGAACTGAAAGATATCGCTGATCTCAATACATTTGTAGTGCATCAAGTGCTGGATACACTGCTTCGTTAACAAATAGTTAGCATTGGCCAACTGACTGATGCGTTTGATCGAGTTTATACCGTTGATAAACGGCAAGATCTTGATCATGGTTGGATCCCAGTTGACATCGACCAATGCATTGAGTTTCACGGTGGCCACGGGAACCTGGTATGCTTTTATGTTAATTGGAGGTGGCAAGATAGGAAAGAGTTTGATATCGACCGAATTGGCGCTGTCAAGCGGAATACAGCATTCGGAATAATTATTCAAGTCCTGGTAGATCTGATGTATAAGCGATTCAATTGATGAAAGCGTAATCTTCTTTGTCCTGGTATGACCTGGGGTATTCAAGTTATTGTGGACATCTTCCAAAGCAGACTTGTACCTGATACTTGCGAGACCAAAGCTCGGTTTCCGGTTTAAGGCAACCCGGTTGAAGTAATCCTCGCTGTAGAACGAGTTGTCCTTATCTAACTTGCTTAGAAGAAAGCTCTGCTCCTCCAAAACCTGGAACATTTTTCCCATCCGCTTAATAGCCAATTCGTATGGCGTTACTTCACCCAAATCGTATGGGAATACGAAGCAGAAATTGAAATTGAAGGAGTTTCTCGAATAGTTTGAGTTCTCAATGTTCACAGGGTATCCAACAACCTTGAACTTATCGATCTTAAATGAAAGAAGCTTGTTGCAGAGCTGTGGCTTGGGAATGATATAGTTTTTGACGGTGTCGAAGTTGAAGAGCGAGCGGCTATCATCGTACTCATCATCACTTCCTGGAGCCACCGTCGCTATTGAGCCCTCAGGTACTTGGTGTACAATCTTTGTACCTTCTGTGGGATGAAAAACGGCATAAAAGATGGCAAGGATCGGTATAAAACCGTCCGATGTCTCCATGGATAACGATAAGATTTGAGTAATTCAGAAAATGGTTTGAATCACACACTAGAAAGACTATAATAGTGCCGGCGCTCAGAATTGAACCAAGCACCAGAATAATTTCCACGACCACTATGCCAGAGAAGAAAATTTGATGGCTGTTGCTACTACTTGGTGCGGCGCCGCAGACACACGCCGCAGGCCACCAAAATTGCACATTTGTGACGCCAAGATGGCCAGAGCAATCGGCCAGGGTCTGAGCCGAGATTCACGTGATATAAATACTGTAAACTCGAGGCGCTGGATGGGTTTCTAGTAAGAATGATTGATTTTATCTTCTTTCTCGTTGGAGGTATGTACGCTACTTACGATGTATGAGGCTAACTAACCTCTAGTCAAGGAAGTGAACAGGCCATTGGGCGATGTCGGTCTGGTTCCATGCTATTGCGGCAACTGTCACAACCAATCAGCCCATCCCATGCGTTCTAGCAATTGGGTTACGTTATTCTTTATCCCGGTGATTCCCTTCTACTTCACCAAGAAATTGAAGTGCTCGATCTGTGGAGCTTCGGGAAAGTTACCTCCTGAAGCCATCCAACGGCTAAAAGACGGCCAGCCGGTGGCTATAGCGTAGTAAAAATATACGATTATTTGGTGGATGATGTAGGAGCGGGAGGAGGCGGCGGTGGTGGGCCTGGAGGCGGCGGTGGTGGGCCTGGATGTGCTACCAGCGGAGGAGGTGGAGGTGCCACCACTGGAGGTGGTGCTGGAGGTGGTACAGCAACTGGTGGAGGAGGCATCGTAGGTGGAGGAGGCATTGTAGATGGAATAGTTGGTGGTGGAGGTGCCATTGTGGGCGGCACAAGTGTCGGAGGAGGTGCTGGAACGGCTGGCTTTGATGCTGCTGGTCCCTGGCTCCATGGAGGCAACGGATCCGATCGTGGTTTCTTCCACGGTGACATCTCATTCCGTGGCTCGTATGAATCAGCACGTTTCTCTTTCTGCAAACAGTCACGAGCAAAATGACCAACCTTGCCACAGATATTACACACAATCAGAGAGATATCAGGACCCCGACGACTATTACGCTTATGGGCTTCAGGGTCATAGGGCTTGGTTTCACGTAATGTCCCGTTAAGAATCGCCAATTCTCTCAATTGTCCCCTCTTCAAATCGTTTTGGCCCACCGGTGACGATATAGCCTTTTCAATCACTTCATTGGTAAGCTTGATAGCCTTTTCAATCGCTCCCTGGGTGTCAGCAGTGATTAGAACGTGTAGGTCATCGGCATTCGAGTTGAGAGTCGGATTCAAAAACGAAGCTGATCCTGGCAGCTCATCATCACCGCCACCGGTAGATTTCCCGTCCTTGACGGACCCTTTCCCACGAATTGCCAACTTAGCGCCACTTTCTTCTTGTAATTGACGTAAAGTGTTACCACGAGGCCCTAATAAGAGCCCAACAAAGTTGATATCGGGGTAATCCTTGACGGGAATATACAACTTTTCGGATGTCTTCGTTGGTTTGTGGTAGTCACTGGGTGGAAAGTAACCAACAATGTGGTTCACAGCCTCGTCCACAAGAAATACCCGTTCTTTCTCGAGCTCGGTTTGCGTCCGCACCTCGCGTGTGTTGGTTCTATTCCCGTAGTTATCGTATTTTGGTGGTGGCGATGGATCGCGGCGATAGTTTGGGTTTGCTTCAAGGTTACCTGATGGCAAGAGACTAAGAAGCGGTTTATGTTGGAGCTGTGATGTTCGTAAAAGGTGGGAGATTTCCTCAACACGAAAATACTGTTGGTACGACTCAAGCTGTTCTTGGGTCAAATGGCCCGTGATAATCGTATCTAACTTGGTGGATCCAAATGTCTTATAACGTGAAGCCCCACTATTACCCCATTTGGTCGAATTGTCCGGTCCTGGCCGGCCCCGACGATCATCTCGAAACGACATGGTAGTGCGATGAGTTTTTCAATACTCGTTTTTGCGCCCACCAACATTTAATCTGTTCTATATTACATTTACTACTTCTATGCCATATCTCTATAATCAACATCTTCTCCCTTCTTCTCTTCTCTCTTTCTATGCTTCTTCGTTTCTTTCTTCTTGTTTTTCTTTTTCTTTCTCTTTCTTTTAATTACTTGCTTCTGGTGAATCGCACCACCGATAATACTTCCCATCCGGCCTTGCGATGTATCACCGTCTCCAGACTCCATCCCCGGCGTATCATTTCAGCAACAACTTCATCAGGCTTGTTTCTGGCACAAAATAGTATATATGCTGCTCCAGACTCGCTTAATATCGTGTCCAAATTGTCTAGCACCTTCCAGGTAGTCTCCATTCCGTCAGTGCCACCCAAGAGCGCAAGATCAAGCCACGTAGGATCGTCCACAGTTGACGGTACTTGAGGCACTTCGGCTGCAGGCACATATGGCGGATTGAATACGAGAATATCGACAGTTCCAGGCACGATTGCCGATGTCAAGTCCATTTGCATCGAATCAACACCGTTTTTGCCCGGATTTGCTTGAAATGTCTTTACAACAGCTTTACAGGCATGTGGATTGATATCGGTGGTAATGTACACTGCGTTTGGTAAGACGTGCTGCTGGATGAAGCTCGAAACGATCCCTGAACCGGTTCCTATTTCCGTGACTACTGCTGGATGCGTGGAAAACTGGCGTTGTAGATACAGCAACTGGTCTTCAAAACAGTCGAGAAGAAGAAACGAATCTTCTGCGGGTTCGTAGACGTTTTCGTCTAACCCAGAAACGATGGGTGTTGTTAGCATATAGAGTAGTGGGAAGTTTGTCTGACGCGAAAAAGTGAAGATTTAAAAAACCCCAACTCATTACAAATGCAAGTGAAAGTCAAGACTTTGACAGGTAGAGATATCGTGGTGGATGTTGACCGTCAGGACCCGATCATCAGGATCAAGGAGATGATGGAGGAAAAGGAAGGGATTCCTCCTTCCCAACAACGGTTGATTTTCAACGGTTCCCAGTTGGACGATACTAAATCCGTCGAGGAAAGTGGCATTGTTGCTGGCTCTTCGTTACATCTAGTTTTGACCTTACGGGGTGGTGCTTTATAATACAGTCACTATATAAATACATGAGTTATGTCTTGATTGCTTTATTCGTTCTCATTTTGCTTTGCCCATTGCTTAGCCTTGGCCAAGAAGGCGCTAAGGGCCGGTGGTGCAACCAGTACGACTTCGTCCTCGGGATACATGTAGTCCAAGTACTCTTCTTCAATATTGTTCACTGTCTTTCTCTTTTTCACAATAGTAGGCATCTTCTTTTCAACAGAAGCCACTGATTCAGCAGTGCCATGCGCCTGTTCGTAACTCTTCCATGCTTCCAAGATTACTAAGCGTTCGTCTTTGACATCCTGCTGCTTGAAATATGCCAATGCTTCACCAAATATCTCTCTGGTCGTCCTGCGGTGTTCTTCATTTAAACTAAATTCAAAGTCTTGTTCCTCACTTTCATTAAACACCTGAAGCTGCTCGGGGGTCGGAATGGCTGACTCAAATAACGCAAACGAGATCCAAACCTTGGCACTATGGACCTTGGAGAGCAATTGTCGATACAATTGCCTTGCTTCGTCGTACATCATCTCATCTTTAAGATAATTTATAAACGAAACCCAAATGTTTTCGGCAGGTACAAGTTTCTGTGAAAGTTCGTCGGTTTCAATAAGTCTGAGTCCCAAACGATACATTGACACGCACCTTTCGGTTTCCTCTAACAGCTTTTCAAACTCAATGTATGCCAAAAGCACCGAAACTGCACTCAAGTCCAGGCTTTTGCCAACAAGCGAAAGCTCAAGCCATTTCTCATACAACTTTCTTACCCGCTCCCACTCCCCAATTCTTTGCTCAAACGCAATGTAGTACCGGAAAACTTTGCCCTTGGGTCCATTGTGTCCCGTTTGGCCAATTGCACGTCCCAATATCCGTCTTGCAGAACCCAAATCTTGGGTCTGTCTGAGTTCAAACTCGGCACACATCACCCATACCTTTCCAAAAGTTAATTGCTTATGTGGAGTCATAGCAATACATCGGTTCCAGGCATCTCTTGCTTTTTCAATGTCCCTGACATCGTACTCAAGCCACAACGCATACCGAATCCAAAGGAATATGTATCGTCTCCACTTGAGCGACTTGTATGTGTCCTGTGGTTGGTGGGAGATTGCTTGTTCAAAC
This sequence comes from Teunomyces pallodes, assembly GCA_030556435.1. Taxonomy (NCBI): domain Eukaryota; kingdom Fungi; phylum Ascomycota; class Pichiomycetes; order Serinales; family Debaryomycetaceae; genus Teunomyces; species Teunomyces pallodes. The sequence goes on from JAKTUA010000005.1 coordinate 335,101, forward strand.
GTGCTTTGTATGTCTTCCAGATTCCCATCCATAACCAAGTTAATGTATGCCCACCATGCATCAAAATCGTCGGGTGTTTTCTGTAATTCGACTTGGTACTGTGCCTTTCTCTTTTGGATGATACTCGACTCGATGGTATCTTTTGTGCCATAATTCTTTTCAAAATCGGTGAATGCACCATGAACTTTCGACCGCTGTTCGTTCAGAAGTACAATCTTGCTGTTACTATCGAGTAAAAGATTGTAGATGGCTCGGGCACGTTCGTATTCCTGTTGTGATACTTCCCAGTCAGCCCATCTTGAGACAATTAGGGATAATTTGGCGTCCTCCTTGAGTGATTTAGTCGATAACATCGTATCCACCGCTAATTCAAACGTGTAGCGGATCTGGGCTACATCCTTTCCCTGTAATTCTATCTCAATCCATTTCATCCAAGTCTCGCCTGAAGGATCAACGATGCAGAACCGTTTGAATATCGCTCTTATATTATCGTATTCGCCGTATCGCCTTTCAAAATTAATGTAGGCATCCCATGCACTGCTGTCTGGGTGCCATGTAAGCCATCTTTCAAAGATTGTTCGTACCATGACATAGTTTTTAAGGGTTTCTTCGGTCTGCACGTACAAAAACCAGAGCTTGTTGACTCGAGGAAGTGTGGTGGTGGCACGGTCAAACAAGTTCCGTGCATGGTTGATATTCTTGTGGGCAAGTTCAAACTGGATATACTGAACCCAAAACGGTATGTGCTGGACATTGACATCGAGGGCCCGTTCATACACGGATCTTGTTCTGGCATAGTCATGATTGTGTTCCGCTTCCCACTTGGCATAACGGAGCCATTGTCCAAAGTTAAGTCGGTTTTTATTGAGTTGTTGTTCGTATTCTCTGCGCTTGGTTAGTTGGTACAGTCTTAACTCATCGAGGTCCTGGATGGTTTGCATAGACTTCTCCAAGGGCTTCTCCTTGTTGAGAAATGCATCTTGCAAGATCTGTTCACTGGTGATTTGTCCTTCCATGGTATGAAGAGCAAAAATTACACTAGGTTCAAGGTTATAGTCATCAATTAGTCGTCGTTGATATAAATAAAGTGAAATCTAAATAATCAAAAAAATATTGCCTTCAGCCAGATTCGAACTGACGATCTCCTCATTACTAGTGAGGTGCCTTACCAACTTGGCCATAAAGGCTTAACTTGAAAGAACAATAGAACGATATAAACTCAAAGAAGTGACTGTAACGTATTATGCATAATATGTATACTATTAGTGTTGCTAGTGGTCAAATACCCTATCCATTAGCTGTATCATCTTTGTCATTGATCTCTTTTCTACTGTATCTCTCAAATTTTATTTGTTCTCTGTTGTTCTCACAATCGTACCAAATCAGAAAAAAAATCGATGCGATGAGTTTTTCACCTCATCATACAAATGGGTAAAGCTCCAAACAAGAAGTTCACCACCAACGCTGCTCCAGGGACAAGTACCGTCTCTGCTGAAAAGCACATGAACTCGGTGTTCAAATTCAACACCAATTTGGGTCAGCACATCTTGAAGAATCCGTTGGTCGCTCAAGGAATTGTGGACAAGGCAGGAATCAAGCCGCTGGATATCGTGTTAGAAGTCGGTCCCGGTACTGGTAACTTGACTGTCCGTATTCTTGAACAGGCAAGAAAGGTTGTTGCTGTGGAAATGGACCCTAGAATGGCCGCTGAATTGACCAAGAGAGTCCATGGAACTCCTCAAGAAAAGAAGTTGGAGATCTTGCTTGGAGACTTTATGAAAACTGATTTGCCCTACTTTGACGTGTGTATCTCCAATACTCCATACCAAATTTCTTCTCCATTGGTGTTTAAACTTTTGAACCAGCCAAGACCTCCAAGAGTATCCATTTTGATGTTCCAAAGAGAATTTGCCTTGCGGTTATTGGCTCGTCCTGGCGATGCCTTATACTGCAGACTTTCTGCTAACGTGCAGATGTGGGCCAATGTCACACACATCATGAAGGTGGGTAAGAACAACTTCCGTCCTCCACCACAAGTTGAATCCTCGGTGGTCAGAATAGAAGTTAAGACTCCTCGTCCAAATATTGATTTTAATGAATGGGATGGTCTCTTGCGTATTGTCTTTGTGAGAAAGAACAAGACAATTGCTGCTGGCTTCAAGTCCAATAACGTGTTGGAGATCTTAGAAAAGAACTACAAGACTTTCTTAGCCACAAGCGGTGGTGACGATGCCATGATGGTTGACGACAGAGCTTCGATGACTGACGTCATTAAGGCCAAGATTGATGAGGTATTAAACCAGACCGGGTTTGCTGACAAGAGAGCCTCGAAGTTGGACCAGACCGACTTTTTGAAATTGTTGTACGCCTTCCACCAAGTCGGAATCCACTTTGCATAATTCATTTCCCTCTGTACACTAGATAATCTATTAATGGAATAAAATAAAATAAACCTATATCTATCTTCTCTTGGTGTTCTTGGATTGATCCTTCTCGATCACTTCACCAACACCACCCATCTCTTCCAAGTTATCTTCAGCAATACTAACTTGTTCTCTTCTTTCCCAGAATCTGTCTTCACACAAGTCAAAGGCAGCCTTCTTCAAGTACTTACCTCTAGCCTCACGATTGCTTGAAATAGACCATTCCAAGAAATTTGCCCCAGTACGAACATAGAAAGCACGTAACGATTCAAACGGCTTGGGGTGTGGCAACCACGGTCTTGGATCAGGAATTTCGTCCTCATCTTCCTCTGGCTCCTCTTCTTCTTCTGGTTCTTCTTCTTCGACTTCGAGCTTATTGTCAGTTTCTTCATCACCTTCTTCATCACCTTCTTCATCGTCATCTTCTTCATCCTCATCATAAAATTCGTCATCTGAGTTCTCAACTTCCTTGTCAAGCTCGCTCAAGTCTTCCCATAACACCTTGACACCGTCCAATTTACCCAAATCAATGGCATATAACGAATCTAAATTGTATTCTTGTTCGCCTCTCTCAAAAACACCACCAAAAATATACAAGGTATCGTCAACAACGCAGGTGGTGGCATTAAAACGTGGGTGAGGTAACTGATTCATTACTGGGAATTCAACTGTGTTGTTCTCTTCTTCCTCATGCTCTTCAAGCTGTCTCAATCTCTCGATCTGAGACAATTCACCCTCATCCTCTTCATCTTCATCATTCAACTTGGCCTTGGCCAAAATAGAATTCAAAATATCTTCCAAATCTTCATCTCTCGTCTTGGTTTCTTTGACCTGTTGCTGCTTTTTCCTCTGCGGTTTCAAGGAGAGATTGTACCATCTATTGGTATCAATCTGGTATGAGTATAAGTTGTTGTAGAATTCAGATTCAATCTGTTCCTCACTTTCCTCGTAATCGTACACTCCTCCAAATAAGATTCCTCTGTTCTTGTGGTAGACCAAAGAACAACCAACCCTTGGTGATGGGTTGAAACCCTGTTTACGTCTTCTTTCAAACCGAATACCCTTTGGATCAGACTTCATCTTCAAAAACCAGCAGTCGTTCAAAACTTTACCCTTTTGTAAACCCTTCTTGGCCTTTACCTTACAGTATCCACCGTAAATCACAGCACCATCAGCACATGGAAGAAGAGAGTGACCTGATCTTGCATCAGGAATAGGATGGTTTGGAGGGAACTCCACCTGTTCCCACTTGTACGTTGTAATATCAAACAACCAAATGTCGTTCAAGTAGGTTGACGTGGAACCCAAATCACGGAACCCTCCACTCAAAATGATGTAATTCTTCCACACAGTAAGTCTGTGGCCCGATCTGGCAGACGGACCTCTCTTCTGGTCAATCTTGGTCCATTCTTTGGTGTCGGCATCCAAAATCCAAGTGTCGCCGTAATGGTAGAACGTCGACTGTTTGGGCGAAGAAAATTCACCACCAAACATCAAGATAATTCCTGAAGGATGAGCACACATAGCATGAGACGAACGTGGCAATGGGGAGTTTTTCGAAGAAATCTTTCTCCAGGTATTGTTGTCAATTGTGTACACGAACAAGTCATTGTAGAAATGAGATACATTACCCTCAGTAGCTTCACCACCAAAAAGAACCAATTCTCTTTTTCCGTGAATAGGATTGGCCACCATACTTGGATTCAATCTCTTTGATGGTCTACCAGTCACAGAGATATTGACAGCTTGGAACTGTTCTTGTTCACGAGCAAACTGCTCCAAGATCTGATCTATGTCTTGCTCCTCTTCTTCTTCGTCACCTTGCTTCTTGGCAAGTTTCTTATTTTTGGCTTCAGCTTTGCCTTCATTCTTTTTCTGCTTTTCAGCAGCTCTTGCCTTCTTGGCTTCCTTGGACTTCTTATCCTTTTTAGCCATCTGTAAACGTTTCTTGCAACTTTTCACCAACTATTTTTTTTTTTTTGATACTGTGGGTTCCAGAAAAGAGATGCGACTTTTTTAAAGGGAATCAGGTTCCATCTTTCCTTCTGTTATATGGCGATATGGAAACTTGATGCGTCTTCAATAGCATTACTACAATCACAAGTATCAATAACTACTTTTAGTGATGCTGTCAGGGAACTTTTGTACAATTCAATTGACGCAAATGCATCTGAGATAGAAATCCGACTCGATTATGAATCCCTAAGTATATTTATCAGAGATAATGGTACGGGAATCCTGCCTAGAGATCTAGCGTTGGTTGGCTCATCTTATCATACTTCTAAATTGACCACTGCGGATCAGTTGGATGCCATAAAGACTTACGGTTATAGAGGAATGGCACTAAACGCTCTAAAAACCACCTCCAAAGTCACAATCGTTACTAAAACAGATGGTATGGATACATATATATCCAACTACGAAGGTATTAATATCCTTGACACCACAAGTCAGCCCATTTATAACTATTTTCACATTGACCCATTCAATAATACTGGAACGATAGTGATAATCACAAACTTCTTAGCATCTTTACCAGTGAGACGACAGTTGTTGAAAAATGCATCAAACGGTAAAATTGAAGAAGAATTAAGAGATATTGTATTAAAAGTTATGATCAAGAACCCTCTCCTTCAATTCAAATTGTCAAAGATAGACCATAATAACGATTGCTTGTTCAATATAATGGATATTCCTAAGAGCACCGTTCCGATACATTTGAGCAATCCGGAGAAGTACGCTACCATAATGCGAGCGGTGTTTGGAGGAATGATACTACCCTCAATTAAACCAGTGGATGTGACTGAAAGTTCATTCACTGCCACAGGATTTGTTGGTATTATCCCACATCTGTCAAGGAGATACCAGTTTCTCTTCATTAATGGCAAATCTGTTACTGAATCCAACGAAATTGAGAAAATTGCTAACTATAGACCTTGGATTGAGAAGGATGTTACCCAACAAACAAACTTATCTCCAAGCAAATCAATCAAAAGATATCCTATTTATGTTTTGAATTTAATCACTACTGTACCAGGTGATAAGTTTCCTAAGTCATCCAAGTATCCCAAATTTTACGAATTTTTGCATACTTTGTTTCATAGCCCTTCTTCAGTAAACCTGAGCTTGAACAAAATTCCAAGTCTCTCTTCAAAATCACCAAAGAAAAGAAGAATTGGTGATGAAATTGTTATCCGATCGAAATTTCCAACAAAGTCATTATTTAGTGAAGACACTGAAACATATAAACGTTCTCTTTCAAAAGACGAACTAATTCTTGACAACTATCGCATCATTCGTCAAATAGACAAGAAATTTATATTAATGAAACTAAATTCCACTATCGTTGTTTTAGATCAACATGCCTGTGATGAAAGGATTCGTTATGAAGCCTTATTAAAGGAATTTTTATCTAGCATTCCAGATCCAAATATTAATTTGCAACTTAAATTGGTGGAATCAGTTGAATTCACTGTCTCAGATATTGAGAAGAATTATTTTGCCAAGTATAGTAAAAACCTTTGTTGTTTTGGTATCAAGTATACAATTCTGGAGAACAGCGTTATTGTTACTCATTTACCGCATATCATAATTGAACTTACAAATCCATCTGGATTAAAAGCATGCTTATTGCAACATTTTAACAACTTACAATCAGGTATAGCGCAAGCCGACTTTGACATAAAAGAATCAGTTTGGTTTACAAATATTCACAACCTACCGCAAGTAATAGTGGATAAGTTGAAATCCAAAGCATGTCGTAATGCTATTATGTTTGGAGATGAACTTTCTTTCGATGAAATGGTGAAGTTAGTACAAGGGTTACGAGAATGCTTTTTACCCTTTCAATGTGCACATGGCAGACCCTCAATAGTACCGTTAGTTGACATTATTAGTAATTAATCAAAAATTAATAAGGATCAAAATCAAAAAATGGACGAGTCCGGAGTCGAACCGGAGACCTTTCGCATGCTAAGCGAACGCGCTACCAACTACGCCACACGCCCTCTTTATATAAGGAAGTATGTGAGAATAACTCACATTGACATATTTGACATGTAGACATCCTCGCAAGACCTCACCATACCTCCAAACCTCAAAAATGGCTTTTGTTCAAATGCTGCAAGGTTGCAAAATTAAAAAAAATCCTATTGAATCATAATTCAAGAATGACAACGGTTCGCTGTTATACATTACCAGTTTGAAGAGAAGTAAAATTTCTTTGTACATCATTATTTGATGTAAGGGTTTAAAAATTGAAACAGCAAAAATGGAATTCTTTGAATATTTATCGAATTGTTGAAAATATACTTACTGTATTCTGAAAACAATAGCCTTTCCATGAATAAGTCTGTGTCTTAACAAATGGAAACCGTCCTTGAATGATTCCAATCCTGGCTTCAAAGAGCGAATTCTTGCCGTCTTAAGTTGTCCAATATACTGTGGAAGTACCTTAGCCATGAAGTGGTCATAGTTATCAGTTATCAGTTGGGTGCTTTCGAATTTGGCAGGGCCGATTTCAGCATCTCTTCCACCAACCACGTAGGCAAGAGTTTGAGTAAATGAGACGTTTCTGCCTGCATTCTTTTTAATTTGAGCTTCGGTTACTTGATTCAAGTGGAACAAGCAGTCAACACTAACATTTTCAGTACCTTCGGTAGAATCGTAGGTTTGCTGCAAAGTTTGGACAGTAGCAACGGTATCCAAAGCATAGAATAATCTCCCGTTGGCTTGCTTCTTAATCTTTTCAACAACTTCAGAGTCCTTGAAGTCATAGATTCCATCTGCACCATAAGCTTCTAATAAAGCAAAGTTTTCTGCAGAAGTAGTGGTAATTACCTTCAAGCCGTAAACGAGCTTTGCAATTTGAATTGCCATAACACCGGTAGTTGTGGATCCACCCCAGATCAAAATATACTTGTCAGCGTTTGCTGTGTGGTTGATTTCAAGTTTCAAATGTTCGGTGAAGGACAAGATAGATGTGGCCAAGCTCATATTGATCGAGGCAGCAGCTTCAAATGTCTCAATTGGTTGAGGAACATGTTCACCAACAGCTAAAATTTCTTGTTCCTTGAAGATATGCTTATCATACTTGATAGTAGTTTCGGAATCAACGATAGTCAATTCACCCCAACCACCAACTCCGTTGGTGACATTACCATGGACGAAGGAAGAAACAGCGTCACCTCTTTGAAAACGGTCGCGAACTTCAGAACCAACTTCCATAACGACCCCCGAAACATCTGAACCGACTGGGCTGCCATGTTGGGCCAAACCTGACTCAAGACGCTTCAAATCAACAGCATTGACCGAACAGGCCACTGTTTTGATAAGCAATTGGTATGGACTAATTTCTGGAAGTTCAACTGGGGCAATTTCGGCGTATCCGCCTTGAACAGAGGAGGCAACAATGGCTCTAATTGGCATTTTTATAAGTATATATTTCTTGAAGCGAGAAAGATCTGACGAACCAATTCACCGGAAGATATTGACTTTTATATAGTGGTTACATTGATTTCAGAGGGTTGTATCGGTCAATCACTTCCGAATATGAGGTTACAGGAGAGTATTGCTAATTCCTACACATAGCACAGTTTATGGGGTGCTTCTCTGATGGAATTCTCTCGAAATCCCTGGACAATAATTTTGTGGGACTCAATTTAATTCAAGGAACAGGGGCTCATAAATGCTTGCAACCTAGCTTAAAATCAATCTGGGGTCATAACTAGGAAGAGCATGGTTCCAAAAAAAAAAAATACTTAGGACAGTTTGCTATTTGGACAGTAGCCAGTGGATTAATTATGAACTGAAGTAGTCTTAATTGCTATTCTTGCTGTTTAAAATTGACTACACCCTGAAGTTTCTTGGTTCTCCTCCGTTGTACAAACTGGCAATAATTATAGGCATGACCTAATTGAGAATAGTCTAGTCTGGCCGAGTCGCATACCCCACCAAAAAGTCTGGGTCGTACGATATATCGACCGCACTTAGCTTTATACGTCACACTAATCCGTAGAGGATTGTTCCATGCAGCCGATATTGTCCGAGACAAACACCGGGCTTTTCCTTACACACAAAGGATCCATAGAAGGTGTTCTATTGCGACTATAGTACATTACACAAACCAAGCTAAAACCTGGGTTTCCTAGTTTTCCAGTTTTTTTTCAGTTTCTCAAAGGGAGATAAACAGTGACCTCCTTAGGCGGCTTAACGAGCTTCAAACTGAACCATTCTTCTAGTTCTGGCCTTGTAAATAACTCTGTGACCACATTCCTTACATCTGATGGCGTCGTTCTTGCTCAAGGTGAAGGAAGCAGCACACTGGGCACAGTTGTATCTAACACCAAGCGACTTGTTGGTAATCTGACCAAGAGCAGCGTGGGATATCGATGCAGGGATGCTGAATCCTTCTCTTTGTGGGGATGACATGTCTAAGTTCAACAAAGAAGACTCGTTCAAGAAAGTTTTGATGATGATTGAGATGGATGAGAAAAAAAAAATTCCCGCGATTCGACTGGGAATATACAGGAACAAAAGTCCCTTTACCTCTAAATTATCAAATACCACGACAACTGGCAGCGGCACACGAACTGTAAATAGGATCCTTGAGGCTGATGCTTTCTATACGAGAGACAATAGCAAGGATAGGACGCCTGGCACGCCAGTTTGACTCGTTCACCAACAAAACACGAACACAGCTTCCTGGCAGCGAAACCAGGCCCACTAGTGTGGCAGCAGAGAGAGTTGTCCATAAATCCGATATCAACCTTCCTCAACATGAGTTGTCAAAGCACCAGCTCCTTTTCAGAGATTTTCAGACGAAAGTGTATCGAGACTTTTTGGATCCGTTAGGAATACCGAACCTTAAGGTGTTCAATGATGATCTTCCTCAGTATAATACCGACTCGGCCCGGGCAAATTGGAAGCGAAAGACAACCACAGCTCCATCTGTTGATGTCTTCTTTTTAGATGACCGGATGCATTTTGAAAAGATGATGAAGTATCTCCTTGAAATTACCCCAGAACATTTGAAAAATGGAACAGTAACGACCGATCATCACCACCAGCGAAGGGAAACACAACAGAAAAGTCCCATCAACCTTTTCAGCGAGATTCCACCAATGCCAAGTCCACTCACAAAGGAGAATTTCCAAGAATACATTTACACTTTAACTCATTCGAAGTTTCATTACAAAAATTCATGTTCCTTAGGACGAGGAATCGTGCCCGATATCTTATTGTACACCCACAAATTGACTAACACAGAATTCAAACCTTATAGATCTGTGCATACATACAACTATCTTATTAAGTTCTTTGGGTATGACAAACACCAGAGCTCTTTTGCTCGAGAGTTGCTATTGGTGATGAACAAAGATGGTCACCGTCCCAACATAGATACGATAAACAACTTGCTCAAGCTTTGCCAGATCCACTCTCGAATCCGTTCCAATACCAATACCTACCTGATTATTCTTAAATACTTGCGGTTGTGCAGATCTATGAATATTGAGATTAATCTTTCAACATACACTCGGATCTACGATTCGATTTCCAATATATTTCTCAAGGAGAACTTCTTGAACAAAATCCAGGAGACCAACTTGATGATTTCCAAAAACTTGATGATTAAGATTGTCGATGATTTTGCTAGTACCACCACCGAAACCACCGACTTGGTCTATTTTATCACCAAAGACATGAATTACCCACTCTGGTACAACGATTCAAAGCTCTTGAACAAGGTGATTTATCATCGCGGACTCTACGTCAATGATGTCGAAGATATTGACAAGTTATGGACATTCGTTGCCGAGCGTGAGTTTGCAATCGACGAATATACTTTAAAGCTGGTTTTGGAGTCTATACGAAAGAATAAGCTTTTGGATCCCGAACGGAAAGTTAGCGTCATGTTGGTGTTCTACTTTGCCATGATGGACAAGTTACGTGACAAATTTTCTGGCTTAGAATGGGCCTCGAATATCCCTCGGGTATATCGTGATATTATAGATCAATTGGTGGATGTTTCACCGATGTACTTTCGGAGCAGTCATTTTCTCGTGCGAGGAATGTTGCACGAGGCCTGTAAAGAGTTGAGATTGCCACTGGAACAGCATAGCTATGGCAAGAGAATTGGTGAGAGGGAAAGTTACAAGATTATGAAGCGAATGGTGGGGAAGAAAATGGAGCAAATGGAAGCAGCGACCTTGTATTATCGGAAACACAAAGACGAGACGATTGCGGACTTAGCGGCAGAATTGAGCCAGGCCGAGATTGCGGAGTGGCAAGATGTCAAGAGTCAGATGACTGTTGTTGGCACGACCTTGCCGCAAATTGCACTGCTTCTTTTAGTGCCCGAAATGTTTCAAGTTCCGCAGCCGTTTATTTCTCGGTACCAGCAGCAACAACGGTATCGGCAGAACACGGTGCGAGACCGGGATTATTACTACAAGATTAACGAAGGCATTGACAGCTATACCAGGCGTCAAATGGTTGAACGAGGCATTATGACACAATAATACATACATACATATATATTTATAACTCGCTTAGGAATAATTTAAAATTAAAACATTCTGCTTTGGGATCCAAAAAATGCAAGTAATTTGTCTCAGGTTGCGTGATTCCTGTGTGAAGTGACCCTCCTGTCGTCGTAAGCTATGCCCAGAGAACAAGGGGAAAAAATAGATACTATTATCTTATACTGCCCAGAACGGAGATTTTGTATACAATGGCAGATGCTAAAAAAAACAATTGTCTCTCCAGTAAATAATAGCCAATGACGGTAAGAGATGGTGGACGGGTTTCGGATGCGGACGCAACTTTTGGGCAATAACCTAAAGGGGAAAGGATACGAAAATAAAATCTTGGAGATAATCGAGGGTCTTAGTAAGAAAACAGAGGTAAGTTCCCGCATGGGTCAAACTGCAAGGATGAGGGAGAGAGCAAAGGACCCACATCTTATCAATTACTGTATTCGGGAGAAGTTGTCCCCGTTAGGGGATTATAGAGAGCTGTAGAAAAAAGAAAAAAGAAAAGAAAAAAAGAACAAAACCCAACCCTTCTCCTCGATTTCGGCATTGAGACATTCCCTACTCTAACCCTGTGGATAAATGTATTAAGCCTGTATTGCACATTAACAAGGGAGAGAGGTTTTTTTTTTCCCACCACCAACTGTTTTTAAGAAAGCCTAAATCACCTCGGAGACCCTTGCGGTCAGAAATTTTCTTATTAATAGTAATTTATTGCAGCACATTATAAAAAAAAAAAAAAGTTACCGAACAACACGAGCTTATTTTTAAAAAAAGGAGCTTCAACCCGGTAAATAAAATCAACCAATCCAGTCTCAAGGAGACACCAACCATTGCTCCTTCTTGCAAACATCCATATAAACCGTCCGATCGTTTGAGTCATCCAAATGTTGAGGTTTGTCTTGTACCTGCTCTTATATGCTACTGTTTCGCATGCCTTGAGCCTTGCCTCGTGCTCCAACACAAATTTGGGCACGGCGCAAACGTCGGATCACTACATGTCAAATGGCTTCTGCCAGGTCTATTGCAAAAATAACGGCAGAGCTGTGGCTATTGTCCTGGGATACGACTGCTGGTGCTCTGACTACCTTCCAGGTGACACAGTTTCGCTATCGAATTGCGATACTCCTTGTCCAGGGTTCCAACAAGAAAACTGTGCCGGATCAGGTCTCTATGGCTACATCGTCGTTTCAAACCCGAGTGGAACCATGAGCCCATCCTCATCAGCATCATCGACCTCGTCTTCATCCTCATCCACTTCGAGATCAACGTCTTCCAGAAGAACTTCCACTCGCCAGTCAACTTCACTGTCGTCAACCGATCCAACCACCTCATCCAACGAGGATCCAACCACTTCATCTAGCGAAGATCCAACCACGTCATCCACCACGTCATCTACCGCATCATCATCATCAACATCATCATCGACTTCATCGACTTCGAGCACCTCCTCTTCCACGACTACTTCCACGACGTCGTCCTCAACAAAATCGTCTGCATCTACCAAGTCTCCCTCAATGTCTGCTGAAGGTACCACCATCTACTCTGTCAAAACGGTTGGTGGTTCGGCCACTCCTATAGTGACCACTGTCTTCGTCAGTATCGATCCGACTGACTCAGCACAATCATCCTCACCTTCATCCTCATCATCGAGTTCTACAGACCCCCCGGCAAAGAAGAAGAATTCCTTTTTTGATTCCAAAGGTAAAGTGGCAGGTACATTTACGGCAGTTGGCGTGGTTGTTGTTGGGGTAGTATTAGGGATTCTCTACTGCTGCTGCTTCGCTGGAAGTAAAAATAAGGACCAGGACGGCATGAGCGATGAAGAGAACCAGTATTCATCCGATGAAATGTCCCTCAACAAGAAGCAAGTAATGGTATCGATGCCGCACTCGAAGTCCGACTCAGTATCCTCATTATCGCCCTTGAACCGAGAACACTCTACTTCCAGCAAGTCGATCTTGGCCCTCCTTACGTCTAAAAATCATTCTGAGTCAAACACTAACGGCTCAAACTCCAAAAACGGAACCAAAAAGAGACCAGAGTCTAATCTCACCTCAGAACCACTTGAAAGTGCCATGTTTCCTATCACTGAACTCGATTCACGTCTTGATCCAAGCACGATGTTCTTGAACCATAGCAAGAGCTCGATGGAGGATGACGTGGACTATTCAAGACGGAAAATCTTGAAAGTCACCAATCCTGAGTAATCAATTCCAAATTAATACCCGTCATATTCATTCCTTTATCATGAGCCACTTGTCTGGTGGACTCCCATTTTTTAATTCTGACGTTGCCATATTTCTCTTAGTTGTTTATTTGCATAGGTTTGATTTAGTCATTATACAGTCATATAGTCTTTAGTGTGGAGTGTAGGCTGGCGGCGGCGGTTGCACCGCATTCGCGGTATCGTAAACCGGATCCAGATTGCTGTGGTTGCTGTCTGCAAGTTGCGCTGGAATTGGTGTGTGTGCAATCGGTTTGTGTCCGTGGGGGACCGTAGATGAATACGTCGGCACAGCATCAGGAGATTGTTGTGTGGTGATATTTGTATGGGTAATTGGGGGGTCTTGGACAATAGCTTGGGATTTGCGTTTCTTGCCCACAATACAAGAGAGAACCAACAGCACGATGACGCCAACAAGGAATATAATTATTACAAACATGATTTTACGGTTACTCCAAACTGTGGTCAGAAGGATAGAAGAATTAATTTATGGGGGAGGGGGGCAGTTTAAACTTTTAATCTAGAACGTGACAATGGCGAGGCACCGGGATATCTGTAATTTTAGGCCAAGGGAGTAATGTAGTACGAACGATGATCCTAAGGAGAAAAAAATATCTCTAGTTATAAAATTATTTAACAACGACAACGCGACTTCTCCCAAGAAATCCTCTCGGTGGCCAAGCTGGCTAAGGCGCGAGACTGTAATGATAACCTCAAAGTAATCTTGAGATCGGGTGTTCGACTCACCCCCGGGAGATTTCCTTATGCCTTTATGGCCAAGTTGGTAAGGCACCTCACTAGTAATGAGGAGATCGTCAGTTCGAATCTGGCTGAAGGCATTATATTTTTTCACTTTCCAGAAGAAAGTTTATATTTTTACAGCGCAGTAGGGTCTATGTTTGTTTACGAAGTAGTCTGGATCAATGCAGAGGAGTACGTTTTATCAATGTAGATCTATATCGGTCAAATCTCGGTCAAGTGCCGGTCAGGTGCCGGTCAGGTGCCGGCCAGGTGCCAGTCAGGTCGATCGTGTCTTTCGTCGGGGTAAATAACCGATAATTCGGGAACGTGTGATTCAAGAAAATGCTCATCCCAAAACAGGCTCTTGGCACGAAGAATCTTGGTATTTCAGTACTGCGGTTTTCTTCCAGCGCAACCTGCAAAATGCAGCGCAGTAAGGATGACTCAGTTAGGCCCGTTATTATAGCAATTGCGCGCCAGAAAATACAGGTTACGTAATTTTTCCTGTACCGAGGCGTAGTTTTCAAGGTGGCATTTATGGGGGTGAAAAGAGAAAAAAAAAATCCTTGATTTTCTTGGCTAAAGTGGTACATGATCATATTTAACAAACCAGAAATCCCACAGCCGCCCCTAATAAGCAACACTTTCTTTTGAAAACAGATTATATCTAGGAAATGAACTATAACTTACACCCCATTTCTTACCTCAACGCATCACAGAATGCATCGGGGGACACCGCAGCTAGTCAGCCTGGCAACCCCTTCATAGATTCTGAGTTGGACCTTGACCTTGACAATGTTTCATCGTCCTGCTCCACCACCTCGTCTCCTCCAAACAATAACGGTAGTCCACACTCGTCATTTACTTCCCAGTCTTCGGCAAACTCTCCAATGAATGACATAAAAAGATTCGATGGAGCTGTTCCACCCCCAAATCAGAGCTCCCTCCCAACTGGATTGGCCTACCCAAACACTCAAAGTATCGATAAGGACAACTACTTGAACTCATTTTTCCCAGGTTCTGAGAAGACCAGTGTTAAGATCGAACCTCAAAGTGAAGCTGCTGTGACAGAAGTCCCAGCCAAGCCAGCCAAAAGAACTTACAAGAAGATTAGAGAAGAAGACTTGAAAGGTCCTTTCAAGTGTTTGTGGGGTGATTGTGGAACCATTTTTGAAACTCCTGAGTTGTTATATGACCACTTGTGTGATGACCACGTCGGTCGCAAGTCTTACAACAACTTGAGTTTGACTTGTGAATGGGACAACTGTGGTACTTCTACAGTCAAGAGAGACCACATAACGTCGCACTTGAGAGTACACGTTCCATTGAAACCATTCCACTGCCATTTGTGTACGAAGAGTTTCAAGAGACCTCAAGATTTGAAGAAGCACTCCAAGATCCACGCTGATGACAATCCTAAGAAATTGAAGCGTGCCCAAAAGTTGTTGATGAAGCAACAAGAAAAGGAAGCTAGAGCCATTCAAAAGATGCTTAGAAAGAACCAGCCAATGGAGGGACAACACTTGCCATACCCACCTGTAAGCCAACCAAACTATATGTACTACAGTCAAGCTCCTGTTGGATACGACGACTCTAGAAAGAGAACTTTCCAAAGAAGTCAACAAAATGTTCAAATGGTTAACTCCATCTTGAACGACTTCAACTTTGGCCTTCCTAATGAAGAACATCAGGGCCCAGATTATCCAGCTAAGAAAATGAAGCAGATGGCACCTCAGTACAACATGGATGTGTTTAACAGATTGAACCATGTGGATGAGAAGTTGGCTTCTACCTCACAACAACCTGGAATCCCACAACCGGGTCAACAACAAAACACTTCATATGGTAATGCTGGCTATGCCAACGGTAACAACTTCTACGAGGCCGAAAAGTTCTTCAGCTCATTATCTAACTCGATTGATATTCAGTACCAGATGATGTCTAACCAGTACACCCAAGGACAACAAGGACAAATGCAGGGTCAAATCCCAGGACAACCACAACAGTTGTATCCAACATTGCCACAGATTCCCTCATCTACTGGTCCAGCTAATGACAATATGTTGGTCAACCATCACCAGAACTTTTCTCCAGCTTACCCACAAATCAACAGACCTATCGGTTCGGTTTACCAGCAAGGCCATTACTCCTACCCAGTCAGCATGGATTTCGGTGGTGTATCGAACTCCCAAAAGGCTGGCCAATCATTGGACAATGTGTCCTCCGAATCCGAACTTTCTGAATCCGAATCCGAATCTGAATCCGAACTTTCTTCTGAAGAAACCTCTGAGTCTGAGGAAGATCTCGAAGCCTTGTTCAGCAAGTTGTCTGTTTCTACTAAGACATTTAACTTGGCTGAAGTTGAGAAGCACCGTGAAATGATTCAAGCTGTTTGCCAATACTTGAGAAACGCTATCAGCGAACAAGAATCCAAGGCGATAGAAAAGACAAGCAGCACCATTGTTGCCGATCAAGAAAAGCACCAAGGGTTATATCCAACTATCACTGCTCTTTAGAAGATTTATCTTTTATTATTCTTTTAGACTCATTTCATTTGCGGTTTTCGGGGTTCAGGGTTTCAGTTCATTAGGTCAAAATTCTTTTTTTGCTATTTTATTTCAAGTATTTTAGTTTATTTAAATGTAACAGAACTATGTACATGTTTTTGATTTTCTTTCAATTATTTACAAGGTTGATGACACCTGAACCAAGCACACGATTGCCACTATACAAGACGATATTTTGTCCTGGGGCAATAGCTCTTGATGGTTCCTTTAACTCAATGTAGCACCCAGCGGTAAAGTCAGCCAACTTAACTGGTAATGGTTCCTGCAACGAACGGTACTGAACCAGAAGATTTGAAAAATCGATTGAATCAACTGGTGCCAACCATTCCCAATTATTGGCAGTGATTTTAGACGAGTAGAGTTTGGGGTTATCCCTGCCACGAACAATAACCAATTCATTGGTATCTTTCCGCTTTTCACTGACAAACCAGGTTCCCTTATACTGAGGATCACCCTGGGGCATTGAGATAGACGATTTCTGACCAATGGTAGCGTGCCAAAGTCCCATGTGTTTTCCCCAGACTTTCCCATCTTCTGTAACGATATTTCCAGGGTTTGGCTCAATGTACTCTGCTAAAAAGTCTCGGAAGTTCTTGTTCTCCTGCGACACAAAACAGAGACCCTGTGAATCGGGCTTGGAAGCGATATGTAGGTGATAATCTTCGGCCATTTTTCTAACATCAGGTTTGATATAATGACCGATAGGCATAAGAACCCGTGGAAGCACCAGTGAGGGTATATTTGATAAGTAATATGATTGGTCTTTGGCCTGGGAGAATCCACGGAGCAAATGGTACTCACCAGTAGGAACATATTTCATGATGCGAGCATAATGGCCGGTTACAAGCCACCATTTATTTGGGTTATCGCGAAACCGAGTATGGAGATGCTCTATCATCTTTCCAAACTTGACAAACTTGTTACATCCAGTGTCTGGGTTCGGAGTCATGCCCTGCTGGTACATCAGGATCATTGGCTCAAATACCTCGTTCCAGTATTCACGTTCAAAATTGACCCGTTCACACGGTATTCCTATGTGGTTGCACACTTTCTGGACATCGTTCCAGTCGGCTTCCGTACACTTGGCCGTCTGAGACCAGTTGGCCATATAAATCCCCCTTACTTTCTTGTACTTGGATGCGTAGAGAGCAGCAGAGACTGCGGAATCGACTCCGCTACTCATCGCCACCACAATTTCGTCATCCTGTTTAGGCTGCGGCTGAATATACTCAGCAGAAGAGACTGGATTTGTATTTTCTCTGACAATCTCGCTGAGAGTCAGGAACTTGCGGATACGTAGAGGCGTATATCGCACTATACGGGAAGTAAGCATCAACGTTACTACTACAATTTCAAAAGTTCGCACTGATCAATTATTTCATCACCAACCTCTGGCCGAGTGTAGACTTCTTCGTGTTTGCCCCAGTCACCTTGTCGATACACAAACGGGGTGTTGATCTTGGTTAAGTAGCGTGTTAGAAATTCCGACTGATGAGGTGAAATAAGCTCGTCTTGTTTGGACTGGAGAATTATTAAATGGCGTACCAGTAAATCGAGCAGATCGTTAGAGAGCGGAGTCGCCTGCGAGTAATCTTGTTTGTCTCTGAATGCTTCAAGCACAAAGCCTTCGTAGTCGGGATACTCGTTCACTAATCCAGGGATATCGTAGATCCCGTCAATCAATACGGCAGAATGTAACTTCCATTTAAGATCGAAACCAAACTGGCGATACTGCAATACTTGGAGAATGAGAGTAGCACCAACTGAATGTCCCACTAACAGCAAATTCTGGGGTTTGTACTTGGAAACAATATAACTGAGCGATTCAACAACATCCTCCAAGTGAGCAGGATGTTTTATCTCAGGTGAAAGACGATAATTGATCCCAAAGATATTTACTGCTGTTTTCAGGAGCATGTACTTGACAAGGGGCCCAAAATCGTCGTAGGTATTGTTGGGATCCCGCCATGCTCCACCATGTATTAGTACCAAAGAATGGCTATTCTCAGGAGAATAATTGAACACTTTAAGTTGTTGCAATTGATGTTTACCGTAACTATCCATCAAAAACTAAATAAAATTGTATTCCCTCGTATATTTCAGATAAATTAAAGTGATTAAATAAAAAAAATATTATAAGACGATTGAATTGAAATAACCTGTTCTCTAAAATGCCATGCAATAAAATCAAACAAAAATAAAACGCTGATACACATAATACAAGTAAAGATTCGAATAACTTTTCCCTTCTTCTTTGTTCTCTTTCTTTCTCTGCTCTCTTTTCTCTCACTCTCTTCTTCTTTCACTTTTGTCCCATTCAACCAACCAACTAGACTTGTCTTTGGAATAAAGCATTGGACCCGCTTTACAGTTAAGTTTAGTATATATTTTTAATCAAAGAAATTATCAATACAATTCATTGCCCACAAATCAGGATAAGGGATCTTAAACAACTGCAAGGGTAGGGAATTACGTTTTTCCAAACAGATAAAAAAATCTCGATTTCCTTAGTAACGGGTTGGAGATCTGTCACGGGTGTAAGAGTCTCTTTCGTAGCCACCATCTTCTCTGTCACGGAAACCACCACGACCGCCACGGCCACCACGGAAGTCGCCACGACCGCCACGGAAGTCACCACGGCCACCACGGAAACCACCACGGAAGTCGCCACGACCGCCACGGAAACCACCACGGAAGTCGCCACGACCACCACGGAAACCACCACGGAAGTCACCACGACCACCACGGAAACCGCCACCACGGCCGCCTCTGAAGCCACCTCTTCTTGGTTGAGGAACGTATGGAGTAGTGTCTTCTTCAGCACTGATGACAGCGTCCTGGAACTCAGCCTTGTCCAACAATGGAATGGCCTTTTCCAAGTCCTCAGCGGCAGCAAACTCAAGAGCACCGATGGTTTCACCAGATTCGTAGTCTCTGAAAACCTTGGCAAAGGTAGGGTCTAAGCCAGTCTTGTCTCTGGCAAAGTCCTTAAAGTCTTGCCAGGCAGTGCCTTCTGGCAAATTGGTAACCTTAACTCTGTATCTCTTTTCCTTTTCACGAGCAAGTTCAACCTGCAAGTCTTGGCCCTCAAATTGGGAGTTGTTCAAAGTTTCGACGGCAGCTTTGGCTTCGTCAGCAGTTTCAAAACTGACAAAGGCAAATCCTCTCATGATTTGCACTTCAGTCACATTTCCTGCCGAAGCAAAGTGCTCCTTAATGCTTTCTTCTTGAACTTCAAAACCGAACGGTCTCACAAAACACTTGGTAGCTTCAGACATCGTTCTTTTTGTCGACTGTGGTAGGGATTGTTTTTTTTTTCTTTCTAGAGAAAATTGTGTCTTGATGGGCCGCATTTTGACCGGGACACGCCCTTAAGTCCGTGTTTTTTTACTTGACCCCTGGCTCAAAACGAGATAATGTGAGGCATGAAAAAAAGAACTTATAGGGCTGCAACAAACAATTTAGGTTATTTATCATTAGACATGTATTACTTAGAATAGTACAGAAAATATATGGATCCAAGGAATCTTCGTGTTCCGCTTACTTAAACAATTTCTTAAAGAATCTGGAGAAGCCAGACTTCTTTTCCTTCTTAGCTTCAGTCTTGGCTGGGGTAGAAGAAGCAGCAGCAGCAGCCTTCTTGCTTGGTATTTGTGCTTGCTTGGTCAATCTTTCACGCTCAGAGTCGGTAGGCTTGATTTCTTCAACAGTAACGTCACCTTCTTGAGCAGCAATGGCAGCAGCAATGTTCTTGCCATCGCCTTGTGCAATAATGATTTCTTCATCGGCATCTTCCTTAACCTCTGGAGCTGGAGCAGTCTTAGTTTCCTTAGCAACAGGAACAGGAACAGGAGCAGCATCAACTTCCTTTGGCTCCTTGGACTCTTCAACTATTTCAGCAGCTTCAACTGGTTCAGTGTTGACAACATCAGCAGTCACGTCAGCTGCCTTAGGGTCCAAGGTCTTTGGAGATTCTTCAACAACTTCCTTAGCTTCAATTGGAGCAACAGCTTCAACTGGAGCAGCAGCTTCAACTGGAGCAGGAGCGGAAACAGCAGCAGGAGCAGAATCAGCAGCAGTAGTAGCAGCAGCGACGGCAGCGGCAGGTGGAACGTCAGCTTCAACTGGAGCTTCAATGTCTTTAGCAACAACTGCCTTAACATCTTCAGGTTCCTGAATTTCAGATTCGACAGTTGGTTCAGGAATGGTTTCAGCTTCCTTGGCAACTTCTTCGGCATCGGCAGTAGTAGCAGCAGCGGCAGCAGCAAGGCTGGCGTCTTCTTCACGGTCCAACTCGGTTTCGGCTTGGATGTCGTTGACTTCGGAATCTTGTGGAGCAGGAGAAGAGTCGGTTTCAGGTTCAGGAGAAGCACTGGCAGCAGCAGCAGCCTTAGCCTTCTTCTTGGCCTTGTATTGAGATCTCTTCATTTTCTTCTTTTGCTTCTTCTTTTCTTCGGCAGTCAATTCTGGGGTGGAGAAAGCAGCCAAAGCTTCACCAGTAGGAACGTAGATACCTGGTTCGCCAGTGACGGTGGCTTGCTTGCCCTCGGAGGTTGGCAAAACGGTAGTCTTGACTTCGTCAGCGGCTGGCGCAGCAACAGCCAAGCCACCGCTTTCAGGAATCTTAGAAATAGTAGCGTCGGAAGCAGCAACGAGGTCTTGAGGTTCCAAGATGTTGTTTTCGTTGCCGCTTTCGTCCTTGCTGATTCTTTGTGACGAGGAAACTTGCCATTCTCCATCGACAACGTATTTGTACAAGAGCTTGTCGGAGTCAGATGGTAAAGGAATAGTCAATTCGAATGAACCGTCGGATTGCTTGACCAAGTGCAAGGACTTAGTCCAGTTGTCAAACGTACCGGTAAGGATAACTTCTTGTGGACCAGCAGGCCTAGACGGGGGGTTAGTAAAAACATGGTTCTTTGTACCAAAAAAAAAACGGAAACCAAACAAGTTCAAACAAAAATTAAATAAAAAAATTGATAGCCACTGTGGACCGGCATAGAGCTTTGTACACAGCAGAAACTTGTTGCATTACCAAGTAACAGTCAAACATACCATTTGAAAGTGTAGGTGGCAGTCATGGTTGGATGGTGTCTAATAGTATGTAGAAGAAAGAAAGAAGAGAGAGAAAGAAAGAAAAATTACGTAACAATGTGCGGGCAATATTTTTAGTCTAACTACATTCAACTGTATCTCTCTAAACCTCGTCTGTAGAGGAAGGAATAAATAGAATATTCTGCACGCAACAAAGTGCCACCGTGTAACTCACTTGCTGGTTGGTATAAACTGAGAGTTTGATATTTTTCGTGCAGAAAGACTACTAATTCTCTTATCTAATTAAAGGCACTATAAATTTACTGACGCTGGTTGTCCTCCAAGTGTTGGGAACGGTGGCGCCCCGAGCAGCCAGCCTTACACTGCAACCCGACGCAAACCTAGTCATTTTTTTTGCTGTTTCCGGTGATGTTTTTTCCTCTTGCCGTCTGCGCACCACCGAATTAGGCAATAGTCATTCTCTAACGAGCAACGGGGGGGAGCAACAAAAAAAAAAAAATAGTAGTCGGCGCAGGGTTGAAACTTACCGAGATCGAGCCGAGCATGGAACTATTGGCGGTGTCTAGGAACTCTGCCATCGCCAAACATCGCCAACAATACAGGAAGAAAACACAACGCATGTACAGCCGCAAGAACAATCAAGGCTAGCCACATGCGGAAATAATACACCTCAAAAATCTTCGACCGTGTATAGGCCAAAACAAATATCCCAATGAACTTTGTTAACGTAATACCCCCCAATACAGAGCCACCCACCGTACTCAATGCATGGGTAGCTTTGACCAGCCGCATATCCAGCATTAATTCGGCAAGTGGTGCCGCCTCAGTTCCGCTGCTCATAAACTCACTGTACAAAAACTCCTCGTTTTCGCAGTCAAATACCGTCTGGCTGCACTGAGTATAAGCCCGCGTAATATGGATAGTGAACTCAACCGCAAGACCAGCACATATTACAAGATTAACCAACAGAACTGCATTCAATGAAATCGACCAAAGCGACATGACTCCACCAATATTCACTAAAATCGACGTTACTGCAACCACCAACACTGCTGCAGTCTGTGCCAGACCCAACAAAACGGAACTGACTACCCAAATGATTGCTAACGCGGCTGCAAGTAATGTAAATGCCAATTTGATAATAGTTTCATATTGCACAAAGTAAACGTAGAACTGAGACGTGGCGAATACATCGACATCCTGATACTTCTTGATCTCTTCAACAATACGGAGCAGGTTCTTATACGCAATGATAAAATCCTGCTGAGATCTCAATGGTTGGTGTCCTGCTCTAAATAATGAAGACTCAATACCAGTGCTGTTCCAGGATATACTTGTCGAATATGGTGCTTTTCCTCCCAACGGACAAGGATCACTGGGTTCCTGGATCCACTGCTTAAAGTAAAACATAAAATCATCTCCCGTAGGCAATGCAGCCATCGAAGAGTCATAAGGTGGCTCATGGTCAGCAAAACACGTTTGGCATTGCCTTTCAGGTGCATTTGGAGTACAGAATTCAAGATTACCATCAACCAACGATGCCTTTTTGAAACGACAGCATTGGTCCAAGTTAGGATTAAGCCAAGTCAAAAAATCGTCCAACCAGTTGGTGGCAGGATCGGTGATTGTAGAACTAGCACCACGTTTATACTCTTGCTCGAGAATGTTGGCCACCGAATAAAGGTCACAGCTGGAAAACTTTCCACATATACTTTGCTGGTTTTCCCGTTGGGTTACATCCAATCCACGAACAACAAACGAAATCGGAGGTCCCACATTAAGATACTTGTACACAGCGTTGAAATATCCAATTAGATAAGAATCAGCAGGAAGCGCTAAACGCTGATCCAATCCAAGTTCGATACCAGGAAGTAAACTGAGGGAAACTCCAAAGATTAGGACAAAAGCTGTTAGAATTTTGCGTTGTGAGGGTTTGGATAAGATTTTGGGAACGTAATACAGGCGGATCAACCATGAAAAATCGTATTCCACATGATTATCTTCAAGGGCAATTTGGTTATCAATCCTGATCCAGGGGAGTATATCTAATCTTCCGTCCTCTAGCCTTGTTTGATCAATTGCTAACAAGGATACAAAACCGGTCATCTGAAAGACAAAGTTGAAGAAAACGCCTCCAGCGCTGTAAATCGCAAAATTCTTGACTGCTGGCATATCCACAGCTGCCGCTAAAATGAACATTGTGAGTTGCAACACTGCACTAATCAAGCATGATGGACCAACTCGTTTTAAGGCGATAGACACCCTTTTTTCCACCAGCTCTGGCTTCGTCATGGATTCATTAACTAAGTGAAGCTCATGAACAATCAAAAATATATTATCGACCCCGATAGCCAATACCAAAAATGGAATAACTTCAGCAATAATCCAGGTAGATTTCAATCCCCAGAACGAACAGAAACCGATCGATGAAACCACTGATAACATGACCGTAATGATTCCTGCCAAAGCAAGTGAAAATCTTGTTTTCACCAAAGATTGCAAACTGCTTGTTGGTAACCGACCACCCAAAGCAAAAGAGGCATAGATGAACATGCAGATGTAGGAAATAATCACAATTTTTACGTCAGTATTTGTCGACTTGTTCAACTCTTCTGTAAGAGATATTTCCGTACTAAAGTCAATTTGAACACGAGGATTTTCGTCTTTAATACTACTAACCCAGTCTTGTATCAGATGCTCATAGTTAATTGCAGATTGTGTGTATGCCACGTCAGTCAGATTACTGTTGAACAATAGAGTAATTGTAAATGCCCTGGCATCTAAAATATCATCTCTATCGAATAAAACGTTCTTTTTTAATGGTTGCTGGAAAGTTGGCAAGCAATTGACGGGTGAATCTGTACAGCTGAGAAGCTTTTGTTTCCAGTTGTTCTTGTTAATGTACCCAATATTTCCCTGGAAGTATTGAGTAAAAGATTCAATTGCACAGGTCTCTTCTAACGGTTTAAAACAGAGATCTTGGTACAGAACATCGTCCCGCAAGTTCTGTAACTCCAGCTCTTTAGCAAACCACCATTGAATAGTTTCCCAATTGAGAACTGGCTCGCTTTCATTCTTGGAGCTGATAATCAACTGTTCGATACGGAACCATTCACCAAAATTCTTCTCGTAATATCTCAAGTTGTGCAAGGCCGGTTCGTTGGGACTCACCCATAGGTTAATTGGGTCGGTCTCTAGGGAGAACCAACTCAAACCACCAATCAACACACCAGAAACGAATAAACAGTACAAGATAGTTTTCTTTGGTGCCGATGCACATTTTAATACTACCATCTCAAACGTATTTTCAATGGATATAATAAGTTTGCGCTGTACTTTTTGCAACCACGATTCTTTCTTCAATCCAAATGAATGTGGGTCAAGTACGTCATCGTCA
This sequence comes from Teunomyces pallodes, assembly GCA_030556435.1. Taxonomy (NCBI): domain Eukaryota; kingdom Fungi; phylum Ascomycota; class Pichiomycetes; order Serinales; family Debaryomycetaceae; genus Teunomyces; species Teunomyces pallodes. The sequence goes on from JAKTUA010000005.1 coordinate 360,042, forward strand.
TCCGAATCAAACTGGTGTAATTGGGACTGGCGTTTAAGTCTGGCCAAGTAGACGTGATATGCACCCAATAAAACAATCAATGCCAACCAAATCAAGATGACCAGGAACGAGAAACAAGGCAACACGCCGATTTTACATGTGAGTCCAAAGTCTCGGAATTTGGGAAGTGTGGGACAAGCAGCTGTGCAATCTGAACAGGAGCACTTAAACTCTTCGTCGTCACACGGTTTCATATCATCTTTTCTAAGCACAAATCCTGCGCTTTGTTCCTGTGAGTTCAAATCGAACTTGTAGTTAATTTGAAACGGCGAACCTCCAAGAAGAGGTTTCTCGTCACCCAAGAACTTGAGGAACTGGCGGAAATCTTTTGCTCCACCGCCAATCAAGTCCATGGCATAGCCGTTGGTGGCGGAAAACTTAATATTCTTACATGACTCAAAGAACTCTTCTGCTGCTTCAGGGTCGATATATTGGGTCAATTCAGTCACAATTTCCTTCTTGGTATCCATGGCCACTGCAGTTTTGGTGACGTTAATGAAAGTAGACTGATTTGCGGAGCAGGTAAATTGGCAGATAAAGTCGTAGAAGTTGCGGCGGCACGCGGGACACGAGCTGATTAAGGGATCTACTCGCTTCAAATTGGACTCCATAGCAAGTAATTGGTCCTTTGAGCAACAAACGGCTGACGTATCGAAGTTAGGTCCACATATTTGGTGTATCAAGTCGGTTTCTGCCTGTGTGGGGATCACAGCCTGGCGCGTGTCCGGACACGGCAACTGGCTGCCAAATATGGATTTGCGACCACAGTCACCATACATGGCACAGTAACCTGGCTGTGGCGCTACTGCTGAAACTGCTACCACCACCACATTCCATATAAAAAAGACAATACTCCAATACATGGCTGCGAGATACTCTGATTTTGTAGATCCGAATATGGAGCTTTAAATTTAATCGCAAGATTTCCCCAAAAAAAAAAAGAATAGGCAGTATTTGTCAAGATTGTGCCATGTTGATTGGGATTTCGGGCACGCTCTGCTCGGGCAAAACCGAAGTTGTGCGATACTTAACGTTCCAAGGGTTCAAGGTACTTTGTATCGATGCTGATGCTGGCGATGATGATGGTGCGTTTGCCACTTTTGATTCATTACTCGAGTTTGTCACGATGAACTGGCGGGAAAACTATGTCATTTCGCACATTGGCGACATGCAAATGTTGGTCCAGCTCCAGAAACGGCCGTTCTTCCTCCATATTTCGCTCGATGCACCAATCTCGTTGCGGTATCTGCGTTACTTGTTGAAACAGGACAGCAACAAGCTCTCTTTGGAACAGTTTGCGGCGCAGAACGACGAATTGCTCTTCCAGCAGCATAACCCATTGATCGAGATCAATAACCAGGCACAGGTGACAATAGTCAACACCCTGACTTCCATCAAGGACTTGTACATCAAGTTATCTGAACTTAATTTGCTCGACCAGGCGCGTCTTCGTCCAACTTGGGACTCGTACTTTATGCGACTTGCTGATTTGGCAGCTCTCAGATCCAACTGCATGAAACGCCGAGTGGGATGCGTTATTGTTCGTGACAATCGGGTGGTGGCTACGGGATACAACGGAACGCCACGCCATTTGACCAATTGTAACGAAGGTGGATGTCCACGTTGTAACCAGGGCCAGGGGAGCGGAGCCGGGCTTTCGACGTGTTTGTGTCTCCATGCAGAAGAAAATGCGTTGCTTGAAGCCGGAAGAGATCGTATTAGTGGCGATAGTGTGCTCTACTGCAACACATGTCCGTGTCTTACATGCTCAATCAAGATCGTGCAGAGTGGAATCAAAGAAGTCGTTTACGCTCAAAGCTACTCTATGGACGAACTAAGCCACCAGGTAATGAGCCAGGCCAAAATTGTCTTGAGACAATACCTGCCACCAACGGACGGAATCTTTATCTAAATGGTCTTGTACTCGTATGGACCTGGCTTTTGCACCGCATCAAATTCGATTCTTTCAAGTACCTCACCGTCAACCTTGAGCAGAGCCTCAACATGATCACCAACATTGATCTGACTGACTCCCTTTGGAGTACCGGTCAAGATTAAGTCACCCTTTTCCAATGTCATAATGGCCGACATGTGGCTCAAGATCTTGTGGATAGGAAAGATCATCAAATCAGTTTTGTCGTTTTGCTTGGTTTCACCGTTAATGGTCAACAGCAATTCAACGTTGTATGGATCAGGGATCTTTTCCTTAGGAATAAAGTTGGATAACGGCAAAAAGGTGTCAAAACCTTTACCGATTGACCATGGCAAACCCTTCTGCTTTGCTTCGTCCTGGACGTTTCTCGCCGTCATATCGATTGATAAGGCATAACCTTCGATGCACTCAAGTGCTTGTTCGTGGCTGAAGTCTGGAGACAAGTCTTTTAAGTCACGGTTCAAGGTGAACGCCAACTCGACCTCATGGTGCACAACTACGCCTTTAGGAACCAAAAATGGTCCATCGTTTGGTTTGAGAATGGACGATGATGGTTTCAAGAAGAAAAATGGTTGCTGTGGCTTCGCATTGTTCAACTCAGCAATATGTGCTGCGTAGTTACGGCCAATACAGAGGATTTTGCGGGCAGTATCGATATACTTGATGGACATGGAGTGGATGTTTGGTGAAAAATCTCGGATGCGAAATGCGGAGTTCAAGTGGACTATTTTTTAAAAAAAGGTTATATACAGGTCACAGATAGATATGTATCATAGAGTTAGACCAGTTCTTGTTACAAGAAGACTGGAGCAAATAAAATCGGGACAAAATTTTTTTGGGGGGTGAGATGTATCCATAAGAGAGAGAAAGAAAGTACAATAGAAAGCAGCTAATGGCATTTCTTAGACGCGTCAGTAAGAATGTTGCGGTTATTTTGTTCAGGGAAAGGTGATTTCTGTAGTGGTGTGGAACGAGAAGCGTGTCTCGACCAAAACACGATCATCTTGTTCATCAATTTTTTTTTCTCATTGTACATTTTTCACCAACCAACAACCATGTCTACTTCAGTTATAGGCTCGTGGGCTGATGCTGGCGATGAGTTCAGTGCTCCAGATGTGACTGTGAACCCAGACGGAACAAAGACTGTGATTACCTTCAGACTTAACCAGGAAGGAAAGAAGGTGAAGATCACACAAAAGATCAGAGAAGTAAAGGTGCAAGAAAGAGTGCATCCGTTGATTGCCCAACGTAAGAACTGGAAGAAGTACGGCAAGGAAATAAATACTCCACCAGGTCCAGATACTAGTACCACCCAGCTTGGTGAGAAGGTTGACTTGAAATTGAACATTTCATGGAAGCAACTTGAGAAGGAAGAAGAAGAGAAGAAGACACAAGGCCAGAACGCTATTGTGCAATCGCTCAAGTGTAGAACATGTGGAGGAGACCATTACACTGCCAAGTGTCCATACAAGGATACTTTGGGAACGCCATCGTTGAACGCACCACCAGCAGAAGAAACCACTTCCGGCAAGTACGTTCCAAGACACATGAGACTCGACGCCAACGGCAACTTGCCTACAAAGGAAGCCAGAGACGACTCAACGACGTTGAAGGTGTCGCAATTGAACAGCTTCGTCGACGAAGATATGTTGAGAAACGAGTTGTTAGCCAGATTCGGTCCGTTACAGAGAGTCAATATCGTCAGAAACAGAGAAACGGGAGAATCAAGAGGTTTTGCATATGTTTCGTTTGCTACTGAGCAGCTTGCAGAGGCTGCATTGAATGCTTTGAACGGTAAGGGTTACCACAGTTTGATTTTGCACTTGGAATGGTCTAAGAAGAAGAAGAATTAGTTGTATAGAATGATGATATAAATCCTACGTACAGTACTAAACTGGTTTTTTTGCCCTTCTGTTTGACTGGTATAGAATCGACAGGAAACAGGAGAATCTTCCACGTTACTTGTATGCAGTCAAAACAGGAATCTCGGCCCCAAAATTTTTTTGAGGGGGCAGTTTTCCCTGTTTCTTTTTTTTTTTTTTGGCGTGCCGTCATTGTATCCGGCGGCTCGGTCGTTCCATTAGCAACCGCCCAGTTGCGACATAAACCAATTGCTTCAACCCTATTTCTTTATACTTAACTTCTTCTCCCATACAACAAAAAAAAAGAGGGTTCTATCATCTTAAATTTGCTTATCTAGTTCCAAGCGGCTATTATCGGTTCTACTCTTCTCGGAACGTCTTAGATTTTACATCCTTATAAATTGCAGTCATCACAGGCCGTTTTTTTTGCCACCACCATACCCTTTCAAACTAGCTTAGTCCCGGACGTCCCCACCACCACTCACTAGAGCCAATACTGTTGATGTCTCCTTCTACGGACACACTGTCAACTCCAAAGACAGGCTTTTTCAATAAGATTCTCCGGCGGAGAACGCTTCTGTCAACGTCGCTGCTGTCGACGTTGACCTCCAAGAAAGAACGCCGCCTTCTGCTCAAATCAAAGTCTCTGTCCTCAACAACCCCGACAAAGGTGGGATCTTTGTCAGAACAGTCTTATTTTGATGATGACGTCTCCAGTTTGTATGACTACGACAGCCACGATGCTGAGGAAAGGCACCCGTTAGAATCCGAGGCAAGCTCACTCAACTCACTCTCGTCCTTTGAAAAGCCTCTTCGCAACTACACTGACAGTATCCTCCATGAAAAAGTCAACTTTCCGAGTCTTGCGGATCCGAGCCTCGATATTCCGGCCGCTGATCCGTCCCAACCTGCCCCGGAACAGCCCTGGGTCGGTATCACGTACGAATCCCTTACCAGGCCCAAGTATATTCGGATGTCCAGGAAGAACAAGCACAGTCCGCGTGTTCTAGACAAACTTTTTTTGGCCCAGGAATTGAATGATGAGGATGATGTACCGATGGATATTTATTCAAATACTAGCGAAAGCGATCTTGAATCGGTAGATTCACTAACTTCTGGAACCCAAGAAGACATTAGACAGAGCCAGGCTGAAGTGTTTGTTATGGCATTTAGCCGTGATGGTAAGTACTTGGCCGCTGCTGGAAGAGATGCCACCATCAAGGTTTGGAAGGTCATATCTTCTCCACTTGGAAGATTGGAAACTAGACTGGATGGCACGGCTGCTAACCTCAACAAATCAAAGAACGGTGATCCTGTGTACCCCCTGGCACCTGTCTTTCACCAAAAGCCATACCAAGTCTTCCGTGGCCACACACACTCTATCTTATCGTTGGACTGGTCAAAAAATAACTTTCTCATAACCGGGTCGATGGATAGAACGGCCAAATTGTGGCACGTTGATAAACAAGATTGTCTTCAAACATTTAAACACGAGGACTTTGTTACCACTGTAAGATTTCTTCCCACGGATGATAGATTCTTTATTAGTGGCTCCCTTGATAATTATGCCAGATTATGGTCCATTTTGGAGGGAAATGTTGCATATGATCGTTGTCTCGGAGATAATGTATTGGTAACATCGCTGGCCATTACCCCTGATGGGGAATACTGTGTGTTTGGGAGCTTTAATGGCTCACTTTTTTGTTTGGAGACAAAGGGGTTGCATATCAAGCACCAAGTAGATATCAAGAGTCGGTCACTTGCACATCCATTCCAGGGAAAGAATGGTCATAAAATTACCGGTATTAAGATTTTTGAAAACGCACACTATCAGTCTTCTTCTGGAGATAATCTTCTTAACAAGTGGTCTTTTTTGATTACGACCAATGATTCCAAAATTAGATTGGTTAATACTCAATCAAAGAAGTTGGTTACTCGTTTTAAAGGGTTGACAAACAATTCCTCAATTGAGGCTAGTGTCAGTGACGATAACCGTTATATTATATCCGGTTCCGAAGATCATTGGGTATACGTTTGGGAAAACAATAATAGCATCATCAACAACAAAGTGAAGCAGGCATTAAAGGATTTGGTGATTGAAGGGAAACACCACATAAATGATATTGGCAAAAGCTCAAAGTATGCAAAGTTGGTCAAGGACAATAAATTGATGAAGAGAGTGTTGGATGAAAACAGTAATGACTACATCTCCAACGAGAACAACACTTATACATCGTTCCACGCTCACCATCTTAAGGTTAATGCAGCAATTTTTGCCCCCGAAGAAACCAAGCACCTTTTGGAGTTGTCTGATGATCTTATCTTTGACTTGGTGAAAAGAGGAAAGTCTTGTAACAACCTTGCACCACCTAACAGGAAAGATCAAGAAGAAGACATGGCTGGCCATATTATCATCACAACGGATCTGAGTGGGTTGATTAGAGTCTACAGACAAGATTCCGCAGCTATTGTAAGGAAGAGAATAAGTCGCCTCCAGAAGACTGGCCTGAACCATCATAATATTAACCTGAAAGCATGCAAAGTAACCGGTGATATGATAAAGAACCTCGATCCAACTTCAATCAGTCGAAACGGGTCATTGAAAAAGCTCGACTTAACAGGAATGGGACGAAAATTAGTGAATAACAGAAGCTTGCTGCCTGGAGTAGACGGCTATTTCCCGTTGAGAAACAAGCTACAACCTAAGAAGTGGCCAGCATCGACAGGAATGAGCCCTTCACCACTGAGCAACGCTACATTCCCTGTGCATCGTCCTGCAGCAACTACCATGGTGCTGGTTTCGAGTCAACTATCTACTCAAGTTGAACCACCAAGAGCAGCACATCCAACTGGATTTATGACTGATAGTGACGTTAATTTTGAGCTAACTCGCAGTCGAACAGTGAATACATACAACTCCGAAGCTTCCGCGGCGAGAAACCTGGCCGAAATAACGCCAGAAAGAGTTGATAGCCATAATGACCAAGCATCGGACTTTCATGAACAATTGAGCAATTTGAAGTTGGGAAGAACCCGCCCAGAAAAAGAACACTTTAGGTTACGCAAGAAAGTGTAAAACATATATACATAGTCTTAATTATAGTTACAGTTATTTATTGAACAAATACCTCTTCTTTATATTATACACAAACAATGTCCACGAAATCGCAGACATTTTTCTAACCTGACCAATACAGATAACTCTTTGGTTGAACGACACTGATAGGCAACTTGTCTTGCGATGGCTTGGTGGTTTCATCAATATCCATGCTATCACTGGCCTTCTGATTTCCAGAGTTCAAAGACTTGTTAATCTCGCTAACCTTAACGGGCTTGACCAAGTCATCCAAGATAGAAGCCAAGTCAGGTCTTTCCTGCTTCAACTTCTGAATCTTTTCAAACTGGACCCATCTCTCGATAAGTACTTGTTTTCTTTCCAAGTTCAATTGGTTTTCAACCTTGAGCAAACTCTCTTGTAAGCTGTCGATTTTGTTTATCTTATGGTTGAACTTGTCCAACGTCAATTCAATTACCTGGTTAATCAAGTCAGACTGCTCTGCTACCGATTCCTGAACTTTAGCGGCGGAGTTTGACACGATAAGATCCTTACCCTTTTCTTCAGCGATAAGCTTAGCAACAATCTCATTTACCAAGTTATCGTTTTTGTGAGTAGGAGACTTTTCTTCGGTATCCTTTTCCAAAATCTTGTTCAAGTACTTGTCCTCAATTGGCAATTGGATAAACTTAAGCAAACACTGTTCCTTACTCTTGGTACCAACGTGTTCAGCAATCTTTTCCCACTGATTGTTGGAATTAACACTCAAATTACCGTTGAATGAAGGTGGTTCATATGTACCAAACATCTCTACACCTTCCAATAACAATAATACTTCTTGTTCAGACCATTCGCCTTGTTCATGGTTCTGCTTCATCTGGACAAAGTCTGACGACTGGAAGTTCAGAGGAAACAAACCCTGGTCGTAACAGATAGAGCACAATATACTGGCGTTATTTATCGTTGAGTTGGGGTTATGCGTGTACGCCTTGATTCTCAAATTGTGGTATCTGACTTCGGTGGTGTCTTTACCACAGATATTGCAGAAATATTGCACGAGCGAGTTGCTCTTGCCAAACTTGTTATTTCCGGTGGTGTATACATTACGTCTGACTTCCAAGTTTAATGGAATCTTGATATTTTCCTTCTTCTCTGGCTCAGATTCGACTGGCTTTTTGGTAGTGGCAACGGCAGGAGCAGGTTCATCTTTCACCGGCGCACCTTCTGGAATAAATGGAACCAATCCAGTAGGAGTATCTAATGTGATCTGGAAGTGGCCAGTGTATTGAGGTCCCACAATCGATGGCTTAGTTCTAGGGTCAATTTGGTAGTTGATCAAGCCCCACTTCTCCAAAAATTGATGGATTCTAAGAATAGTTGTAACATCACCTGCCAAGTTTCTACGGACAGCGGTGACCGTCAAGTATTCACGAGGGTTTAATCTGTAGGCGTTAACCATGAAATCTCTCATGTCCACGTAGACTTCTTCGGTCTTGTAGATTGACTTGGTTCTGTTATCATTGAAAAAGTCAGGGAACAGTTTCTTTTCAATAGAGTGTACCTTGTCTAAACTAAACCATTTGGAAAATGAAGGAATAATAATGTGTTGTTGTTGTTCCACCAAGTAAGCCTTAGCTTTTTCCCGGAATACTTGTTTGACTTCTTCCAGGTCAAGCTTTGTTTCTTCGTCCAATTCTCCCTCTTCAACAACAGAGGTATCAGCATTAGACTTGTCGTCTTCTATCACCTTGGAGACAGATGTTTGGTTGTCTTCTTCAGATGTGGCAGACATTTCCTAAATGATTTTTACAAAACCTGATTGAACCTAGGTTTTTTGATGGTTGGTTGTTTGTTGTGTAAAGCGCTTTGGGAATTTTTTGACATTTTTTTTTGTGATCGGTGCACGACCCGACATTGCGACACACACACGCGCGACATACGCGTACCACATTAGTTGCATCCAAGAAGGCGTCTAACAATAACAAAAAGCGAACAGTGATGGTGGCACGAAGACTGACGCGTAACACTCACAAGGTTGTCTATAGAGAAGATTCAGGGCTGGAAAACGATTCAGGTAGTGACTATGATGAACAGCCACGGACAAAAAGAACCAAGAGGGTTTCTAACAGCACGTCCAAATCCAAACATAAGACTCGCAAGATCGATTTGGACCAAGCAGAAGCAAACCTTCCTGAAAACCATCTCAATCAGGCATTGATTCGACCAGAAGTAGATGTTCTGGATCTCGCTCTTGAATGGATAGAATCCTATATTGAGGATACTGAAAACAACTCCAACGAATCAGTTACGGTGCTCATTAACTTATTACTTCGTGGGTGTGGTTCAGTTCACATATTCGAGCCACACGATCTTGTCAATTTGGAATCAGCAGCAGAAACTGTAGGGGAAATTTCAATTGCCTTTGGTGATCAACAAGTTCACAAGTACCCTTTCAAGGCATATCCAGATTTCAAGAAGAATGTCCTATCATTTTTTGAACATTTGATCAGAATAGCCCACGAGAAAGGATTGCTCTACAAGTATGAAGAAGATGACACAGAGAGCTTGTCTTCTCCATTAATGACCCAGATACTCACATGGATTTCCTCGCTCAGTTCATGCGTGATACGTCCATTGCGTTACATCTCAACTGTGATCCTTTTGTGTATCCAAAACGAGCTTTGTCAGATCATGAATACAGTGATTTCGTCCTTAGATAAATCACAGAGGCAGTTGACTCGAACTGGCAAAAAGAACAAGGCTAGAATAGAAACTGTCACTAATACGATCCAAAGTTACCAGAACCAAAAGGAAACAATCACAGAATATTTCAACGAAATTGGAAATGTGACTTTGGGTCACAGATATCGCGATGTTGATCCCATAATAAGGCAAGAATGCTTAAGATATTTGAGCCAGGCAATGATCATTTACCCCGACCACTACTTCCAAGCAACATTCTTGAGATATTATGGTTGGTTATTGGCAGATCCAATAACTTTGGTACGTTTAGAAGTATCCAAGGTATTACTAAAGCTTTACCGGTCATCTGAGTCAAATTCGGGATTGAATATTGGATTTAGACAGTTTACAGAGAGGTACAAGAAGCAGCTAATTAAGATGAGCAAAGTTGACGATGATGCTCATGTGCGATTAAATTCAATCAGTATATGCTGCCAGTTGTTAAGGATTGGATTCATGGATGAACTCGACCTGAGTGAAGTTATTTCCATATACTTTAACTTACCTCTGAGTGAGATTTCTCAGGCTAATCAGATCAAACTCAAGGCAGAGCTTGCAAAATTTGTCAGTATCTTGAACCAGCAGAGCATCAACGATGAGATTGAAAAGTATTCCATCTTTATGCAGAAGTATGATTCCCCTCAATTTGGAGATGAAGAAGGTAAACTTCAAATTAAAGAGTGCTTTCGGGTGAAAAATCTCATTAAAATCTTAAGTAAAGCATCCGAATTGAACAAAGCACCCAATACCGATAATATCAGTGTGATATACTTCACACTATACGCATTACCAGCTTACAATAATTCCTGGGAATCTTTAATTCGGTTTTTCTTATTTGATTCCTCAGCTATAGAATTCAATACCAGAGATGATGACTTAGAGGAGAATAATTCTGAGGTGGAAGAGTTTAAGCAACTTTTGGAGTTGTCTTCAGAAAATGAACTTGTGTATCTTCTTAACTTCATTCTTGGTGCTATAACATATCTAGCGACAGAAAAAACTAAAAAGGCCCAGGACGAATACTCAGACGTATTGGTCAAGTTAGTGAATTACTTGCCATCTATTTATTCCAAGCTGAAATCGACCAAGGAACTTGAAGTATTTTTATCTTTATGGTTCTTGCTTATTAATACTAATAACGAAGCCAACAACGTCTTTTCAATTTTCAAGAACTTAGACCAATTGAAGGTTTACGATAATATAAGTATTGGAATACTAAAGTTCTTTCAAACATTTGAGATCAGTCGAAACAGAGAGGTACTAGAGGTATTTGACAAGTATTTTGGCAAATTGTTGGAATCGTATAGTGCAATCGATGCCACTGGTATCAATACTTTGACCCAGGATTTAAGATTACAGATACAAAATTTGGGTCATGAACTAGTGTCCGAAGCCCAGAATATTTTGACATCACACGAGAACCAAGAGAAATGGGTTTTAACAGCAGTTAATGAAATTAGTACACCGTTGGAGAAATTGAACAAGTTGGGCGACCATTTGGATATTAATAATTTTGTTAAATCTACTAATTTGGTTCTGTTGATACTTATAAAGGTCCTTGATAATATTGAATTGGGTGATTACATATCACTGGAAATTGATACATTTATACCATCAATTAAAGTTGTGTTGGATTTCATTTTGGTTTTGATATCATGGAATCTTGAACGGTTGATGACCACCGACCAGGGCCAATTGCACTATGACATCAAGGAGATGTTTCAAGGTATCAATGATGCGGCCGGCGTATTGGTAAGTTTGATTAACCAATTTAATTCTGTTTTACCCGCTGTACTTGAATCAGACATGGCACAAAAATATCAACTAATTAAGAAGTTAGTCGATTTGAAAACTTTATTTGCTGCGAAATTCGTTGACGTTATCAGTTCCATCAAAATTTTTTATGTGAAATTTAAGGATCTGAACGAATATACGAGATTTGACGAGTTCTTTGAGACAAGCACGATCGGGAAATTTGTTACACAGGTACTTCCAGATGAAGAGCAGAAGAATTTGTTGGATCTATTCTTGTACAAAGAGGCGAGACTTGCAAAGGAATTAGGAATAGAGCTTGACAGAACTGCTGCCGAGGATGTGAACGTTGCTGAATTAGTGGATGTAGATGCAGTTGAGTTAGAAGATGTGGAGGAACAACAACAACAAGAAGACGCAGATGAGGATGAGGATGAAGAGGCAGAAATTTCCGAGGAGTTGAAGAGAAAACGAACCATAGAAGTCAGGGAGCAAAGAAAGAAAAATCAAAAGTGGGAGGCTGAAAAGGACTTATGTGTCTATTCACTCAAGATGTTTAAATTGATTAATTTATCTGTGGTTGACAATGACATGCTTGAGAGAATGAAGCTCAACGGAGAAAAATTAGGAGGGATCTATCTAAAAATTCTTGATCAAAACCATCAAGAAGACGGTGACAACAACGAACCAGGGACCGCCGCGTAATTAGCAAATCCGAAATTTAGCATCGATAAAAATTAGCCTGTATACTAAATTAATGCATGGAGGCTTAAGGACCTCTAAGTGGCTGAAGGTATTCGTAATTTGGAGGCATAGGACCAGGACCAGGGCCCCTGCGTCAAGTAATCACATTCATTTTGAGAGAGCCAATATAGACACCCGTCAACGCAAAAACCTTTACCGAAGACACGGAATACAACTTTCTATTAGCCAATACGAAGTTAAATTGCGGCGGTATGGAAAGATATTTTTTTTTTCATAGTTATTATTTTGTATTTTTTTTTTGGGGGTTGCAGGACAATCTTGGCGATGGAAGGATAAAATCGACCAGATTTCCAATTTTTTTGGAGTTATTAACCACAACTAATTCAATTTAATCATGGTCAACGTTTTTAACGTCCAGATTTTCTTCGTTGTCTTTAGAGAATCCTTAGAAGCCGTCGTCGTTATTTCGGTTCTTCTTGCTTTCTTGAAGCAAGGTTTGGGGGGAGCCACCGATGACCCAGCGACCTACAAGCGATTGGTTAGACAAGTGTGGGTTGGATCAGCGCTAGGGCTATTTATCTGTCTTATCATTGGTGGTGCATTTATCGGGGCTTTCTACGGTCTTGGTAGGGACATTTGGGCCAAATCTGAAGACTTGTGGGAAGGTATCTTTTGTCTCATTGCTACCATTTTAATCACTGCCATGGGTCTTGCTATGGTTAGAGTCAACAAGATGAAGGAAAAGTGGAGAGTTAAGTTGGCCCAAGCATTGGTCAAGAAGGAAACTGGTAAAGACAGATTTAACATAAGACACTTGACCAAGAAGTACGCTTTGTTCATTTTGCCATTTATTACTGTCTTGAGAGAAGGTTTGGAAGCTGTTGTCTTCGTTGGTGGTGTTGGTCTTAACCAGCCAGCCACTTCTTTCCCAATTCCAATTATCACTGGTTTGATTGCTGGTGGCTCTGTTGGTTTTCTTATGTACTACTTTGGTTCCACGGTTTCCATTCAAATCTTCTTGATCATTTCCACCTGTATCTTGTACTTGATCTCGGCTGGTTTGTTTTCTAGAGGTGTCTGGTTCTTTGAAAACTACAGATACGGTAAGCAGACTGGTGGTGATGCCTCCGAAGGGGGTTCTGGCCCAGGTACTTACGATATTTCCAAGTCCGTCTGGCACGTCAACTGTTGCAACCCAGAAAGAGATAACGGTTGGGATGTGTTCAACTCTTTGCTTGGATGGCAAAACTCTGCCACTTACGGTTCTGTTATTTCATATAACATTTACTGGTTATTTATTATCATTACTGTGAGTTTGATGCTCTACGAAGAAAAGACCGGTCACTTGCCATTTGTGAAGGGTGTTACCATGAAGGAATTAAACCCAATGTACCACATTAAGGGTAAGAAGAAGCACGAAATTTCTGAACGTGAAAAGCAAGATTTGTTTAACAAGGTCAGAGCCCACAAGTTGGAGACCGGTGATGATGAAGAAGAAGTTGAGAGACAAGAATCTGGCAGTATCAAGCTTGAAACTGTCAAGATCAAGGATGGCCTTGAAACATCGTCTAAGTAAGTTTTTAATGTATCATTCAGTAGTAATTCAAAGAGAATAGCAATTTGTTCTTTAGTGAAGCAGATCTGATCAGATAAATGATTATCAGATAAGTCGATCTGATAAACCAGCCGTCCTCGATTTAGGATGGTGTCACATCGACTAATTCTCTTGGCTGAAACAGCCAATAAACGCACGCCCGACATATTTTTAGAATGCCAAGAATAAGGGCAATTTCTTGTTTGAGAGAAAAATTTTAATTATCACCTAACGAACTAATTCATTCTTGGCTGACATATTTGACAGGGCCTTTGCTTTCCATTTATATAATGATAATAGTGGTGATACAGGCGACTAGGAGGCTTAAATTAAATGTTCTAACGGTCAAAAGGTGGCTTTTCTGTGTACCGAAAGCACAAAATATTTGGAAACAGGGTGTTCCCTGTTGAAAAATAATTTGGGAAAAAAAATTAAGGCGTTATAAAGTTTAACCAATCAAATACAGAAGATCAACAATGCATTTTTTCGCAACTAAAAAAACCAAATCAACGGAAAAAAAAGAACCCACGGCGGGAGTCGAACCCGCAATCTTTTGATTAGAAGTCAAACGCGTTAACCATTACGCTACGCAGGCTTCTCGATATTCTTTAATATCTCTGTATTAATATGAGGTGAAAAAGTTTATTTATCGTTTTACCTACTTACATTAATCGGTTTACCCTTGACTACAGATTTCTATTCATTTACTTTCATTAATCTAATCTATTTCAACTTCTTGTAATCTGCAAATGATAACTTCTTTACAACCTTAGGCGGCTGAGGAACGTCATCATCCTTCTTAATCGTCTCATCTTCATGGTCTCCAACTGGAATCTGGGAAACTTCGGTATTTGGCAAAGCCACAGACTCAGGAACAGCAGCTGTGATGCTGGCAATAACCTTAGCCTTGATTTCTTCTTGAATTACCTCGGCCATCTCAGCAATCTTTTCTGATTTCTCCAAGGTAGCAGTTTCAGTTTCTTTAACAACTGGATTCAACTCCTCTGAAATGGACTTTTCAATTCCCATCATTACGTTAGGAACCAACAAGAATGGTACTTCATGGTCATAATTATCCCGATGAACTTCCAAAACTTCCTTGGTCGAATTTACAACGGCCTTTTGCTTTAACAATTGTTGCTTGAATGGGATCTTAAATAGCAAGGAAGACTTTTCAGTAATTTGTTCTGGTGATACCTCTTGTTGCTCTGCATTATCCTTCTCTTCCGTGGTCACAGATAAACGCATGCGGATGATATTATCTCTTTCAAGGAGGCGATCTTTCCAAGAAATGTAATCCTTTTCCTTCTTAGGGAAGATAAGTTCTTCCTTGGACTTCGTTAAGTTAACATTGCTGATGGAGGAAGCTTTACGAGTTGACCTCAACAAATACGAAGTGGCTTTCTTGACTTTAAAAATGGCACACGAGGCATTATTATTTGAGGTCGAGCAACCGCATTCAGCAAAGTGCAAGATGTTATCAACACAAGAGATTAATACGGCCTTATCATTATTGGATAACAGATCAAACTTTTCCGCATTGTTGTTCTTGTACATCCTCAAGATTGGGTGCATTGGATCCCACTCCCAATTCAAACGTAACTCTTCCTCGGCATCCTCACTTTCAAACTCAATTGGAGTGGAGGTTACCACTAAAAATCGGAATGTGTTCGTTTCAGGAATGTAAATTTGTTTGATTCTGCAATTGGCTACCGATGGACAGGCCTTTCTAATGAAACGAGACTCATTACCAACAAATCTCGAATCAACAACAAGTTCATGACTCTTATCATTGATGTCTAAGGTAGTCTTCAAGACTTTTGGCTTGGTGGTACCCCAACTAGAATATTGGTTAACCGAATCCTTAACATATTTCTCAAACAAGTCAACCTCACCCAAATATTCAATTATGGGAGTCTCGGCAGGTATAACTTTTTCTGAACTGGTAACAAACAACGAGAGTTTGGAAATTCCATTGAACTTTTGCTTCTGATTGTCTGAATATGGCTTCACTTGGATATTAGTCTTGTTGCTCTTGTTTTTCTTGGAACTTTTCGCGTTTTCATTGGCATACTTCAAGTGGTTGGGCAAGATCACATTACTAGTCTTGAGGGATTTAAATTGTCCAGCAGTCATTATCTCAATACCGTTGAAAATCTTCTTCTGTTGCTCGATTTTAGGCAATTGTGAGAATGTACCCTTGAAATTATGCCCCACTTCGGCAAGGTAATCTCTTATAGCAGGACACTTGTAGTCGTTATTCTTCACGGTAAAATACACAGATTGGTATGATTCGGAAGTCATTCCATCCTTTAATAATACATTGTCTTTGTTTGGAAGGACATCAACTGTTTCTTGCTGCACGATAGGACCTGAGTTGGATTCTTTTGAATCCTGTGTCGTTTCCAATTTTCTCTTTTTATCCAGTTTCTCTGAAGTCAGCACCTTTCTCTTGGTTCCATTTTGATTGTTTCTCTCCTGTTTCTCTTCTACCGATGACTTGTCAAGATCCAACCTCTGCAAGGTCTGGGAACGACATGCAGCCGCATCAAACTTACCCCACTTGGCTTTATCACAGTAGTAACAAGTATATTCATCTTCTGGAACCTCTTCATTTGTGTTGAATCCCATGCACAAACAGTGCTGCCATCTATAACATATATCACATTGAATTGTAAATCCATCATCGTCTTCTATTCCACAAATACATCCAATTAAACCAGAATCGGGATCAACTTTATAAGCTTCTAATGGTGGAATGTCATGTTCATGTTTTTGCTCAACTTTGGACTCTGAATCTTTCTCGGGCACTTCTGGTTGCGTCACAGGTACAGTGTTTGGTAATAGTTCTGATTCAGTTTGGGATAAATCTGGAGCGGTCTCTGGCGCAGACTCCATTTGAACTTCTGGTACACTTTCCGGGACTGGTTTTGAAGCTAACTCTGGGTTGGATTTAGGAGCTATTTCTGAGTTTGGTTGTAGTTGTAGTTCTGATTGTAGTTGTAGTTGTGGTTCTAGTTGTGGTTGTGGTTGTGGTTGTGGTTGTGGTTGTGGTTGTGGTTCTGGATCACTTACTGAGACAGGCTCAGGAGAGGGTTTCTTTTCTGAAGTTTCTAATTTTATGTCAGGTGTGGTGTTGTTTTCGGTAACCTCATCTTCCTCGGGGGATTCAGTAAGCGATGGTAGAGGAGCTTTTATTTCCACTTCCTTCACCTTATTGTCCACCTTTAACTCCTTATTTTCAGGAGCAGGCTCTGGAGATAAAGTTGTTCCCGTTGGATTTATGTGAGAATGGGGTAACTTAAATGCAGATGACGATGACGAGGTCAGTGGCGTACCTTTCTTTGAATTGGATTCTTCATCTGTTGGCTCATCGTCGGTTTTGTTATCGTCTATTTCTGGTTCTGTGAGTTGGTCTTCCTCCTTATTCCAAGTTCGCTCACTTTCAGTTTTGTTCACCATATTCTCGCTCTTCAGGTACTTCAAAGGCAAGGGGATATCCGCAGCAGCGGCCAAGGCGGCGGCTGCAATCATTGCATTATTGGAGTTTCTTTCACCAGTTTCTATATTGATGCCTCTGACAAGCTTTGAAGGATCATATGGCAAGTTTCTTTCCGGGGTTGATTTGGAACGTTTATGAGTTTGAAAGTTTCCCTGAAGGGGAAGAGCTGACGTTGGTGGAGATACCGACTTTGTGGGAGCAGGTACCACTGGCGTGGCCGCTGGAGGCAAGATGGGGGAGGTTGATTTGTTCATAATGCTACTGATGGAGCTGCTTCCAGTTGATGAAGGTTTGTAGCTGGCTTCCCTTAGCATGGGAGGAGGGTAATGATGCGTTGCTGCATTAGCATATGTGCTATTGGTTGATGGAACAGGTTGAAATGTGACAGTAGGCTGATGCTGTACAATCAGTGCCGTGGTTGGTGGTAAATGAGTTGGAGGAAACTTATAAGGTAGACTAGACACCCGTGTCTGTTGTGAAGGTACTGAAGCTGGCTGGTATGGCATGCTAATGGGCTCAGTCTTGACAATGTAGCCTGGTGGCTGGCTTGAGATGACTGGTGGAAGTTGAGGAGGAGGTACTGACGTTGGTGCGACAGGTAATTGTTCTTGCAGGAGAGACAACTTGTGTTCGTGGTGATGGAGATGCTGCTGCTGTTGTTGCTGTTGCTGTTGCTGTTGCTGTTGCTGTTGCTGTTGCTGTTGCTGTTGCTGTTGCTGTTGCTGTTGCTGTTGTTGTTGCTGTTGTTGTTGGTTCTGTTGCTGTTGTTTCGCTGCTACGTTGGCAAACATCAATAAAGTCGATGCATCTTGAAGAAGTTGTTCTTCTTCCTTCACAGTATTACTCAGCATGATCAAATACGGCACTCTATCGGATCTGGAAGGTATTGATCGCTATCAAAGGCCGGTTATTTGGAGATGTTTGGAAAATTGTTTTTCCCTTTTATTTTCCTTTTGTATACGATCGTATTTCGCTTTCATTCGAATAATACAGAAAAAAAGACGAAATAACACACAATAATAAGCTAACCACAGTAGAAACCCAACAATGGGTCAAATAGCCTGATTATTAAACGGTTATTATTTGATTGCGTTCTATATACATATCATCATGCTATTTCCTTTACATTCCCAGGAGTATGGGAACACAGCGTCCCTATATTCCTTTCCTTCAGGTGGCACTTAAACGTCTTCTCGTAAAAGAAAAGTGGAGGCAAACGCAAGTCCTGCTTTCCTTGTTGGTACAAACCTTATTTTTCCTATGCACCATTATATTTCACGTTAAAGAGAATGGTTGAGTGCCAACTTCCTTATTCTGGTGCTTTCTCCTTCTCAGCCTTGACCTTCTGTAGATAATCTAGCTCCTTCTTCAACGTATCCATCGCATAGTATACCTTACTCTGCAAGTAGAACGAATTTCCCTTTTCCTTCGAATTCACTCCAAATAAGTACTGGTACTTCTCATCGATGGACTCCACCGACAAATCTTTTCTGTCTAAATCTAAGATCTTTAATGCTTCATCGACGGGAATACCGCCCGCAGAACTGGCCTTAACTGGTCCACCTGCAGCAGCACCTGCAGCAGATGCCTTTGCCGCTTGCTTGTAAGCTTCAGAGAAAGCACGTCCAAAGACAGAAGCTCCTGTAAATATCACGTTCACCAATAATCTGTGTGCCATTGCCGTTATAGGTTTGTCTTGATCAAATTTTTTGGCTTGATTAATTTATTGGTAAGACAACAATATGCAGGATTCGTTGCTCCAAAGTTTAAAAAGAAGCGGCCAGAAAAAAAAATCTTCTTCTCTTGTCATATCCACATCGCTTTATACGATGGAGAACGGGAGGCGGCGGTTAAAATTTAGAGTTACAACCTACAGCTTTACAAAATGTAGCACCATGCTTTCATCTAATATCATGTATCGTCAGAGACGAATCTATCAGAACTTAAGGTAAACACATGAAATGCCGTAAACAAACGTAATGATCTAAAAGACCGAAACGAAATCTTAATTGTGGCCGAATTGTTAGTAAGGTCAATTAAGACTTAGCTATGGGTAGATTAATGAGCACCGCCAGACACATCGATGATATCCAGACAGGCTCACTAAAAGGTCTTTATAAAAATAATAGTTATATATATTAGATATAGTATAACCACTACTGATGATTACTGACAGAATAAGGGTGCGAGGGAAGCAGGTGTATTTATACTGTTGAGAAATCATGTACTGCAGACAACATTGGCGATGATTTACCCGGATAGAAGACCTCTCATCGCAAACCCTAACACGATGAAAGATGCAGGACACAAGGTAAATTACTGCAAACGGACCAGTTCACCACATATGTCAGGCAGTATAGCGGATAAATTGCCTCAATTACTGGCATGGTTGAGCAAGAATGCATACTGGAGAGACGATCTTACAGTGAAACCGTCTAAAATTGGAGGATTGGGAGTTTTTCTCAAAGAGGTTGACGACGAGGATCCATTACTCTTGAGAATACCAAAATCGAACATTTTAGCCACCAAAAACTCATTCATATATAACCTCCTTGTCGATTATGAATGTAGTGAAGTGGATATAAGAAATGGTATGTTTGGATTGGTATTGGCGGTTATTTACGAACTTTCCATAGAAGACAGGTCGCCGTGGTATGAATACCTTGAAACCATAGACTTTGAGGGAACTGCTCTTCCTATGTGTATGTGGGACATCAAAGATAAAGAAAATCTCAAAAATACTGAGGCAGACTTAAAGAACTTGTTGGATATCGAAGAGTTGCAGGACTTCCATCGCGAATGTTGCAACTTTGCCAACGCATTTACGGGTTTGATCGATGTTCCTCGGCAGTTAACTGAAGCCCACCTTACAGAGTTTTCCAGAATTATGCAAGCAGTCATGGCAAGGGCTTTCAGAATTGATGATTTTTATGATATGGCTCTTGTTCCAGGTGCGGATCTCTTCAACCATAAACCAGCCAAGTTGGAAAATAACAATGCAGTAGGACAAGAGAACATTGATTTTGTATGTGATGGAAATGTGTGCGAGGAATGCGGAGAAGCGGACTGTGACCATGTACAAGAACAGGATCAAGATATGGAAAGCGAAGAAGAAATCGAGAATGGAGCTGTTGAAGGTGATTACAACGATGAAGAAAGGGTAGGAGATGATAACGAAGAAGGAGAGGTAGATGATGAAGACGAAGAAGACCTGGATGATGAACAAATAGATCTTATGGATGATGATGAGCATGAACGAGATGAAGAAGAGGAAGAGCCATTGAAGGAGATAACTTTAGATTTTATCAAAAAGATGGAAGACGATCTCAATTATGACTCAGAAGCAGAAACCGATGAAGATCCCGGTGAAATATCCACATTATCCCTTAGTGACGATGAACTAGTTGAGCAGAATGGTGAAGAGGAAGATTTAGCAAAGGAATTATCAGATAGTTCAAAATGTTGCGATGTAGTGTTGATTAAACCACCTCAAGAAAATGACCAATTTGAACTATTTAATTCCTATGGTAACGAGTCCAATACCACATTGCTTCAAAGATATGGCTTTGTGGAAGACGATAACGTCGCTGACTCGTGTATTTTGTCTGTTGAGTTGTTCAAGTACATCAACAAACTCAAGGAACTGCATGGAAAGGCCAGAGCCGGTGAGGTTGATGAAAAGATTGCATGGTTGGAAAAAATCGGCTTTGACGCCCTCAACTTTGTCTCTGAACAAATGGCCGGTTGTAAGGATGGCTGCGATGATTGTGATGATTGTGATGATTGCAACGATGTCTGTGAAAAGGATACGGTGATTCCAGAAAATTGGCAATTGGCACCTTGTGTCCAGTATTCAGGAGAGTGTACAATGCAAACTTATGCCCTTTTGCAGTTGTTCGAAATGCCACATAAGTTGTTTAAGAATCGTCTTGTTGGTATTAAGAAAGAGAAGTTGTTGGTGAAACGGGTTGAAGAACTTTTGGTACCGGAAAATACCAGCCAACTCGATACAATCCTTAAGGGATGGTGTTCACGGAGATTGGCCAAATATCCGAAATTGCAACCAAGTCCTCGACTCGAGCTTATTTCGAAATTGGTTCAACAGGAACAGGCAATTTTAAAGCGGTTTATAGAAAAAGTCTGATACATTAAATAAATTCTCTTTTTTTGCGACTATATTACTTTTGATAGATAAATCGGTTTGAGGAAGCCTTTGACTCGACAAGTAACGAATTCAGTAAAAAATCATGTCAGAAGACGAGATAGAGTTTGAGTACGACGATGATGATTCCAGTCTTACTTTTGAAACTGATGAGGATATCACGGACGACGAAGAAGTGCTGCCATCGACATTTGCATCAATCAGCTTAGATGAGCGTGTCGGCCGCTACAACAATACATTGTACCATCCATGGCAGTTAAGTCTGTTTATTCAGAAACACTTTCTCGATAAGCTTTCCATCACAAGTGCCAGTTTGCCCACCATAGATGAACAGGTGCTTCTTATCATGCTTCATGGCAAACGGTGGCAACCGGAGGATGTCATCAACGAGTTTTACGACAATAAAACCAATCTCTACAAGAAGGCAGGAATACCACTACCACCAATAGACTTCACCAATGTTCTTGAAACTGTTTCCCAGTTTGAATGTCCCATTTGCTGTGAATCTTTTGAGGAAACCATGGTATACTACCTCTCTTGCAATCACCGCTTCTGTGTCTCTTGCTACTATCAATATATCTTCCATGAAATTGCCCATGGTACACTAATAAGATGCATTGAGCCAGATTGTGAATACTCCATACCCCATAAAGATATCGAGAAAATCTGTCATGCCCACGAAAGAACCAGTACGATTGTCATAGAGCTGCAATTAACCACAAATCGCTTATTACAATCGACTGCGAGACTTATGGTTGATTCGGAGCCAAAGTTTAAGTGGTGTCCCGCTACAGACTGTACCAATTTTACTGAATTGTTACCCAATGAGCGGGCTGATTTAGCCAAGCAACTAGAATCAACGAAGTCGAGTGATATCTCAGGTATCCCGGTGGTCGAGTGCTTAGATAACCACGAGTTTTGCTTCAATTGTAATTACGAAAACCACCTTCCTTGTCCCTGTTGGATAGTGAAGAAATGGATAAAAAAATGCCAGGATGATTCGGAAACTGCAAACTGGATAGAAGCTAACACTCACAACTGTCCCAAATGTGAATCAGCAATAGAAAAGAATGGTGGTTGTAACCATATGACGTGCAAGAAGTGCAAGTATGATTTCTGCTGGATTTGTCTGAGGGCATGGTCCGAACACAAGAATGGGTTCTACGTGTGTAACCTTTACAAGGAGGATAAGGTCGAGACAGAACGCAAGAAGTCATCTCGACTTTCATTAAATCGATACATCCATTTCTACAAGAGATTCACAGTGCATGAAAACTCGATGGAGGGTGATAGGAAAACCATGAAAAAGATCAACGAAGTTGCCAGGCTTTATATGGAACAGAGAAGGAATGATTCCATTTCCGGTACCACGACGGTGTCCAAAAAGAAACAGAACAAGATCCTCTCATGGAACGATACCCAGTTTCTTACCGACGCCATACGCTCTCTTTCAAACGGAAGAAAAACTCTCAAATGGACGTATGCGTTTGCATTTTACTTGAGTGAATCCAATTTTTCTACTATCTTTGAAGACAATCAAAGTTATCTCAACCAATCGGTGGAGGATTTATCGGAAATATTTGAGAAAATATTGAAGGAAGGGAAATCAAATAACTTTGAGACTCTTTTGAAAAATAAGAACCAGATCATTAATTTGAGTGATTTGATTAGTAACCGTCAGAAAGCATTGATCAACGGAGCAAATCAATGCTTGAACCAACGTTTGATTTCTTTTGTTCCATAATGATTCCCCGCCGAAATCATGTTTGATAGATTTGCGCTTTTTCGGAAACTGATTGGTTCGACAATTTATATCACGTGGAGATAAGAGAATTCGATTCCAGTCGAATGCCGACTAAACTATCAATTTCAATTATTACCAACTTATAGATTATGGGTCAAGAGGAGTTGGATCAAGGTAATAAAAGTAACCGACATAGTCTGGTTCAACTTGAACGAGAACGAGAACGAGAACGAGAACGAGGCCGAGGATTGAGTCTGGATCACCGTAATGGAACTCGGAGCCAGGAGAATAGTAGATCAAGCCAACGACGGTCCAGAGACCGTGAATTCAGCAGAGGCAGAGGCAGCAGTACAGGTGGGATACGAGAGTTGCAAACTCAGAAGAAGCGATTTCCTCGTCAAAATTCGGATTTACTCCAGACAGCAATCCAAAATCATCAGTCCAAGTCCATCTTGACAAAGTCTTTATCAGCACATAACATACACCAAGACAATAAGAACATTCCGATGGTAACAGCACAGTCAACTCAACTGCGTCCCGATTTTCGAAGGTGGCATTCCTTTACAATATCTGAGACTCCTAAAGATACAAAACCCAAAGACGACAACCACAATAAACCACAAAACATCATATCTAAACCACAAACGACTAGCTCAAGTCGTGATAGCATTTCTCCGTTGACAGTACTAAAAGATCAGTACAATATCAAAAGACCTCTTAACAATTCGTCATCATTGTTGAATACTGATAATTCATATTACAATCTTTCCCATAATGATGTTGTCCCTGGCCTAACTCCAACCACTTCAGCGAGTGAGTCTTCAAAAACAAGTAAGTATTTTAATAAACTAACGAGTCTTGCTCACAGTAGCATGCACTCGTTGGTACCTATGACAAATGGTCACAGACCTCAGAGCCGACCTAGTGGCTCATTAACTTCAGGAACAGTGTCCAACTATCAAAGCGAAGACGACGAGACTGATCTGGAAGGAGATAACGGTATGGATGAAGCAACAACTCTAGGAGCTCAAGAACAGAGTGAGGATACTCAGTATAACTTGGAGTGGAAGGACCAGACACCACAGCTGGATGTACACGACATTGCACAGGAAATCAACCTGTTTCAAAGCAAATTTATTAATCGCTTCAACACAGTTGATTCCAATCTCAATCGTACACAACAAAAGGCGTTGGATTATAGAGATTTGTACGAGGGAGATGGAGGTCCAACGCCTAATACAATATTAAGTTCATACAACGTCAGGATTCAATGCGAGACGTTACTGACACAGTACAATACCATCAGACTAAGATTTACCGGACAAGTTAATGAACGGTCAAATAATGAGGTGGTTTCTCACAGTGGAGTTTTGGGCTTTGTCAATCGCATGAACCAAAACCATACAAAATGGCTGAACGGTTCCAGTTCCCAAAAGCAATCACATATCTCTCTTAAGAACAAGGACGATATTTTGACCAGTATGTGGGAGAGAGAGATCGCTTCCCACTTCTACAGTCACCCGTAACCAAATGAAGTGCTTATTTATTTGTATAAACTAAATCATCATAAACATCATTATACATTGCTCCATCATTAAATTCACCACGCCTCACCTGAAGAAAATTCTTAGCTTTCTTGAGTAGTAGGAACCTTCGATGCATTCTCGTACTTTGGTTGTCTTTCGTATGCGTTTGGTTTAGATGGTTTCTTTGATCTTCTCTTATGTTTGTGGTGATGGCCACAACATTCTTTATCATGCTCGTTTTCATTACTCTCGTTATCTGACCCATCACTTGCGTCACTGGACCCGTCACTAGATGAATCATCAGACAGCTCACCAAATTCTCTCTGGGGATGGAAAATGCAACAGATTTTAGATTTCTTCTTGTTCATATGTTCATTATCGATCACTTCCTCGGTCCACTGTACACCTGGACGAGTCGC
Source organism: Teunomyces pallodes (assembly GCA_030556435.1). Lineage (NCBI taxonomy): Eukaryota > Fungi > Ascomycota > Pichiomycetes > Serinales > Debaryomycetaceae > Teunomyces > Teunomyces pallodes. The sequence continues at coordinate 385,077 of JAKTUA010000005.1, forward strand.
TTCTCTTGGCTGACTCGTTCTGAGTCGTAATATGGGCCTAACTTCAGCGGTATGGGTCTGTGTGGTTGTCTGTGAGTTCATTATCCTATTACAATGAGTCTGGGAAATCAATTACCTGATCAACTATGGGTAATATGCAGGATAACAGAGTTGCTTGCCTGATAAAATACGAAGCTGTACCTAAAATTTACAAATATCAAACATTGACAATCTGAAATGGAGTATTTGTCTTTCTTGTGTCATGTCTGAGTTCAATTCAATGAGTTGTTCCTCCACCCTTAATTTAAAATGATTAAGAAGTTAAATGCTGAATAACTATGATACACGTGATACGGGAAGAGTTGCAAACCACAAGCATCAGTCAAGTTTGCAACTCTGTAAACTTTTGAGGCCTATTTACATTAATGATTTACGTTTTTAAGAATAAGTGAAAGTAGGATAAAAACCCAAATGTATAATTATAAGGATACTAAAGATTATTTGAAAGCAAGTTAAACTCGTATCCAATTTTGTCAAAACATGGACTCATTTCCCCAATTGGGGCGTTAATTGAAGAAAAAAAACCTAGATTATAGTACAAGCATAAGAGTTAGTACGTTCACTTTTCTTATCTCCACTGCCGGCAAGCATCACTGCTCCCAAGGGAGTCAGATGGCTTTCGTGTTACTGTAACTAGGAGTTATATAATTGATTACCTAATAAAGCAATCCTGTGTACAAGTTTATATGATTCTTAAAGAACAACACCTACTGTACCCGGGGGACCCAAGCATTATGAGTAAACGAGGGAATTTACCATACACCACCCAAGACCTTTTTCCTAGAACAGAAGCTAGTGCTCTGCTGTCAATGTCTTCATATACTAGCGGGTACGGTCCGCTGGTTGGTAGTGGAATTGGCTCGAAGTTGCGGAGTCTCAAAACGATGTTTAAGAGAGTGTTCAAACCAACGACCCTCGACTTTGAAACAGCGATCTGGGAAATCTTTCATCTAATCATAAATCCTAAGAAAATGTACCGATCCCAATACTATTTTAAACAGCAAACAACTAATGCCGGCAAATTTAGCTACACCCGCGATGATCCTTCCTTCTTGATCCTAGTGACGTTCTTCCTTTCGATCAGTGCTGTCGCTTGGGGATTGGCTTATTCACCTCGGATAGGAGACATCCTCAAGTTGATCATTTACATGGTCTTTATTGACTTTTACTTGACAGGGATAGTCATCTCAACGATTTCGTGGTTCACCACCAACAGATTGTTTGGCACCACAAGACATAATGCCAACTATATCGAATGGGGATTCTGTTTTGATATCCACTGTAACTCATTCTTGGTCATTTGGTGTCTCTTGTACTTGTTACAGTTCTTGTTACTTCCCGTATTGCGTATCCGGAAATCATTCATATCGTTACTTTTAGGCAATTCGCTTTACTTTGGTTCAATTGGCTATTACTTTGTCATTACATTCTACGGCTTCAGTTCGTTGCCTTATATTAACAGCACCTCAAGTATTGTCAAGGGCAACGGGTCTACTTCAACAAGCCCAGCCAAGTTACTTCAGATGATTGTACTTGCTGGTATTATTCCCATCTTGGCTCTTGCCTGGTTCATTACCATCTGCTTACGCTTCAACGTAGCTGATGCAATGGTTGATACATACTTCAACTAAAAATATTTTTGTATAAAACTTTATAAGAGATAAATACTTAGGTGTTAGCGGATGCCAAAGTATCCAATCTGTCGCTACTAGCCTTAATCCGCATACCTGTCCGGTTACTCAATTCGTAGTCACCTTCACCAACAGTTTCGGCCTTCTTTAACCATCCTTTACATTCCTCTACCGTTCTGGAAACGTCAAGCTTCTCCGAACCAGTGCGTAAGATCCACACAAACATAGTCTTCTCGTACAACGCAGTTGGGTACAAGTAAGGACTGTATGTCATTTTGGTGAACTTGAATTGAGGATGATCGCTCACAACATACTTCGAAAGTACCCGGCTGTCCAAAATCGATAAGCCATCCGTGGTCTTTCCTAACAGTCTAAGAGCAATACTGTGGAGGAAGTATCTGATCATCGCTTCATCCATCGATTCATTAATCTTAGCATACGACTTCTCCTTCGTATTAGCCGAGTAAGGCGTATCTGGTTCTCCAGAGTATCCCAACACTTTCATGGTGAACTCCAATTCACGTGGCTGCATCCGGTTGTAGCCGTTCCAAAAGTAAATCAACTCATGGATCAAAGAAGTTCCCACGCAGTCAATCATCTCAAGTTTAGGATTCTGGTTCATCCGCGCTTGAATATGTTCCATTTTTCTCAACAAGAACTTGTCAAATGGCATCTGCTTGTTACCACCACCAATTCCACCTTTCTTACTAGCATTCTTACCATGGCCGGGAACGTATGTAGGTGCTAATTCGAGGTACTTGTGGGACAAATCACGGTACTTCTTCAACTCGGCAGCCTTGTCCTCGACCTCAATCAAATCCAACTCAATCATTCTATACTTACCAACATAACATGATGCAGCAAGAAATAAATAGACCCCCTTGGACCACGAGTTGATATCAATCAAGGCGATGAAATCGCGAGCAGCTCTATCAAAGTCGTGCTCAAATGCATAAAGCATGGCTCTGTCAAAGAGCAACAATGCTTCAATCTGCTGCATTCTAATGACGTTGGTAGAGTCGTCGGTAAACTCCTGCATCATTCTAGTTGCTTCATAAAGTTTATCCTTTGATGCCAACATCCGACCTTCTTGCAACACCCATAAGGCATTGTTCGGGAAAAAACGTCTCGCCTGTGTCAAAAGTTGTGGGGTATACAACGCAGGGTTACGCAAAATCCGAACGAGTTCCTCATCAGAAACAGTAGTCTTGGACTCTAATGAGATGATATCCTTCGCTTGGGCGTCTTCGTGGCCAGGGAGTTGGAATCCAACGTCGACAAACTGGACAGGACCATCGTAGAACACCAATAACACCAACAAAGCTAAAGCACCATGGATGTTTCTGCTAGTAATGGCTGTTCTCCAAAGCATCTTAAGACCCGTTTCTCTGTCACCTCTGAACCCAACAATCGATAAAACCTTTCCAATTGCCGGTGGAATCAAAGAGAGAACCACCTGCAAAATACCAAAACAAAGCTGAACACCGGAATGTATGAATTCATCAATAGTTGACACATGCAAATGGTTGTCTTCGCCTCCGATGTTGCTGGCTGAGTCCGACACAAACGATTCCATCAACGAATTGCCGTTACTTGAGTTGTTAAACTCGGCTTCCTTTAATTCGTTGGGGTTTTCTACCGCATCTGAGAAGTCGGCATTGTCGTCGTCGGAGTCCGAGTTCAACTCGGCAATCTCATCCTCTCGATTCAAGTTGGAGGGAACACGCAGGGATGGCTTATCCACAACGGTTGGAACTTTGTTCTGCAACGAGATGTTACTGCTTGTTTGTGAAATAGGCAAACTTTCATACAAGTTAATTCTTGCTGGTGGGTTATTGCCCAAATTGGTTCCTTCAATCCGAGACTTTCTCATTTGATAAACCTTTTCCAAGTTCTTCATCAACTTGACATCAGGAGGCAAGGAAGTGTCTGAGGCAACCGAGGTCGAAGAACTGGAGTGAGCCTTGAATCCTGGTAGGTCTGCGGTGGAGATGTTGTTCAAGGGTTGGGATTCCTTCTTAACCTTGGCCAAATTGCGGTTGAAGGTGGGTTCCAGTTCCTTTATTTTTTTGTAGACGGCATCCAATGTCTGGTATGCTCTTCGTAACTTGAAGAGTGCTTTAGCCTGCTCTACCATACCGTTGTTCTCGGTCAAAAGCATCACCAACGCGTTCAACAATGTCAGTTCGGCGTAGGTGACCTGGAACTCGGTTCCTGGTGGGTAGATATAACTGGTTGCCAACAGGTGTTTGACGTTATACTTAGAGTTGTTCAACTGGCCAGATTCTGCTTCGGATAACGTCTTGTGGGCGCGTGCCATGACTTCCGGCTCGAATCCTAGCGTAGCTTCTATAAACTGCATGACACCCAACGCCAACGGAAAAATGGCAGCTGGTTGTTCGGAACCACTTGACTCATGCATTTTGGAATGTTTTTCCAAGAGTTCGGTTCCTTCGACGGTTCTGTCGTCTAGCAAGTAGTCCATAGCCTGGAGGGCAATCTCAAAATCGTGGACCTGTTTGAGCACTTTGTCGTAGGAATCGGTGCTGGTGGCCGAAGCCTGGCTCGAGCCCAGAGTCGTGGACGAGAGTGATAAAATGGATGCCTTCTTCCTCAAACTTTTAAGCATGGTTAGATATGGCTATCGTGACGATACGTTTTTCAGGACAAGCCAGATCAACTTTTTTTTTCCCCAAACAATTCGCAACATTTGTCCTACTTACTCGCGTCAGCCTCCCCTAGGAGCAGTGCGTCCAACGCAAAATAGGAGAAGCGCTGGTCTCAGCCACCAACCAACCCAGTGAACTTAGAGTGCTTAGTTCGATGAGCTGTGCTAAATCCCCCTAAGCCAAATGGACTCTGTCCTTCTTCGAGTTTCTGCTATCATACTCGTAAACTGGAAACTAAATCGCCTTCTATTCTTAGAAAATGTGTCAGGCCGCATCTTGAGATCACAGGCCATTTTTTTTTTTGATGGGTGGCCATGAGCAGTAACTCTTATGACATTGAAGGTGTATTTTTTTATATAAGCAGGAGGAAAGGAACTAATGGCTCAATCCAACGTCCTTCGTTGACTATGCTTTTCTTTTTTTTTTGCATCCTATGTTTCCTAGATAGTTGGATTCTGTTGTCTCCTTGCTAATATTGTGTCACGGCTTATACGACTGCGTATAAATCTAACTAAGGTGATATCAAACAGTGGAAAAATTCACTCAACGCGAATAATCCAAAATTACTCCACATTACTCTATTTGTTTTTACAACGACGTTGTCAGATAAATTATTCTGTCAAATAATAAGTAGGTGAATCTTTCAGGGCAAGACAAATAAGAATATTCTTAAGTGAGCCTACGTCTGGTGTGAATTTCTGATGTAGCCGCTCTTAAACTCCTGAAAAAGGTTTAGCCAAAAGGATTAACTATGTCAGGAAAAAAAAACCAAAACTTATTCTTAAATCTACCGTGGTTTAAGTTCAATCTTCACTAAGGCCACTTGCCGTTGGAACATCCTATCTATAAGAGATTTGCAACTCACTTGGCAAACAATTCAGCTTTTGCCCGGATTGGGCGTGCAACTAAGTGAAAAATAATTCCAACAATACTTTTATTAAAAATAAGATGGCGGGAATGGAATTGTGCGGAGTTAGCCCCAACAAAAGACAATAAGTATGTTATGCACTGAATATCCGCTGCATGCACAGGTTAGCTCTGTAATGCGAGCTTGCAATCACTCAGACACATACACGCTTATAATTTTTTTGGTTTTGTGTTTGGACCCACACTAAGTTATGGCGTTCCAAGTACTATTTTAGTAAGGGAGGAGGGGATGAGCATTTTCCTCTGAAATATTTAAGGATAAGATGAGGACAGAGAAAGGGAGAAAGTAAAAGTTAACTGTAATAATGGAACGTGTATCCATTATACCGGCTATAAATACTTTGGCCAGCATTCAGTGTTACAGGCTGGATACTTCTAAAAAAGAAGTTGTGCTGGAACCTGGCTGAACCTGTGTAGTGCTCAACTTGAAATGAAACGTCGGAACGGATAGTAAATATTTGTCATAAAAATAATTGGCACGACACAATATTTTTCGTGTCGTAGTTGCACCTGATTATAATAAATTGGCAATAAAATGCGAATGAATTTCAGTTGCTGGCTAAATTATTTTCCAGATCGGCTGAACCCGCCCGCATTCGGTTGTTGTGTTCCTAATCCGGAAGTCACAGCAAACATTTTTGCGTCCGTTCCGCCTATTTTAGAAACCATTTTGGTTACTGGAACCGTTATTCTAATTACTGGTTATTCCGATTGCGGTGAGATCTCGCAGCTTGCAGCATGCCTGCGATATTGGCACCGTGCTTATTTTTCATTTCTTATAAAAGGATCCCCATTTCTGCCTGTAGTCTTTTGCACGCCTTTACCACCTTTCGCTCCTTACCTTAAAAAGAAGACCATTATTGGTTACTACCCATTCTTTTTACCATTTTTTAAACCCCAATAATGAAATACAGTACCTTCACATTCACATTCACTGCCCTTGTGGCCATGGCTGAAGCCGCAGGAACCCTCACAGTGACCCATACCGCTCCAGGAGTAACAGTGCCTGTGACAGAATTTACCACAGCATCTCATACCACAAGCCTCGCTACTGTGCACGGTCCACCACCAGGATTCACTGCTCCTTCTTCCGGTGCTTCTTCTGCTCCATCATCGTCTGGTGCTTCTTCTGCTCCATCGTCTTCTGGTGCTTCCTCTGCTCCATCATCGTCTGGTGCTTCTTCTGCTCCATCGTCTTCTGGTGCTTCCTCTGCTCCATCATCGTCTGGTGCTTCTTCTGCTCCATCGTCTTCTGGTGCTTCCTCTGCTCCATCATCGTCTGGTGCTTCTTCTGCTCCATCGTCTTCTGGTGCTTCCTCTGCTCCATCATCGTCTGGTGCTTCTTCTGCTCCATCGTCTTCTGGTGCTTCCTCTGCTCCATCATCGTCTGGTGCTTCTTCTGCTCCATCGTCTTCTGGTGCTTCCTCTGCTCCATCATCGTCTGGTGCTTCTTCTGCTCCATCGTCGTCTGGTGCTCCTTCTTCAATTCCATCCTCTGCACCAACGACATCTGCTTCCTCCACCAGCTCGAGTGCAATTCCAACATCTTCTACCAGCTCAAAGGATGCTCCACCATCCACCACCACCAATTCCCCAGCCACAACTCCTTCTCCTTCTCCAACCCTGAGCAAGTTGCCAGACTTCTACCCAGCTCCAACTGCCCTTGATAACACTATTCCAACTGACACTGCTAACTTCCAGGCCGAGATTCTTGAAACACACAACAAGTACAGAGCTCTTCACGGTGTCCCAGCATTGACTTGGAACCAAGACTTGGCTGACTACGCTGCCCAATACGCTGCTAAAGCGTTCTCTTGTGACAACGTTCAATTAATCCACTCTAACGGTCCTTACGGTGAAAACTTGGCTGCTGGTTACCCAGGTTCTAGGGCTGTCAGTGGCTGGTACGATGAAATCCATCTTTACAACTACTCCGCTTCTATCGAAGGCGAAGACACTGGACACTTTACCCAACTTGTCTGGAAGGCGACAACTGAAGTCGGATGTGCTTTCGTGCCTTGTAACAATATCTGGAGACAATACACGATTTGTGAGTACCTTCCAAGAGGTAACGTTGTTGTCACCGGTGCTGCTCCACAACCATACTTTGTTGAAAACGTTCTTCGCCCAATCTCCTCCTCTTAGAATATTAAAAAAATAACTTTTGTGTATATTAATTAATGTTGGTTTTCAGGTAAAGCTTAAGAAGGTTTTTTTGTAGAAGTCTTATTTACTTACTTTTTAGTTGAAATTAAAAAAAAAATTAAAATAAACGTTTCGCAGCCATTGTTTATATACAATAAATCTACGATAGATTTAATTCAAATATACTTTAGATTTCAATAGCTACATAAAATATATCGTGGTATCGTGATGTTTCTTTCCAGTGAAAAAAATGGCATCACATTTAGTTCTTCAAGAGTTCAGAGAATTGACCCTTAGATGGCTTAGCCTTAGAAGCTTCAGCCTTTTGGGAACCCAACTTTTGTTCAGAGAAAGCCTTAGCGTAAGGGTTCAATCTCAACAAAACTTGCTTGTTCTTCAATGGGTTCTTCTTCAAGACGTGAGTTCTCTTTTGGGTTGGTTGACCAGCTGGTCTAACAACAGCTTGGACTTCAGCAGAGTTGATCAATCTGGTGACGTCGGTGTTGGAGATGATGTTAGATGGCAAGGTGTAACCAGACTTGATAGACTTGGTAGAGTCGGAACCATAGACAGAGTCCAAGGATTCGAAAGCACCTTGGGTCCAGATGATGAATCTACCCAAGTGAGCACCTGGAGCCAATTGCAAGAGACCCAAGTGCTTGACGTCAGAGGTTTCGACACCTGGGACGTTTCTCAAGGCCTTAACCAAACCGTTGTCTTGAGCGTAGACAACCAATGGACCTCTTCTTTGGGTGAATCTTCTGCCTCTCAACTTACCCTTACCGGCTCTCAACTTCTTGGACTTGATGACCTTGATGACATCCTTGTGAGCACCAACAGCCTTCAAGACAGCAACAGCGTCCTTGGTCTTGGTAACGGATTCGAAGTCGTTAGAAACAACCAATGGCAATTCCTTAACTTGTTCGACTCTGTGACCTCTGGCCAAAACCAAAGAAGTGACAGCAGAAGCAGCAATAGCAGAGGCAGTAGCATAACGCTTTTCGTTATGGTTGACCTTGACGTGCCACTTTCTCCAAGTCTTGGTTGGAGCAAACATACGACCACCACGACACATGTTACCGAAAGCAGCTTGACCGGAACGGTGAGTACCACCACCACCAACTCTTGGAATACGGGCGACAGCTCTACCAGTACCCCAGGATTCAGCAGAGGTTTGGTGACCAGCCTTTTCAGAGACAGCGTAAGCTTGTCTCTTGTTCTTGTTGACTCTGACAAAGACAGAGTGAACCAAGTCTGGTCTGACTGGAGCAGAGAAGACAGCTGGCAATGGCAACTGGGTAGAGGTTTGTTCACCTTGAGCGGAGATAACAGAAACTTGTGGACGAGCAGACATCGTTAACAATATGTGTATATGATAAAGAAAAAGAAGAAGAAACTTAAAAGACCGGTGAAAAATTTTTCAAATAGAGGAAGAGAGAAGGGAAAGGTCGTGTGTGAGGCGAGAGAAAAAAACTTGATTCTAATTTATTTCTTTTTTTTTGTTTATTACTATACGTAGATAAAGTTACCCGGAACATATGATAAAGGGTTACATGATTACTTAGTCAAAGTAACTGATATAAATTGTGAAATCGGTAATGTAAATGGAAACAATGAATGGAAACAATAAATGACTTGCGATGGCGGTAGTAGAATTGAACAAAGCAGAAAAGCCGAGTTCTCTAACTAAATTGACTGGTAGAATTCTTTCTGACTGTATTTTTTTTTATTTTAATCCACAGGAGAAGGCAATCCATGTATCTGAGTAACAGCAGCAACGGGGCTAACAAGGTCTATCTTTGTGGTGGTGATGACACCACAGTGAAGTTTCTGGATAAATGGAAATTAGCTTTGCTTAACAACAACCAGAGCCTTGGGCTTGTGGTCTTGCAGCTCTTCCCAAATCGACACCACCGGCCCTTCTACCTGCTGGCTTGTTTCTGTTGGTGCTAGCATTAATAGCTTCTTCAACAGGCAAGGCTCTTCCTATCTTATTAAATATTTCGAGAACACCATCGCCAGTCTTGGCCGAGCATTCGGCTGTAATGATTGTGTAGCCGTCGTCAGCCACCTGGCTGACGTATTCTTCAACTTCGCTCTCTTCGACTTCCCGTTGGTCAGACAAGTCGGACTTATTTCCCACCAAGGATATGATGATACCTTCAGGGGCCTGTTTCTTCAACTCCTTGATCCAGTCCTGGGCTTTGTTAAACGAGGCGCGGCTAGTTATATCGTAAACACAGAGCGCAGAGTTAGCATTTCTATAGTACATGGGAGCCAATGACTTGTACCTTTCCTGGCCAGCAGTGTCCCAAATCTCGAACTTGATAGTAGTTTGTGATTCCGGGATGGTGATGGACTGTGTCAAGAATGCAGCGCCGATGGTGGATTCTCTCATATCATCGAACGTATTCTTAACAAAACGATGAACAATCGATGATTTTCCAACGGCACTTTCTCCTAAGAGAACTAGCTTGAACTGAGCAAAACGGTTACCGGGAGCTTGAACGGCGGACATGGTTGTGGCAAAAAAAAATGAGGGGGAGACGATCTTTGAATGAGTGCCGACTTTTAAATACTTAGTTCAGCAGAATGATGTTGTGGATGTAGCTGAACACAGGAATATTTCTCTCAAAAGATAGCAAAACTGAATCAACTAAAGGCGTCTAATGCAAATTATTCTCACAAAGTTCGTCTATCATCAAAGTCACCACAATTTAAAGTGTCTCTTAATCGCGGGACTGTGTGCAGGCCCTTGGCCAGCCTTCCAATTTATTCTACCACTAGGCTTACCGATAACCAACAATGATATTGGCGCCGTCTACAGTAATGTAAATAAAAAAAATTAAGCGTCTTATTCTTTGTATTTACAGGAGACTTAGTTGTCTTCAATCTTGGCCAAGATTTCCTTGTCAGTGTACAACAAGAATTCTTCTTCGCCAACCTTGACTGGGTTACCACCGAAAGCTGGCAACAAGACCTTGTCGCCAGCCTTGACGGAGGTAGGAATAACTTCACCAGTGGTGGTGTTGGTGATACCTGGACCAACTGAAATGACAGTACCTTGGTTCAACTTTTCTTGGTTCTTTTCTGGGATGTAAATACCAGAAGCAGTTTGAGTAGCTGGCTTCAATCTTTGGACCAAGACTCTGTCGAATAAAGGCTTTAAGGCGGTAGCAGATCTCAAGATAGACTAGAGTTAGTATTTTGCTGATCGGGTGGCGGTTTTTTCCACTTCTTCTGTCAACCTAAATAAAAATTCAGGTAAGACATCCTAAGAGTAACGCAAACTCTCTTGTCAAGCTCAGCTAGCGTTCTACTTACCATTGTAGTTGTGTTTAATTAGTGATCAGTTGAAAGTCAATTTTTTTGGCCGGTCGATGGTTAATAGAAATCGGTCGAATTTTCTACGGTACATACACGACCGCTTTTTCTTAATTCTCTATACTCATTTTTTTTTTTGACATCTTTTTTTGCAGCTAAAAATGTAACATAAATCTATTACTTAATACTAATTCAAGTATCTATCTAATGGCTCGCCCAAAACATTTTCAATAACCTTAACGAGGCCACTTCTCACTTCTAATTCAACAGCTTCATCATCATCTTCTAACAATTCAGCAATGTATGGAACTAATGTAGGCAAGTATGATAACCACTGTTCGCCCAACTTTTGGAAAATAACCTTTAAGGATCTGATGGTCCAGATCTTCGAGTTGGAGGAAGTGTTATCGTTCTCGTTAGAGATGTGTTCGATCAAGCCACGTACCAATGTTTCGTTGTAATCTTCCGATGAAACATTAGACACGAAAGAAGCAATGGCTTTGACCAAGTACTTACCGATACTGTCTTCGATGTTGACTAACTGGTTCAATAATGGACCGGAAATACTCTCAAATCTACCTTGCTGCGACCAGTATTCATCTTGATCGTATTTAAACGATGAGGTTAAAGATATCAAAAGAATTCTTCTCAAGTTAATGTCAGTGATATCACCGTTACTGAACCTGGTCAAGATCAACGAAACAGGATCAATCAAGTAAGAGAAGTAGGAAGTGATGATTCCCTTCAATTGTTCTTGCAACTTGTTGAAGAATCTAAAGAAGGCCAACAATCTTGATTTCTCGGTGTTTACCATGGTAGAACCTTCGCCATCAATGGCCCATCTGACCAAATTAGCAAACAACGGACGGAAGTTCTTGTCATTCAACTTCATCACGTAAGCAATACCGCAAGAAGTAAACGAACTTTCTAATCTGTGAATGGTGTTATTGTCGAACTTGTTGTCAGCTTGTTCTGAGTAGAATCTAAATTCAAAGGCCTGAATTAACCATTTCATAAACAACGTAGATTGACCAGTAGCAGCCTTCTTTTCAATTCTGTCAACAGTCAATTGCATTACGTTCAAATATAAACCAAGGTTACCGGCATTGTCATTCTCATAGAACTTCTTGCTGATCCAGATGTTACACAAGGATTTTAATACCTGGGATAATTCCATATGGTCAACGATTAATTGCAAAACGTTAGATCTGATGTGAGACTCAATCAAATCACTGGACAAGATAGTAATAAAAATGGAGTCCAAGTTGGATGTCATAAAGGCAGGGATCTTCTTCACGAAACAAGATAACAACACAATAATGGATGCCTGAATCAACTTGGCACTTTCCTCATCCTCGGGAGAGACGGTAGTTTCCCATATCTTGAGAACTGGTGGAATAATTTTTGGGAAAAATCCAATTGTCTTAACCCCTAACACGCTGACAATGCTTGTGATTGCATTGATGGATGAAATGATGATTTCTGGTTGGTCACTTACTAATCCATTGGTAGAAGTTATGACAGCGAGAGAGTCCATCAAAACCTTGGAGTTCTTGGTATTAAACAATTCAGTGGTGGAAGTACCAAACTTATTAACAATAGCAGCAAAGGTGTCCAAGTAAGCTTGCTCTAACTCGATGTCGATATTCTTCTCAATACCGTTTTTCAAAACTGGCAAAAGCTTGTTCAAGACACTGTCCTGGATTTCTTCATCGATATTGCTAGAGTTCAATTCAGTCTCGAATTTTTGAGCTGCCAAGTTGGCAAAGTTTCTAGCAATCTTGATCGATAAGACATCAGATAACTTTTCAACATCCAATGAATCAAGGATAGAATCAACAAAGTAGCTCAATGGTAACAATTCCAAGAAGCTAACAAGCAACTCGAAGAAGTTGTTGGAGATTTGAGGGACGCTAGTAACATTGGTAAAGTTATCCAAACCAGTCAACATGAAAGAGGTGATATTTCTGAACCCTTCCAAGATTGCTTGTTTCTCTTCTTGAGGAGATACCTCGTCCAAAAGAATAAGAGAAACCTTGACCTTCAAAGATGAAACATTGTTGTAAGAGCTAGCATCGTTCTTCAAGACTTGGCTAAGGAACTTCAACAAATGTGATTTCAAAGCAATTAAACCACTTGTGGGCAAGGAGACTACTCCAATGTTAAACATTGGTCTCGAGATCAACTTCTCATATTCAGGTGTGTTTGGTTCAAGTTGAGTGTTTGGAATCTGGTTCCATAAATCACTGAATCCTCTGAGACCTTCCAACTGTTCCTTAGCTGGGAAACTCATCAAAAACAGAGAAGCAAACTCTAAGAGAGCGTTGCATTCAGTAATCTTGTTTGAATTGAAGCTTTGCTCGTATTGCTGTCCAATTAAGAACAACATGCAGTGCAAGGTCTTTTCATAACCCAAAGTCTTGGTCAATGAAGAATACAACTTTACGCGGCGGTGTCTTGGGATATGGATAAAAGCACCAACAAAACTGTTCAAGATATACTCGATGTCATTTTCAACAGTAGTGTTAAGATTCTTTCTGCTAGCCCCGACCAAGGCTGGAAGAACCTTTGCTATGGTTTGCTGGATAGCAGAGCTAGACATCTCGTCGTCCTGTCTAACAGTATGGGCACCCATGAAAATGAAGATTGGCATGACAGAATGCAAAATGATTTCCGGGGCTAACGATGCCAACTCAGCAACTACCAACAATAATCTGTTTTGAACTTGAGGAGACTGGGTCAATCTAATGGAGCTAACAATCAATTCAGCTCTGACGGTGTTGGAGTCGAACTGGAACTCGTTTTCGCTTTGTTTCATTTCAACAATGCTCAAGTACATACACGATGCCAAAGTTTCTTGAGCATACATAACTGGCATGTTACCTTCAATACCCAAGTATTCCAAGTCCGTGAGAATCATAAACAAAGCTTGCAACAACTTTGGGTTAGCAATGTTTGATTGCTTGTGTCTCAAGTTTCTTTCAAGAACGTCCAAGATTATGGTCAATTTCTTTAAATGAGCCGAAGCCATCGTACTGTACTCATCCCTGGCCATGGCTTGCTTGGTAGAGTTGGATGATCTTCTTCTTCTCTTGGTGACACCCTTGTCTGGCATCAGAGAACCGAGCTGTACCCCATTCAAAACATTAAGGAATAAGTCTTGATCAATTTCCAAGGTTTGCAAGGTTTCCATTGGATCAATTTCAAGAGCTGACTCACTTGACAACAACTCGATGAGCTTGTTAATAATTCTGTTTCTTGACTCCAATGCCTTGAATGAAGAGAAAATCTTGATTAATCTGATATTGGCAGCAATCTGCAAGTTTGGAGATTCACTTTCCAATGCCTTGCAGATCCACTCAACTTCGTTGGCAGCGTTCTTATCAGAAGAGCAGACACCTCCGCATAACCCAACAACCAAATTTTCAACCTCATCGAAGAAATCAACTCTAGCTGCTTCAGCTTGCTGTCTCCAATCGTCCCTCTTTTCAAAGTAGTTGGCCAAATCATTTTCAGTGAAAAAAAATCTATCATCAGTGCCCTTTTCGTTTTCAACATTAATAATCTTCCAAGCCCTCGATTTCAAGACTACCGGCAAGTGAGGCAATGACCATTGGTTCAAGACAAAGGTTTTCAATAACAATTGACCATATTTCTTCAGGCCCGTTCTGGAAGTCTTGAAAATGTTCTCAAACAAGATATGGTTGACACGACTAGAGTCGAGAATAACGTCGTCTAAGTTGTTGTTAGTGAAGAGTTGTTCACACAAGAACAATGCATCCTGTGGTGGAATGATTGCACGCTTCTTTTCTTCTGTCGAGGCGTAGACCTCTTCTTCCATAAATAATGTAGTCTTGACCTTCTTCTTATCCTTGTGGACAGTGCTGGTGTGTTCCTTAATGGTCTTCAACGCATCCACAAAGCTAATTCTGATAAATTTATTAGAGTCCGTCAACCCCAACAAGAAAATTGGAACTAATAAGTAACTGTCCAAAGTCTTGGTTGAAGAGTTAGCCAATTTAACATTCAAGTATCTCAATGCGGTGATTCTAAGTGCAATTGGGATGGAAGGACTCAATGCAAATCTTGTGAGGAAAGAAATTGCAGCCTGAGGAGACAAAAAGATGTCCGAAAAGGTTGCAAATACGCCAGCTTGTTTGTTAATCTCGTGAGTTCTCAAAACAATGATTAAATCCTTAGACAAGGCAACAAACTCAGAATCGGATGACGTGTTGAAAAATGTTGAGGCTGTGGATTTGATGGATTCCAAGCTTGGAATTTCAACCTTGTCT
Source organism: Teunomyces pallodes (assembly GCA_030556435.1). Classification (NCBI taxonomy): domain Eukaryota; kingdom Fungi; phylum Ascomycota; class Pichiomycetes; order Serinales; family Debaryomycetaceae; genus Teunomyces; species Teunomyces pallodes. The sequence continues at coordinate 400,104 of JAKTUA010000005.1, forward strand.
TCAACGGTGTTGTCGACTGCAGTTAATTCGACTTCAATATCTTCAGTAGCGGTGGTGGAAGTCAAAGTTGTCATCAACTTCATTTCCAATTCGCTAATGGATGTGCCATTTTGTTGCAAGACTTGAGCAAACAAGTCATGGTTGTGTTTCACTAATTCTTCAGCAATCTTGATGGTGCTTGCTCTGTTGGCCTCTTCATCCAAGTTAGACTTGATAATGGAAGTAACAATCCACTTCAAAGAAGTTTCGGAAACATTAATAAGCTCAAACAAGGCATATGAGTCCTTGTTAGGGAATGTATTCAAGAAGTAATACAAAATAAGCTTGTTTAACTTGTAGTCTTCAGATACCAAATCTTTCAATATGACAAGATTCTTAGAAACAACTTCTGGAGTTAAATTCTTGAAACACGAAACTTCAGAAGGTTCCTCATTGTAATAGTTCCATAACTGGCCCAAGACAATAATGGTGTGCTTGAATGTGTGAGAATCCAATGACGAAGGGTCTTGCAAGATCGAGTCGGTAAACGAAGTGATTAAAGTCGGTGTCAAGGGAATAATAGATCCAAGAACAGAAATTATAGAGTATGCTGTCAATTTTAAGTCAGACTGAATAGTACTGGAGTATTTCGACTTGTGTGAAGGAAGTAACATGATACCGGCAATTTCCAACACCACTGGCATGTATACCTCATTCAATGTATCCAAGTTCTTTGACAAAGATGCAATTAACTGAACGGTAAACGTCAAGTAGAAAACAAGTTGTTCCTTGTAAATGGTGTGACTGTGGATCAGTTCGATGAGGTATCTGGTGTATAATACAAACATTTCGGCGTCATTGTGGAAAGCCTTAAGGACTGAAGTTGTAGGTGGGCACTTCAACAAGTCCTTGTACCCGGTTAACCAGGAGAAAATCTTGGGGAAAGAGGTCTTTGGGATAACATTCAAAATCTTAACAAAAACAGCATGGTTGTGGTAAGGGATTGAGGAGATCAACATGATTTCAGCATTGTGAATGTTGGCATGGAATCTTCTAACTAACCATTCAACAGCCTTGACAGCTGGTGTTAAAAGCCAGTATGGACCCATCAAGGTGAGAAAGGCTTCAATGTTCTTGTTCAATTGGTCCACAATTTCCTTTGATTGAATATTTCTATCCATCGTCAAGGATGAATCCGAGAACAATGTCTGTCTGAATTTGGTGAAACGAGAATCAATTTCACTGAGGTCGTCCAATCCTTCCAATCCTACCTCGTAGATGTAATCATAGTCCTGGGTCGAAGCTACTTTGGGGTCAAAAATGAGCGAGCGAGAATGGATCTTCGACCGTGTCTTTCTGTCCAATGCAACAGAAGCCGACTTCTCATTGATGGAAGCCAACTGTTGGGATAAACTCGACATAGCTGGTTTAGTTTCGTACGGGTTATGCAGCTTGTATTGAAAAATTTTGAAGTGGAGCTGCGATGCTTTGGTTTGCATACAGGATGTACAAAAAAAATAAAAGTAAGATGAGCCTACTAATAAATTACGAAATAAAGGATTCAGGAGAGGGAAAAAAAGGTTCCAAAAAAGTTGCAAATGTATTCGTTAAATATTGTAGAATTGAAATTAGGCGATCCAGAACCAAACTTTTTCTAACCAGTTTCTTGGTACTGGGTCAGGTTCGTTTCTGTCTTCCTCTTCGATTAAATCTAATCCTGTAATCAAATCGATTTTTTCAATAGGAATGAACCATTCTTTAACACCATTGTAAAAGTAGTCGTAAGCTCTGTGGGCAAAGTAGAGAATGACAACAATTGGGAACGTGATATAGGCAGCAAGGAAGTCACCAACATTGAACTTGAAAAAGACTGCATAACCATTTGTGATGGTAAGAAGTCCTATAAATACGATGACATAGTATGAACCATATGGTTGGAATGGAGTCTTGAAGGTAACCCGGGGTCCCAAGCCGTGGTAGTCAATTGCCTTTCTCCATCTCAAGTAGGCAAAAGCGACAGCAATCCAAGAGATGAACCCAGAAATCGTCGAAATGTTGGAAAACCACGAAAAGACGTTTGCGGAAGAAGACGATACATTCAAATAGGCCAAGAAGCCGAAGGCAGAAGAAGCGGCCACTGAGTAGTAAGGAACCCCCATTCTGTTGATCTTCGTGAAACATTTAGGAGCCAATCCTCTGCAAGCGATAGAGTATAAAATTCTTGAGGCCGAGTACAAGAAGGAGTTACCAGCAGAGGCAGCGGAGGTCAAGATAACGGCGTTGATGATGTGGTTCAATACATGAATGCCTGCATTCTGAATACCAATCACATAAGGCGAAGCCGAAGCATCACTGCCACCAGACAACAAACGCTTGTTGTTGGAGTCGACAATGACACCGATAACCAAAGATCCAATGACGTAGAAGAATGCCAACCGGTACACAAACCGTCTTGCGGCCTTTGGAATATTACGTCTCGGCTTTTGACATTCACCACCCGCTGTGGCAACCAATTCGGGCGAACAAATAAAAGAAAAACCTGACTTGATAAGAGCTGTCCACACACTGAGGAACTTACCCGTTGAACCGCCCGTAAGATGTTCCTGGAACGCATGTCCCTTCCAATAGCGGAAACCTAATCTGTCGTGATTAGGTCCGCCCCCAAAAAATAATACGACTCCCAAAATAATCAATCCCGTTAAGGCAATTAATTTTATGGATGCGAACCAAAATTCGGCTTCTCCAAAGTATTTTACCGAAGACATATTGAGAGCAATAATTACCACCAAAAAGATGGAAATCCATGCGGCAATATTAACAGAGGTGATCCAGTATTCGACCACAATAGCTGCTGCGGTCACTTCTGCGGCCACTAAAATACTGAAGGCGTACCAGTAGTTGTAACCAATCGCAAAACCAAACGATTCTGACATGTAGTCATTAACAAAGGATTGAGCACCGTTACCTGGCAACGGCAAAAATGTGGTCATTTCTGCTAAGATTTGCATGACAAAATAAATTGCTGTAGACATTATAATGTAAGCCAAGAAGAGTGCCGCAGGCCCGCATGTAGACAAGATAGCACCACTCCCTACAAACAACCCGGTACCGATAGCACCACCGATAGCGAGCAACTGGACGTGTCTTGACTTCAACCCACGTTCCAACTCGGGCACAAAGGTCAGGAGAGACTCGTTGTCGCTGTTGGTTGGAGAAAGATATTTTCCGGTTTTCTCATCGACATTGATGATACGTGAGTTCGAAATAGAAAGGTCAAGGTAACCTGTGTTCGACCGGTAGATACTGCGTTTGGACCCAGTCGATTGGACTGTAGTTAAGTCTTTAGCGTCTTTCATAGTGTCTTTATTGAATATAGAGAATTAATTATTCCACCCTCTAGCTAGGTATTTATACGACATGCATAATCTAGAGATATTAATTAAATTCGCAAGGTAACATATCAGGTAATCGAAGACCCACGCATCACAGTTTGCCGAGGTATGGTATCTAAGAATTTGCTCTGCTTGCACAGGGCTGCGCCGTATTATTTTCCAAATGCCGCATAAAAGGTTTGCGGCCGGCGCACTCTAACTTTAGATAAGCCCCACACGAGTGTTTTTTGAATTTCTGGAGGCGATCTTGTACGGTGGTACCGTTATGCCTTTTAGTACTGGGTAGTCATTGGCGAGCTACGGAAGTCATAAGCGATTATGAGAGTACCCATCGCGGCTAATTTATTCCAGTAAACGTAGTTTATCCAATGTGTGTGTGTGTGTTATTCTTTTTTTTTTTTGATAGCATTTTTCACGGCTGGACCCCATTCGCGGGAATCGCTTATCTTTTTATCTGGTCTACCAAGACAGGTAGGTCCCTTCTTTTGACGATAAAATATACTTTTTGATGAGGTTCTCTGCTCACAATTTACGTTGATGATCTGTGTACAGGGTCTAAGCTCGCTTACTAGATACTGTTCTAGTTAAGGGGATCGGTCTAGTTTGGGGGGTATGGGTCTACGGCTTGCCCCACTAACCCCTCAATTACGCAATTTGTCGTGTGGAGAAGTATCCAAAACACCGAAATGAGTTTTGTGGAGAAAAGCACTGGGTGCCTAAACAGGGAAATGATTGGTCAAGAATCACCCTGAAACAATAGGAGCGGGATGCAAAGAGAGTCAGGCGGTTTATTTTTTCCTTTTGTGTGTAGGCCTTTTTTTATTTCTGTTTTTCGTCTTGTATTGAGTCATTCAATCTTGACTTTTAACCCCAGGTTTTCTTTGTCTTGTGCCTGTTTCAGTTTGCCGTGTCCGTTGCTCCGACTCCGAATCATAATAATATCTCTACAGAACTATGTCTTCTACATTGATCTGTTATATTTTGTTTTTGTAGTTGTTGTATACTGGCAATTTACCTCATGATAGTCATAAAAAAACTTGTCTACTTCTTAGCAAACAATGGTTCCCCAATGTTCTTACCGGTCAACTTGACACCCAATGCTCTTTGCAACTTACCCAAAAGTTGTTGGTTTGGAATAGCTCTTCCGGCTTCGTAGTCGTTGATGACTTGTGGCTTTTCGTTGACCTTGGTGGCCAATTCCTTTTGGGTTAACTTCTTCTCTTGTCTGGCCTTAGAAATGGCCTTTCCGACAGAAACATCAACCTTCTTCACAGCAACAACATCGTCGGTAGCATCCAACTTGGTCAATCTTTGACCTTCTGGGTTTGCCTTCGAGTTGGTGGAGCCGTACTTCTTTTCAGTACCAACAACAGCACCAGATCTTCTGGCAGCGTTCAACTGAGCGTTGGTTCTGGCAACATTTTCTCTTGGGCCACCACCGCCAACTCTAGCTTTTTGACCAATAATAGTAACAGAATCCCAATCAGACATGATAGATGATGGATGTTGAATGTTCTTGATGAGTCTTTTTTTTGTCTGGTGGTGACAACTTCGCGCGGTGGCGGCACACGACCATAGAATATTCCAGAACCCCAACGGATACCCACACCACCAGTGAGTCAACCCGTTGGATGCAGAGAATGATGTTAGAGATTGTAGTCTAACCTTATGGTTACTTGTACGATTTTGTCTGATCCGGCATGGTCAGTATTATTTTACTTGTTCTTTTTTTTTTAATGTTTTTTCCTTGTATAGTTTTGTTTGCTCTCATCCCTCCTACTTTTCTTAGTGGATCTCTCATCTTTTCTAACTAGATCTCTCAACTTTTCTGTTGCTCCCCAATATTCGCGTAACTAATTTTCATTATTTCGAGTAATTACAATGGTTCTTATCGAAGTTAAGTCTCGTTCAAAGTCAATCAAGGACTTGTCGACTGATGACCTTACAGTCAGCAATACTGTTCTGGAATTGAGCACTGAAATCGCGACTGTTAACGGTCTTTCCATCCACAGAATCCGTTTGACTCGTCTTGACCCCAAGACAAACAAACAAGTTCCGCTCGATCCCTACAAGACATTCGTCGACAATGGCATTGATGCTAACGAGAACAAGACAATCCAATTGTTTGCAAAGGACTTGGGACCTCAGATCTCCTGGAGAACCGTGTTTATCATTGAATACTTTGGTCCACTCCTCATCTTTCCTCTCTTCTACTTCGTGCCTCCGCTTTATGGGGTGAAGTCGATCGAACACACGCAAACTCAGAACTTTGCCATTGTTCTTGCAATCCTCCACTTCCTCAAGCGTGAATACGAAACTGTTTATGTTCACAAATTTTCGCTTGCTACCATGCCAGTGTTTAATGTGTTCAAGAACTCAGCTCATTACTGGATCTTGTCAGGCTTGTTCCTTGCTGCCTTCGTTTTGGGTCCAAAAATCGACTCTAGCCGTTCTTTGGTGTTGAGATTCTTGTTCTACGTTAACGACTTACCTTCGTGGGCTAACTGGACCCTTGCTTCGTTGTGGGCATGGGCTGAAGTTTCCAACTACGTTTCTCACGTCATTGTTTCCAACTTGAGAACCACTGATGGTAGAAAGTACTCCATTCCTTACGGTTATGCCTTCAAGTATGTTTCGTACCCAAACTACTTCTTTGAGACTCTTTCATGGACCTTCTTTGCTCTCTTGGTAGGCAACTGGTCTGCCTGGGTGTTCTTGGGAGTTAGTTTTGCTCAAATGTATGTGTGGGCTGTCAAGAAGCACAAGAAGTACTTGACTACGTTCGGTGATGAGTACAAGAAGTTAAAGAGAACAGCTATCATTCCATTCGTTGCTTAGATGTTGCCATTAAACTTTATACTGATACTATTGACACAATGTCTTTCGTCTGTAGGATTCTTGTAGCCCTCGCCTCTAAACACATGGCCCAAATGACCGTCACAGTTGGAACATCTCATCTCTTCGCGCACCATACCGTGTGACTCGTCTCGGTAAAGCTTGACAGCACCGGGAATCGCTTCGTAAAACGCAGGCCAGCCACAGTGAGCAATGAATTTTGTCCGAGACTTGTACAATGGATGTTGGCAGCCGGCACATTCGTAGACACCGGTTTCGGTAGCGGGTTTATCGGTATATTCTCCGGTGTAAGGAGCTTCAGTGCCACCCTCACGCAACACTCTAAATTGTTGAGGGCTTAATACGGCCTTCCATTCCTGTTCTGACTTTGACATGATATATCTGGTTGGGTTTGACGAAAAGAATCGGACCAAATGGCTTCTAAACATCGCACCGGTTTTTTTTCTTCAGGTCGAGATTTTATATCCATACATAATTACAAAGCCAGATCCGCCACCGTAAAAGAGGCGAAGGATCTATAGCTACACACAGGATGCAAGGGAGGGGAGTGAAGCCGCGAGCAAATTTAACCAGCGCATATCCAAGAACGAGCAAAATAACAGGAAATACGTCATAAATGAGGCATTTTTTTTCCTTTAACGCATGAAGTAGTTGTATTTTCCTTGTTGATTACGCGACTTATCGTTAGCGGAGGTCTGCAAATCCCATTCGATTTCAATGTCCAACTCTCTAGGGTTGGTTGCATTGGGTCTCAGAGCAAGCTTTCCCTTGATCTTGTCACCCTTCTTGAGGTTCAACACCTGGTCCATGTAGAACACGGTCTGTTTCCAGTGCGTGTAGTGGTCCATAGGTCCGGTATGCAAGGTAACGGTCTCGTCACCAGGGAACACAGCATCCCACCACACAATGTAGGCGTGACACAAGTCGGAGTCGATAGCCTCCAACTCGAAAGAACGGTGGAAAGCCAACTCGTCCTTGGTAACAGTATTGATGTTAAAATCAAAGAACTTGTGTGGTGTGGTGATCAACGACAGGTTCTCAACTGTGTCAACCAATGGCTCAACCATGGCCACCTTGATAAATGGAGAATAGTCAAACCCATACACGTCTTCCCAGTAGTGGATCTTTTCTTCCTTGTACTGGCTATCTTCAATACCTGCAATGTACATGTTACACTTGTCAGGCAAGATTAAACCTCCCTTAACCAAGTACTTGTCTCTAGCGTACAAAACGGTGTCCAACATCGACTCGTACAACAAAAAGTACCCCATCCATTCGGAGACAATAATGTCAACTTCCTTGACTGGCAACTCGATGTCCTCCAACTTACCCTGCAACAACGTGATCTTGTCGTCAAACCCATTCAACGCAACAATCTCCTTGGCCTTCTCGATGATGTTCGACATGTCAACGGAGTACACATGCTTTGCACCAGCCTTGGCCGCAAACATCGAAAGAATACCAGTACCACATCCAACATCCAACACCACTTTGTCCTTGAAGAGATGCTTGTTTTTGTACATGGCTGATCTGTAACTCAAGGTTCTCGAAGTATCCTTCAACATTTCTTCGTGAATACCAAAGTGGTCATACGAAGTGAAGTAGTGCTGTTCCGAGAACGGCAATTGGGACTTATCGGTAGCTGATTCTGACATGTTTAACAGAGATGTTTCGCAAAAGGTGGGTGATAAGTTTTTCTTTTTTGCGGAGCGAGATGAGATAAAATTCAATTTCGATTTAATAGTAAACACAACTTCCTACCCATTATTTCCACGCCGGATAATGGGTCTAATATTAAAAATAGAATAATCGATGCCTGATAGTTCTATTCAACTAACTACCTCCCCAACTGAAAAGATAATGAATAAAGATATTGAACAAAAAAAAATGGACGAGTCCGGAGTCGAACCGGAGACCTTTCGCATGCTAAGCGAACGCGCTACCAACTACGCCACACGCCCAATTTGTTAACTATAAACTGTACCCTGTCACTACGATCATTCAAGTTACATCCATCATCCAAGTCGATCTTCTGTATCGCATAGTAAACATGTCCCACTACCAATTTAAAACATAAAGAAGAACATAATTCTAAAATCTACTTCAATCTATAGACTACTTTTTCTCCTGAAATTTTGTTATCTTGTAATAACGCATAAGCCTCATTAGTTGAATCCAAACCTGGAGATAAGACCCTAAGATTGGAAGACTTCAAATCCCTAATATTTTGATTCACTAATTTCCGAAATTGATTAAAATTGTCTATGAGCTCGGGTGTAGCGGGACAATCAAAGTTTCCGTACTTCATACTCTCCCCCGTGGAATTATATCCATTTATATTATAAAGGGTGACATTCCTACCTCCTTGGGCTTATAATCAGTGACAAACTGCAAGTTTGCAATATCAACATAATCTGCACCCTCAGTTGCGTCGTAGGTAGCTTGATATGTTTCTGCAGTTGAAACGGTATCTAAAGCATAAGCGATCTTTCCCTTGCCAATTTCTTGTATTTGTTGGACAACGTTGTTATCCTTGTAATTGATAACATGATCTGCACCTAAAGACATTAACCACTGAGCATGTTTTGGAGACGAAGTTGTAATCACCTTCAATCCATAAAATATTTTTGCAATTTGAATTGCAAGGACACCCGTAGCAGTTGCACCTCCCCAAATTAGGATCATTTTATCCAAAGTCTTCCCCTTGTTATATTGAAGATTAAAGTAATGGCCAAAACATAATCCAACAGTGCAGAGCCCTAATGAAACTGAGGCCGCTGCCTCGAACGTATTAATGGAATCTGATTTGTGTGTTCCAATTGAAAGTTTCTTTGTCATACTTAAATGTAGACAGATGAGGGACCACAGAATATTCACCATTGGCACCTTTTCTGTCGGATATGTTACCATGAACAAATGATGAAACAATATCACCCTTTACAAAACCTTTTACATTGGTTCCTACCTTCTCAACAATACCAGCAACGTCACTGCCTGAAATAGCACCTTTGGTTGCCATTCCACCCGCAATATGTTTCCAATCTGTTGCATTAGCAGCAAATGCAATTGATTTAATGAGAATCTCATCCGAAGAAATTGAGGGTATTGGAATAGTGGTAACCTTAATGGAATGTAATTGGTCCTTTGAACCTGTTATTATTGCAGCATCCATTTCGTGTCTTTATGAGTTGAAGCAAAATAAAATTTAACATTTATTTCGATTCATGTCACATTTTTAATATTTTGATATTCTTGGTGCAAATAAATAGTAGCTGTTTTAAAATTACGAAGAATGGATGAAGAGATTCATCAATCCCAGAAAACACCAAATAACGAAGAATACAGCATAGACTCGGCAAAGTTAGATTGTCAACCCGGCCAGAATATTTCTAGCCATGTACCACAACAGGCCATTAGGAAGAAAAGAAAAGCTACTTCAGTGCTGCGGCATGGATGTTCGCTGAACACTATTTTCCTATGGGCTCAAGGAGTGAGACTTCTTATACTCTCACTAATTACGATTAAATTTAGTATGATTTTCTAAGTTGAACAAGAAATTTTAAGATACCTTCTTACGCTTGAAGGAAAAGTAATCTAGATCCTGTAAACGACCTTCTCAGCAGAGACCTTGTCTTCTCTCAATAATTCGTAGGCTTCGTTAGTGGATTCCAATCCAGGTTGCAAGACCTTGAGCTTGGTGGTAGTAATCTTATCAATATTTTCATAGAAAGCATTCTTAAAACTTTCTAAGTCATACAAAAGTTTATCCGTCAGTGGGAAGTCAAGTCCAAAAAATGTCAAACTCTCACCAGTGGCATTATACCCACAGGTGGTGTGAATATTGACGCTTCTACCTTCCTTGACCTTAACTTCGGTCAAGAATAATAAGTTGTCAATTTCAACATGTTGGGAACCTTCGGTGGCATCATAGGTAGCTTGGAACGTATCCTGGCTAGCGACAGTGTCCAAGGCATAAGCAATCTTTCCATTAGCAATCTTTTGGATTTGTTGGATGGCGTCAGCATCACGGTAGTCAACTACATGATCAGCACCTAAAGACTTCAAAAATTCGTTGTTCTTTGGGGAGGCGGTGGTGATGATGTTCAAGCCATAAATTTGCTTAGCGACTTGAATGGCAAGAGCCCCAGTGGCAGTAGCACCACCCCAGATCAAGATGTACTTATCAGAATTGTTTTCCTTCTTGTAGTCAATCTTGAGGTAGTGGCCGAAAGATAAACCAACGGTACAAAGCCCCAAAGTTACCGATGCGGCAGCTTCAAAAGATTTTATTGGAACTGAATTGTGGTTACCAATAGAAAGTGCTTCCGTACTGAAAGTATCCTTATTGTACTTAAAAGTTGACAGTGGAACAGCAATTGAGTACTCAGCCATTGCACCCTTTCTAATAGAGATATTCCCGTGGCTGAAAGAAGAGACGAAATCGCCTTTGGCAAAACCCTCCACTTTGGCTCCAACTTCTTCCACAACACCAGCAACATCACTTCCAGTAATGTCACCTTCGGATCCCAAACCGGAAACAATATGCTTCCAGTCAGTTGGATTAGCAGCAAATGCAACCGATTTGATTAATATTTCATCGTCATTGATTGTTGGTCTTGGAATTGATGCAACTTTGATTAATTGGTTTCTAGTTAATGAACCAGAGATAAGAGCGGCTTTGATAGACATTATGGGCTATTATAGTTATATTGGTGAAAAGTACTCCTCAACTGAGGTGGATTTCTTACTACATTTATACTCAAGATAACAATTGCTGCAAAGCCCAACCTGATGACAAATACCATAAAAAAATTTCCGAGAAGCAGCATAGTTACAAAATTAGACTAACACGTGACTATACGGCAAATTACCATAAAGGGGATAACTCCGAAAATTAAAACCTGAGACTCTGGTAAAATCGGTCATAATCTGCAAATATTCGGAATTGGAAGCAGATAATCTCCGGGTTTCAAAATTTGACAGAATTAGACCCAAAACGGGGCAAAGCGAACCGCCTCAGAGCCGCGTTATTTTCAAACCAAAACAGCATTGCTAGTACATGACCTGCTTTGTTACAAAATAATATGGAGAACACCAATAAAATCGTGTAATAAAAAAATGCATCCGGTAACGACAAACGAATAGTGAAATAATAATTGAAATACAACGGATGGAACTTACTTTAGTTTCACTGAGAGATATCCATTGGTGGAGTTAAGATGGAAAGCAATATTTTCGTCATAAGCCTTGTAAGTAAAATCAACAATACCGGAGCTCTCTTGAGGAGTCCCCAGTGAGAACTCTGAAGTTGGTTAAGATAAGTTTTGATAGATTGTCATTCAATTCTTGATGTTGGAAATTTCCTACTACCAAGTCAATGCAAGATTTACATTGGAACATCTAGTATAGCCCTCAATCATCTCACAATGGTGCTGTAATTTGTGTTGTAAGATTACTTCCAGTCAGCTCAACTGTATTCGCAAGAGAGTGAGTAAGAACTCTCCAATATAACCATTAAACGATGTAATGTGTTTTGAATTGTTTGACATAAAGAATAAGAGACATGATTTCAAGGCAATGAATATCAAAACAGAAGAGATTTTCTATTTACCTAATATCTGTACACAACCTTTTCACCAGAAACCTTGTTTTGCTTCAATAATTCCAAAGCTTCGTTGGTCGATTCCAAACCTGGTGCCAAGACCTTAAGGTTAGTGGAGCTGAATTTCGAGATGTTTTCGTTCAAGACCTTCCAGAAGTTGTTGAAGTCACTGATAAGTTCTGGGGTAGCTGCGAAGAGAATTCCGATGGTGAGGGATTCACCGTTGGCATTGTATGCACAGGTGGCGTGGAAGTTTACACTTCTACCTTCCTTGGCATTAACTCCAGACAAGAACAACAAGTTGTCAATATCAGCATGTTCAGCACCTTCGGTAGCATCGTAGGTGGCTTGGAAGGTTTCTTGGGTGGAGACTGTATCCAAAGCATAGACAATCTTTCCGTTACCGATCTTTTGTATTTGCTGGACAACATCAGCATCATTGTAGTTGACGACGTGGTCAGCACCCAAAGCCTTCAAGTACTCATTGTTTCTTGGGGAAGCGGTGGTGATGACGTTCAAGCCATAAATTTGCTTAGCGACTTGAATGGCAAGAGCACCAGTGGCAGTAGCACCACCCCAGATCAAGATGGACTTACCGGCATTATTTTCCTTCTTGTAGTCAATCTTGAGGCTGTGACCAAATGACAAACCAACGGTGACGAAACCCAAGGTAACACCAGCAGCAGCTTCGAAGGTGTTAAGTGGGCCGAAACTGTGGTTACCAACCGAAAGTGGTTCGGTCTTGAAAGTGTCCTTGTTGTATTTAATTGACGTGACTGGATCAACGACGGCGTATTCACCAAAACAACCCTTTCTGGTGGAAACGTTACCGTGCAAGAAAGAAGAGACAATGTCGCCCTTGGCAAATCCAGTGACGTTAGCACCGACTTCTTCGACAACACCAGAAACATCAGTACCAGCAATGTCACCCTTCTTGGCGAGACCCCAACCAGGGTGCTTCCAGTCGGTTGGGTTGACAGCGAAAGCAACCGACTTAATAAGGATTTCATCGGCAGTGATAGTTGGCTTTGGGATGGTAGCAACCTCAACGATTTGGTTTGGTTCGGAGGAGAGAGTGTGGATTGCGGCTTTCATAGACATTTTTGAAATTGTATTTGATTAAATTATGATACTGAAAAATTGATATTCCAATGACTATAACGAAGTATTTATATTTCCGGATAATCAGATCAGAAGTGTTTCATGTGTAGAAGAGAACCTACACCTTCTACCAGAAACCTGCAGAGAAGCTAACGGTTTTGTACCATTAATAAGCCAAAACACTAAACTTGGTGACAAGACCATGTAATTTCCTGTATATTGGCGCTGTCATTACTAATGCCGGAGGCGTATCACGATAAGTCCGAATACACCTAATCCAGCGGTCGCAATCTCTTGTTCTCAGGAATCAGACCCAGATGATTACTTGATATCAATTGCTTTTTTTGAAATTAGCGGCTGAAATATCGGGGTGACTGAAATATCATGGCGTCTGAATGAGGTCGCCGATTGCGGCATGTAAGTAATTGATGCCATGGCTCTCTGCGCATTTTGTTGCTTTTCAGAATGCTTTGGATCAGAATCTTGAATCGAACTAGTAAAATCAAAAGTTAAAGGCAGATGCCTATTTGCTATCGTGCTACAAAATCAATAGCAGTTGTCATGCTTTATTCAAAGTACAAACTGAAATGTGCTGAATTCGTTATTCATCTCCTACTATCTGTAAACGTCCTTTTCACCAGAATCCTTATTTTACATCAACGGTTCCAAAGCTTCGTTGGAGAATTCCAAATCTGGAGTCAAAACCTAAAGTTTTGTAGAGTTAGATCGAGAGTTACTTTCGTTCAAGAGCTTCCAGTAGGCATTAAAATTGAATAGATCTGCGGTAAATCATATGGATCTGTACCCAAAAATCACAAGACTTCAATATCAACGCGTACAGAGCCTTCAGTAGCATCGAAGCCAATGATATATGTTTCTGGAGATGTAATGGTACCTAAAGAATAAGCAAACTTTTTGTTCCAATCTTTGGATTTATTTGGACAATATTAGTATAATTGATGTCATGGTCATCACCCAACAACAACAAAAATCACGGCTCCTTGTGATGGAAGTATCACCAATCTAGATCTAGATTGAATTATCAGCCTTTTATCTTTTATAATCAGTCTCCAATTTATGGTTAGATGATAGTCTGATAGTGATAAAAACCTAAAGGATTGGAAGAAGCACTTTCAAATATGTCAAATGGTTCGCTTCTGAGGGTGACCTAGTTTAACTTAAGAGAGATGACCGGATTAACAACAACTTATTCACCAAAAGTACCCTTTCTAAGAGAGATGTTACCATCCTCAATGAGGATACAAAGCCATCCCTTTCACAACTCTTGAAGTTGGCATCAACTTCCTCAACAACAGAAGAATCATGAATATCAGAAATGTAACCTTTGTGGGCAATTCCTCAGGTGAGATGCCTCCAGTCAGTTGGGTTAACAGCGCAAGCCACCAACTTAACAAGAATTTCATCGGCGGTTTTAACTTGGAAATTGAGGTCACTTCAATGATGTGGCTTGGTTGGGAGAGCAGTATGTGGACATCGACTTTCATAAACATTTCTACTTGAGTGGGTGACAATTGATGTCACTCAAAGGGCTATTGGGACCACTAGTTTATGTGAAGTTTGTGCATAGCCGCATATTTGCAGCCTATATGGCATACCGTTGTTGCTGCCGCTTAGCGTGGTTAATTATAGGTCATAAGTATCACTTATCATTGACCATCGACCAGGGAAATGCTGCTTCTTGTTCAGAGCGAAGTACCTTAGGTATTTTGGGAAGTGGAGACATTTGGAATTGCAGCACTGAGAAGCACTGAGAAATTACTTCAATATCATTTGTAAGCCACTTACGCGCGCCAATAAGACTATGTGTTAGAAGATTGCTCGGAAGAACACCACCAAGAGCAATTTAAAGTAGATTGAGATTCGTTAACATTTATTGTTACACCGTCACTATTCATCTCTCTATTAAGTTTATTGTTTATCATTACAATCGTTGAAAGTAAAAACCTTCCAGTCCTTGGAGCTTTCTTGGTCAAGTTTCAAGCCGGAATCCGGAGTTTCCACTGTGGCCAGTACAGTTTTTTGTTTAGGATATAACACTGAGGTACCTGGCAAGATGTGCTCATCCTTGGTATTGTTGTTAAGCCTGAATTTCATTGACCTACCAGGCTGGAGGTTTGTGTATGGTTTGACATTCATTGCCAATTTGGTTTCTTCTTTGCGCGATTCTCCATGTCGTACGGGGCCTTTGACCTGATCTCTGTGTTTCGTGCTGATAGTCTTGATGGTAGAAGTACCAGGCAATTCAGCCTTCTTAACGCTTAAGGTATTGTCCTTGGTCATGTGGAAAACCAAGGAGCTCTGTAACGGCTTGTTCCAGCGATGGATTCCAGCTTTGGCGCTTGGTTTCTCAAGCGCCAATACCAGTGTTCCGGGAACCCTGTTGGTTTCCATGGTAAACACCGACGTGCCGGGTATATTCGGTTTGCTTCTTTGCTTGTCCACACGAAATGACGCCTTGTAGTTATTGCCAAACGCCATGGTGACTCCTTAATTTTTACTTGATCCGATGCCCCGAAAAAATGATTGATTTCTTAATCATCGTCTGACTGGAAAACGATTGCAAAAAGGGAAATGCTTGTGAGCACCAGAAAAATAGAATGGCTACTTGCGCAACTTAAAAGTGAATAGTTAAATATTAATTTATTAAGAGAGGAAGCAATGGAAATCTGTTAATTAAAGGGCTGGCTTTTGTCTGATTCTGTCCTTTAACAATTGACAGATTCCACAACTAATGATACTGGCACCCAACATAACCACCAACATCATGTTTGAGTACTTATACAAACGGGCCTTGTCAGCGGGCCATCCTGAGTACAAGGCGTAGGTAGCGGTGACGGAACCCAAATTACCCAAACCACTCACTAAAGCAGCACTAACAGCTGCTCCAACATCGCCATATCTTGTAGCAAAGATTTCTGCGGACCACGACATGCAAATTGGAACAGTCGGACCCAAACCGAACCCGGCAATCAACAAACCGGCGTATTTGTTCCACGAACCGTGTGCAAATGTAGTCGTAAACATACCTGCCATGATGATACAACATGCAAAACAGAAAATCACTGGTCTCAAACGCTTCCATCTGTCAGCAATTGGAGTCATGATCAAAATACCACCCAAGTCAAATAACCAGATAGGAGCATACAACAACGAAACATTGATTGAACTCAAATGAGGGTTTTGAACCGCAATGATAGTGGAACCAAAAACAGCCAAACCGAAACCAGTACCAACGACACCAAAGTACATGATAATCAATGGCCAGATTCTCAAGTCGGTAATAATCTCCACCAAGTCCTTCCAGGTCCAAGTCAATAAAACGTAACGTGGCTCAATGTCCTTTCTATGGACAAGTTTTTCACGTTCATTTAATGGATGTGGAGGAGTAAAGTACCGATTGTACAAGACCATGAACTTGTTGGAAGACAGCTTCTCATGAAACGGTCTGTCTGGCAACCACCAAAGCAACAGAATACCAACAGCGATGGTGATGACACCGTAGGTCAAATACATCAATTGCCAACCCGTATATCCAAGATTACCGTCGATCTTCTGGAAACCAGCACTAACCAATCCAGCAACAGCAGCCGAAATCTGAGCAGCAGTAAAGTAGTATCCGATTCTTCTGGTAGATCTTTCGTTAGGATACCAAAGCGAGATATAGTAACTCATACCAGGCCATGTTCCAGCACCAACCATACCTGAGATAAATCTGAGGGCAATTAAGCTGCCTCTGTTTTGCATAGCACAGTAACATGTGTAAACCAAGCCAACGGTAATAACAATTCTTGCCAACCAAGATTGAGGACTCACCTTGGTCATGATCAAGTTCATAGGAACATCGAAGATGATGTAACCAACATAGTACAATGCCGAGGCAGTAGAAGTATCGTGTGAGGATAAATGCAACTTCTGGATGATGGAATGGCCCTGAGACCGGTTCATAGTAAGCGTAAGACCATACGCCGAGGAGCCAAACGATGTCAAGAAGTACATGCACCAGAGAGCAGGAATGATTCTGTAGTCCAACTTGCGGTAGATACGATCAAGTTCCTTCTTATCCAATTCTTCGGTAGCGACCGTAGCTTCTTCGTCGTTAACGTATTCAGTACCTTCTTGCTTCGAGTGGGGAAGTGAGTCAATATTAGCAATTTGTTCAGACATTGTTGTGTGTGAAATAGATAAAACCTGTCAATTCAGATGCAAAAAAAGATTAAGAAATGAAAGAATTCGACTCTCTTATATACCTGGAGGTCAATTAATAAAAAAAATGTTGAGTCTGTTTAAGGCAACCAGATAAGTATTGGGATGATTAAGGAGCATACAAATTTTGAGGTTAAATTTTTTTTCGGTTGACTCAAAATGACTCGTAGTCATCCGGAGAAAAAAATACATCGACTCATGGCGAGACAAAAAATAGGCGATTAGCGAATCAAATGGGATTAAAAAAAGCGGAGAAATGGTAATGTTACTTAAGCTCAGGACAAATTGTAGCCAATGCATCGACTGTAATTTTGGAGAACTCTACGCTCTGGTTTACGCAGAACGAATGTGTGATTCCAGCATTTTTTACATCGACGTCAAACACAACGCTGTCATTATTTTCGTCATAATGCCGTTGCACAAGATAATCGCGCGTATTATTATGCACCCAATGATCCGAACGGGCAAAAAAGCACCAAACTTTAGTGGAATTCGGGAGCCCAAAAAACCAATCGTTGACGTCGTCGTGTTTACCGATATCCTGCATTTCCTGTGCGCCCATCAACATTGCTTGCTGGACAATGGAGTCTGACAGAAAGAGGTTATAGCATCCGTTCACCGAATTCTGCCAGCTTTCAAGAGATTTTGCATCCTGTAGCACTGGTTTTTGGACAACAAAGCGGCCAATGATGCGGCGCACCACAGATTCGGACAATAGGCTGCGCAAGATGCGAAGGAGCACCGTTACCATAGAAACCAACGGCACCCAGCTGAGCAAACGGGAAAACACCACGCCGCTTTCGGAGCTGGCGATGTCGTATACTGTCGGACATATGAGTCCGCAGAATTTAAGTTTGTAGTGCAGTGCCAACTCGACGTCGGCTGCGAGGCGCTGCAACGCCCGCTGCAACACGTACGATCCCATCGAATGCGAGAAGCAGTAGAGATCGACGCCGTTGTGGTGTTCACGTATAAGTTCGGTGAAAATGTCGACCTTGTGTTGGATCTGGGCTTCCAAGCCGTGGTACACGAACGGCTGGCCCTCGTCGAGGTACCCGCGATGGCTTACGCAAACCACCTCGAGCCGAGGATACGATTGTTGGAGCAAGTCCAAATACGTAGTGTAGAAGTCGACCAAGCCCGGATTTCCAGGGATAAATACACAGAGCGGAGTTCGGCCGCTGGTTGTAGGTACAAGCGGTGCTTTGCGGTACACTGCCGTTGCGGGAAAGCCCCGTAAGCGAGTGATAGACATTTGAAGAAGTACCAGAAATTTCGCACCGGATTTTCAATTTTTTTTTAATCTATACTGAAACTACAACTTGCACCACGGAGCCGTTGTAGCCTGTTCTAATTGTTATTCTAGCGGGAACGTGTAGTGTTGGGTGGCAGGAACGGCAGAGGCAGCCGGAAGCACGTCGGAGCTGTTGAGATCGCGTTCGTAGTAGTGCAAGACGCCGTGTTTGTCGAGAAGAATCACCGTTTGCGTCCGCGTGCCGTAGTACCGGCCGACGGTGGGGTTGTCGTCTGGGACGATATCGCTTTCCACCGGCGGAATAAAAATCGAGTTTTTCACCTCGAGCATCTTTTCTGCAAACGTTCCTGAATCAGCCACTTGCTGGTTGTAGCTGTTGGTGCTGAGAATCGCAAACGCTTCTTCCACCAATGTGATCTGTGGAAACGATTCGCGGAGCGCCCGGTTCACCAAGTCCTGCAACAACGTCTCTCCTTGCTTCACTTTCGGCCACGGCTCGTAGTACAAAGAGTTCGAGAGTCCAAATGTCGTTTTGAAGCTGATGTCGCTGTCGGAACCCGCTGCACTGTCGCCACCACGCTCGTGGATCCGGCCCACGTCGCCACGGTTGCTCACGATATTCAAGTGGTTGATCTTCTTTGTGAGTGGATCCAACGCCAATTGGCCGTACACCAAACTGAACCCTCCAATCTTGCTGAGATCGCCGTGCTGCGCGATGTACTCGTGCCACGCAGAGTCGGAAAGCGTGCTGGTCAAATAACTGAGAGGGAGCACGCCGCGCGAGATCTCGCTCACATAACCTTTTGCTGTTAGTAATGTCAATCGGGGAACCCGTTTGTTTTACTGCTGATACTTACAGACATTGTCCTGCTCACGGTAATTGACAAGCACCGCAAGTCTGCCCGCGGAAGTGACGCCAATCCACGTCCCGTGTTCTGGCCGCGCCAAATCGAGCGGCGTCAAGAGCTGGTGCTCTCCGAGCGGCCGCATCGTGGCAAGCTGCGTCGGCCGCCGGAAGTACTCGTCCCTGTTAGATAGAAGGATTAACGGAAAGTCGGGATGGTTCGTGCTGGTGAGTAAAATACACATTTTTGGTAGGGTGTGGTTACTCGGTTTGTGGGGTAGAAATTATCCTTCCTTCGCACTAGCAGTGGAAAAATGCTGAACCACAGGCGCTTCTACACAAACAAAAAGGAAACGGAGTTCGAACCTCGAACGTTTCATTCGCTAGCTACTTTTTTTATTAGTTTTCTTTTCTTTTTTTACACGGCCACATGGTGATGTCGTACATCAGTTGACGTTGATCTCACTGCCAAACGATATATCATTAAGCATCCCAAGATCTTCCTCACATACTCCGCCATCATGGCCTCCTGCAGCAGCACCACCATCGCTATCAGGAAGTGTGCCCTTAACCGAACTGATCCACGAATACGACTGTCCTGCACCACGAACATGGCCAGTCTGGTGCTCGTCTTCCGCAATGTCAGTTCCGTTGTCGTATTCCTCGTTCTCGGGCTCGTGGCGCGAATATCCCCCCACCAAACCATAATGCTTCTCTTTCTTTCCTCTGATCCCGGATGTCTTGCTCGGTTTCTCCTGCTGCGTAAACGACACGTTCGGATCAGCAACCTGAATCCGTAGCCCGTGTTTAGCAGGTTCACGGACACGGTCAGCAGCAACCACACTCGTGTGCTTGAAGTAATCCATCGCACACACCGCATCGACTGTGGGACGCACTGTTGGGTCCCATGTAAGACAAGCCTGGACCACCTCACGGAGGTCGGCATGCGCAGCGTTTGGCAAGATATATTCCATGGTGACACCTGGTTCTGGCGGAATATTGAAGCCCAACTTGCCAGCCAAGTCCTTTGCGTCTCGCCAGTAGCCGCCAAGAGGCACGAAATAGTAGTCGTAGTTGTCGCACGTCGAATCAGGAACATTTGGCGACCCCATGCACTTCAAGATGCGCCAAATCTGGTCAAGTTCGTTGGAGCCGGGGAAAAGCGGGGCAAAGTTGGCGACTTCGGCGACCACGCATCCAAATGCCCAGATATCGACTGGTTGCGAGTACCACTTCTGTCTGAGCAAGATTTCTGGGGAGCGGTACCAGCGGGTTGATACGTAGGCGGTGTATGGCTTGAGGTTGTGGATGTGGCGAGCCAAGCCGTAGTCTGCAAGTTTGACCACATAGTTGTCGCCGCGGCGGTGTTCTGGGATGGCGTCTTTGGAGCCGTAGTAGATGTGAGAGGGCACTACCAAGATGTTTTCCGGCTTGACGTCGCGGTGGAAGTAGTCGTGCTTGTGGATATGGCGGATCGCCGCGAGGATCTGCAGAAGTATGGAGCGGATTGTTGGCGGCGAAAAGCGGGCATTCTTGCGGGCTCGCATGAGCTGGTACAAGTTCTGGCTCATGGCTTCCATGGCGATGTGGAGCTGGAAATTAGTGTCGTCGATAAAGAGCTCGTAGACCTGGACAAGGCACGGATGTGACGAGACCGCGAGGAGAAACTTGACTTCTTTGATGGCCAAGTAGTCATGGACCAGCGGTAAGCGTTTCTTCATGGTTTTGATGGCCACGAGCGACGTGACATTGTGTCTGGCGTCGGCAATAGGCGCCATGAGCGTGTTGGATTTGGCAGGCGCTGGGGCCACAAGCTGCGCCGGGTGGTGGCGGAACTTCGCCAACTCGACGGTGCCAAAACTGCCGTTGCCGAGCTTGCTGATTGGATGATAGTTGTCGCTATATGACTTGACGGGCACGAGCCGTGAACCGTCGTATTGTTTCATGGTATGATGATCTCTAAGTGTATGTGGCGGTTAATCACAATTTTTTTTGCAACAATTCTGGTACCGGTAAACGCACGACGGCTGCAAAATAAATCACCGATTACCGAAAAGATCAAAACCCAACGTAATCGTTATTGTCTTCGAGCTCGTCAGAATCACTGGAATCGGAAAGCTGGATCACAAACGGCGATTCGGTGTCGATGTAAAAGTCGTACTTGCCGTTCAGCAACACAAAAAGCTCTTCGGGCGCCACCGTGTAACTGTTGATGATGGTTTCCTCAGCTTCTTTCTGTTCCTCGTCCTGGAGCACGTACTTGTGGCTCGGAGTCACCATCAATGCCTGGGTCCGTTTGGTGATCGGATGTGCAAGCGTGCAGCTGCTGCCACGGGGACAAACGCCATCCTCCTCAAAATCGGGGCACGTCGCCAGGTGCATGAAGGGACACCGCTTGCCGCGCGGACACCAGCCTCCAATCGCAAACGGACGGCAGGTCCAGATCTCGTGCTCGCCGTAGTGTGGGGGTCGGTGGTGGGCAAAAGGACACCGGGCGTTGGCACACTGGCCCTGCAAGAAGTACTTGCACACCGGCGTGTTGTGCTCGGTGCATTCGTGCGAGAACAAGCACTGGCGATTCGTGCACTTGTTGAGAAGGTACGACCAGCACAAGCGTATACGCAGTGGATCGTGCTTGTATTTACAACGTGAACCTTTCTGACAGATACCTGTACAACTGCAAGATTCCAGCAGTTCGTGGTTAGTAATGCTTCACAAATTCAAAAGAAAAGACGGTTCTACTCACCTGTTCGCGTAAAGTAGCGACACTGGTCGATATCAAGACTGCTGTTAGTACGTTCCACACCTTCAGTTCCTGCAACTTACTTTCTCTGGCGCCCGCTGGTACACTTGAGCACGCCGTTATGGCCTCGCAGGTACGTCCGCCCGTTCCACTCGATGTCCGACGCCTGTTCCAGCACCAGAACCGTCACCGTCACCGGCACCAACTTATTACCGCTCCGCATCACCGCATACTTCGCGCCACCAACCTCTACGCGGTCACACGCGTCAGTCTTGGTACGGTAGCGCGAGATCCGCGTCTGCATTGCCCGCTGCGCCTGCGCACGCCGGAATTTCTCCTTGAGCAACGCCTGGCGCTGCTGCACCGCCGCAAATCGCGCCTGGTCCTGTTCGTGTGCTTCGCTGCTCACCAACGACATGCCGCCGGGTGAAATCCGCGTCACGTACGGCGTCTTGTCGCCGGAGAACACGATGCTCATGTTACGGTACGGACGTGCGCCGCGAACCGAGCCTCTGAAACCACGTACTGAGCCTCTAAACCCATGAACCGAGCCTCTGAAGCCACGGAACGCTGCTCGCGAGGAACCACGACCACGGAACCCGGCGCTGAAGCCGCCGCGATGAGCTGGAACCGGCGCAATGCCCGCTGTTTCTGGCGCTGTCACCGCGTTCTCCCTGCTTTGAAGCTGTCCCTGATGATGTCGTTGTTGTTGTTGTTGTTGTTGTTGTTGTTTTTTGTGGATCGACGCTTTGAGCGCGGCGATTTCCGCCTCGAGTTCCTTCGACATGAAATGGTGATGTATCTCGAACAAGGTTTTTAGGTGCGAAATGGATTTTTCCATCAAATCCTACATACAACCGCATGACTCAACTTGAAGATTACGCCACCAGCGCCATCGGCGAGCTTCTTCCGCTCGACGCAGCGTCGTGTGCCGAAGTTGTTGCGTATGCGCTCACGTTGCCGACGGACGCCGAGATCCAATCGCATTTCGTCAACCTTCTTGGCGAAACCGAAGATTCGCTCAGATTTATCACGACGTTTATGGAAATGAAGAATAAACAGCAAAAGAAACAGCAGAGAAAGGACAAGAAAGAGAAGAAAGAAACTATGAGTTGGGCAGAGGCACCGAAAGCTGCTGCCGCCGCCGCCAAAAACCCCGAAAACGGCAAGAAACGGCTCGAAAACAACACCACTTCTCGTACCACGCTGCAACTTCTTGACAAACCATCAGCGCTGACGCCACCGCCGCTGAAGACCAAAAAGAAGAAGAATATCGATAATCTCCGCGATATAGAAACGATCTTGAACGAGCTCGAGGTCCTGGCGCTCGATCCGCTGGTCAAACGGCACTGCAACTGCATGGCAACCAAACATCCGTTGTTTGAACTTGCGCCCAACTGTCTCTACTGCGGCAAGATCATCTGTGCCAAAGAAGGCTTGCAGCCATGCTCTTTCTGTGGCCACGACGTGTTGACAAATAAGGAAAAGTACGAAATCATGGCGGTGTTGCAGCAGGAGCGCGACGAGCTTGCCACCAAAAAGGTTGCCGAGCCACAAACAACCTCCAAACCTAAGAAAATTGTGGTCAAAGTCGGCGCCGGCGAAAACTTGTGGGAAGCACAAGACAAGGCGCTCAAAAGAGCCGAGGAAGAGCGCAAACAGCTCGATTTACAGCGCCAACAAGTACAAGACGACCGTGCCACGATGGAAGCGCAACAGAAAGCGTTGGACTACTACCAGCAGACGGCACTGGTTGATCCTGACTTGCTCCAGGCCCAGCAGCGGCTTGAAACGTTGCTTGATTTCCAGGCAACGGGCGCCGAACGGACACGGATCATCGACAACGCCGCCGACTTCGAGCTCCCTGCAAGCGGCAACGCATGGCTCTCACCCGTCGAGCGGGCATTGCAGTTAAAGAAGCAGCAGAAGCAGCAGCGCCGGGCACACGAGCAGGCAAAGGCACGTACGGGCCGTGGAGACCGCTCGATCGAGATGGTGATTCGCGATGGGAAAGTGACGATGGTGGAAAAACGGGTCAAAACGACGGATGCTGCGCCGGAAGACGATGAAATCGCAGCCTACGAGCAAGAAATCCGCCGTGAAAAGATGCTGCGTGAAGAGAACATGGCGAGAAACGTGTGGGACTACGAAAACGACCTGCAACGATGGCAGAAACCGGTCTACCAGCAGAAAGAACGGGAATTGACTTCTACTTCGTCATCATCGCGTGTACAGTTTACATACGACGCCGACGAAAACGAGTTATTATAAATATACACGATGCTAGCGCCGCATGCGGCGTTTGAATGCCTTGGTCCGCGGGTCGTTGATCTTGAGCCGCTGGAAATTGGAACTGACGGGCCGACTTTTGGCCTCGCCAGCGCGTGGTTTGCGTTGGTACACGGGTTCCGGCACCGTCTCGTGCTCCGATTCGTCTTCGGACGCGATGTACGCCGCCAATGCGTCTTTGTTGGCGGTATCGAGACGGGCGATTTCCTCGTGGAGGTCGGTGCTGAGGACATCGGCGTCGGTTTCCACCACGCGTGGCTTCATCCGGAACCGCCTCGTGGTTCTCTTTTGAGTAAACTTTCTCTTCTTTAATGGTACGTTTCCTTCAACTTCTTCTTCTTCTTCCGATACGTCAACTTCTTCCTCTTCTTCGTAGTCGATTTCCTCATCCTGAATGTTCTTCGTGTCGTTGAACACGTCCGAAAGCTTCTTGGAAAGGAACCGGTGCGGTTTGAGCGGCGATGGCGATACCTGGAACGCGACTGTTGGCTTTGTAGGCGTCGTTACCGGCGTCCCAAACGGCGACGATGCAATTTGGTTAAATGTGCGGAGATACCGCGGCGTTTCGGCATGGTTTTGAGGCGTTTCGACGTGGTTAGTGGCTGTTTTTGTCGGCGTCTTCGTCGGAGTCTTGAGAAGACGTAGTTTCTCCGCCACCGAGGTAGTTGGCGTTCCCAAATCCACCGGTTTTATACGCGTCTTTGTGGGGGTCTTGAAGATCTCGTTAGAAGGAGCCAGTTTTCGTTTAAGCGGGGACGATTCTGGCGGTGTAAGCCGGAAATCAAAGATAGAAAGCACCCGGCCATGTGCCTGCGGCGTGGGCCCCAATTCAGCCACGTCTTCAAACAAACTCGGTTGGTGTTTCTCGTGTTTCTCGTGTTTCGATGGTTTCGTATCCGTTTTCTCTCCGGATTTCGACGTTCTGTACGTCTTGTAAAGCTTATAGATTTCAGGCTCGTTTTTTATATCGGTTTTCAGCGGCCGGCGCCCGTTTTTTGTCTGGAACTCGTGTTCCCATGCCTTGATTTCGTGTCTGATCTTCTCCATGACGCGTTTCTCGGAGTATACATTTTTTTTTCTTCACAATTTTGGTTCTTAGTTTGATGGAATTATTTATTGCGGTCCGGATCTTTTGGGTGCGAAAAATCCCGAGTTTTCTATGTACATTGAGCAAGAAAGGCTCTGACGGAGCCAAACAGCGTCGCTTTCGGGTCGACGACCGTGAGAATGCTGGTAATCGCAGCGGAAAACACGCGTTGCTCAGCGGGCGCCGCAAACCCGCCGTTTTCCCGGTATTCCTCGCAAAACGAGCGGTTTGTAGGCCCGTCCCAGTAGTTCTGGAGGAAATGGAGCGACGCCGCAGTGTCGCCGCGTACGGCGAGGTACACGGAAAGCCGGAGCCAATGTGCAAGTGTTGGGAGCTCGGTGCGGTCCCATTCGTGCCAGAACTGCGTCCAGTCTCCGGCATTTCCGTGCCCCAACAACACCATCTCGCGGTACGTCTGCGACGGCTGCTGCGCCGTGCGCTCGTGATACGCCCGTACGAGGTCAAGCACGTCCCGCGCGCGGTTGGACGCGCGTTCTGCCGTCGCCGGCGCCGGCGTGATGGCCTTTCCGTCGTAAATAATTGCATTTATGAGCGCCGAGCTGATCATCGGCTGCGTTTCGACAAACGTGAGGCGCCACAACAACGGCACAAAGTCGTTGTGGCGAAGCAAGTCGGTGCCTGGCGCCAGGAAGCGCATGAGCCTCGCGATGAACGCCGACAACCGCGCGAACGTCCAGTCAGCGCGTTCTCCTACCGTGGCAAACGGCATCGCGGCGATTTCAGGCGAGTCCACCAAGAGTTTCATGAATGCAATAACTTCTGGCACCCGTTCGGCGTGGATCGCCGCAAGATCGCCGTATTCCGCGTAAATCGCCTGTTCGACGTCGTCCAACGACACCACGTCCGGCGCTGCAACGTGGAGCGTGCGATAAAACTGGCTGCGGAGACGCAAGTTCTCCGGAGACGGCGTCCACTGGCCGTCGAAATCGGCGCGGTACGCCGCAAGCGTCGCCGGCTCCAGCGCCGCTGCCCGCTGCAAGATCGACTCCAAGCTGCTGCAGCTCGCTCGCAGGGTGTGAAAGTATCTGATGCCGGCAAAAATGTCGTCCAGCTCCGGCTCAGCACGACGGTACTTCGCCATGTCTTCTTCGGGACAGTAGAGCGTCTCCAACTCCAACTCGTCGCGGCGCTCGCGTGTCAACATGTGGATACATGTGCCGTCGACCTTAGTATCGCACATCGCCCACGTATTCGGCGCCCGGCCGTACTCGTTGTCGGTGGCCATCGGACCCTTACGGGCACGGCGAAGCATCCGCCGGCGCGCCGTGGGACTCGTGCGGTTCAGCACCATGCCCTCGATGGGCGGAATCACGTTATAGTTGTGCTTGATGTGGGTCCGGAGTTCGGCCGCCGCTTTGAAGATATGTTTCTCCAGCTTGCCGGTGGCGATCACCACGTACCTCGTCGGCTGGTTGGTGGTGCTTGCCGGGTGGTCGGCAGGCAACAGCGCAAGATCGAACACCGCAAGGTCCTGAAGACCGTAGTCGTGGCCAAGAAGCTCGAGAAACCGGGCAAGCGACGGCGCCGCGCCCTCAGGCACGGCTGGAAGCTCCACCGCGGGCTGTGCTGCCAATGGCGACGCCGTATCGTCACGGAGGTACCACGGAAGACTCTGGCTTCGGCGTGCCATGGCACCAAAGTGTCTGGAAAACCGAATCATTCTTTTTTTTATATTTTTAATTTTTTGTCTGATTCCCCGTTGGAAAAGTGTCTGATGCACTTTTTAACCCGAATTTTCGGGGATGCGACATTTTTTTGATGCCAGTCAAAACGATGCGACACTTTGAGTAAAAACCTCATCGCGATGGCCAAGTTAGTTCACAATGTGCAGAAGAAACAGCACCGTGAGCGGTCGCAGACAAGCGACCGGGCGCGGTACGGGCTTCTAGAGAAGAAGAAGGACTACCGTTTACGTGCGGCGGACTACCACAAGAAACAGGCGGCGCTCAAGGCGCTCAAGGCCAAGGCCAAGACCTACAACCCCGACGAGTACTACCATGCGATGACTCGTAAGAAGACCGACGAGCGCGGGATTCTCGTGGCAGAGCGTGGCGAGGAGGAGTTGCTGGTGGCGGCTGCGAAGCTCTTGAAGACGCAGGATGTCAATTACGTGAGGACGCTCCGTCTCCACGAGGCGAGCCAGATCGCCAAGCAGCAGCGCAGCGTGGGCTTTGAGGCCAGCGGTAGTCACACGGTGTTTGTTGACAGCGTGGAGGAGCAGCAACGCACTACGGCGGCGCTGTTCTTTGATACCGACGAGGCGATGGTGCATAGACGAGAAAACCGGTTGAAGACGAGGCAGCTCCAGCAGCTTCCGCAACAGCAGCAGCAACAACCCGAGCTCGAGGAAGAGCAGCGCCAGCGGTTGGCGGCGTACAATACGTTGGCGAAGCGCGCCGAGCGCCAGGACGAGCTCGCACGGCTCGAGCAGCGTATGGAGCTCACCAAAGAGTTGATGAAGAAAGGAAACAAGAAAAAGGTCGAGGCAAACGGCAAAGTGCAGTTCAAATGGAAGAACCAGCGCAAGCGTTAGTGTATTTGTATATTAATCGTGATTTAGGCTTCTATTTACGTAGTCAACGAACATCGGCGTGATACGAGCCACGTCGACGCTACGCATACGGTTCAAGGCGATGAACAGACGCCGCACGCGCTGCAACTGCGCTGCCAGCACCGACACCGCCGGCATCTCGATGGCAGCGTCGCCGACCGCTACGGTGCCGCCGATGGCTGTGAGCTGCTGGTGCTGGAGCACGAGCGCGACCACCGCCAGCGTCTGGCGGTCCAACTCCTGCAAGAAGTCGGTGCCCAGCGTCGCCTTGACGATGGTGGCGGCGTTGGGCGGCGGCGCCCGCTTGAGCACGAGCGCGTCCCACACGTCGGCCACCGGCACGTCGTCGCGGCCCGCCACCACGGCAAAGAGCGGCGCGTCCCACCGCGAGTCGGCGTTGGGCTCCTCGTATCGCATCGCGAGCTGTTCAATGAGCTCGGGCGGCCAGCTGTGGTTCCACTGCGCCGCCTGCTCGGCGCTCGCCATAACGTGCACCACGCAGTGCGGCGTCACCACGCCCTTGGCCTCGCAGAAGAGCTGGTACCGGAACCCTTTGATGTACGCCAACGTGTCGAGCACCACGAACGTGGTCCGTGACAAGCTGCGCCGCACCGCCGAGATCTGGGCTGCCCGGGCGTTCTTCTCGCGGTCGCTGTCGGTGTACGCATCGTGCGCGATGCCCAACGTCTCGTCGGAATGGTACACCACCGAGTAGTTGTGGCCGGGCGCGTCGTCGGCGGCGGCGGCAGCGGCGATCCGCGCCCGGAGCTCCTCACAGAGCTTCTTTGCTAGCGTCGTCTTGCCCGAAGACGGAAGTCCCGTGAATGTGATCAACGGCATTTAAGTAAAATGTGAAAAATTTAAAATTCATGCTCATCGTGAAAAATCATGTCGTTTCTTCCCCGGAAAACGTTTCCCAACTACACGCTTCCGCTCTCGAACTTCAAGGGCCATCACCAGAAGGCGCTCACGCGCTTCGGACACCTCGCGCCGCAGATCGACCTCGTGCTCGAAGTCCGCGACCTGCGGGCGCCAGTTTCGACCACCAACGTGCTCTTTGACCGCGTGCTTGCACTGAAACCCAAGATCGTGGTGTACACCAAGAAAGACTTGCTGGTGCTCAAGCCGGCATGGCTCCAACAGGTCCACCGGCACCAGCAGTGGCTCGCGGTGGACGCCCGCAACCGGAAGGACGCGCGCCGCATCATCGACACCGTCAAACAGCACTACTTTGCGATGGCGCCGCCGCCACCGCTCGGGCTCCGGCTCATGATCACCGGCATGCCCAACGTCGGCAAGCTGACGCTCGTCAACACGCTCCGCGAGGTCGGCTACGGCCGCGAAGCTCTGCGCGGCGCCATTCTGACCAAGCGGCGCAAGGTCGCCGCCACCGGCGGGCAGCCGGGCGTGACGCGGGCCACCAGCGAGATCATCCGCCTCCACCGCGACCCCGACCTCTTTGTCCACGACACGCCGGGCGTGTTCTTGCCCACGGTGAAGGATAACGAGACGATGTTGGCGCTCAGTCTCGTGGGGTGCGTGCACACGTCGTTTATCGACCCGGTGATCCAGGCCGACTACTTGCTCTACGTGCTCAACCTCCAGGACCCCTCCGGCAGGGCGTACCGCGAGTACGTGGCGCGGCCGACGAACTCGGTCGACGAGCTTCTTGCGGGCGTGGCGCGGGCGCGGGGCCAGTTGAAGCAGGACGGCAGCTACGACGAGCTCGGCACCGCATCGCACTGGACGTCGTTGTGGAAGCAGGGTAAGGCCGCGAAGTACCGCGGGCTCTTTGACGTGGCGGCGATTCACGAGATGAGCGGCGACGCCATGGCGCGGCTTGCCGACGAGGAACGGGCCCGGGTCGCGGCAACCGACGTGAGTGGGCGGCTTGCGGCACGCATGGGCGAGGACGGTATGTCTACAGCAAAGCACCGCCAGCGGACGGCGAAGGATCGCGAGTACGATTTACGGAACGCATTATTTAAGCTCTAAAATCTACAGCAATAAATCTTGTATATCAAAGTAAGCATCAAACACCGTGGGCTCGTCGTCCTTGGGACGCAGTGGCTCGGTGCGCTGGCGCTTGTAGCGCATGTAGCGGACGCCGAGCGACGCTTGGAGCGCTGCGGCTGACGGCCACTCGCGGCCAATGAGGCGAGGAAGCGAGAAGAGCGTGGTGCTCGTTTCAGGGACGACGAAGGCAGGAGCGTCTAGCGACGCGATAAGGACGTTTTGGAGGTAGTTTTGGAACCGGGCGATCGCCGGTGACGGCATCGCGAGGAGATCGTGGGGACCGCGAGCGGTGCCGACGTACTGGGAAGCGAGAAGGTCGATTTTCTCGTTGGCAATGACAGAAGCTGCCAGCGACGCCGCCAGCGTCTTGTCGTCCAAGTCCCGTTCTGTAACAAAAGCGTCCATGTCGCTGTCGCCGTCGTCTTCCAAATCGGGAAAGTGTCCCACCTTTTCGTCTTCACGCATCGCCAACCGTACCAGTACCATTCCGTACAGAAAGCGGTCGCCAATTGCAAAATGGTGGGGAAAGAGCGCCACGACGTGGACGTCGCCGTTGTCGGTGGCTACGTTGCGGCAGAGACACGCTGCGTCGAGGTCGAGCAACGCGCGGACGAAGGTAGAGAACGCCGCGACGTTGGCGGTGGCCGGCGGCACGACGTAGTGGGATTTGGCGGTGAGGTACGCGTGTGGCAAGTCGCCGCGGCGGATGAATCCAAGCACGGCAAGCGCCGGCGCCGTTGCAAGCTTCGATACGCGGGCGAGCTGCGGATCCAACGCAATTATGTCGTTAGTGGTGTACTTGTAGCCAGGCACGTAGTCGGTGACGGGGCGCTGCTCGCCGTCGTGTTTGATGTAGTGCGTGGTGACACGTTTGATGGGCGTTGGCACCGGGTTGAGGAAGTACTCGTGGCCCGACGGCGACGGTTCGGGGTTGGCGGCGGGATAGAAAAGGACCTCGAACGCGAGCAGCGAGAGATTACGGCCGAGATTGTCGATATTCTCGCTAACTTTTTCAGAATTCTCGCTAAAATTCTCATTTTTCTCGCTACGCTCGCCAAACGTAAGGATGCCCAGGAACGCCAATCGTGGCGCCACTCTTCTCAACGCTGTATCGCCCGCCGGAGATCCCCAAGACCATGTCAGACCGGCAACCATGACGTCAATGTTGTTTTCCTGTAAAAATCGGACGGTGTCGGGGATTTCTGGTTCGGGCGCCTCTGTCACCACCAAAAGCGTGCGCTTGTACTTGAGATGAAGCGACGGGCCAAAAAGCGTCACGCCACGAGCCACCGCGGCACCAATGCCATCGCATGGCTCATCAGGGACACGGCGGTGCCATTCCCGCCAGCGGGCGTACGTCCACACGTCGTCTGGCGCCACCGCAAGCTTTCCGTTGGCGTACCTGAGCGCCGCGATGCGGTCGGTCTTGCGTCCGCGGAGCACCACCGACGCGAGGTGTCCAAGCGCCGCCGCCTGCGCCGGCAGCAGCAGCAGCAGCAGCAGCAAATCACTTTCCAACAGCGCCGCTTCGACGATCACCGTAAACTCCTTCAGCATACGTGGCGGTCGGTTACAATTACCCTTTGGTTTCTGCAGGACGCGCCCCTAAAAACCCTGCTGTGCCCAAACTTTTCGTCATGAGCTTGCCATTCAACCACATGTACGGCTTTGCGCCGGAGCAGGGTCGCCAGAGCCTGCCAGCGCAGCCGCCGCAGCAGGCGCAGTACAACTACACGCCGGCGCCGCTTGGCCAGCCGATTCCGCTCGTCGCGCCCGAGTACAGCGACGACTTCTACCAGCAGCAGCCGCCGGTGCGGTTCCCTCGCTACCAGGAACCGGTGCTCTACCCGCTCGACTACGGCTACCAGAACGGCTACTACCAGAACCAGTACCTGTTCCAGTACCGGCGCGGCTACGAGCCTCCAGCACCGGCGCAGACCGCGGCGCCGCAGAACCAGCTCCAAAACGCGATGCCCAGCTCCCTCAACGCGCTCCAGTCCACCAACATACTCCCGATGATGCGCCCGTTGCCCCAGATCCAGCGTATACGCAGCGAGCCGGCGGTGCGTCTTGCGGCGGCCGCGAACTTCAAGCCGATCCAGACCAAGAAGAACCTGCGCCCGCGTATCAACAACATCAGCGAGGAGCGCAAGGCGCCACGGCCCACCACCCTTGGCGAAATGCTGACCGACGACTTGTTTGCCCACTTCCAGGACGTGTTGCGCATCCGGCGGCCCGACCGCGGCGTACGCGCGCTGTACCTGCTTGTGCTTCGGCTGCAGCTCGAGTGCCAGCTCTTCGACTTGTTCATCAACACGTTATCGCTGCTGATGGACGTGTTCTTGCCGCAGCGCGTGTTCCGCTTGATCATCCCCGAGCTCGCGCTTCACGACGACACTCACATGATGCTTGATCTGCTTTTTTGCTTGTCGCTGTTGATGTTGCAGCGGTTCAAGCCCGACTTGGTCGACCCGCTGGTGCCGATGAAGTACTACCACCAAAGCATCAAGTCCATCCGCTACAACTTGAGCGTACCGGGCGTTGAGTCAGGCGACTCGGGCATTTTTCTGCGCTGCTTGATCCTGTCGATCATCTTGTGCATCTACGAGCTCTTTTTCGTCGCCGTCGACGGCACCTACGTCAAGGGAGCGCTGCTGTTGTTGCTGTCCATTATGCTGCGCCGCTCCGACAGCTTGTTGAAGCTGAGTCCGTTCCACGAAACCTGTTTCTGGGCCGTGTTTGTGTGCGACATGATCTTGAGTCTCAAGTACAACCAACCCAACATGCACTCGCTCGAAAAGTTCTGGAAACCATTGGATCCAGAATACTTTGAGTCTTTTGATGTCTACGTCGATGCGGGCGACGACAGCCAGAGTCAGGCCAACTTGATCTGGTGGATGCATAAGGCGGTCGCCACGCTCAGCTCCGTCAACGACTTCAATAACCGTGTCGACGTTCCCACACGTGAAATGGTTGCCTCTAATGCACTGTATGTTGAATGGCTTGACCTCAAGAAACTGATCGACGAGTCCGAGCTCAAAATTCCGTCATGTTTGGAACCGACAATTTACCAACCAAACGGAGTCGACCGCATTTTCCCATTGGTCTACTTCCGTGACGAGGTCGCAGCTTTGATTTCCCTCAACTTCCGTCTCCTGAAACTCGCATTATACGAGCTGCTCATCAAAAAGGCAAACATCGAATTGCCGGCTGTACAGGCCGAACTTAAACGTTTCGGCGCTGGATTTCCCCAAAAAATCGCCCGTGATGTTATCGGCATTCTCAAGACCTACGACTCCAACCTCACGGTCTGGCCAGTCAACATTCACGCCATTCGCCAGGTCGCAAACTGCTTATCCGACGACCCAGAAGCCATGCTCAGCTTGGAAGACTTGATCCTGCGCATTGTCGATGTCTGCCGCTTACGCTTAAGGGGAGCATGAAGTTTCTTATCTCTTATCTTTTTTTTTTCTTCGTGTGTCCATTTTGCTATTTCTTCAGTTCTTCATGTTTCGGGGCCAATAAAATTCGATCGAGAAAACTTTAAATCCGTTTTCCCTTTCTTTTGTTATTTTTTGACGTATGCAGGTACATGCACCGGATTTATCACCCATTGTTTGGCACCCCATGATTACATGCAGAACATATAGTCGATTATATACAGGCATCATATTTTTATGTGGATTTATCTGTAAAATCGAGGAATTTTTTTTTTTCACCTTGGCCCTTTTTCCCACATTTTAACCAAAACCCCTGTTTATGATGGATCTTCGGGCTCAGAGTCGAAATGCCTCGTTCTGTAACACAGTAACACCTTCAAGACTTTCTGAAATTGTCAGCAAAGTAAAGGAATCCAAAGATCCGGATGTCATGGCTGCTCTAGGAAACATTATATTAACCAACCGCACTCTTTATATCACGACTTATGTTCCCGACCACGCTGTCTCCATGGCTCAATGGCTTGGGGAAATAAAATTAAAAACTTTACCGTATTTTAGACTTGTTTATTTGACGCTCGGTGACTGTCCACCAGCCAACTACTCGGAGCTTGACTCATGGTTAAACGAGCAATTACCTTTTGTCGATCCAGGGCAGCAGATCGAGATCTGCAAGGCGCTCAACGTACTTTATGTGCGTCACAGTGTCGATGTGAGATTTAGAAACGAGTATGTGACTCTTCTAGATTCGCCTGATGTGGCTCTGGCAGCCACAGCGCTTCTTGTTTCTGTGTTGGACAAGAACAACGTTTCAAATTCAGTTCACGATGCGATTGCATCAAAAGCATTGCCATTGCTTAGATCAGGTGGTGGTAATTTGGCCACGCTTGCGTTGCTAAATCACTTACAGAGCTCGGTTCTTGATATCATTCTTCCATTCACCGACGCTCGGCTCTACAATGCATTGATGAAATACGTATTGGCTCCAATGACCCTTGAGGAACAGCACCTCGCAAGCCTAGCGCTACAATTGCTCCATCGCCAGAGCGGCTCCACTCAAAAATTTGTCCTGCTTGTAGGCTATACACATAGCTACCAGTTTCTTATCACTAACAACATACCCGTCGATAACCTCGATGTCTCACAGTTAAAACCGGCACATCTCGACGCAGCAAACACCCGTCTTCTTGCTGGCACCGCTGCACCTCTCGATACACTCGCAATGAAACAGAAACAACACCTAGAGCCAATGACCGATGCTGAAAAGGAGGCAGAGGCCGAAAAGTTGTTTGTGGTTTTTGATCGTATGGAGAAACTCGGCACGTTCCAAAACTTCCAAAACCCTCTCCGCCAGTGGCAGGAACAGGGCCGTTTTGAAAACTTGGACTAGCGAACCTTGTCAGCGAGCTGCAACACAAGCGCCGTACGCGTTGGAATGTACACCATCAACGAGTTGCGACGGTTGTTCCACTCGCCTGGCGACGTAAAGTACTCGACCGGCTTGCCATCCGCATCTACTTCTTCGATACGTGCGTGACCGCCAAACTGTTCATCGTCCGAATTCAACACCACGCGGTATGTACCTGGCTCATCAACTCCGATCTTGTAGTCGACATAAGAGTTCGTGGGGTGGAAGTTGAACACGAAAAGAAGACCATGACGCTCAAAGGCAAGAACCTTGTCACCTTCGTGCTTCAAAGAAACGTACGCCTGTGGCGCATTCAACACGAAGTACTTCGAGTCCAAGTGCTGGAGAGCACCGTCGAACTTGTACAAGTACTTATAGCGCAACAAGTCGTCATCAATCAAGTTGAACTGACGTCTGGCGTAGTGGTACAGCTCGTTGTTACCTTCACGGGGGAAGTCCAACCATTCGGGATGCCCAAACTCGTTACCTTCAAAATTAAGGTAGCCTTCTCCACCGAGAGCAAAAGTTACCAAACGAATCATCTTGTGGAGGGCAATACCACGCTCAATAATTGGCGTGAGCGGAGACAAAACCGACATGTTCGTGTACATTTCCTTGTCCATCAACCAGAACGCAATTGTCTTGTCGCCAACCAACGCTTGGTCGTGCGACTCGCAGTAACTGATACACTTCTCACCATGACGACGGTTTGTGAGCGTGAACACGATGTTGCCCAAGTCCCACTGTTCGTCCTGCAAATGTTTCAAGATCTTAATCCACATGTCAGGAATGGCCATCGACAAACGGTAATCGAAACCAATTCCACCATCAGAGAGCGGTAAGCACAAAGTTGGCATACCACTGACGTCTTCAGCAATTGAAATAAACTTGTATCCGTTTTCTTTGGCAGAAATTTCCTGTAAAAGCTGGTGTGCAAGCATCATGTAGACAATGGCGTCGTCGTCGACCCATTCGCTGTTGAAGTACTCGTTGTAGTCACCGCTAAAGCCGAAACTAAGTCCGTGGTGCTTGTAGAGCATACTGGTTACCCCGTCAAAACGGAAGCCGTCAAACTTGTAAGTGTCGATGTAGAACTTAAGGTTCAGGAGCAAGAAACGTAATGTCTCGTGGTTGGAGTAGTTAAAAAGCCGAGAGTCCCATAAATCATGGTTTCCACGGGCCCCGCCGTGGAACAAGTAGTGGTCGGTACCGTTGAACATGTTCAAACCATCATCGACGTTCTTGGACGAGTGCGAGTGAACGACGTCCAATAACACGCGGATTCCAAGGCCGTGTGCGGTGTCGATCAACTCTTTGAGGTCTTCTGGCGAGCCGTAACGGGAAGAAATCGCGAAGAAGTTGGTGACTTGGTACCCAAACGACGCGTAGTACGCGTGTTCCATCACAGCCATCAATTGGATGGTATTGTAACCGAGCTGGTGGATACGGGGCAAGATCGAGGACGTGAAGTATTTGTAGGAGCCAATTTCTGGCTTCGAAGTCGAGATCCCAACGTGTGCTTCATAGACCTTGATACCCTCACGTGGGTCAATTGTGGGGCGCGGGTTCTTGGTGATGTACGTTTCCTCGGGGTTCCAGAAACGGCCCTCGTACAAGCTGTTTTCTGTCAGAGGCGTAGCGCGGGCGAGCCAAGGGTCCAAGCGGAACACAGTTTCGCCTGTTGCCGTGACAATGGCAAGTTTGTAGCGGGAGTCGTGGGGAATGGCGTATTCGCCGTTTACTGGTGGGATGGTGAGGGTCCAGAGTCCGAAGTCGTTAGCGCGTACGAGAGGGTGCGATTGGGCATTCCAGTCGTTGAAATCGCCGACGATCGAGACCTGCTGGACGTCTGGGACGTACTGGCGGACGACAATGTCTTTGGAGGAGATGTTGGCGTGGACACCGTAGGAAGTGTAGGACGACGCAAAGTCGTAGAGCGAGCCTTCTGACGCCAGCAATTCGGCTGTCCATTGGACAAGCTTGTTGTGGCGGGCAAGAAGCTGCTGCGAGTATGGTTCCAAGTACGGATCGAGGTCGAGTGCTCCTTTAATGGCAGACATGGTTGGAAAAGAAGTTGGGGTTGGTGGTAAATTTAGCCGCAAAATCTCGGACAGAATTGTCCCACATTTTCCCCTCCCCCTCAGAAAAAGAATAAAAATTGCGGGAGAAGCCAACAGCTGACGCCAGCTTATGTAAGTTTAGCTTAAAAAGGCTGTAGGTGGGTGACTAAGGATGTCTGATGTCTGAAAAAAGAGACAAAGACACGGTGGGGGGATTCTATTTGGCAGACAATTGTTTACTAGAACTGTTTTACTGGAACTGATTTACTGTTCTCGGTTATCGATGCTGGTTTTGGCCGGCCGTAATATTTTTCCGAAGGTTTGGTTTCATCCACAAATAAACTCGGTTACGAATCCCAACATTCTCCGTTCGTCGACTTTCAACAAGTTGCTTCAAAAACATGTTTTTTTTGGCACCCACTGCATTCTCATTCTCCGCTTTCGTGACCTCCGCAATTCCCCACCTAAAAATGTCAATGAATCGCACTGGAATTGACACAAAAAGCCCGACAAATCTTCGACAAATCTTAGACAAAGATTTAGACTGAAAAATGCTTCTCTACTTGTCTCTGTGTTCCGTTCTGATCTGTATTGTATTGTATTGTATTGTATTATCTTGTTTTCTATTATACATCATCTAAACCGCTGGTTCAAGATCCGTTCAGCACCCGCCTCCTCGTACTCGTCCTTGCTCACCCACATCTGGTGGAACGTTCCCAACGACGCCAAAACACTGCCTCCAATCCACGCCTGGTTCACCCGTTCGCTCGAGTTCCCCACGGCATGGAGCCGGATCTTGAGTCCAGGATTGGTGTTGCACAACTCGTTGTACAACCGCTCCGTAAGCTGTGGGAGCAACGAAACCCCGCCTGTCACAATGATGTTGTGCGCCACCAGCGCCCGCAAGTCAATATCAATCGTCGACAACGTATGCGTAATCAACTGCCCCAACCCCCGAAGCTGCGTGCTTTCACCAGCTCCATCGCTGGGTCCAGGTGTAGATTGTGTCGACTCCGCCTTCCGCACCCGCTTGAGCGGCCGGTAATCCTCGTAATGACTCGTGAACTTAAGCTCGCCGCTGTTGTCGGGATACTTGGCTGCGAGTTCCGCCAGCGCAAACTTGTACAAGTGTGGATCAAACAACAGCTCCGCCATCCGGAACCGATCGATGCCCAACGTCACCGATTGGCCTGTAGGAAACTCAAACGCTCTCTCAAACTGCAGCTGTGAGTAGTGCTCGATGCCGGCGGCATTGAGCGTTCTGTCAGGAATCTCAAGCACCAGCTCCTTGAACTCGTGCCACACCTTCGCTTTCTCGTAGTCGTCAAAACTCTGGGTGGTGACAACGTCTCTCGTAACGTACTTTGCAGGCTCAGGATACGTCGTCGACGATTTGGAGCGGATCTTGTACGTTGCCTCGACATCGTACTTGGGCTCACGGCTCGCCACAAAGTCCTTGATCTGGTCCAGCAAGAACTGGCCGGCGTAGTTTGTTTTCATCGAGTTTTTGAGCAACGAAATACCGTCAATCACGGGCGTGACACTCACCGAATCATGACCAACGTCCACCACAAGACAGTTAGGTCTTCCTTGCTGAAACGAAACACACGTCGATGTCTTTGCAAGATACAACGCAGCAAAGTCGTACTGCTCGTAAAAGGTCTCCACGAGCTTCTGGCGGTACGCAGGCTCCGTCCACACCGGCTCGGTGATGAGTATCGGCTGCTCCGCGTACTCCACCTGAAGCACGTCCTGGAAATAGTGTCCAAACTGGCCAATGGCTGCATCCCAGTCAACAATGACTGAGTCCTTGAGAATGGGCCGGATTTCATAGCCAGGGCGTGGCACGCTGGCGCTTTCGCCGTAGATTCGCTTCTCGGGGCTCGCCAGCGACACCGCGTAGTGCGAGCTCGTCACGACTTTAGGAAAATCGTCACCGGCATATCCGATCCGTGTGTGGTACGAGCCGGGATCCAACACAATCGCGTTGATCTCGTCACCGCCGTACACCGCCGTGTTTCCGTTCGAAGACATGATATAAAGGTTGGTATTTTTTTGTTTTTGGCGTTATATTTCGATTTTTCAGTATATAATTGTGCAGTACACGACCAATCGTTTTCCTATAAGACTCTCGATTCGGTATCGATCAAATCGAGTAAAAACTCGGCTTCCAATCTCTTTCTGCCGTGAACAACCCAATCGTCGGCCAATTTCCGTGTCCAGCCCTTCAAGTTGGCGGCTTCTTCGACGGCGACGTCCAAATCGCCGCGCACCAACGCCAGTTCGACACGGCCAATCACCGACTCAATATCACGGCCGTCAGGCTTGGTACCCTTCACAGGGAACAAGAGCTTCGAGAAAAGCAAAGAAGATAAGTGTCCCAACAAACCGGCGTTTGGTGGAAGCAACGAGGCCGCACGCAAGTCTGGAGCCAATTGTTCCCAGCGAGACAACAATTGGCTGTTCGACAACAACAGGTGAGTCGATTCGGCCGCAAGCAACGCAGCGAGGTCCGTGGATGCAAGCGTAATCAACTCATCGTTAGTAGCAGTCGAAAGAGCCACCAACTCGTCGACGTAAGGCTTGAGTGACTTGGCAGCGCCGGTACCAAAGAGCTGGGCCCGCAACTTCACTAACAGCTTGTGGAGCGTGAGTTTCTGGTGGTTGGCGGTGACCTGCGCTTCTAAACTGGATGCAAACGTCTCCAATTCACCAATTCTGGCAGTCAACTGTTCCAATTTAGCAAGACGGCCATTTCTTTCCTGGTCAATACGGTCGGTAATCAATTTTTCAAACTGCTTCGTTTGTTCAACTCTCACCATCGACACAGCGTTGACAGCGGCCTGCGAAATGGTCTCACGAGCAGCCTCAACTTCTTGCTGCAAACGGTGGTTCAATTTCTGCTCCAACTTAGCCTTTTCCGAGTTGAACTGTTCCAACAAGTTTTCGGTGAGATCCAACTCTTTCTTGGTGTACGACGACAACAACTCAGTCTGCGAAACCTTGAGCTGCGTCTGTAACTCTTCATCAAACGACTTGGTCAATGCGTTCAACTTCTTGGCCAATCCGGCAACGTTTTCGTTGATCACAGCAATGAGACCGGAATTCGAAGGAACAGAAGACGCATCGATCGAACGGAGCAAGTCGTTGAACGAACTGATGGTGTCACGAACCAGGGAATCAACCAGACTGGCGATCTCCTTGTTCAACTGGATAAGAGGAAGTTCCTTGATATCCTTCTTGACGATTTCAATCTCCGGGG
The DNA here is from genome assembly GCA_030556435.1 of Teunomyces pallodes. Taxonomy (NCBI): domain Eukaryota; kingdom Fungi; phylum Ascomycota; class Pichiomycetes; order Serinales; family Debaryomycetaceae; genus Teunomyces; species Teunomyces pallodes. The sequence continues at coordinate 440,231 of JAKTUA010000005.1, forward strand.
TCTTCTGCAACTGTTGTGCTGGAGTCGCAGCGGTTTTGTCTTCACTGGTGGTCTTTCCAGCCAACTTTTCCTTGGTTTCCTTGATCAATCCTTCGCTGGCATGTTCCAACTTATGTGTCAAGTCTTCAAGTTGGTCTTTCAGCGGCAACTGGATGTTGCTGGCCTTCTTCAGCCAGGCTTCGAGCTTGCTACGCACGTCTTCGAGCGAGCCGGTCTCGATGAAATGCAACAACTCTTCGTGGAACGGAGGTTGCTGGTCCAATACAAAGTCCATCACCTGGTCGTTCTTGGTGGCTGCGTAGAGGGTACCACCGTATGCCACCGACGTGAAGAGGGTCGCTTTGAAGAGGAACCGAACGATCGAAAACTTCTTCTTCTTGGGAGCCGCAGTTTTCGCGGTAATTACGACGGGTGTTTCGGCCATTCTAAGTGCCGAAGCGTGCACGCGACGCATGTTCTTCAACGCTGAAGAACGCTGTGTTCTGAGCAGTAACATTGGTGAAGAATTGGATGGTGTAATGAACTCGTTCCTGTGCCAATCAGAGAGACTTTTTCGGGTACTGTGAATTTCGTGTATTTGGTAGATGCACGCATACTCGATATTAGGATTTCACGGTTTTTATTTACAGCCAAAATATATTTACAGCCAAAAAACCAACCACCTTTTCTTTCTCTACATTTTATTCTTCTTATCATGACAATTACACCCCAAAAGTTATATCCACCACAACCACTGACAGTACGTGCACAAACCCTTCATCTTTCGTATGATGCAAAGCACGAACGTCTTGCGTACCCCAACGGCAAATCAGTTTTCGTGAGACCCTTGGATCCCGCCAGCACCACGCCACCAGTGCAATTCACCAAGCATTCAGCCACTGCAACAGTGGCAACTTTTGCTCCTTCAGGAAACTACGTGGCTTCGGGTGACGAATCGGGCCAGGTCAAGATCTGGGACACGGTTCCAAAGAAAGACGAAGACCCGTTTGCTGCGCCTACTATCAAGAGTGAGTTCCAGATCATTGCCGGACCAATCAGATCGATTGCTTGGGACGCAGACAACTCGCGTGTCATTGCAGTCGGCCTGGGAAAGGACAAGTTCGGCCACTGTTTCACCTGGGACTCAGGTAACTCGATCGGTGAGATCCAGGGCCATGCCGCCACGATTACGGCCGTCGCCATCAAGCCACAGAGACCTTACCGTGCGGCCACCGTCAGTGAAGATAAAGCTCTTGTGTTTTTCCACGGCCCACCGTTCAAGTTCGACAAGAGTGTTCGTGGTCATCACACTAACACGATCCGTGATGTCAAATTCTCTCCAGATGGCAAGTGGCTCGTGAGTGTTGGCTCCGACCGTACAATTGTCGTTTATGGTGGTAAAACCGGTGAATTCATCTCTAAGGAAGAATCAGCACACAATGGTGGGATCTTTGCCGTATCGTGGTTCGGTGACTCGGCACGCTTTGTAACCTCTTCGGCTGACGGCAGTGTCAAGGTATGGAAAATTGACGATGCAGGTGCGATTACTGCCACAGAAACCATTGCAGTCGGTGAAGGTGTGGAATACCAGCAAGTCGGTGTTGTGGTGGCTGGCGAGTACATCGTGTCACTCTCATACAATGGCGAACTTAACTACTTGAAGGATGGTGCCAAATCGCACACAATTTCCGGCCACCAATCTCCTTTATCGGTAGTGACCAATAACAGTGCAGAACTTTACACGGGTGGTACTGATGGAACGATTTATCAGTGGAATTTGGCCAAACTGGCTGTTCCTCAGGCATTGGGCGACTCTGCATCGAGACACAGTAACTACGTTGTTGACATTCTTACTGATAAGGGTCTTTTAACCTCCGGTTGGGACGATAAGATAAAATTATGGAACAATGGTTTGGTTGGCACCAACATTACCTTGTCGGCTCAACCAAAGGTTGTCAAGCAACATGGAAACAAGGTCATTGTTCTCTACGAAGACAAGATCGAGGTATTTGAAGGCGAAAAGAGTATCAAATCCGTTGAATTGGGATACACTGCGGTTGATATGGACATTGTTGGCGAGACACTTGTGGTTACCAATACCAAAGCCAACCGGATTGAAGAATACGCGATTGACTCGCTTGAGAAGCAGGCCTCGCGTTATGCTGTTCTTCGGGCACCTCCAAGTTTGGTCCGGGTCTCTCCAGACGGTGAGCACGTTGCAGTGGCCGATACTGCGGGCAAGTACACGTTGTACCGTGCTAGCGATGCTTCGGTGGTGACTACACGTTGGGCTTTCCACGCCAGTCGGGTGTATGGTGCTGCATGGACGAGCGATAGTCGTTTTATTGCCAGTGCTGGTCTTGATGGTCACTTGTTTGTGTACTCGGTTGCTCGTCCAATGAAGGTGTTGAAGTATGTATTGGCACATCAGAGCGGAGTTAGTGGAGTCACTTGGACGCAATATGGCGAGGGCCGTGGCGAATTAGTAAGTGTGGGCCTTGACGGCGTGGTTAAGACGTGGAGTGTTGATTTTGGGGTCTATAACTAAACTATGTGAGTCTCGAAGTATCCAAGCGGACCTTGTGTCCCAACCATAAAGCGTGATCGGTGTGGTCGATCTTGTCGCCCAAACCTGAACGTGGGTGGATCAAAACGCTGAGTTTGCCGTGGTGGAGTTGGAAGTACGGCACAAGACGCAGGAAGAGTTCAGGAGTCTTGAAGTCGAGTTCCCACATGTTGACGGGATGTGGACCGATTGGCTTGTCCCAGAACTTGTACAAGCGAATTTCGCCCGATTCGATTTCCAGGGCAAAGTCACGTTGGACCTGTTCACGGAGGTCCCAGGCGGCCTTGCGCTCGCTTTCGCTATTGTTGTTCCAGTAGGTGTGGATGTCGTATGATTGGATGCCGCCGTAGAAAGTCATTTTGATGATAAGAGATCAAGAAGAAAGCAAGTAGTGCGGAGAAGACAGATTTTTATAAGCAGGTTTGTGTATGTGGCGTACGGCTGCGAATTAGTAATGGTGTGAGAAATTACTAATTTTGGCAGGGGAAAGCTGTGTAATGCAACGAAGTTATAACTAGAAATATTTATCGCGGCAACGTCGGTTTACTTTGTGAGTAGTAAGCAGCGAGGGCGAGGCCGACGGAGCTACCGGCGATATTTGCTGCGATATCGTAAGCGTCGAACACGCGGCGTGGATTCACAAGCGACTGGACGATTTCCAGAGCCACACCGGCGCCGAGCGTGCATACCGCGAACGTAACAGCAGTAACGAGGCGCCGCCGTGGGGTGTCAACGAGGAAGAAAAACTCCGCCGTAAGCACAAGAAACACGCCAAAATGCACTGCCTTGTCGTGCTTGAACAGGATCGAGGCAAAACCGAGATATGCAGCGGCGATGAGCGAGAGAATAAATACTGATTTGTTAGTTATGAAATGATTCTTGTCGTGGAAATCTTGAGGTTGTAAGGACCAGAGACAAAGAAAGATGTGACGTCTGTAGCTTTTCTTGTAAAGGCTTTTCTCTACCTTTGAATTGGTGTCGATTATGTTGTGGTTGTTGATAATTTGTTTCGTCGTACTCAGACCTCGACGTCGCTATCTCTTTATTCTGATCTCATCTTTTGTTTCTCGCCGGTGATTCTCGTGCTCACTGCGATACTCTTTCCCTTCTCGTCCCTCTCTACTCATCTGCCTGTTTGTACGTACCACCCAACACCTTTTTCCTCAACATCATTGTTTTTATGTCGTACATTTTATCGTCGCTCCCAAAACCACCCACGCCCATCAAACCAAAACCCATCAAACCAAAAATCAAATCGCCAAAACCCTTCCAAATCACACCAGCACACCTCACCCGCCACTTCAGCCCGCACTACTCTCCACCGTCCCGTAAAGATATCTCTGCATCACAACAGTTTTTCTACACCGCAAACACTCGACTCGAATGGACATGTGCTAACTACGCCGATATCCCTCTACTGAAGGGCAAGCCACTCCCAGAAATCATGCTTCTTGGCCACACCAACGCGGGAAAATCGTCACTCATCAACAACCTTCTCCTCTCTCGTCTAGATGCCCGCTCCGGAGCCACCAACGAACAAGCATTCGTCTCAAACCGTGCTGGATACACCAAAACTCTCAACTGCTTTGCGGTTGGCACCAAATTACGACTTGTGGACTCACCAGGCTACGGTCAATATGGTGAAGCGAGCCAGGGCGACGCTGTGCTCGAATATATCTCACAACGCCGGGCTCTTCGACGGGTTTTAGTGCTCGTAGACGGTCTCCATGGCTTACGAGAACAAGATACGCAAATCGTAGACTACTTGATGTCAGAGGGTGTACTGTTTGACATCATTTGCACCAAAGTTGATGCTGTGCTTGCCAAATACCGCGGAGATAGCGAGGCAGTCAAGGCACATTTCCATCGCCATCTTGATACGCCGGAATTGCAACAATCACTGCCACGAATACTCTTCAATAATGCTCAGACAAATAAGTACATCACTGAACGCTACGGATACAAGGAAATCCGATCGGCAATCTTACAGAGCTGTGGCCTAATCTAATATCGATGCATTATTATAGACACTTGTAACACAAATTATACAAACCACGAAGAAAACCTTCGATCCCGACAACCAAAGCGTTTTTTTTTCTCTTTTTTTGTATCGGGACAATCATGACGTTTTATGGATCCAAAACTATGGATTAAAAGCTTAGAAACGACCACGGCCGCCTCTGGCACCGCCACGGCCACCGCCGAAGCCACCACGACCGCCAAAGCCACCTCTGGAGCCACCACGGCCACCGAAACCGCCTCTGGCGCCACCACGGCCACCGAAGCCACCTCTGGAGCCACCACGGCCACCGAAACCGCCTCTGGCACCACCACGACCGCCTCTGCCGCCAGCGCCGCCACCAGGACTCTTTTTCTTTGGCTTAGGGCCAACCTGTGGTGGTTTAGGCAAGAATCTTTCCAAAGGCAATAACTTGTCTGGACCGATGTAGAACTTGTCACCTTCCTTGAAGGAGTCAGCCTTGACACCTTCGGAGGTCTTGATGGTGAAAAAGACTTCGTTCAATGGACCAAGGATCTCGTCAACCTTACCAACTTGCGTCTTGTTTTCCAAGTAGATTGGAGCATTGAAGTATGGGATCTTGACGTTTATCGAACGACACACAATGTCGCCTTCACAGGCTTGCATAAACGAGCCCATTTCCAAAACAGTGTCTGGTGGACCTTGTTGAAATTGGGATGGCCCGGTTCTGCCACCACGGCCACCTCTGAATCCGCCTCTACCTCTGTTCATAGTTTGTTGGTGGGATAATTTTTCACCACGAATTTTTCATAAACCTCATCGTACGACAATGTCGGGTCCCTTCGCGACATTTTGTGGAAGAGGTCGTGTCTGACCCCAAATCTCACCGAACCGCGCGCGATCAAAAGTCCACAATCGAATCCGAGAAACTCCCGTTCGGATCCCCCTCCAAAAGCCTCCTATTACTGGTTTGATTCCTATTCCAAAGGAGAACCTTTCGTAAAACTATTGATAATGAGTGTCTCTCTGAGTATGTTTAGCTGCTTATCTTAGTTTTTTTGACATATTGTTTTTACTAACCTCGTTTTGCAGCTGCTCCGTCGTTCAAAGTGGGTCTTAATCCCGAAGAGAAGAAGCTCTTTTCGTTCTTATTCAAGTCTTTGGACCCAGAGAATACCGGCATCATCACCGGTGAAAAGGCAAGAGCCACCTTTGAAAAGTCCGGTTTGCCTCCCGCAATTCTCGGCGAGATCTGGCAAATTGCTGACCAAAACAACCTTGGGTTTTTGACCCAGTTTGGCTTCTGCTACGCCATGAGATTGATCGGTTACACGCAATCTGGTCAACATCCCACTTCAGGGTTGGCAGACTATCCTGGTCCGTTGCCAAAATTCGCTGGTTTGGCCGGTCCAAGCGACCCGCAGGCATTGCAGCCACAGTCCACCAACAGCTCGTTCATGCAAACACAGCCCAGCTCAATTGTTCCCCAGAACAGCACCACCCTTCAGTCGAAACCACAGGACCCAATTGCGGTCATCAGTCCAGCCGATTACCAGAAGTTTAGCCAGTTGTTTATCAAGACTGTCGGCACCAGTTCTGGCAACTTGAGTGGCCCGGAAGCAAGAAATATCTTTTTGAAAGCCAAGTTACCTACTGCCACTTTAGGCCAGATTTGGAACTTAGTTGATACGAAGAATTCTGGGTCCTTGAACCTTCCCTCCTTTGTCGTGGCCATGCACTTGATCCACGGCTTGTTGAGCGGCCAAATCCAACAATTGCCTCCATTCTTGCCAGAACATGTCTTCCAATCAGTCCAGTCGCAGCCACCACCTGCCAGCAGACAAGCACTGCACCTGTCGATTGCTCTGCAACAAACCACCGTCAGACATCCATCGTCTCAAAGAGATGTCTCCAACTCCAGCACCACTACTCTTGGTGGCGAATGGAACGTTACTCCTACTTTGAAACAACAGTATGATTCCATCTTCAACAATCTTGACAAAAGCAAGTCGGGTACACTTAATCCTGATCAGGTAGCCAACTTCCTTATGACTTCGAAGTTGAACCAGCAGGACTTGGCTGCGATCTGGGACTTGGCTGATATCCAGAACACTGGGATTTTCACCAAGTTGGAGTTTTCCATTGCTTTGTTCTTGGTGAACAGAAAGATTGCTGGTGGTAAATTGCCAAATATCGTGCCCAATGAGTTGATCAATGCCTTGAATGCCGTGTCCCAGGAGGAACCAAAGGTCCCAGGCCAAGCTCCAGCTCAGACACCAACTCAAGCACCATCTTCTGCACCTGCTGTTGCTCCTGGTGCCCCAGTTTCTGCCCCGGCTTCTTCCCCTGCTCCAATTGCTAAGCAACCAACTGCAATGGACGACTTGGTCGATATCTTTTCGTCACAGCCAGCTCCTCAGAAACAGGTTGAATCGCGTGCTTCTAGCAGTGACTTGACTTCAAACAACTTGCCAAAGGTTCGCAGCAACTTGACCGGTTCGTTCAAGCCAACATCTACATTTGGCCAAAGTCTTTTGAACAGGCAGGCTTCTCCTGCAATTGAAAAGAAGGAAAGTGATTTGTTGGGCGACGACTACCAAGCCGCCCAAGCTCAAGTTCAAACCCAATCTTTGCCTGCTGCTCCATCTTCGGCCCCAGTTGCTGCTGTTTCTCCACCAGTGGAAACCAAGACTGTCAACTACGATGCTTTGAGAAGTGTTCCACCTCCACCAGCAAAGAAGGCTGCCCCTCCATCATCTCCTCTTCCTAATCCACCAACTGGTGGATTCTCTCAACCAGCCGAACAACACCAGTATCAGCAGCAAGCATTCCCAGCTAACGATGATTTGTTGGCCGAAAGTAACCCTGAAGTTTCCGGTCAATTGTCGCAGGCTACGTCTGATATTGCTAATGTTTCAAACCAAATCAGATCATTGACTACACAAACTACTGATTTGCATGAAAAGAAGTTGAGAGCCGAAGCTGAGTTGAAGAGAATCTTGGCCACAAAGTTGGAGATCGAGTCCAAGTTGAAGCAGTTGAAGGCTTCATACGATAACGAAGTGAAGCAGGTTGAGCAGGTTGAAGCCAGCTTGGCTGAAGCCAAGGAAGAAACTGAAGCTTTGAGATCAGAAGCGTCGATCTCTGAAGCTAAGCTCAATGCTCTTTCATCTGACTTCAATACCAAGCAATTGGCGACCGAGGAAGCTCAAAAGCAGAATTCGGTCTTGAAGGAAAGGCTTGGAACTTTAAATGCTGAAATTGTCGAGCTTGAGAAACAAGTGGCTGACAAGGTTTCTGAAAACCAGCGTTTGAACAATCAAGTTTCAGTCAAGAACTCGCAAGTTCAGGTTTCATTAGTCAAGTCTCAGGAATTGAAGAACCAGATTAAGGAATTGGTTGAGTCTAACAAGCAACACGAAGCACAATTACACGAGTATGACCAACACCAGAAGTTTTTGGCCGACGAGCACGCCAGATTGGAAAAGGAAGCTAACGACCATAACAAAAAGAAGGAAGGTTTGTTATCCAACGTTTCCGCTAAAGGTTTAGTTGCCGGCGCTGGTATTGGTGCTACTGTAGGAGGTATTGCTGCTGTTGCTCATCATATTCTTGATGGCTCCTCTTCGGCAGAAACTGAACATCTCAAGGAATTGGCTGCTCCTGAACAACACAAGGAAGTGGCTGCTCCTGAACAACACAAGGAAGTGGCTGCTCCTGAACCACAAACTGAAGAATTACCTAGCGAGGCTCCTTTGTACTCGGAACAACGAGCCGAAATCGAATCGCGTACTGCTACCTCTTCTGTTGCTACTGAGTACAAGAATGAAGGTGAAACACCAGAAACATCCCCAAGTGGCTCTGACTTTCAGTTCCCTCAAGCTGGTAGTATTCCTGGTGCGTTTGTTGGTGTGCAAAGAACTGATTCGTTGACCTCTAGTGTCCAGAACAACGCTGCTTTATCGGTTCGTGACGACAACATCGACGACATTAACGACCGTGACACTCTCGATAACGTCTCAGATGAGGCTCCAAAGAGTGCCCATACTGAGACCTTTGACCAACCTCCTTCTCGTGAAGCAAGTGAAAAGGAATCATCCGGTGAATCTTTTGAGATTGTTCAGGCCGAAGATGCTACTGGCTCCGCTGATGGACCACACAAGGACCTGAACATCGATCAAGAATTCCCACCAATTAGGGAATTGGATTATGATGACGATTCTTCATCCGATGACGAGTCTGGTGACAGTTTCAATGATGCTGTTGATGACTTGCCAGGAAAGTCTTCAAAGGCTTCTACTCTGGTTTCTCCTTCGAAAATTGATGATTTCGATAATGCATTCAATGATTTGGAACTTGCCACACCAGAAGTTGCTCAGAATGACCTTTTTGCCGACGAATTTGACAATCTTGAGGCCGCCCAAGAAGAGGCCAACAATGGAGAAGAGTTTGATCGTGATTTTGGATTCTCGAATGAATTTACCAACGAAGTATCGAATGCACCTGATTTCTCTGCTGCCGGTACCGAACCAAGCGCTGGTGGTAACGATGAATGGGAGCAACTCTTTGCTGGATTTGGTAATGCACAAGTTGCACCTCCTGCGGCCGAACCAGTGGTATCAGTCCCAGAGCCTGTTGCAATTGGCGCTAATGACGAAATTGCTGTGCAAGAGTTAATAGGCATGGGATTTGAGAAGGAGACTGCAGTAGAGGCATTGAAGGCTAATAACTGGGATTTGGAGGCTGCCACCAACCACTTGTTGGACAACTCTTGAACTTATTTTTAACAAGTTTGATTTTTAATCGTTTGGTATTGTAAAAATAAACGAACTTTACAGAAGACATATAAATGTGTATATTGATCCAGATCTAGTATACTTACTTTTTAATGTGGCAACACCTTCTTCAAGGCTTCTTCCAAATCACCGACGTCATATTCTTCCTTGTTCAAGTCTTTCAAGTCTTCAACAGGTCTTTCAGCTTGTGGAGTGATTCTGAAAGCGTGTCTGCTAACAGGAGTGTCCCAGTCAATGATAGCAGAGTGGACAGAACGTCTGTTATCCCAGATAACAACCGAGTTTGGTTCCCAGTTTGCTCTCAATTGCAAGTCATGAGACTGTTCGATGTGGGCAAACAAGAAGTTCAACAAGTAGTCTGATTCTTCTTCCTTGAGCTCAATAATTCTTCTGGAGAATGGCTTGTTCAAGTAAATAGATTTTTTGCCAGTCACTGGATGGGTACGAATAAGTGGATGAATGTTGGAAACGGGTTTTCTTCTTTCAACCCCGCCTTGGCCTCTAGAGTTCAGTGCCTGGTCAGCTGAGGTGTGCAATACATGCAAGCCCAACAATCTGTTTTGGAATTCTGGAGATAATCTGTTCCAAGCTTCTTCGGTGTCGGCAAAAATGGTATCTCCACCGGATTCTGGACCTTCTAACACCGAGAAGAAAGTAGTACCTGGCCCTTGTAACTCGTACGAGACGTCTGAGTGCCAGCCAACATTATTGGTTCTGTTAGCAAAAGCACGATCAAATTCCCCCTTATCTGGTCTTCTGTAAGTAATATGTAACTCTGGATGGTTCCGTGGAGCACCAGAAGTAGGGTGGATATGCAATCTACCAAAATGTTGTCCATACTTCACTGCAAATTCTGGTCCCTTTTGAGCGAAGTCTTGGTTGCGAAAAATTACAACACCTCTTTGAGCAACCAACAATGCCAATTCGTCCTTACCAGCATCGTTTAATTGGGACAACTGAATGCCGTCAATGGTTGTACCAAACTTTGGGGTTACTCTCTTGATCGTGGCCTCGTTACCTTCTGGGAAAAGGTTGGGAAAGGATGGATCAGCTCTGGTACCTGGATCGGTGTGCTTGAAGAACTTAAGTGGTGGGTATTTCTGCGAAGGATCCCAAGTAGGAAGGAAACCGGGAAACTTCGATTGCTCTCTGTTCTTTGAGTTGATCACCAAAACTCCGTCAGCGTCGACTTCATCGACACCTTCAGCAAAATGAATATCGTAGTTACCGAATTTATTACCACCAAGAATAGACATGTTTCTACTAAACTATGTTATACTACAACACCTCAACTTTGTTATTCCAAGTTAGCTTATTTATACAAGCGTATCGGGGCCTCAACCGTGGCGTCTCATGGCGTAACTGACATATCACACCGCCCGAGCCGAGCCTTAGTGTTATCGGTGTTATCACTTTTTCTCACGTGAAGATGTTGCAATTATCTGAGAAAATGGGGACTGAAGCCACACTTGGACCAGATGAAAAGGAAGTCGGCTCGGGTCGTAACAAAAGTTTCTATATCTTGTGCTAATTTCACACCCGAGCCGATAAGAATTAGTTAGGTTCGGTTGAAGTTTGCCATGAGGCTATTATTTTTCAATTATTCTGCTCCTCAACTTCTATAATAAACGGTTATTATTAATACATTGTAAAAGCGGGCGGTAATTACCCAGTCGGTAAGCATTCAAGTAAAATAATATCAAAGAATGAACTGCTGGATAATTTTTGTATAATATAATTTTAATTAAGTTTGAACAATTCAGCACCAATATATACAAAGCAACGATCTTGTTTTGTGTATGAGTATGAGAGGCAGTATGTTTAAACACCAGGATAAAGATCAATCCAGCATTTCGTATGATTTTGACTACGTAACAAAATACAGCAAGTAAAATTTCTCTCAAGGCCTTACATCGGAGCTGTTTATAATTTCGTGTTTTGCAGTCCAACATGAAAGTGTCTTTAAGGTTAAGCTGGATCAGACTAATGATCTGTTTTCTATTGTGAATGATTTGACGTATCTCAACTTGTATTAATTAAACTGCAATATATCTTGAGAAGTTGTAATCTGTAAATAAAACAGATAAACCTGTAAAACTAACGCGTCAGAAAGTATGGGGTAAGAAAAGACGACATTTTTGGCCGTGGCAGGCGCGGATGAATTCCACAGTTGTCCTCGCTCCCAAAATGGAATTGCACTTCGCACTCTCTTTCCCTTAACTACTTTTTGCCGCAAATGAAAATAAAAAGAAATATTTTAAAACCTAACCTAACCAGAAGAATTAAACACTGCGGTTCCAAAACCACAGCTATGACTAATAATGATACATAATAACCCTTGTAGTAACAAGAGTCACCGACTTTCTAGTTAGCCGCAACCTGACACAAATCCTTGTCAGTGTTGAATGATGTAATGATAAATTTAGATGGCTGCTGTACAATACGCGATGGAGGTAATTCGAACGCCTTCACGTCTTGTATTTCCTTCTTGACCTCTGTCACTGGTGAATGGACCGGACTTGGGTATGGGTTGGCCTTAACTGGCGTAGGAGGCTCGATAAGAGAGCTGATAGCACATTTGTTGACAGGATGCATGTTTGGCAGCATTGGTTGCAACAATTTAATATCGGTATTAATTCTGCTTTCAGCTTCTGGAGAGGAAGCTGGGGAAGGTAAAGTAGACTTGGCTTCTTCTGGCCAACAACATTCAAGGAAGTTTCTAGTGCATCCTTGACATTTACCATTAACCTTGTCTTCGTCACATTTCTTCTTTCTCTTACGACAAGTCAAACAACCAGTTCTAGTTCTCTTCTTAGTTGGCTTGGTAGCTAACTTTGGCTTTGTAACCTTCTTCGCTGCTGTTTTGGTGGTCTTCTTGGCTACCGATATGTTAAGTACCTGTTGGTACGATCTGTAGTTTGTTTCCATTTTTAGGGTGGTATATGAGTATGATTTGGATCTATGATGTTTTGCGTTTTCTTATTACCTAGACTCTGAACTTCTTACAGAATCTTCGAAACTGGACTACTCTTATAAATAACTAATATAGAAAAATTTTCAGTTACAGTGTTATGACTATATACTCAGAGGTGACTTGGTATAATTGTATGGCCTTTCTCACCAAAATTGGAAACTCAGAGAGAGATAAGCGACGGCGCGAATTGTTTTTGGAAGGAAACAGCGACAGACGGAAAAAAAGGGTAGTCGCGACATTTTTGCAGAACAAAATAATTGAAAAAAAAAAATATGGACGAGTCCGGAGTCGAACCGGAGACCTTTCGCATGCTAAGCGAACGCGCTACCAACTACGCCACACGCCCTATTGAGAGAAATGGTCCCTAGCAGGATCGAACTGCTGATCTTGGCGTTATTAGCACCACGCCTTAACCAACTGGGCCAAGGGACCATTTTCATATGATTGTCATTTGCCTTTTTTGACAAATTTATGATCATGACTAAATTGTGTTTTGCACACGACCCACAGTGAAAAATTTATCGTGAACTCTCAATCAATCACTGTCGACTATCACCAACATACGATGCCAGTTAAAGCTATTGCAAAGACTTCTGTTGCCCGTAATGGTGTTGGGGCTTATGTGAAACCATGTCATCGTGTTACTGTTAACTACTGTAACTGGGGAGGGTCTTCTTCCGGTCTCCGTGAGTTGTTGAAGTCTGGTGAATTAAACAGTCTAGCCAACAAGAACAACTCCATCTACTTTGATGTTGTCAAGAGAAGCGGTCATCCTTCTTTTACATTCCATTACAATAATGATGCTGCCACTGACGTTTCTATTGCCAACTTGAATACCAAGCAAATTGTTGAAAAGTTTAACGAGTATAGTCAACGGAGCGGTGGCAGTTTGTTCAAGATGAACCACAAGGTTGTTTCCATCAATGACTCTGTCAGAGGGATCTGGTCTCCATTGCATACTCCAAAGAGCCACAGACACAAGATATAATTTTTTAGTTCTGTGCAAAGTTATTACAAAGTCTAAACTAGGATGAGTCGGATCGGTGGATCCGGATCTTCCTCTACTTGTACATTAAGTGTAAATAGAAGCTTCTAAAATAAAAGTGAAATACGTTGAATTAAATTAAAGTAAAAATGTTTAACATATTAAGCAGCTGGATTTGCAGCCGGATTCATTATATTTTATTAACTAGTGTACAAAATAGTGTCCCTAAAGGATCCAAGCTCCCTATTGGCCATGCTCAGGAATCTGGTCATCTACCACCTTTTGATGGTGGGCCGAATCGTTCGAAACCTTGTAGAACTGGTTTTTCCAGAAACCATCTTCACCCAAAACTTCTTGTACGCTCAAGGTGTATCCGCCGAGGTATGGCAACAACTTGGTCCAGATGAGCCAGTAGCCCAATCCGACACCAAAGATACCCCAGGTAATGACGGCGTGGATCCAGTAAGGCAACGAATTGTAGACCTTCTGTCCGTGTTCAGGAGGGATATATGGAGCAATAATTAAGTACAACGAGGACAAGAAGAAGAAAGCAATGACTGGAACAGTGGCTCTAAGAGGAGGGTTCCATTCAATCAAGCCCCTGGACTTCTTGTAGTGTACCCACAACAAACCAGCAGCAAGAACAGTGTTGACAACGTTCAATGGGTATGAAATAAGGTTAAGCACCAAGTTGTAGGCATCACCTGGAGGTGGAGCCAAGATGGTAACAATACAGACAACCCAGTGCTGGAACAAACCAACAAATGGAGATTTGAATGGCTTAGAGGTACCAAAGAAACGAGAAAATGGCAACGAACCTTCTCTACCCAAGGATTGAATAATTCTACCTTGCGAGAAAATGACAGAAATAACGTTACCCAAGGCGGAAAGTGCCACGAAGACCGAGGCAGCCTTTTCAGCACTGTCACCAAAGGCATACTTGAAAAAGGAAGCTGCCAAGATACGTCCAGAGCTGGAAATTTCTTCCTTTGGAACAACTGCAAAGTAAGCAATGTTGACAAACATGTAAATAACCCCAAGAGAAATGAAAGCAGATGGAGCAGCCACCTTCAAAACCTTGACCGGGTTCTTGATCTCACTCAAGGCGTAGTTAGCGTTGGAGTAACCAACATAAGACCAAATAACGTTGTATAAGGCATTCACAATACCAAAACCAGTAGGTGATTCACCTTTGAATGCATCTGTGAAGTTGTGGGTGGCATGGAAGTTGTTATTCTTAATGCCTCCACCAAGAGCAACCCAACCGGTGACGGTGATGACAAGCACGATAGCAATCTTGAAGAGACCTAAGGCGTTAGCGACAAACAAACCAGCCTTGACGTTGATACCATCAATAAGGAAGGCAAAAGTAATAACACCAATACCGATACCTCTGGAGTTCCATTTGGTCACTTCCTTGCCAGCAGCATTAAGAAGGTATTCACCAACGACAATCGAGTTCCCTGCGGCCCAGCCGAGAAAGAAAACATATGAACCATACATGGCTGTGATCAAAAACTTTGGCTTCTTAAACATAAATTCAAGATAGTTCTTTTCACCACCGTTTCTGGGTAAAGCGGACCCCAATTCCATATAGGTCAAAAGACCGGCAAATGCAATAACAGTACCGGCAAACCACATCATCAATGATGTACCAACAGAGCCGGAAAGGGCAAAAATGGTGGAACCGGTGGAGAACACACCAGCACCTAACATTCTATTAATCATGAGGAAGGTGGCTGAGATGTAACCGATATCTTTCTTATTCTGATCTACTTCGATCAAAGCAGGTCTTTCAGAGGAAGACAACGACTCGTTGTCGACAACTTCTTCTTCATGCTTTTCCGTAGCTGATGATTTCCTGTAGAAGTCCTTTAAACCCATCTTGCTTGGATAGTAGCACAAGTTAAAGTATACGTCCTAGTCCGCTGACTTTATATCTTCTGTGCGCTACAGAAAATATTCTGCAGAAAAAATACGTCGCCACAAAGTCCATACGGCATACTCTGCGAATGCGGGCGATGGGATAAAAAAAGAGGTATCTAGATGCTTACTGGGCCTATGAAAATTAAAAATTAAAAAAATAACAATACTGTGGTTCTGATAATTTACTAGGCGAGGTATAATACCGCCGCTGGGGGGATCCAACTGTGGCGGGCCCGCTCTAATTATGTGTCTTAGACTTGCATATTTCTCGTCTCTTCGGATATTGCTTTTGTCGGGGGTTTTATTAAACTTTTGTCCCAAGACTTTTGCAGCTAAATGCCATATTCGTACCATTTCACGTGACCATTTTCTTCTTTCGTTTCCTTGCGAAAGCGGCTTCGTTGGAGACCCTTCAACCCTACCGGCCTAGACTGGCTATGAACAAGGAAATTCGGCGAGAGTCGCTCTTAACAGGGGTCATCTAGGCCCCATTGTGTGTGTTTGTAAGTGATTACACACTGTGGACCCATCCAGTCCACACTAACAATAACAATTATTTCTACGACCTAAGCGAGCTGATGATCCGCAGTGAGCGGTGGCTTGAGCCACCGTTGCGGTGAATGCCGTTTTTCCGGCATACTCTTAAATTGATAGGAAAATCTCGCCGTAATTGCCTCATCGTCACCCGTCACCGCCTTCCCCCACTTAAAAAAAATTTATTTATTGCTGTTTCAAAACCTTATCGGGATGAAACCACCTCGTACTTCACAAGCTTCGATCGTTCCTCGCTTCTTATAACCCTGCCCGTATTGTTTCTGCTTATCTTTTTTTTTTTTTTGCTCTACTTCTAGTCTCATCAATTTATGTATCAGATTTACTGTTTATAATTAATCTACTCTATTTCATAGCATTTTCAATCTGGACCTTCGCCTGTTCCAAGTTGTCAGCACTACCAACCAAATAGATAAAGTTGGCATGTGATTCGTCACCTCTTGGAATTGTAATGAATGTGTTGGTACTTGATCTGATCAGGTTAACCTTGGATCCTTGCGGGCCAACAACTCTCGAAAATAACGATGGTTTCTTGGAATAGAACCACCCGGTAACTGTGGCTTCCTTGGCGCTAGCCAAACGTTCCTCGGTCAATTTCGCGGCCTTGGCTGTGTTTTTCGCAGCACCCTTGAACCTCCATGGAATATTGTCACCTGATTCAACAGCAGCTTCACCTTCAACAACAGTGAACTTAGTAGCAGCACCATCTTCTGGATATGCTTCCTGTGGAACTTGAGGAACCGGAGTGTTTGATAATCTTGATGCTTGCTTGGTGAAAGTACCATGGTGCACTTCAACCTTCAATTCATTCTTCAACTTCTTGATGAAAGCACCTCTTTCACTCACCAAGACGTGGTATGCAGCAGGAACGTCAATGGATTCGTTCCAGTCGTCAGCCGTGAGACCTTCAATCTTTTTCTTCAAGCTTTCGATGCTCTCTGGTAAACCAGCAATCTTAATCAACGTAGACTCATCACTTGGTCTTGGGACAGAAATAGTAGCGTCAAACTCTTGTTCCAACAGTTGACGGACACTACCGCTTGGGCCAACAATCAAACGATGTTTCTCCTTTGGAATGTCCATCTCAGCTGTGACTAAAGCTTCCTTACGAGCGACAATGGCCTTAACAGCTTCGATGACCTTTTCAACAATGCTCTTGTCACCTTCAGAAACAACTTCATCTGATCCAGATCCTTCGTTAGGAATTGTCAATAACTTGTGGTACTTGTATCTTGGTAAGTCGTCACCACCAGCGTTCGAAAGAATTTGCTTAGTAACAGATCCCCCTGGACCGATCAAGTCACGGTGGAACTTTGGATCAACCTTAACTGTAACACTGACAAAGTTTTCTACCTCAGTAATAATCTCCTGGATCTTGCTGATGGCTTCCTTCAATGCACTTCTGGAACCAGTCAATTCGACTTCGGCGTAGCCTAACTTGGCCTCACTGTCATTGTCTCTCTTGAACTTGTATTCGATACCAGAACCATCAGCAATATCGTTAATGGTTTCACCAGCCTTACCGATGACTCTGGCAATGGCCTTGCTTGGAATCTTAATGGTTTCCTTGAACCCGTTCTCCTTTTCAAAGTTGTACAAGTCAATCAATTCTTCTTGTGCCTTTTCAACACCCCTGGATGGACCTCTGATTGTGACTTCATCCTTGGATTGTGGTGCGTCAGCAAAGTGGTTGGAGCCATCAGCAGATGGAAATCTGATTGTAACATTGTACTTATCCTTCAATCTGTTGATGTACAAACCACCTTGACCAATCATACGACGATGGTATTGGCTTTCTATCTTGATACGAACAAAGATTTCATCGGCAAACTTGCGTGCTAACTGACCAATACGTGTGCGTGCTTCATCAACATTGCGCTTGATACCGGAAATAGTAAGCACGGTGTCTTCAGATTTGGATTCTGGAGGAGAATCAATTCTTACACCAAATTCTTCTCTCAACAAAGTCATACTGGCACCATTCTTACCGATCAAACGGGAAACAACTGCTGATGGAACCAGGATAGTAGCAGAGTAACCATCCTTGTATTCAGCAGCATCAGCCAATACGGATTCAATTCCCTGGTCAATCTTACTCACAGCGGTCTTGACACCATGAATGGTAACAGAATCCTTGTCAAATTTGACTTCAACCGAGTTAGGTTCAACACTGTTCAAGAGCGACTTAAGGGTACTGCCGTTAGGGCCCTTAACGTGGCGCTGATCTTCTGTGGAAACTTTCTTTACAACAGTATCGAGCGAAGAGGCAAGGTTTCTCAATTCGTCCAAAGCTCTGTCGACCAATTCTAAACCAGCACTCGTGTCTGGAGTAGAGTCAAAGTCAAATTCGTCAGATTCAGACTCAGCCTTTTTAGCAAACAATGTGATTCTAGAACTCAAAACAACGTAGTCGATGTCGTTCGCAAAGGCAACAGAGTCAATGGTTTGTGGAACACGTGCAAGCAAGAACGAGTCAATATCATCGACAACACGGGTCTGGTCGGGGGTGATCTTGTTGACCACTGAGACAATGGCCTTCTTGGTTGCCTTGACACTCTCTTCGTCACCCTTGGAAATAAGCTCAATTGGAATGGAAGCAGCTTCCTTTTCCAAATCAGCAATCTTTGGTGCGTTGATGGTAACGCCAGTTTCAGAACTAATTGATTTGAAGACACCGGTCTTGCTCAAGTAGGCGGCCACGGCACGAACGTGAGAGAGGTTACCACGGTGAGCCTTGGACATTTCCATAACTTCAACACGGTACTGAGAAGTAACAGAACGAGCCTTTTCTTGAGCAGCGGCAATCTTCTTCTTGGCACCAATGAACTTGACGTTGGTTTCTCCTTCACCTGGAAGTTGAATCAAGACATTTTCTTGTTCGAAAATCGTGTCAACTGGAAGGAACTGGTGCTTGTTCTTAGGAATAGGAACTTCGACCACCGTAATCTTGGAGTGGAGGCCGTCAATGGCCTTCTTGATTTCAGGCTTGGCGGCCAAAACAGCGTCTCTGTCACCAACAATGACAACAGTCGAACTGGTCGAGTTGTGGTCTGGAACAGAAGCTTCCAAGTTGTGTTCGGCAACAATAGAGGCAATTTCAGCACCAACAAAGGCGGCGTATTCTGGGTCCACAGCGATTCTGGCGGTCAAGTTCTTGGTTTCTTCCTTGACAATAGCCAATATTTGTTGTTTGGCGTGCTTGCAGCCTTCAACGTCACCTTCAATGGTGATAGTGATGGTGGTTGCAAAGACGTCGTCGTCGTCCGCATCTTCTTCAGTGGACTCGTCGTTTCCGATTTCGATTTTGACTTCGTTGGTAGCAATGATCGGCTTCAAGGTTCTACCTTGAGGACCAATGATACGGGCACGGACACGAGCAGGCACAGTGAATGCAATCAGCACTGGCTTTGTCAACTTTTTGATGACCAAACGCTTTGCCAACTTGACACCTTCTGGTTTACCGGAGATCAAGAAAGTACGCTTCTGGATGTGTTGCGAGGTTGTGCATTCGATACTAGTACCGGTTTCGGTTCTCACGGCGGTAAGGATCTTGATAAACTCGGGCTTAGTGACGCTGACTTGGTCTTGGACATCGAGCGAAAAAGCCTCCTGAATCGTGGAGAACTTCGATGGTTTAGTAACACCAGTGGAGTTGGCAGAGGTCTTCGAAGTAAGCTTAGGAGTAGCGGTGGCGGTAGGCAACTTCATTGAAGGACCCCACAGGGTGGCAGCGACTGGAGTGGTGGATTTACCACCGCCGAGTGTAGGAAACGCAGCTTCGTCGGAGATCAGAGGGACCGAAGACGAAACCGTCGTGGTAGTTTCGTCGTCCAGATAGTCCTCGCTATCGGACGGAGGTAAGTAGTCGCCATTGACACGGGCGGCAATGATTTCAGCAGGAGTAGGCATGGTAGAGACAACCGAAGAACAGACAGGTAAAAGATGATGAATAAAATTAGTTAAATTTTTCGCGCCACGTCGCTTATAAAAAAGTGTTTTAGGCTGCGGATCAATTATTGTTACACACCTGGCCTAAAGAAAATATTAATAATATTATAGAAAAAATGAGAGAGGACGAAAATAATTTAGCCGCCGGATGTAGGGTTCCATTTTCCTCATTGATGTTGAGCATTCTCTTGCCTATAAGTTAATACCATATACTAGAACGGTTCCAAGCCATTCCAAATAAGGTTGAGTTGTGGCAACTATGGCAGATCTAATAAAGTTCCGTAAATCGAGATTCAGGCGATTCAAGAGATTTTTATCGCAGCCTGATCCCGCGACTTTTTGATGTATTTATTGTTTTCGTCAACCCTCCATACTTTCAATCTCCGTTTAGGTATTGTTAGTGACACGCTACGCTAACCTTTTTACGATATTTTTTAGGTGTCTAATTCATTTCATTTTTTTTCTTTCTTTTTTGTATGTGTCTTTCATCAACCCAACCATTACATTCAACTATTTCCGACCATATTATTTTGTCTATTTTGCACTAACGACGCTAACTATTCCAGAAGAGTGCACCAAGAAATTACGGCATGTTCCTGTGCGACCCTCCAATCGTCCACGGCCACTATTTTTGTCAAATGAATGCACTGTGCCACCAAATGTAGTGTAGCCTATATACAAATCTTCGCTGGGTGAGAAATTGGTATTCTTTGGCAAGAGACACTCGAAGTTGCTGAGCGTCACCACCTTGTTGTTCCACTTGTCATACGAGTTGAGTTCAGGCGTACAGTTTGAAATGTACTGCTTCTCCAACATAGTATAGTAGCTTTCGTAGGAGATAAACTTGTAGTTATTGATGATTGTCGTATACCTGCACATGTCAATCGAAGCTGTCGAAGTGGTAACTATGGATTCCCGGCGATCGAAAAGCGACTCGGGCTGAGATTGACAACTGCACGTCAGACAGGAGGAACTCCGGGTATCTGTATTCCCACCATCAGTCGCCATGCTGGTGTCAAGTGCGGGAAAATTCTTGCCTGCAGTCAGAGGAGCAAAGGGATCATTAAAGCACACAATACCCGTCTCGGCATTTGAACCTGCATCTACTACAAAGGTGGAATTATTTCCGGCATCTGCATACGCCGCAGCTGCAGCAGTCGCAGCCAAAAGCGCATTGTTGCGCCGCGAATTCACGGTCGGAATACTTTTTAACTTAGTTACGGTCCGAGATTCTAGTGGTGATGCTAAATCCCGCCCCACGCTTAACATCCGGAACCAGTGAATTGCCGCGTAGAACGACCAGAACTGTAAAAGCAACTGTTTATACTCGATTCGAAGCCGCAACACATTCTTGTACTTCGCCAAGGACGACACATTGTAACTGTGTGACTCCTCCTTGTAGAGTGCTGAGATTAATTGGTTCAATGAAGGTGCTTCCCCGATCTGGAGGTGTGATAATGTAAACGAATGAAGAAGGGCTCCACGGTACGTCTTGGCAAACTGTTGGTGCTGTCCTGATGATATCACAGGCTCAAATAACATTTGGTTATTTTTGAATAACTCATAATATTTGCCTAGACCAGCCAAGCTTTTATGATTCTTATATTTCTTAACATTGGATTTCAACTTGCCAAAGTGCGACATCGACAACAGTCCCAGTATTGAGTCGTTGTCTCCGCCGTATGCGTCTCCCGAGAACAAATCAAAGTCAGAACTGTTTGAATCGTCATTGGACCCATTTTCTGCAGTCTTGCTTTTAACTTGTTCGGCTAACTCATGGAGCGAATTAAGCTCAGTGTATAGGGAAACAATTAGCTCTTGTGCGTGTTTATCGAGATTGAGCGCGTAGATATTGAGTTGCGTGGAATTAAGCTCAAGATACACTGGTTTCCAGGCTCTAGACTTCGTGTTGTAATGGTAGGGAGTGAAAAACTCAGTCTTCATAAGGGTCGTCCCGAAGAATTCGAGTGACGGTTTGTAGTCCGGTAGGGATTCGCGTGACTCTCTATAATTTGGAGGGGTGTCATATGGTGGGGGATTCAGCTTCATGGTAACAATGTTATGATTTGGGTCTTGTTGCTAAGAATGAATGATTGGTAAAATTGGACAAGAATAATGTGGCAATATTTAGGTTTTAATATCGGGTAGTATCCGAATCAAACCAGTGTCAGGTACCCCAACTTTTAATGACGCGCGCAGATTAAAGTGGGGAATTTTATGCAGGAATTCGGTGTTATCGGTTTCTCGAAGTAATCTTCACCCGATATATCCTACTCCACGACTGGTGGTTGGGATCGTGTATCTTTTTATAGATTAGTTCAGATTGCTCAACTCTGTCAACCACGAAAAAACTCGTTAATGCAGTCGGTCACACACTTTCCTATTTGGTTAGCAAATCCCACAATGAAATGCAGTTTTATTGTCTGATGTTTTAGTGTTTCACTTGTAAAAAGATGTAACCTTTCGCTCGCTTGGGGAGATATCGGCGACAAACCGATGTTAGAATAGAGAAAAGTTCTTGGTTTTAACTGTTTTAGTGCTTACATTTACTCTCACTTTTATTGGTGCAAAATTGTCTCACGAGCGTTATTTTCCGGCACACTGTGTGTGGACGTCACACCTATGTCAAGCCTCGGGCCGGAAGTTGTAGTCAGGAGAGAGTTAGATAGCACCAAAGAACCTTGATGTGGACTATAGAAAATAATCACGTCAAACTATTGTTCAATGGTTATGATGGAAAAAAATTTTCTCCCGGGGGTGAGTCGAACACCCGATCTCAAGATTACTTCTGAGGTTATCATTACAGTCTCGCGCCTTAGCCAGCTTGGCCACCGAGAGGAATTAATCTCCGGCTCTGATATCGGTATTCAAGAAGCAGCCAAAATATATTACTTTTCTTCTTGTCTCTAGGTTTTGGTATTTAGATTAATTAAAATTTGAGAAAAAACCTCCACCTTTTTACCAATATATTTCAAATGTTGCAGGTTTGTAACTTGTTCCCAGTTTCTTCTTCCAGGTTAATAATTGGCGTAGGCTTCTGTAATTCATTGTTTTGTCAACTTTCAAATTTATCCGTGTTTCAAGTTTCTTCTATTGTCTTTTTTAGATAAGTTGAAGAAAACTAGAAAAATAGAACAAAATTTTGGAAAAGAACAAATTAAATCGAATTAGACAGACTACGATTGGTGTGTTATATATTACAGATATATGTTAATTGTCTGTATTTGGAAAACGGTCTTGTTCCTTGTCATTGTTTCAAGAAATTTCTATTTAACTTCTCTCGATTCCAAAAAGGTTGTGATATTGTCAATCAAATCCTGTTTCTTTGTTGCGGATTTAATTTTATCTTTGTATTTCAGTTGGAACCCGCGTAGTTGTGGAACTGTAAACTTGCTTAATTGGTCGCTTTTCCAGGCGGTGAGAATTGCTTCTTCGTCCAATTCGGGAGCAGCAAGCTTTGGCCGTTTCTTTTCCGATTCTTTGCTAGCAATCTGCCTTTTTGGCATTGTGGCGCTCAATTCATTGAGTTTTAAGTTGATTTGTTTCATCAATTCCAATTTTATGGGATCAGAATGAAGATAATTGCGCAATTCCTCAAGTTTTGTCATAGTGACATCATTCTTGGTCGGATCTCTTTCCTCGCTGCTTAGATCGATTTGCAACAAGTCGTACTTTAAGATCTTGTAGAAGTAGTTAAGTGAAGGGTTGGGGAATTCAACAGGGTTGTAACTCTTGTGGAAAAACTGGCTCATCAACTGTTTGAACATATTAAGCAAGTCGATCGAAACAACAGAGTTAGTATCCTCGTACTGAGTTTCGGTATCTTGAATGACATGATCTGGTAAGGAACGAATATCTTCCAACCACGGTAACCTAATTAAGAGAAATCCCTGTGGAAAATCCGGTTTATTCTCGATATTTTTCTTTGAGCCATCGACTCGTGTTGGGTACAAGGCGTACAATGTTGGTTTTGCTGTTGCTCTGGTACATCCAAACACCACTCCATACTTCTGTAGCCTGACACAAGAATGATAAAGTGAAGAAAAGGTCTTGAAAGAGTTCTTATATCCTCCTCCTGAAGAGGATTTCGCTCCATCGCCCACATCTGGAATGACAAAGACTGGGGATGTCGTGTTATAGCACGGCTGGAAGCTTGAAATGCTTCTGAAACCTAAAAGCTTGAGGTATGGAGGCCGGGAAATTGTTACATCTCCGATTTCCTCACCTTCCCTGAGATCGTCATCTGCTGGTTCACTTGCTTCTTCGCCATCTTCACGCTGGAGGCTGTTCGGATCATGATCAAAAATATAATTGGTGGCTCGCTCGAGCTGGTCCTTATCCAATAAAATGGTTTCGTCTCCCAACAACTGAAACCCTTTACGAAGTTTTTTGCTGAATTCCTCATCAGTTGGATCAATAACTTCACCGTCTGCTGTTAATTCTGTCGACGTGAAGACCTTCTTCAAGATATCGTCCTTGGTATAAACCCAAAGATCGTTCAGGGCTTTCTCATGGGAGTAGAGCGAGTATCCCTTGACTGTACAGCCAAAGTTGCCAGCAATTTTGTCACCGTCGCTAAGAATTAAGTCGCAAGCAAACTGCATCCGCCGAACTTCTGAGACACGGAAAACACTCAGACGAATCTGCGAGCTAACAACTGGCTTTGTAAAGACTGAGGAATCTTTGTAAAATCCCCCGTTGTAAGATGTTAGATTATCTTCATCAGTTTTGAGATAGTTCGTATTCAAGAAGATATCCCGGTAAAGATCCGAATTGAACTTGTCCAGAGAAAGGAAAAATGGCCGAATAAAATAATCATAGTTGTAGTAGTCGTTAATAATACGCCAAAGGTTTTCCTTGGTGGATACAGACTCGTACGGTTTCTCGTTGGTGGTAAACCAAAACACCTTTTTGTAGTTGAAGGTTTTCTTGTCCAACAACTCATCCAATATTTTGACCATAATCAGAGGTAACATTTCGCCAGCTGGCTTTTCGTACTTGAAGAGCTTGTCCAAAGATCTGATTCCTTCACGGTGATCCAGAACCAAGTCGTTGAGAAGCTTCATATTACTTAAATTGAGACTATTGAGACGGAATAGTCGGTAAAAGCCAGGAACACCAATTTTCTTCAATGGCTGTGTGCTCAGAGTCAGTTGTGGTTCACCACAGTTGTAGATATAGATACCGATCCCCGTGGCTTTAAGCGTCATGACCAACTGGGACATCAAATCATTGATGCTGGAAAGAATCTCAAACAACTGCGATTCATTTTCAAGTTCTGAACGTGGAGCAAGGATTTCTGGACTCAACTCAATGAGAAACACAATCCCGTCGCGGATTTCGTACTGGTTGTAGCTCATGAAACGCGTTAGGGCTAACTAAAATTATGAACAATTAATTCTTGCGCGCGATCGATATTCACACCATTAATGGCGGTGCATTTCCTTCTTGTGCTCAATCGCCAGGGCAAGACCCGTTTGGTGAAGTGGTTCAACAACAATTACACAGCGAGTGACCGACTGCGTTACGTGGGTGAGATACATCGGCTTATATCGAGCCGTGACTCCCGGCACCAATCGAACTTTGTCGAGTATCACCAACTTAAGTTGGTGTATCGACGCTATGCTGGGCTTTATTTTGTGGCAGCCATCGATTTAGCAGACAGCGAATTGGGATACTTGGAGCTGCTCCACTTCTTTGTTGAAGTGTTAGATACGTACTTTGACAACGTCTGTGAGTTGGACTTGGTGTTCAACTTCTACAAGCTCTACGTCATATTGGACGAGATCTGGTTGGGTGGAGAGATCCAGGAGATCCTGAAACAGAAAGTCTTGGACCGCTTGGCCTATTTGGATCGTTTAGAGTAGCCTTCTGGAAGGATGTACATAATAATATTTCTAATAAAAGAATTTACTAAAGTCGCTTGATATCTTTGCTTGTCAACCGGTTACATCCGGTTTCTGTAAGCCTCTGCCAGAGTAGGCTGGTTACCAGTGCAATATCCTGGCCATTAACGTCAACCACAGACACGGTAGCGTCGTTTTCGGCGTCTAACACGGAAAAGAAGCACTTCTTCACCTCCTGTTGGAACTCTGTCTTCTCGTACCGTTCTTCGCCCCAACCTTTCCGGTTGGCCAATTCTTCCATGTCTAATGTCAAGAAGAATGTAATGTCTGGTTTAGGCAAGCCTCGATCGGGTCCCAAGAGCCAGTTGGCGTCTCTGATTTGGGCAGAGCCTTGTGCCAGTTTGGCGAGCGAGTATGCTACTCCAGAGTAAACGTAGCGGTCCATCACCACAAAACAACCCTCTTCCAACAACTGTATGATCTCCAGGGCCAATTCCCAGCGGTTTGCCGAAAAGAGTAGATGTGCTGCTTCATCGCTGAGATCAAACGTCGCGTCTGTCAAGTATCGGTTGATGACCTGGCCCACAGGGGTGCTGCGGTCAGGAAACTTGAACAACTTGGCTTTATGTTCAGCAGACAAGCGTTCAGTAAGGATCTCGGACTGAGTGGACTTGCCTGTTCTGTCCAAGCCTTCAATTAAGATCAATTGGCCTCTCATGGTCACCAAGAGAATTTGACAGCGACTTAGAGAGTTTCAGAACAGTTTCGCATGCATTTTACTGGCTTTGGAGGTTGAAGAAGATAGCGTTCATAAACCAGACTACAACAAGTCAACTTGAACTTGTACAAAGAACAATTACCATGATTCTACAGTTCTACGAATGTTGCAGGGATTATGACCGAGAGAGTCATTGTCGTCTCATCAACCGGAGATACACCCTAAACCATCACTTTTCGATCCCATCTACATTCGGAGTTATGCGCAAGCACAAGGAAGACTACGATGCCAGCAGCCATCAAGTCTCTGCGACGGAAACACGGAGACGACGCCATTGGGACGGATCGGTGGTGTGAAAAAATTCTGGCATCGCGGAATTTTTTTTTGGTAGAGGAGAGGCGCGTGGGGGAGAGGAGAGAGAGTGAGAGAGAGCGAGAGAG
Source organism: Teunomyces pallodes (assembly GCA_030556435.1). NCBI lineage: Eukaryota > Fungi > Ascomycota > Pichiomycetes > Serinales > Debaryomycetaceae > Teunomyces > Teunomyces pallodes. Next base: position 466,942 of record JAKTUA010000005.1, read on the forward strand.
AGCGAAGCGTAATCGGTACACACACGACAGTATCCTACATATAAACAACAAAAATTTTCGACATCTCCTGCATATTCCTGACTAACCTCTATTCCGTAACAACCGTGATTTGAGTGACTGGTAGCGAAAAATCTGAAAGGACTTCCGTTTTAGGAAGGAGGAAGAATAAATGTCGCTCCTGTGGTCCCAACAAACAAAGCAAGACCCTGCGACTTTAACTTTATCTCAAGGTCATCAGCGAGGCACAGTGATTTTCTATTTATAGACAGGATGTCACGGAGACTCGTGGATGGCTCACCAGCGGATGTTCCTGGCCTATCCACATGGTCTACTTCCTCATCCCTCCAACTGTAACATATCGCCGACCGGATCTCCGATCTCCCAATTGTAGCTACAGATGTCGGTCAGAGTAGACTTTTGCAGACATCGCGAATTTCGCTCGTATCGACCGGAAAGTCGGTCAGTTGTGACCGCGCGCGCACGTCCAGCGGGCGCAAAGTAAAACAAACCTTTTGGCAGACTTACCAACACAAATCTTCCTCCGCCCGTGCCACGAATAGCCGCATTCTCCGTGACTGTATATCCGCCTATTCTTCCCAGCATGTCCGTTCTATCGCTCGGCACATCTCCAAACCTCGCCTTCTACGCATGGCGTCTCTACGAAACACGCGATGTCGAGCTCACCATTGTCAACAACTCTCTTGATCCCGCAGCCCCCATCACCTGGGACTCTACCTCGCCATGGGGTACAGATAACTCATACAGACCACATCACTTGTGCACGAGTCTCCTGGATCTTCCACGTAACTCGATCTCGTTCGATATCGTACTCTTGAGCTGTACTTCTTTACAAGACTTTCGCACCAATTGTCTCCTGCTTGCACCATACATAAACAGCTCTACCCTCATAGTCGTCGAAAGCTCTGGATTTGTTAATCTCCAACCCTTTGTTCAACTCAAGAACGACGTGATATCGATTATGAACGAATCAGACGTCCGTGTGCTTGCCCAGAACCACTACCACCACCAAACCAGAAACAACGACACCAGAATCTACGTGGGATCAACTTCTGACAAAAAAGATATCACGTCTCCCCACTGGGCCCGTTTCTACAAGCTCTTGCAGTCCGTTCTGGCCTATTCCAACCGAGCAGTGTCACTTTTACGCTCAACAAATCCCCGTGAATTCATGACCTACCAATGGAAACTTGCCCTCCCTCAAATAGTCTATGGCCCACTCTCTATTGTATTTGAAGCCGAATTCCCTGAACAACTCGCAGATCAGATCTTGTGCAAACCGCTTATAACTGGTCTCATCAACGAAATTTTCAAAATTATTAAAAAAATGGACTGCAAACTTGTCAAGGGGTTTGAAAGCGAGCCAAACTTGCTCAAACATCAAATAGCCAATTTCCCACGTGTCTCCAATAACCCTGATTTCCTTAACTCCAACACTTACTTTTATAACTTTGCCAACCAACTTGAAATGGAGATCGACTTGCTTTTACTCCAACCGATTTTGTTGGGAGACGATCACGGCGTCAGAACTCCGTACTTGGAGAACATTTACTCAACGTTGTGCCAGTATCTCAAAATCAACGACAAGGATGGAGGGTCATTGTTCTTTGAAAGAAAACTGTCATCCATAAAGCCTGACGCACTCACCAAGGATTTGGAATACAAGCTCGGCCAACTTAGTCTTCTTGACAAAGATATCGAGCAGAAGATGAACGAATCCACTCAGTACGAAAACATGAGAATCGAACAGCAACGTTTAAAGGCGGAGCTTGACGAAGAAATCGCCCAAAGAGATGCCAAGTTGAAGGAATTGAAGCAACAGACAGCTCAATTACAAAAGAACTATACCGAAGTCCAGCGCAGTTTTATGGAGACACAACAAAGACAAAAAGAAGTTCAGTTGGCTTCTAAGGAGCCAACCCCAACTAGTGAAAAACGTCAGTCAAAAATTCAGTCTTCTGGCCTTGACGACAACAACGAAATGGTTGAAATTGCGATTTATGGTGCACAATTGAACCACGAGTTACTGCCCGTTCCAGGAGCAAGCAATGAAGTACAGAGCTCGTCCAAGAACTCGAACCTGCCAGATATCAAACCTAGTGGCGAAAGGCGGTCGCAGACACTGCTTCCACACCAACAGTTCTATGATCAAGGTTACCTGAATGGACCTGTTATGCAGAATGGGCCCCTGATGTCTCAACAGAACGGTTCCTTTTCAAAAAATGGCCATCACTTGCAACATAGCAGCCAGCTGTTGCAGAACGGACAACATCAACAGTATCAGCCACAGGAAAGAGAGCAATACCAGTCGTACCAGTCTGTTCTGCTGTTTCAGCAACCGTTTCTGTCGTTCCAACAGCAGCCACCGCAACACCAGCAACAGCAGCCACCGCAGCACCAGCAACAGCAGCCACAACATCCACAGCAGTACCAGTCTCAGCGTTACGAATACTCGCCCATGGACCAGCTTCCTCCACACGGTTTGCCTGCAGAAGGTCTTCCTCCTAACCAACTTCCAGCCAACCTTCGTGGCTCGAACTCGATGGTTTCTAACGTGAATCGTTACCAGCAGCAGATACAAAACGGTCCTGTAAGAAACCGAGTGAGTCTGAACCCAATTATTGCACACGGTGACGCGGCACAATCGTCGCAACACTATTCGCAGACTGCCAGCTTCAACAATGCTGCTCCAATCGATCCGCTCATTGAGAACCGGTTTAAGCCCAATCCCAAGAAGAACCGCCGCTCGGCGTTCCCACTGATGAACGGGAACTTGGATGGTTTGGATATGGGTGGCAGAGGTGGTATGCCGGTGCCAGGAGCCAAGCACAGATCAATGGTGTCGATGCAAAGTCCTCCTCCCAAGAAGATCAACCAGTTTGCTAGTACTGCCACGCTAAACACCAGTGTGTCTACACTGAACCAACAGCAGTACTCCAACCTGAGCCAAAGCCAGAGCCAGAGTCAGAACGGCAGCCTTGGTCAGTATAAAAACAGCAGTACTCACCTTCAACCACCCATGAGCTCGAATGCTTCGACTCGCATGAGTATCGCGAATGAAACCGAAAGCGAGGTGATATTGCCGGTGCCTAACTTTGAGCAACCAAAGTACAAGAAAGAGGAAGCACCAAAGAAAAAGAAGAGAGGTTTGTTCCGGAAACACTCAAAGTAGTATTTATGGTATATGACGTTTATCTATTTTTATCAACTATCCTTTTAGTGTAGTATACTGCGGTCTGGAGGTAATTTCCATATGTATCTTTTTTTCTTTGTTAATTAACTTGAGACAAGGAGGTGGAGGAAGGAAGGAAGGAAGTAAGAAAAAAACACATAGAATTCACGTGTCACGAGCATAACCAAACAATCTCCAAAAAATCTCATCCAATCAAACCAAGCACGACAGTACAAACGTTAGCACAATGTCACGCAGATCATTCTACGAAGATGACGAGCTTGTGGTAAGCAAGCCTGGATACAACACCGTTTTAAAAGAAGAAAAACCACAGCATGAGAACGTTTCATATGTCAATGGAATGGGAATCAGAACGACTCCATTCTTAGAAGAATACGTGAACAAGTTCCGTTTGGCAGTACATGACCGTGCAGCTGTATATGAGGCAGAATTAGGCACCCAGAAGACTGCTTTGGTGAACGAATTACGTTCTATTTCCCGCTCGATCCAAGATACGATTAAGGAACCAGTGTTACCCAATATCATCTACATATTGACCGCTACGTTGTCTGGGTCGATCTTGGTTAATAGGAGATCCTTGCCATTACGTTTTTTGAGTCCCTTGACATTCGGAACTGCCGCCACTGCATATTTCGCTCCAAAAACATTCGACACGTTGATTGAAAATTACGAGACGGTCGAGCGGAAACAGTTTCCCGAATTACACCAACAAAGGAATGAGATTGTTGTCGCTAATTACCACAAATTCAAACAGGAGTTTTGCAAGACGGTGGAATTAGCCAATACTAAGGTGGAAGCCGGTGTACATGAAGCCCGAGTATGGTTGGAACGAGTAGTCAAAGATTAGAAATAAACCATACATTTTCTTATTGGTAGAAATAGGCACCCTCGAACCTTAATTGTAGGATTAAGCTTAATTTCCGCCTTTCGGGCCAATTTTATTAAAGGATCTAGCCAATAACTAAAAATAAAATAACATTTCAAACTAATCTGAAGCAAGCCTTGAAAGGGTTCTTCGAACTCGGCTTACCCATCATCAATGCAAGAAGACTATTTGTCAATAACCTTTACCGATGTAGCTAATTTATGCATCTAATAAATCCCCGAAGGTTATGATGGTGCAGATCCTCTAAGTTACTCGAATTGAATTATGCATATTTCAGTTGACCACGGTTGGATCCGGAAATTTTAACACCCCGAAGTTTAGAAAATAACAAATCGATGGGGGCTTTTTGCAGCCGTTACTTTTTAACTTCTGTCACCCGATACTGATCCTCTAATGTTGTATGGGCGCTGACACAAATGTTTCAAGTAACTATGGTTATTTTGTTTGACACGGGATCGTAATAAACCCCTTGCTCGATATCTAGCCAATGTTGTTTAGTAAAAATTTGTCACCCGTGCCAAGAAAGGAAGTCAGCACGATTTTGACACCATTTGACGCATATCATAATTGCATTGGAGACTCAGGACCATGGGGAATAAAATTAAAGTACATTTTCGCATTGCATTGCATTACATTGCAGGAACTTTATTTCCTGATGGGGACTCCCACTGCGTCAAATGTGTGGGTGAGAAAATTATTTTCACTTATCGAATTATCTGATGCATCAGATAAAACTTGTAGTTTTACAAGGAATAATGACTAGAATACAAAACTAGTATCATTACGATGCCAATATAATCAGTATATGTCATACCCGAAAGTTTGGTTGATTAAAAGTTGTCCATTTTTTGTTATCTGATAAAATCTGATGAATATGCACGGCGTTATCTCGGAAGGTAATTTTGTTTCCTCAGTTCCGGCATTAGGTTCCACCAGGGTATATTTTAAATTCTGAGGAAAATTAGGCGAATATTATACGGCCTCTTTGCAAAAAATAAAAAATGTGCTAATCCTGTGAATATGGAGGGCGTACAAGCGAGAGCTGCCTTGTTATAAAAACTAGCAAGATGCATCCACATTTGGGTACGAAATAAGAGCAAATGTTTACAGACAAATTCACTAAAAAGAAGGCTCCACAAGAGGGCCCAGTTGCCTCTTCGGTTGCTGATCCAGATAATCAGATCCAACCCAATATTCAAGATGGAGATCTCGAAGGTGCTATTATCGATGATAAGAACAAGGTATGGACGAAGGCCAGTATATACAGAGCATGGCTTTTGATTTGTTATGCAACAGGTCCTGTGGCTTCTATGGCTAGAACTTATGTTCCTGCTACGATTCAATCGATTGCTGTTTCGGTTGGTAAAACCAAGCAGGGTGGTAAGTGTAGAATGAGAGGTAATAATTGTTATGTTAAGTTTGGTACAGGTCATGTACGTGCTAACTCTTACGCATTGTACTTGGAAGCTATTGCAACTGGTGTTGAAGGTGTTATTGCATTTATTCTTATGGGAATTGCAGATTATTCGAACTACAGAAAATGGGTGATGATTGGATCTATTTTTTTTCTTGGTGTCCTTGCACTTCCCTTTGGAGGCTTGACTGCTAGTAACTATTCTACTATGAAGGGTTTGTCTGCATTATATGCGTTGTTGCAAATTGAAAATGCTATATACCAAATTGTTGAAAATTCTTATATTCCTTTGTTCATGAGAGGCGTTAAGGTCAAAGAAGAACAATCAGAACAAGAGAGGCAAAAACTGGTCTGGAAGAGAGGTACAGATGTCAGTGTCATGGGTGTCTTCTTGGGAAACTGTGGTGGTGTCACTGCCCTCTTAATTGGTGTTATTATTTCTTACTCGCACAAGACTTCGGCTCAAGAAGGTTACCATAACTTCTTGTACGCCATTTCAGCTGCTGGTGGTCTTACTATTATCTTTTCGATTATTTCCGCTTTCTTTATTCCAAACTACATTGGAAAGCAAAAGAAACCAGGCGAATGGTACATTGTTTTAATTTTCACTAGAGCAATTGATTTGGTCAAGGATGCTAGAAAATATCCACAAGCCTTTATCTGCTGTCTTGCTTGGATCATGTGGTTTGTGTCCTACAACAACTTTCAAAGTGTTTATAACTTACTTTTCAGAGCTCAATTGGGTCTTGGTGCATCTGACCCTGAATTTACTGTCTTTTCCTTTGTTTCCTACATCTTACAAACTATTGGACCCATGTTCTGGATGTACTACTATCCTAGATGGACCTGGCACATCAAAACTTGGGGATACATTTTCCTCGGATTGAACTTGTTGGCTAACTTCTGGGGCTGTTTGGGTATTAAGATCAGCTTGCCAGTCGGATTCAAGCACAGATGGGAATTCTGGGTGTTTGAAGTTATCTATGCTTCTTCTGTTTCGTGTCAGCGTGCATTGATTAGAACAGTTTTCGCTGGGTTGATCCCAGACGGAGAAGAAAACCAATACTTTGGTTTGATCACTTTAGCTCTTACATGTACCTGGCCTGGTTCTTTGGTTACTGCTGTAATTCAAGATAGAACTGGTAACCTTTGGTACCCATTCTTGCCAAACTTGTTTATCGTTGTTATTGCTATCATTTTATTCTATTTCATTGATTGTGAAAAGGGTATGAGAGATGTTGCCATGGCAATTGCTACAATTTCCGGTTCTGGATCTGAGCTGTCTGACCAAAATTCACTTGAAGGTTCGATTGACCAAAATTATGAGAAGGAACTCCTGAAGCCGTCTGAGACCGAAAAAGGAGCTGCCACTCAGGTCAAGGCTGACAGCGAGTCCAACTAAAACTTTTAGAGTTGACGGGATAAAATATAAAATAATTCGCTTTGCCAAAAATAAAATACTGACAAGGCGGATATATTAGTCAAACATATAGGACTGTGATACTTTAGTTCCAAACTACTATGGATTTAGAAATGAATGTATTTTAATTTTGTAATAAATGTTTTAATTTAGAAATTTCTAATGATATAGAAATGAATAAAAGTAAAAATAAATAAAAAAAAATCTTCTAATTCGTTAAAATATTGTAAGTGGTGTAAATCATGGCCAGACCTCCGATGATAGCCAATAGAATATCTAGGAAACCTAACCAGTAACGCTTGCGTTTTTCTCCCGAAGATAAATTGTAGCTATCGTCCATACGACAACAGCTTTTCAAATGCAATAAGGGTGGATACATGTAGACCAACGGAATACAGGCAAAACAACCAACAAAAGAAATAAATTTATCCAAATTCTGGCCGCCAAAGTATGCAATGATAGCAGTGAACATGACAAAGCATGTTCTAAAAGCATTTTTAAGCCACTTGACTTTCACGGACAGTTTCCCTGTTCGGATAAAAAGCTTATTTTCCAAAAGTCTGATCGCGGGAAATAACTGTAATGGGGTCGAAAGCAAGATGGCCAACGAGTATAGCAACTGGATCATGATCACTAACGGTGAGTTTTGCGGCAAGTTAAGTAAGATGACCATCTGTATATCAGTACCGTAGGTGAGGTAGCCCAAGGAGCCTATAAACACGAATATACACGAGATGGTGAGTAGGACCTGGAACAATACTTTGGGGAAATGTGATGGGTGAATCATGGATTCTTGGATCGGAATGATGAGTCCGATTCCTTCAAATGCAAAAATGGCCACGCCGATAAAGAGAGAGAACTCGGCGCGATTGATGTAGTATTCGATGTTGGGGCCAAAGGCGCCGTGATTAACCACGAGCCACTGGTTCAACAAGAAGTAGAGAACAGTAGCGAGTCCGAAGAAGATAAAGCCGTTGGCAAGGACTGCCAGAAGCGAAAGTTTGGTGATATCACGAACAAGAGCGAGTGGAACTAGAAGCACGAGCTGGAATACTGTGAACCAAAGAATGCTAAACGAATAGCCCGAAACGTTGGCCACAAATGCTCGTAAGTTTTCTGAGGTGAACACGATGTAAGCAGCAACGAATCCAATTTGTGAAATGACGATGGAGGACAAGATAAGGCGTTGGAGCCATGCACCATAGAGTTTATGGCCGATATCGGCGAAACTCGAGACTTTGGTGGCATTTTTTGCAAGTACAAGCGTGAGATAGCACCAGTAGGAAAGCAAGCCGAAGAAAAGAAGTGTTGTGACCGAGAAGAGGAGTCCTCCATTTGACATGGCCTTTGGAAGAAAGAGCACACCGGTACCAACAAATGCCTTGAGGAGAAGGAAGTAAGCTTTTCTATCCGATGCTGTGGCGTTTGGATTTGTTGATAAAAGGGACGTGGATTCATCGGCCGGAGTGAGTTTGTAGTGACATGCAATGGCGTCTTCATCCTCAAGATCTTCCCCGGCGAAATGGCCGTAGATGCTAAGAAACTCCACAAAGTTTCTTGTGAGTAAGTTGGGCTGGCGGGTTCTGACAAACGCCCGGCGGAAGCCACCAGGCACATTGAGCGACGAAGCCATCGAGCCACGTCGAGACGACGTTTCTGAGGCCCACGACTGAGTTCGACGGAGCGGCGGGCGCAGGTCTGAGTTCAACCGGTGGAGTTCTCGTGTGATATCAGCGCCCTCTGAGGCGAGAGAGGGTTTTGGCAAGTGTTTTGATAATGTTTCTACGAGTCTGGGATCGTCCATTCCAGTGGAATAATCGGGATCAGGCTCGTCATCGGAGGATTCGACTGCATCTTCGTATGGCTTCAAGAACGACGAGTTCTTGTAGGAGTTTGGGACCAGATTCCGCGGCGAGTTGTAAGCAGAGGAAAGTGGGGTTGTTAGTTTAGCCATCGACTCACGCCGAATAGGAACAGACATCGTGTTGAGCGAGATAAACAGCAGGGTTTTTAAGGGCGGATATTATAGATAAGAAAGTAGCGGAGAAAACGATTTCCGTTTTGGGACGCGCATCCATCAAATGATTTCTTACAGATATGTTTCTATACAGAGTTTTCTTGTACACGTCTTACAAATGTAAAAACAGACTTTTCTTATGTTCATTATTATTAGAGTCCATGAGCTTATGCTTCGAGGTTATTAATTTTTATGCTAAGTCTCCGATGGTACTTGGAAACCCAATTGCTGAGCTTTGGTAAACCACATCTGAGGATTGGTTGGAGTGAGACCCATTTGGGCCAACTCACCCATGAAATAATATGCTTCTGGAGCATTGAACTCCTTGATGGCACGGTTGCACCACATTACCGCACGTTCGGGGTTCACATCTGGAACATGCTTCGACATGCCATTCGAACCCTTCGTGTTCCACCGTGCCATCCCCAACATCGCCTCGGGATGACGCTTGAACGATAACGGCGATGAGACAGCCTTCATATACCATTGAATCGACTTGTTGGCATTAGGTGGCCGGTTCAACTCACCATACTCGTATACTTGACCCAACTTGACCTGTGCTAACAAACAGTTCAATTTCGCAGCCTTGTTGTAGTACGACAAACTCTTGGTATATTTGACCGGTGCCATCTCCAACGCCTGCTGCACAAACTCGTCTTCGGGGTACAAATCACCAGGATAAATACCTTCGTAGATCCGGCCCAACTGGTACAGCGCAAGACCAATGATCTCTTCCAAGTCTTCACGGTCTTCTTCGTCAAACTCAATGTCGCGAGGCTCAATGTTCGACAAGTCCTGAAGATACTTCAAGAACCGGAGAGATCTGATGCTGGCAACATTCAAATAGAGCATCGAAACCTTGTAAATCGCACCGTGGTAGCCACGCTTTGCAGACTGCTTGTAGAACTCAACAGCATCCTCAAACCGGTCGACAAACTCGTACTCATAAATGTCTCCCAACTTGAACAACGCCTTTGCATGCGTAGGATCAACGTCCAAACACTTTTCATAGTACGCAATGGCACCATCAAGGTTCTTGGGAATCCCAAAGTCTTGATTGTATGTGGTGCTGTAGTCGTGTTTCAACAAACTTGCGTAGATGTAGTACACTTCACACTTGATAGAGTCGTCCTTGTCTCTGCCTCTGCCGGACTCAAACTCACGGAGCAACTTCATCAAGTGCGTGATCGACGATTTAACAAACAATGCCTTGTTCATTTCTGCTTGTTCTGGCGAGATAGCCTCGCCCTTGATGTTAATGTATGCATATAATTTGTAGTTCGTGGCAAGAATCAACATCTTAACCCACTTGAGACGGAAATCAACCGACTTTTTACCGGACGCAATCACCTTACGCAACAAAATAAACTGCTTGATCTTGTCCTGGAGCGCTTCATGCACCCGTGGAATGCTTGGTGGCCCACCATACATCGAGTGCCGTCCAACAGGTGGCGTTCTCATCCGTGGTGGCTCAAATGCCATCGGCATCATGCTGTGTCTTCTGCTGCCGCGTGGTCCGGGAGAACCGCCGTTATACTCGGTCCGGAAGTTCATCATTTGGTTTCCGGTGAATTGCGGACTCAACATCACGTTTTCGGCCGGATCATTCATGCTCATTGGTGGCATCATTGGCGACATCATTGGAGTCTGAATTTCCGGCGACTTTCTCTTTTGCTTAGGTGGAGAAGGTGTTCTCTTTTTGGCCTTCGCAAGGGTGTTCTTACGTGCCGCAAGCTCGATACGCGAACCAACCACAAACTTGCTCGATGCATTGCTCTGGATTGAGTTGTTCGAGTCGTTCGACGCAGTGGTGTCTTGTCTGTGCAAGCTTTCGTCGGTGGAGTTTGGCGTAGGCAATTGCGTGACCTCGTCCTTCAATTTCGAGCCCTTCACAGACTCTGGTGCTTCGTCTTCATCCTCAAAGAGATACTTTGAATAATCGGAAATTACACGGGGGTTTTCCAGTAAAGAGAGCTCCGAGAGATTGTATGGAACCGATGCGGCACGCGAACCCGTCTGGCGTGACTGCGTGACATCCTCGTCTTCGTCTTCGTCCTCTTCTTGGTAAGGCTTGTATTCCTTGGGCTTGAAGTTCAAATCCAACGAGCTGATCCGGTTACGATGGCTGGCGATTGAGCTGCCACGTTGCAACTGCTGCAGTGGCACCGACAGGTACCGATTAGACTTGATGGTCGACTTGCGTGAGTTCTGGACCAAGTCGTTTTCCCTGTACTGTGCCTGGAAGTCGTTGCCAGTAGGTGCTGAAAGGCTCAGGTACGAGCCGTTGGGTTGTGTGAACATGTGCAGCGATGCCGAGCGGGACATCGAGTTCAAGTACTGTTGCGAAGCAGATTTATGGATCGAGAACTGTTGCGAAGCAGGCCGGGAGAGTTGTGGTTGCAGCTGTTGTTGCAGCTGTTGTTGCTGCATGCGCATCATCTGCTGGTACTGCTGCATCATCTGCATTTGCATGGGGTGGTTCATCGGTGGCATTTGGGGCGGCATGCCGTACATCGACTGTCTTTGTTGCTGTTGCTGTTGCATCATCGCGAGCTGGGCATAGTATTGTCTCCATTGCTCATAGTAAGGATGCTGGTTGGGGTTTTCCTGTGGCTGTCCTGTTATTGTGGATTCAGGTTCGCTGTCTTCTGAGTCATATTCGGAGCCTGAGTTGGAGTTAGAGTTTGTGTTGGAGTTGGAGTTGGGATCCTGTTGGTTGTTGAACTGTGAGTAAAACGGGTAGAACGAGAGTGGATCGGCAGCAGGAGCAGGAGCCGAAGCTGCAGCAGGAACACGTTCAGGCGACGGCACGGTTTCGCCAGCACCGAGGACCGAACGCATGATGTCGGAAGATTCCGATTCGGCGGGTTCCGGGTCCTCCAACAAGATGGTGGCCTCATCACGCAGAGGTTTGGGAGGCAGGTGTCTGAGATCGAAGGTGGAGTGTGGACGGGGTCTGGAAGGCAGGACCAGGTGCAGCAGTTGCTGTGGCTGGTTTTCTTGTTTGTAGGCGGAGTGGGATTCGGCCGAGGTGTAGGACGAATCGGAAGCCGCCATCAGAAAATCACTGCCTGTGAGAGACAAATTGGAGGTGTGGGAGCGGGAAGGAGGTTTGGAGAAGCGATTCAGGTCGCTCTTGTCGGCACGGAGTCGGGAAAGAAGACCCATTTGACGGTCTGAAAACGAGTGTTGCTGCTATAAAGGGAGCAAAAACGACTTATAAATTCGTAGATGGCTAAAATTTTCGGTTTGAGAATGCCATACAAACTCAGTCCTAATTATAGCACAGGGGGTGTTTATATTGAGGACTAAGCGAACCAATCGTTTCTTGAGGGTCGCAATTCCAACAGGGTTGGGAAAAAAAATTTTAATAGAAAAAAAAAGAGTTCCGTGGTCTTTGAGATGGTTGTATGGTGACCTGAAAACGGGACTTAGCTTTTGGATTCCTATTGGGATAAGGCTTTATTAAAGATAAAGGGAACTCGGTTTGGCAAAGAAAGGACAGATGTGTTTTATTTTATTTTAAAATTTTTTTTTTCTCTTTCTTTCTTTCTTTCGTTTCGACTAATTGCTGTAGAATTTAGTTAGGCCTTAAATTCCTGGTGTTTGAGGTGTAAACCGAAACAAAAAAAAAAAAAATTGGTGGTTTCTTTTCTTTTCTTTTCGTTCGTTTTGTTTCGTTTCGTTTTTTTTTTTATAAATTCAATTCCCCTTTTTGTACTTTCGTTTTTGGTTTTTTATGTATATTAATTAGATGCAGCAAAAATATCAGTCAAGGTTGCTGCACACTTTTTTCGGTAAGAAAATCAAATAGTAGTAAATCAGGATTGCGAAAGGTTTCACTGATATATTGCCAGGAAATAAACTTTTTTTTTATTCGATATGATTAAGTTTTTCTCCGTTTCTCACCCAAATCGGGAAATACGTAAATACTAGCCTTCATCCATCTAACAATCCCTTTCACCCTGCTGGCTGCAACGATATGAAGTCATGGCAATCTCATTTGTTGCTCCTCTTGTGAAATTCTGTCAGGAACACCCTTCTCTACGTGGCGAATTGAGTCTCGAAGCCCCTTATGCATCGATGAAATGCCAAGTTGCATCGCACCAATTGTTCGATATCATCTGATGTAACCCAGGGGACCCGTCGCTTTCGACGATTGTCACTCGAAAAGATAACACTTACGTGGAATTCTGAGACGGGATTCTCTCCTGACACTATTCCACTTTTTCACTACAAAGCCACAGGCCACCACCACCGCCCTCGTGCCTCAAACAAAAAAGTGCTGGTGATCATGTGCGAAATCCGGTTGAGGGGGGTTTTTATTTTGTTTATGCTGCTGTGTCTCCAAAGTCTCATAGTACAGTATCGTTTATGTGTGTCTCATGCACTATGATACAATAATTTAAAACATCTAGAACTATTTGGACAGATTGTAGACCAAAATGGCCAGAATCGACGATCTTGAATCCTAAAACGGTTCAATCTACTCAACAGGCCCCTGTGAATAAAAGGTCCCTGGCTCCCACAATTTTTTTTAGCTTTTTCAAGGATCCACGGCACGTTTACACAGTTCACACAGTGCTACATTGTATCCTGCTGTCTGCTTAGAAATCCAATTTTTTTCCCCCGTATATATATATATCAACACTATCAAACATTTTTGTAGGGCCACAAACCACCATGTCTATTACTGCACAAGCTGTTACTTTTACTTCCACAAACCCCGATGTCTCCAAAATCCTCCAGACATCGCTGTGGACAATTGATCCAGCTGCATTGAAGGCCGATGAAATATTGCTTGAGGCATTGGCTACACCAGTAAACCCATCGGACATTGTCCAATTGCAAGGAACTTATACCGCACCTACACTGTTCAATGGCGACCCTAACACGTTTCTTGCCGGTAACGAGGGACTCTTTAAGGTGATCGCGGTTGGAGATGCGATTACAAAGTATTCTGTGGGCGTCACCGTGATTCCACGGGCCGCGGGCTTCGGAACATGGCGTTCACACGCAGTTGTCAGCACTGCCAACAACCAAGAGCCCTTGATTATCATTCAGGGGATCCCGGTAGAACAGGCGGCTGCCATCCGCGTCAATCCACTGACCGCGTACCAAATACTTCACCAGTTCGTGTCGGATTGGAACACTGATGGGTTGGACTGGGTGGTACAGAATGCAGGAAACTCTCAGGTGTCGCAGTATGTGACGCAACTCGCTGCACATTTCGGAATTAAGACGCTTTCAGTGGTGCGCGACGGCAAACTGCAGGCGGAGCTCGACGAGCTCTATGCATTGGGAGCGACGAAAGTTGTTTCGGAATCCGACTTTTTGTCAGACAGCTTCCACAACACAGTGTTGCCCGATTTGGTGGGAGAAGGTCGTGTTCGGCTCGCGCTCAACAGTGTTGGCGGTGCCTCTGTAGCGCCGCTTGTGCGCGCTTTGTCGCAAGACGGACATCTTGTCACGTTTGGTGCCGTAGGAAGCCCCGAGATTACCTACTCTGGAGCCTTGCAGCTATACAAAAACGTCACCACGCATGCCTACTGGCTCACATCCAACACCAAACGCAACCCACAGTCAATTGTAGACACCTTGAACGCGTTGGTGCCTCTTTTTCGTGATGGTGTCTTGAAACTGCCTCCAGTCAACACGGTTTCTGTCCGCGGACGTCCGCTCCATGAAGTGTTCGTCGAGGCCGTGGTCAAAACTAAGCAAGGAAAGCAGATTGTGACCTACACTAAGTAAAGATGACGCATCGGTTTTTATATTTTTGTAATAAATACATATCAGTTGTTGGTGGTAGCTGGACTGAAGTCTAACCAGTTCCAGTTTTCAGGCGGAGGCGGCACATGGGCCTTTTCTGACGGCTGGTACATCAATATTTCGTCACTGACACCCGGCTGGCCGCCAAAGTCGTACGGTTGTTGTGAATCTGAAGGAAAATGGTCCGTCTGAAAGAGATTCATGTTCAATAGCTTGTCGATCTCGTCGATATTGTTCGTCAGTGCATCTTGGAACATCGGGTCGGCAAAGTTCGATGGAGAGTAGAGTGGCACCAGTGACAGAAGTGCCGCTGGCAGTGTATGTGTAGTCGAAACGTTATGCGTAGTGGTTGTGTTGGTGTTGGATGATGCTGCTGAGGGCTGGGTGAAATCGAGAAACGTATCGAGGTTCATGAGATCGTCATTGGCAGCCGTTGACGGTGCTGGAGGCTGTGATGCTGGAGCTAGAGGCTTCTGTTTGCCCATAAAAAGATTGACATTATTGGAAGATATATGTTTATCAGACGGAATCTTGTTGAGCGGCCGCAAAACACCGTGAAGCTTGTAGAAAAGACCACATGCGTTACAGAGAAGATCTCCATTGTTAGCTTTACGCCAGAGCGGCGTGGTTTTCGTGTGACAGTTGGTGCACTGGAGAATCTTTTTTGATTTTGGTTCTATCTTGTAATCTTGTTTGAGCGTCGACTCAAGCGAAGAGATATATGAGGAAAGAAACGCAGCTTGTGGCTGTGGATCTCCAAAATCTGACGTGGTTCCTGCCGAAGCAGAGGCTTTTAATGTTGTTGGTGCTGGAGCAATCTTTTGCTTCGATGCTTCTAGCCCCTTGGGGCCTGTATCTGTTGTTTCAATCGACTGAATACCGTTGGTAGTGGACTGCTGTCCTGATTCATACTCTTGTTGGCTGATTCTGCGGATGTGAGCGACGTAGTCAAACTCATCCAAGTTGGGGTCGTTCGTTTTCTCTTTAGGGGCACTTGCTCTGCGTTTCGACACGCCGTTGGACAACATTTTGCGGTTCTGGATACGCCATGCAATGTTGCTGATGCGCTGGTTATGTGGGAGGTAGTTCTTGTGCTTGTACATCTTGTAGATGTGGAACGACGAGTTATCGTTGTCTGCAATGAGATCGGGGATGTTTATCTCGGGCTCCGATGCCTTATACGTGATGCGATTGGCCATTTATTAAAGGTGTATCGGTGAGTATGTTTATATGAATGGTTTGTGTACTTGAGTGGCGTGTCTAGCAGGCGACGGTAGTTGGATATAGCAGATGTGACCCCAGACAAAGAGGAGTCCCCACCGGTGAATTTTGCCGTGAGGTGTCGACTGCCGAATCGGGAAGGGAGAAAAAAATGATGACTAAAAAGACTAATGCGACGGAAAAAGTAGGATAAAAGATGATGGACAACAAAAAAAATATACCGACAGACAAAAACTACCGGACAGACAAAAACTACTGGACAGACAAAGCCTACCGAACAGACAAAACCTGAAAAACAGACAAAACCTGCCAAACAGTTTTCTCCCGATAGAACCGACACAACTGCCGCCAGCACTGACATAAGTTGACAGCCACAGACACAGCAAAGTTATCTTATCTCCGTCTCATCGCATGACTCAGAAATGGCCGATAAAGTAAAGGAATCCAACCAATACACCTATTTAAAAGCAAAATATATCGGCATTGGTACTGCCGACACCAGCCGGTCGGAATTTCTCGCTACTGCTGCCACCGACACTTATGCATCCATGGCACATCACAAACAGTTGTTGGCTTACACGGCGGTCGTTGCCGGCGACGACCCCGAACTGCTCCGCCAGCACTTGATTCGCAAAATGGCATAATAGTCTTCATTTTCTTTTATACACATGTATATAATCTCGATAATATCAACAAGTTCCACGGTACGACTTTTTGTTGAGTTTGCCGTGACCTGTTTCAGGCACGTCCAACTTGACACTTTGGGCCTGTTTGGTGTCTTCGTCGCCATTCGACGCAATCGACAACAACAAGTCGTACACCATCAGCGTGCGGTCCTCGACCGTTGCGTTCTTGGCCGCAATCACGCCGCGGACAGTTTCACACGACCGGATCAACAACTCGATCGTGCTGATCGAGTCTTCCATCAACTTGTCCAACAAACTTAATGTTACAGACTCACGTACAACAACACGCAAGATTTCCTTTTCATGTTCGTCAGGAGTCAAGTGATAGTTAGGCACAATGTAACCCTTGTTTCTCAACAAAAGAGAAAAGATCGATTGGGGAATTTCAGGGTATTCCTCACGGACCTTCTTTGAAAACCGGAACGCAACCACAGGCAAACCAGGATGGAACTCTTCGTTGGCAATCACCTTGTCACTGTGTTGAATCAGTTCATCGTGCTTCAAAGTGTAGATCTTGGATCTTTGTGCTGCATCAATAGGCTTATGGATCACAGACAACACTTCAAAGTATCCTGATTCCTCGTAAAAGTTCGACAACAATCTGGCATTGGCAAGACAACTGTTAAATATCTTGGAGTAACCCTCACGTCCAAGTCTCAAGAAGTTGTAGTATTGGGTAATAACAGGGAACCCAGGACGCGAGAAGTTGAGTCCAAACGTTTCTTCGACACCTCCAAGATAATCCAACGAGAACTTGAGGGATTTAGGCAACAATTCCTGGTCTTTCCAGATAACCCAACCCAAACCAGCAGTAGTCAACCCGAATTTGTGACCAGAAGTGTTGATTGAATCCACACGAGGAATGGTAAAGTCCCACTTCAAGTGTGGGTACACGAAAGGAGCAACGAACCCGCCTGAAGCTCCGTCGACGTGAATTCTGATATCGAGGCCTCTTTCGGCTTCGACTTCGTCCAAAACACGAGCAATTTCTTCCACAGGTTCAAAGGCACCAGTGAAAGTTGAACCAAGAATGACAAAGATCCCAATTGTGTTTTCGTCGATGTTTTCCTTGATTTTAGACACGTCAATCAAGTGACCTGACTCTTCGGTAATGTGGATCAACCTGTTTTCGACGTCAAAGTAACGAGCAAACTTCTCCAACGCAACCTGGGCACATGTGGCCATCAAGATATTGGGTTCGGCAATGGACTTGCCTTCAGCCTTACGTCTTTCCTGCCATCTCTTCTTGAGTGCCAATCCAGCCAACATGATTGCTTCAGACGAACCTGTGGTGGCCGTACCAGTCGAATTGCAGATATGGTGGCCCGAGGCTTCGTCCAATTTCAGAGGAGCGTTCCACAAGTTACTGATAATGGAGATACATCTCTGCTGGTACTCAATGAGCGAGGGATACTCGTCGTTGTCTGCCAAGTTTTTCACAATATTGTCCTGGATTAACTTGGCTTGGGTGTCATCGATCCGAGTGTTGACAAAAGATGCCAAGTTCAACGAAGGCTTACCATCAAGAGACAATTCCTCTGTCAAGTAATTGTAAACCAATTCGGCGGGTGCAGAGGTTTCGGGGATCTCGTACTTGGGAATATCGGAGTTCGAATCGTAAGTGCCAATGTACTGTTCGCGGTTATTGAGGCCGGTCTTGAGGTTCTTCTTCAAGAGACGGGACTCTAATTCCTGAGCATCAATGTGTTTTGATAAAGTCATGGTGGATGTGGACAGCAATTACACATAAAATGTGGAACGGGGGGTGCGGTATTTATAGACGTTTGCTGCAAAAACAGCCTAGGTTCCCGATCGGGCCAGAAACTTAGAATTATTATCGAGGGGAAATGGGTCACGTGGTGCTGGGTCCCGGTTGGGTCCATGAAACAGTGCTTTAGCTTTCCTTTCGGTTGGAACGGCAAACGCCTTGCCGCCATGTTCCATTCTCGACCCGCAATAAACATGGCTTATTCACCCACGCCTGGGAACCCTTTCTTTTTTCTTCATTATTGACGTATTACGGAGCGGGGAGGGGGCAACCAACCGATCTAAAACAAGGTATGTAGCACATACTATTGCACTATTTTTCTGCTGTCTGCAATGTCTAAATCGTTTCTTTGTGCCTGACATCATGTATTCTAGACAATTCTGGTCTTGCCTGTACGATATGATTGCTTTCTTGTGACTTTTGTGTCTGTTGCTGCCTTCTCTGCTGAGATTTATATTGGTATTTCGAATAATCAGACATCAATGTCTGTCCTCCTTCCTACAACCCTGCTACATTGTCTGTGCCGATCAAATGATATTGAATTCTACACCGTTAATGCAATCTAATGAGCACCTCGTATCTACTCAACGTCGTCAAACTTTTGGTCAGTCAAGTCTGGAATGTCGTCATCGACGCCAGCAGCAGCAGCAGCAGCGTTCAATTCAGCTGGAGTCTTACCGGCCTGGATTTGTTCGGCCAACTTTCTCAAGATTTCCAAGTTTTCAGCACCCAATTGTGGCAAGATTTGAGGAATCAATTGAGTAACATCCTTTTCTTGAGGGTAACCAGTGAAAGCAAAGGTGTTGTTGGCAGCAGCAGCTTGGACACCAACTCTGTTGAAGTGCAAAACCTTACCGTCTTCTCTGAAAAAGTTGGCTTCTTCAACACCTTCGATCTTGGTGGCCTTCAACTTGCCCAAAGCTTCAATCAATTTGGTGTCGTCTTGTTCGCTTCTGACGTTCTTCTTGGCCTTCACTCTCGAACCACCAACCTTCTTGGCGGAGGAGTTTTGCAACTTGGCTAACTTTTCTGGATCAACTGGCATTTTTCGTTGTTATACTAACTATCGTAGATTTTCAAAGTGAAAAGTTTGAAAGAGTTCGTCGAAAAATCTTTCTTTTGGTGTGGCGCACGACTTATACTAAATATTGGTATTATCATACTGCACATAACCAAAGTTCCCATTTGTTGTTTTTTTTGTTCTTCTCTTCTTCTCTTCTCCTCTTCTCCACACCAAAAACAGAAAATCGGAAAAGAAATCCTCAGTAACAAACCCAACGATCTTTCCAAAAACATGGCGTTGTTTTCTAGGCATTGTTAGCTCAATTGTTGGTGGAAAAAAATGTCTCAGATGCAAACAATTGCATTGTAGTTTAATTCTTATGTTTCCATCTTTTTTTGTCTGTTTCTGTTCCGGTGACGAATCGTTGCCATTTCTTCCGTACTTGATCCTATCTCTCTTTCCAACCGTAGAATATGGTTTCAACAACCACAATCGCCGACCCAAATTGTGTAACATAAACGACAACTCTTCTAATGTAACACCGGCTGCAACGTCCTGTACGTAGCAAAAAACAATCACCGCTCAAAAACTCCCGATTTCCACGTCACCAATCCTACTATGTTCAAGTACTTGCAAAGCAAAGCGTTCAGACGCTACGTGCCCGATTGGATAGTGGCCGTGGCGTTGGGCGCATACTTCTTTCTTGTTGCCGAACACGCCAGACCATTCAATCGCCAGTTCTCGTTGGATGATTTGACCATCTCGCATCCGTTCGCGGACCACGAAAGGGTCTCGGGCGTTGCTTGCATTATCATCGCGTTCCTGGTTCCGTTCGTTACCATGTTTGTGGTGTCACTCTCCAAACACCTTCGAAACCGCCACCAATTCCTCCACCAGTTCCAGGTTGCCGTTCTCGGCTTGTCAGTGTCCCTCACCATCAACGGCGTGGTCACCGATATCTTAAAAAACTGGATCAGTAGACCGCGTCCAGATTTCCTCGCAAGATGTGGTCCCAAGGTTGGTACTCCGGTTGGTGTCTTGGTTGATATCAGCGTGTGTACGGCTCCACTCGGTGCAGCCAGACTTGTCGATGGAATGCGCTCCACTCCGTCGGGCCACTCGTCGATCTCATTCAGTGCCTTGTTATTCCTTAGTCTCTGGCTTTTGGGTCAATTCAAGTTGCTCCAGTCAACCCAGGCACTCTACAAATATTTGTTATGTGGCACTCCTGTGATACTTGCCTCATACGTGGCACTTTCGCGTACCCAGGACTACAGACATCATTTCACCGATATTGTGTTGGGGACTGCCATCGGATGCACATTTGCTTCGTTGGTCTATCGCAGATACTATCCTTCTTTATGGAGCGAAAACTCCGATATGCCGTTGGAGGATGACTCGGAGTCGGTTTTGCCACGCTAAAACACTAGTGATACATTTTTCATGAGCCTCGCCAGGTTTGTATGAGAAGTGTTGCAGATTTCCGTTTTGAGACACCGCCGAAACTAATTTGCCCACACCCTCTCAATTATATATATCTAAGTGCTTCTGCTTATATATCACAATGTATAAGTAATCCAAAAGCTATCGACTTGTCATGAACACCGAGGATACCACCATCATCTTGACACAAACCTCAACATACACCGTCGCGACATCGCCTTCGACACCAACGTCGCCAATGGTGACTCTCTTGACGACTTTGATTACATCACGATTACAATCGCAGCAGCTCACATCACTCAAGCTATTGACCACAACATCTACTTCTAGTTTGAGCTCCTCTTCCACTTTGAGCTCAAGTATGTCCAATGCGGCATCGAGCTCCATCGACGATTTTATCACCAGAAACACAAGCTCCAACTCCTCGTCGTCCTCCGTTGGTTTAGCCATCATAATTCCCATTGTAGTGGTCGCCGTTATCGGCTTGGCAGCAGTGGCGTTCATCTTTTTCAGAAGAAAAAGTTTCAAGCTTTATCAACCGGATTCTCGCCACGCCTCTGACGCTCCCATTTCATCCGTTTCCTCGCCGTCTTTCTACCTCAAAGACCCTCCCCAACAAAAGACCAAATCAACCACCAACGGATTTCGTGACAGATTGAGTCGTTTGGTCAACTTTTCTGAATTAGAATCACAATTGAATGTACGACAACAAAGACCAACCCAATCCCAAAACTCGTTCCGCAACTCTATCATGTCGCCAATGTTCCTCAAACGGTTCAAACTTGCAAAGAACACTGAAGAGAACACCGACTTGGAATCCCGAAAGTTACCAGAATTGCCTGGAGCTGGTTCGAATCACGAAATTTCGCAACCAAAACCCCGTTACTTGGCCATCAAACAATACTCTAAACGCCTTGAAGACGAGATCTCCATCGACATTGGTGATCTCATTGTCGATATAAAGGAATACACCGATGGATGGTGCCATGTAACTACTGCGAGGGGCGCCCTGGGCATGGTTCCTCGGTCCTACTTGCAAAAGATCTAAAATAAATAGCTTCGCTTTATTCTTTATAATACACATAGTTCTTAGTACCTTCTAGTAGCTCCCTGATTATTGTTGGGATTCACGGGACCTTGTGGTCCTGGTCCTGTACGTGGAGCCGATCCATGGAACCCTTGTGGGGTCTGCAGAATTTGTGGCTGGTACTGGTGCTGGAACTGTCCCGTGGGTTGTCCACCATATCCTCTCATTGCAGACTGCTTTTGCTGATGTGCTTGAGGAGGATACTGACCATTGTTACGAGGGAAACCCAGTTTCTGTGGCTGGCCTTGAGGCTGGCCTACCAGTGGCGGAATTCCGCTAGCTCCACCATATTGTTGCCGAGGATAGTTTTGTTGCGGTTGCGGTTGCTGTTGTGGACCTGGGCCACGGAAATGTTGTGGTGGAGCCTGTTGTTGACCAGGACGACCTTGCAGAAACTGCTGCTGAGCTTGAACTTGTTGATACTGCTGTGGAGGGCGTTGTTGTTGTTGCTGCTGTTGTTGCGGCTGTTGTTGCGGCTGCTGTTGTTGCTGTGGAGGACGTTGGTGTTGGAGCTGTTGCGGAGGAAATTGCTGATAACCAGGACGTCCTTGCTGGTAAGGAGGTTGGCCCTGCATTTGTTGCTGCTGGGGTGGACGTTGTTGCTGCGGTTGAGATGGGAGTTGTTGTTTTTGCTGTTGAGGTGGGCGCTGCTGTGGTTGTCCTTGCGGTGGGTAACCTCTCATATCAGGCGGAGGAGCATTCTGTCCTGAAGGTAACCTAGTAGTCTTTTGTTGTGCTGGTAAAGTAGGTAACTGCATAGGTTGTTGGGTCTGAAATCCAAGTGGAGCCGAGTTGATATTGTCGGATCTGTTATCACTTGGAGTGAATCGGGTGACATGATTCTGCGAGATGTTGGGAGAGGTGATGTATTTTGGTTTGTTTGTATTGTTTGGGGGCAAAGTTGGATATGGAGCGTTGCCCGCTTCATTAGCAGGTGGGTCAGGAGAGTACCCGTTGCTGACCTTACCGGACTCAGAGTGAATTGATAAATGATCTGAGCTCTGCGAGGTCCGCGGAGTGGTGGTGCCTTGAGGTACACTGTTGATGTTAGGTCTGGATTTCTGCACATGAAGTGGCTCGTGTTGGTAAGCCTGGTGAGGAGGTGGTACGGGCGGGTTTTCGTTGTCTTCATCCTCACTGTCGGAGAATCCACTAAAGTTCTCCGCTCTAATGGCCTTACCAGGAGCGGGCTTCTCAACAACCTTGTTGAATTGTGCATTGAACTCGTTGTATTGCGTTCTTGGCGATTGGATAGACGAATAACTGGCATTTCTTGCATCTCCATACGCTGGAACTGGCAACATTCCCGACGAAGAAGACGAAGCATTGCTGGGGAGTTTGCCAATTTGTCTAGCATCAACTTTCTCATCGTCAGAGTCCTCTTCACTAAACAATTCTTCATCGCCCCTTGGATAAACATTGTTATCGTTACGTCTCACGTTAGGAGGTAATGCTTCCTCAGAGAAACTCTCAAAAGATCCATTCAACAACTCGTTTCTATCAGTATGGAACTGGTCCGATGGCGTCTTGATTGTAGAATATTTGTGATAGATGTCAGCCAATTGAACTGATTTGTGGTGATCCTTGAGGTCGGGACTACTTGCCAACTCTCTTGCAGGCACCTGGCCATTGACAGCAAGATTTCTAGACCCATCGGTTAGTACGCTGATAGATAAGTCGTGAATGTTCTTAACCATACCATCGGCCTCGTTTTTAGGTGGAGGAAGTCGAATATGACTGTTGTTTAATCTTGGACCACCGGCATTCACAGGAACACGGGGTTGGTTTGGTGTTTGCTGGTGTTGTGAGCCTGAATTCAGTCTATAAGTACTGAAGTTCTCAGTGACTGGAGTGGAAGCGGCCGAATTGAATTTAGGAGTAGCGTTTCTCGACACAACAGGACTATTCAATGAGTTAATGGCACCAACAACACCTCTGGAAGAACCACAGCCTTCGTATCCACGGTCCAATTTGGCCTTTAATATTGCTTTTATGTTTTGAGTCCAAGCCTTCATGTCCCAATTCAAGAAGTCGGGAGAACGAGACACGAGCTCGGACATATCGGATATGTCCAAGTAGTGAACATGCGGCAACGTGGGCAAACCAAACAACAAAGAATCAAGATCAACTCTATCTGCTTTTAATCTCTTGGGCCTTCCATACAAACCAAAAGAATCCAAAAGCGGAATCATAAACCGTATAAGGGTATCAAACCCCGGAACCGAGGAATGTTGTTCTGGCATTAAAAAAATTGATGTGTGCTTAAAGTCGTCGATAGTCTTTTTAGAAACTTTGGCTGACAAGGAGGGCGATGTAAAGTTGATAAATGCTTCCAACTTCAACATGGTACTGTGGTCGATGAGTTGAGGTGATTGTGGGTAAATAGCAGTAACGGAAGAAGCTGAACTGACAACAGCCATTAATTGTTTCTTTTTCTTCTGTTCCGTTTCGTAAAATAAGATTCTTCCCGGGGTGAAACCCTTTCTCTTTGACGTGGAGGGCTCGACAACGGCGTAGCAACGCTTCCAAGACATGCCGCTTCCGTATCTGATACTGACCCAGTCTTCGTGGTCAAATCTCTTCTCTGCCAAAACAGTATGGATGTCGGATAACCTTGATCCTCTGGCAGACAATAAGGCGCCGGTATATGCTTCTTGTAGCGAGTTGTATTCAAAGTTGGCTAAACGCAAGGCGGAGTACCAAGCAGTTAAGTCGGCATATGACTTGAACTGGAGAATAAACCGGTTTTTCAATGTCGTGGACACAATAACGACGTTGTCCAAGTTCTGTTTAGCAGCTGGTAATGTTTTCATGGCGTTGTATACGGAATCAGTAAAGTTGATATAACTTGGTTTGGCTGAGGTTTCCAATAAGGCCTCGGGGTTATTTCTGAACTGGGCCAAGTTGGCGGCGTCCCAGTAAGCCAACTGGTTTCCGGTCAAAATCCCGTAGACTTCTTTCCATTCGCGGTCAGCGGGTTTTCCGTCCCCGTTCAAGTCGCAATAGAGCATGAAAATGCCTTCCTGGTATCTGCGGTGGGCCTGAGAAGAGAGGAGGGTGACAATCGGGATGAGTTCTGGGGAGAGTTCGTCGAGATCATGTTTTTCTTGGGTTGGGGTGGCGACAGCGCTACGGGGCAGCGGTTCTTTCTTCGGGGAGGAGTTTGCGGAGCCAAACCTCTTTTTGACTGCGTTCATCACGGAGAGTGGGACTTATAGGAGAAAAATGAAGGACTGGCGACGAACCGTAGAGGTGCAAATAGCAGAAGAAAAGTGGTACTGGATATTTAGTCGCCCAGAGATTTCAACGGGAACCAAAAAAATGATGGATGCGGCGAGCACGGTGTGCACACAAACGCTATCTCAAATGTAAATCACGATGTTTGTGGCCCGTTACTGAATTAGGTTTTTCCTCAAGGCGAAATTCTCTATTCGGTAATAACAATAGTAATGCCGCTTGCGAATCGGGGCAGTGAGTTAGAAAAAACAGAAAGTCTAAAGAAGGAGAAGAAAGGGAAAAAACAATGGAAATACAAAGAAATTGGCATCTCAGCGGGGAAGCTTTTACTATAACGGCTTTTTGGTGTTTACGTGATGCTTGAAATGCCAATACTTTTGGACTTAATTTGGCCTACAGTTACGAGTTAATGCGTCCTTCCTTCAATTTTAATTTTTTTTTTTCCTGGCTTCCGTTTACGTCGATTTTCCCCATTCTTTTTTTTTTCTAGGCTGTATTTTGTTTGGTTTGTGGGTCGTATATTATTGCGGCATCCGATTAGGCATTTCCCGATTCGGATGATCTATTATAATTTATTTATTTGCTCTCATAAGACGCAACAACTCCAATCCTTGCTCCAATTCGCGTTCTGCCGTTGCAAGATCCTCGTAGTTAAGAGCCAGGATTGCAAACTTGGCATGTTTCTGTACCTTGGCCACCAGTTCGGTCTGGTCAATGATCGTACTGATGGTTTCACGAGTAATTGGTTCATGTTCATGTGGTTTCGTTGTTGTACTCGTAGCAGCAACAGAAGCCGCAGTTACCGACGGTTTGCGAACTACAGGCAGCTTGACGGATTCTCGAGGAATCACCAGAATCGCCGAAGTACGGTTTATCTGCAGCAAGTCGTCATCAGGGAGATACGTAGGCGCACCAGGTAACTTGACGTCATCGTCGGATGCAGGTGGAAAGTGTGGGGCACCTGGTAATTTCAAAGCCCCTTCAATATCTTCTTCTTGTTTGGTTTCGTCTTTGTCTTCCTCCTTACCGTCTTCTTCGGCTGTGATTTCTTCGAGTTCTTGTCTAGTTTCCTCGGTTGGTTGAATCTCTTCTGTACCTCCCAATGCTTCGAGCTCCTGGAGTTCTTCTGGCGTCGCTTCCTCTTCCTCTTCTTCTTCTATCTCATCCTTTATCTCATCCTTCAACACTCGGGATAAATGGTACTTCAACGTCTTGATCTTTTCTCGGTTCAATGCATCAAATGCAGCACCGTCCGTAGCCTTGCCACCCGTCAACTTGCTCCAGTCAAGTTCACTGGAGCTGAACACCAGCAACACCGACAAAAACGTCAACGAGGCTCTGAACTTTGCCACCACTGCAGGCTTCGCCGAATGGCGGTACGTTGCAAGCAGCTCCAAACATGCGTTAAAAAGCCGGTACGCAAACAGTAACACAATACTCAACGCCACAGCCTTGTCACCAAGTGCCTGGCGCACCGAATCGTCACCCTCGGACTTCTGTTGCTCGGTTTCATCCAATAACGATACCGTAAACGCCTCAATCTCCTTCGATGTAGTATGAAGCTTGTTGTTGAGAATATATTCCAATACGTAGATCTTGCAGTAGTAACTCACTACGGGGTTCACCGTGGCAACCTCATGCGCGCGTGCAAGGAACGGAGCCACGTTTTTGTCTGTTTTCAATGCGGATGGCACGTTCACGCTCATTTGATATCGATTTTGATGATGATAACGATTTGTTTCTCGGTTGTTTTTTTTTGAATCGCTTTCCTTAAATAACTTATCTTTCTATTCTTTTTCTATTTACACAACTTTCTCATTAATACATTTTAGATTCTACTTGTTTTCAATATCAAGTTCTGGCATCCTCAAAATCTCTCTATCGTTGTTTCTGGCATCTTCCTGCAACATCTTCAAGATCTTGGAGTCCTTCCACTTATCAGGTAACGGCGTCACGTCGAAGTTTTTCGTGGCCCAGTAGTAGATATCCCAGTCAGGTTCGTCCAAGAGCTGGTCGTACTCGTCCAACTCGGCCTCTGACATCGTCTTTAAGTACTTTTGTGCAAACCGCAGCAACAACAAGTCGCTTTCCAAGATCCCACGCTTTCTCGACTGGTATGTGAGGCGGGCGCGCTTGATATCAGCAGTCTCACCGGTTCTTTTGATCGGCTGGATTCTCATCTGGATTCCTTCTGCCATAGGCGGATTCTGTGGCACACCATTGTTACGCATCCGTCTTGCAGTACTGTGTAACTGTCTCTTCATTTCTCGTATAAGGTGGATTGAAACGGTGGATCTCGCAGGGTTTTTTCTATTTCCTCGCTCTCGTTTTTCTTTTTTTTTTCTTTTGTGATTTTTTGGCTGGCCGTGCTTTCTTTTGGCTGTTTCAGTAGTGTCGCAACCGCCAAAATAAAACACATTCTTTCTTCCTTGTAAGGCTCAACTATGGGTAAGGCGGTATCCAAGCTCTCGAAAGACGACCTCAAGTCGCTCCGACAGGCCACATACTTTGACAAAAGAGAGCTCCAGCAATGGTACAAAGGGTTTTTGCGGGACTGTCCCCTGGGCCAGTTGTCAGAAGAGGAATTCGTCAAGGTGTTCAAGCAATTCTTCCCGTTTGGCGACCCCAACGACTACTGCCATTACCTTTTTGGCGTGTTTGACGTCGATGGCTCAAAATATATCGATTTCAAAGAATTCATCATCGCGTTATCGGTGACCAGCCGTGGGACCGACGACCAGAAGTTAAATTGGAGCTTCCGGCTCTACGATCAGCGAAGAACAGGCAAAATCGCGTATAAGGAAATGTTGGTGGTGGTCCAAGCAATATACAAGATGATTGGGCCGATGGTGGCCTTGCCGGACGATGAAAAGACGCCGGAAGACCGCACTGATAAGTTCTTTCTGTTGTTGAACAAGAGCAAGAACGATACAATCAACTTGGAAGACTTTAAACGCTTGCTGCGCAGCGATCCTACCATCATGAATGCATTAAACTCCTACGCCGGGTTAGTATAATACTTGAAGGAAGAAATATGACCATTCTTCTTTCGTGGCTAATTTTTAAAGAAATTACAAAAAAAAAATTCTAATATACATAGCTCTCTCGATTATTGCTGACCTTCTACAGCTTCAAGCAATCCGTCCAACAAAACATCCACCTCGTTGATATCCACACCAGTGCATATCAGCACCACCTTCTTGAACTTTTGAGTTAACTCGCTGTAGTCCAAAAGTGTGTTCAACTCGGTCTCGATCTTGCTATTCAACTGCTTGTACGCATTGATTCGCGCCTGTAACACCGCAACGGGCTGCAACTTGCTGGCAAACTCGTCGTTCTTGAGATCCTCAGTGGGCTCATTCTTCAAGAGACGCTCGTGCAACGGATGTATCACATACGGATCCTCAACGTCTTCGGTTGCTCCAGACATAACGTCTTCCTCAGAACTACCTTCACCGTCTTTCTTGATCGAAGCCAATTTATCCAGCACATTGGCTATCTGGAGCTTTAAGCTATCCAATTGGGTCAACTTCTCACTGATCCGTTTCGCCTGGAAACGGTTGTTGGCCGTAGTTATCGTTGAGTCGTGGAGATCCTGGTTAAGTTGCAAAATCTGTTTCCTTTTGGCATTCAATATTCCTTCATACTCAACATTGGTGTTCGCAAGCAAGTCCTGGATACTCTGGAAAATCTTGTTCGACGTGCTTCCGTCAATATTTTCTCTCTCCACTTTTGCCTTAAGCTTCTTTGGCTCTTCTATCTCAGGGATCAGGTCGCTAATCTCAAGACGTTTTTCCAAAACATCAACACTAGTTCTAATTAGCTCAAATATATGATCATTGAAATCGTCATTCTTGTTCACATCCTTGACAAGTTCAAAATCCACCGGCTTGATCCCTCGACTGTTTGCGAGATTCAAATCAGCCTTAAGCTCCAATAGTACTTTGATAAACCACCGCGATTCAGCCTCAGCAGCCAAGTGCAAAGCAGTGTTACCTTCATCATCTTGGGCATTAATTATCTTTTGAAGTAAGGTGTTCAAGTCACCCTCGTTGCGAACGATATATTCCATTATCTTGATAAGATAAAACTTGCTGCTTTCAAGCTTTTTGTCGGACTGAAGCGTCAAATGATGGAGAAACGTCCGGTTCTTGTTATCTGTGAGCCAAAGGTTGGGATAGAGCCAGTTGCTCAAAAGTTGGTGGAAGTTTCCCTTTTCCATTGAGTTTGTCACTTGGATCGCCAAAATTAATGGCGATTCACCTTCAGCGTTACCTCTGACTGGTGAATTAAGACCCAACTTAATGAACGCCAGTACCAAAGCCAGTGAAGCAAGCGTGGCAGCGAAATGTAACAGGGTCAGACCCTTATTGTCGAGTACAATGTCTAGCACTTGGCGAGAGGTGTAATTATTAGTTATTGGCAGGAAGATCGTCTTGATTTCGTTGAATGTAAGTTCTCCTGGTTCTTCGTCACGCCTAAACGCTTCACCAAGTTTGGATTTGTATTCAGCCACCAATTCGTCATTTTCTTCGGCAACAGGATCCAATGTATGAGGAGCATTAGTGTTTTGGCTTGCGAGTTTCTTGACAAGTTCTGTTACCGACTCTTCTGTAGTGGTTTCTTCTTTAACGATTTTTTGTTTTTTGGATGGAGAACCCATCAAACTGGAATCGGTATCGTCTTCTTCTTCGTAAAGACGTTTGTGGACCTTGGGAAGCTGGTCATAGTCGTGAACATCCACTAAAAACAACTTCTTGGTAAATTCGTAGACATCAAACTTCAAAGCCAACGATACCGCTTTGTCATACGCGATCCATAATCCACGTAACGCGTGATTTTCATGTCTCCGGAAGTCGTCGTATTGGGTATCTTGATACTGGATATTCGAAAGGATTTCGTTCGATAAAAAGTTATCCAATTGTGCTGGTGTGAAGTGGCCGAGTTTTAAGAGAATCAGAAGCAACTGACTCACGTTGACATACGAGTCCTGGACCCGACGCAACACGATGAAACCAGAGTCGGATTTTGGATTGAAGTTAAGCGTGAGCTGGATGACCTTCTGGCCAGCATGAACAGCCAGATTGACTGCCGACGAACATGTTGTGCCGATATGTGTTTCGCTGAGACGGTTCAGAATGGAGTTGGTGGTAACGTCGCCGATATTAAGAGGAGATTCCATGGCGGGAAACGGCGGGACGAAAACAAACTAGGAAAGGAGAAAAAGGAGAGGAAAAAAACAGCGCTTGAGCGATGGACACAGAAAAAGCAATATGATTGGCTGGCGAACGGGTTTGGGAAAGTATGTGGACTTCTATTTTTTTGAGATGGTGTATGTTT
Organism: Teunomyces pallodes; assembly: GCA_030556435.1. Taxonomy (NCBI): domain Eukaryota; kingdom Fungi; phylum Ascomycota; class Pichiomycetes; order Serinales; family Debaryomycetaceae; genus Teunomyces; species Teunomyces pallodes. Next base: position 497,444 of record JAKTUA010000005.1, read on the forward strand.
TGGGCAAAAAGTTTTTGGCGTCTCACCAAAAGGTAGGTGGTCGAGTGGATCGTGCTCAATATTCCGAATTAGGCGTTTTTTTTTCCGTTCTGCGGGACGTGTGGTACTGCAGACAACTGCACGGGAAATTTCAGTTTTTTTTACGTACTCCCGTCCGCAATTCCTACATATAATTGCTGGTCTCATCACATTACCAAATTACTATACTTATCATGGACTATTCGGGCCGAGTGAACTCGAAAAAGGGTTCGGGTGGTGTTGCAGATACTGCTGAAACCAATGTACATGTCAAGAGACGTATCAAAGAACTTCTTGCCACCCAAGTTCTTGATCTCGATAACGATCCGTACGTTTTCCGCAACCACTTGGGACTCTTGGAGTGCAAACTCTGCCTTACTACTCATGTGAGCGAATCGTCATACATATCACATTTGGGTGGACGCAAACATCTGCTCAATCTTGAAAAACGTCGAATCTTAGACCAGAAACAAAATTCAGGCCCTGATTCTAGCCTGCCATCAATCACCAACACTGTGAAGCGCACCTGGCACAAAGTTGGAGTTCCCGCATACAAAGTCTCCAAGGTACGAGACCCACAAACTCTACAGACCGGAGTCCTTTTCCACGTGAAATTGCCTCGTATTACCGTTCCAGAACCCCTCTTTCAGATCATGTCGTACTACGAGCTCCTGGCGAAAAACCAGGGGGTTACATCGTCCTTTGTACAGCGAGACTCAGAATCCTCCACCGACCCAAGCGAGTTTCAATACTTAGTCTTGTACGCCGAGCCGTATGAAAATGTGTGTTTTGCCATACCCAATCGGGAAATCGACAAGCCACAGCAACAAGAAATGTCCCATAGCTACTGGTGGCACTGGGACACCGATAGCAAAGAGTACTTTTTGCAATTTATGTATAAATAGTTAGTAATGCGGTCCTGGTTAATTAATTTTTTTTTTTTTTGCACCTGATTCTGTCAACTTTCTAATCTCGAATCATAATTGTTTCACAACTAGCCACCGTATAAACGTTTGTTTCCATGCCAGAAACTCCTCAATTTCTTCAGCGATGTCGTGAAGCGCATGATTTGGTGCAGGGTTTTATGGACGGTACATTGCCGTGGGGCGTGGTTCTGGAACGGCGTCCCGGCTACGTCTATAATGCACAAGTCCGAGCCGCGGTCAAGGCCAAAGTTACACAAACTATGGACAAGTTGGCCTCTGCAATCGACAGTCATGGGTAAGTTGACCTCAATAAACAAAAATATGGATAGATAAAGATTACTAACAATAATAGATTAGATGAGATTGCGATCTCGTACAACGGAGGAAAGGACTGTTTGGTGATGTTGATTCTCTTACTTGCCACAATCCACCAGAAGTTCAGTGGCGGTTCCATCCCCAAAGATTATAAACTTGACTCAATATATATCAACTCAGAGGTACTGTTTCCTGAAGTTTCCCGGTTTATTGAAACCTCAACCGAACAGTACGGTCTTAATCCGATCCTGATCAAGTCGTCTCTCAAACAAGGTTTTGAAACGTATCTCAACGATATCAACCCAGCAGTCAAGTGTATCATTGTTGGAATCCGCCGTTCGGACCCTTATGGAGATAAGTTGGACTACGAGCAGCCTACAGACCATAACTGGCCCAAGTTTTTGAGAATACATCCTATCTTGCATTGGAACTACGTCGATGTCTGGGATTTCTTGATTGGTTGCGACTTGGATTACTGTATCATGTATGATTGGGGGTATACATCACTTGGAGGCATAAATAATACCAAGGAGAACCCGTACCTCGCGCTGGAATCCGGATTCTTGCCGGCGTACATGTTGACCGAGCATGCCGACGACAGAGAACGCTTGGGAAGGAGCTAAAAAAAGAATACCATAGAACACTTTCCCTTTTTCTCGATTAATAGCAAATAGAATCTTACCCACCAAACCTTAGTCGATGCTCATCTTGTGAATAGATTTTGTCAACTTGAAATAAAACGGTGATAATTATTGATGATAATAATAAATCGTAGGAAATCTAACCAATACTTCCTCTTCTACCCTGTTTTCCAGCGCTATTCACCAATACTGACTTGAAATATTCATCTGATAAGGGACCCACTCCTATTTGTCCCAAAACCCGTTCGGCACTAGTGTGGCCCACAGAAATAGGTACATTCAGGGACCGTTTCTGCTCCTGCAACTCCAAAGTTTTGAGCTTCATTATCAACTCGACTTCCTTACGGTTATTTTCATCAATTTGGTTCTGCAAGTACTGCAAGTATTCGACTGATTTTGTGAGAATCTGCCCTTTGTTGGGCTTACCGTCCTTTGTCCCGGAATTCTTCATCGCAGCAGCGATTTCAGCTTCTTCGCCTTCTTCCTTAGCAGCCGCATCACCTTCCTTGCTCTCCTGGAAGAATTCAGGCGGAATGAGGGTGAGAAGTTCTTGGATTTTCTCATTTATATTGTCTCGTCTCTTACGTTCATTTCCCTGTGCCTCTTCATCGTCTTCGTTGTCACTTCCTTGATTCGATTTGATCATTACAGAGTTTCGGCGCGAGGTTGGCTTGGTTATACCACCATGTGGTCCACTTGCACGGTCCTGGAACGATTGAGAAAGCTGTTTTTTGATGTCCAACGACTTGCTGAGGAAGTTGTCAACGGTTTCGGTCTTGAGTGTGGGGATGGAAAGCCCCGGACTTCCTGAACTTGGTGACTGTGATAACAAGCCACTTGAAGAATCGGTTTCTGCTGCAATATACAGATCTTTGAAACCAGCGAATGACATTTATAGCAGAGTTTAAGTATGATACAGGGTGGACCCGCAATTGTAATTGGATTTCGTAAATGTTGGAGAAGGAAAAAATTACCCATGTTACGTAATATATGTACAAGATTATGTAAGGGGTCGCAGACCAATTTATGCAGAATTTGCAACTTAGTTTATACTATACATGGAGGGAATGGGCAAGTTTGCGGAGGTTGCGTTCCAAGTTGGCGACTCTCTTATCGTCCTCTTTGGACCAGATCGGTAATCCAGTATGGTTATTGATCAACTTTCCGATTTTCATCTGATGGTAATCAACAATGATTTGTTTGAGGGTGTTGAACGTGGCCAAGTCGCCGGTAAACCCGTTGTTCTTCATCTCCATAAACGCTATTTCCACCGTGTACAAATTGGATTTGCCGTTAAAGATCCAGAGAATTCGCAAAATCTCATTGTATGTCTCCTGGTTGCACACCACGGTGTATAAATTAAGATCTTTCTTGAGAATATTAAAGAGTGTCAACGCCAACTGGCCGTCGTTGAGCTCAAATGCAGTGTGTTTAAGAATGGCATTAAAGAGAACCGGAAATGTAATCACATTAAGATTTGGGGATTGTGGCTGTGCCAATGCCTGTGTTTCTGTCCGGTCGAGAAAGTCTTGGTGGACATCAGAAAATTCGTTCGATGTCTTCAACAACTCGGTCAAGTAGATTTCCAGCAATGATTCCGGAGTCAGACCCAATACTATGTCCTGCCACTGTGACACAAGTGTCTTGAAGTATGCAACGATATCGGTACTGGTCTCCAATTGTGAGATATAAAGAATGCTTGGCTTCAAAGCCACCTGGGTTCTCTCAAACAACGTTTCACGTAACTGACGTGAAACTCGTGACAAGTTAAATGACTTTTTATTCATCATGTCCATGCGCTGCTTTGTTACGTACACGGAATCCTCGATATCAGCCGAAGGTTCCATGTACGAGTTGAAAATATTCTGGAATAATTGCTTCTCTTCTTCAAGAATCTTATTTGAGACAACTTCATCGTCCTTGACAAACCCAAGTTCAAACACGCTTTGGTCAAACGTCTCATCGGTCTGGTCGATGTCCACGGGCTTGAACTCATCACCCGATTTCTCTACATCTCTTGAAGTTGCCCCTTCCAATGCATCTTTATTCACACTGAATTCTTTGTTGATGAAATCGTTCAACAACTGAAACTCTTTGTCTTGTGTATCTTCTACCTTCGACTCTGGCGTTGTTGTGTTGTTTGATGGGGTGGTTTCAAGGGTATCTAAAAGATTCTGGAATTCTTTATCCAAAAGCAAGTCATTTTTGGAACTGTTGAATCTCCGTGGAATCGCCACACGTGCAAGGTTCGTAAGCCGTATCCTCCCTACGTGCCGTCTTATCATTAATGTTTAGATCCCCGTAGTGTTTATAGTGGGGAGCGTGAAAAATTTTGAAATACGCAGAGCCAAAAATTACCTTACCTATTTGGGAGTAGGTTCCCTACCATAAAAATTATTATGTACTATACTTCTATCTATTAGTCCACTTATCAAAAGCGTTACTATCATTTAATCGTCATTCACATTCTCCTTTCCTTCCTCCTTCTCTTCCTCTTCTTCTTCTTCTTCTTCTTCTTCTTCTTCTTCTTCTTCTTCTTCTTCTTCTTCCTCGTTCTCTTCATCATTTTGCTTCAACTGGTCCTCTGTCCCTATCTCATACTCCCTTAACTCTTCATCTACCAATCGCGATTGTAATTCCTGCTTTTCGTCGTAGTCAGGATGAGGAATGGTCCATCCATCGCCAAGCTTCTGGGTCAAGTAACTCGCCACCTCATCACAGAATCCCAACAACGATACATCAAAGTTACAGTGGTCAATTGGATCTTTGTTGATCAAGATCTGCGGCACGGATTCTGGAAGCTTATCGACAATATCGGCCACCGGAGCCACTTTGAGTGACGTTCCAATCGCTATAAGCAAGTCGCATGACTGCAAATCTTCGTTGATTGTATCGTGAAATTTCTTTGGCAAAGGTTCTCCGAAGAACGTTATATCGGGCTTAAGCACCCCAAAAGACGGCGGAGCATCGTCATCAAGGCCGCCCTTGGCACACTTTGAACAGTACGGTATCGACTTCTCGCGAATTTCACCAAAAATACTATCACCCGGCACCTGTAGCTTACAGGACACACAGGTAGCAGTAGCAAACGATCCGTGGCACTGAACAAGCTTCGACTTTTCTATTCCAGCATAACTTTCGAGATTATCTATGTTCTGAGTATAGTTACGCAATAGTTTGCCCTTTTGCTGGAGAAGCGAGATAAACGCATGCAACGGGCTAAATACGGCTCCTGGTGGTAAAATCATGTATGCAATGGAATAGAACAACGAAGGGTCAGTGTGGAAAAGTTCCAAATCAAAGACTTCTTGTGGGTCCGAGAGGCCCAAGTGCTGCACGAGCGAATAGAAACCTTTTGACGACCGGAAATCAGGGATTCCAAGTGATGTTGAGATCCCAGCGCCTGTCACCACAAGGATACGCGAGCTATTTTTGATTTGTTCTACGACATCATCCAACGTCGATACCGATTCTAATCGGGTCCGAATACTTTTCACTTTGATCATGGCATAGTTCAAGTACTTTATAAGGTCCATTAGTTCGTTGCTGCGGGGCACAAATCCAAGACGTAGGATAAGCTGGAAGATATCTTCTGCCGATGCGGCAGTAGGGAGATACCGTTCCAAAAAGCGTTCAGTGCCATGTTCCTTGAGAAATTTGCGAGTTTCTGCAATCATTTCCGGTTCTATATTGAGATCCGGCGGGCTTGCAGAGTCTGCGTCTTCTGAAGGCGCGTCTTCTTCCTCATGTTCAGAAACGAGTTCGAGTTCGTGGTGGTGGTGGGGAATTGGTGCGTCGCTCTCGTCGGTATTTGTATCGGTGTTTTCTTCATCTTGTTCGGGTACGTTGGTGGTATTTGAGTCTGCCGGAGTATCGGTTCTGTGTCTCTTAGTGGGCGGCTCTTCGTCGGAATCTATAAGTACAATATCCATGTGTGGTTCAGGTCAACAACACGCTTTGGATGTGTTAGTTTCATTTGAGAAGGGCGCGCGCGCGGCGCGGCGCGGCGCGGCACGACATTATACGACACTGGCTTCATCTCAGCGTGGACTGGAGAGACATTTACAGTTAGGCTGCCGGAAAGGCCATTGGATAAATAAAAGAGAAGTATTAAAAAAAAAAGCTCACAAACCGGTGAATCAAGTAATGTTCATGGCCTGGGTTTTTAGGAGGAGGGGTTTAAGATAGTACGAACCTGCCAGGCCCGATAATTTTTCTCATTTAGGCAAACAAGCAACCGTTAAGAAACACATGTAATTCGAGCGCGCGGCGCCAAGTTGCGTTTCAGAAGAGAAGCAAACTACCACAAATCACCAAATAATCGCAAAAAAAAAAAAAAATTCTTTCAGCATTGATTGTTTTATGGCGGGGACGTGTGCTGCACAATGCTTTTTTTACAACACCACCAGATTTTCGTGTCCTCTCACGCTAATTTTAGATTCAACTCAGCATTCTTTTCACTCAGCCAATTGATCATGTTAGACAACGTTGAGTTTATCAAGACTCCATCTGGAGGTCCTGTGCCTCCTGCTAACACTAAGCACGGTGTTTTAACCTCGGCATCTCCTGCAATCCACAATGCCCCACTTCCCGCTGACGGCCCTGGCTCCAAGCACTTCAACAATTGGGCGTTGTTAGGCTTTTTGGTATTGATCCCATTGTACGTTACGCGTAAGTTGGGTGGTGGCTTGAAGACCTGGGTCTTCTTTGCTTTGTTGCTTGCCGTTCCAATCTTGATGGCCTACTGGAGTTTGTTGTCGACTTACTCCCCAAGATTGAACGAGAAGGCTAAGTACCCTAACCGTCCTATCTCCGACTACTTGGAATACCACACTGAAGAATTGAAAAAGAAGTACGAATTGTCCAACAACGGCCAAGGTACCAAGATCCCAATTGAAACTTTCCAGGAATTATACTTTGAAGGTAAGGTCTCTTTCAAAGGTGACTGTTTGGACATGATGGAATACAAGCACGAATGGGCTAACTTCAGATTCACTCTTTCTCTCTTCAGATACTTCTTGTTGGGTATGATCCCAGAAGTTATCATGCACTCCAAGTCCCAGGATGAAGAACAAGTTAGAGACCACTACGACAGAGGTGACGATTTCTACACCTGGTTCCTTGGTCCAAGAATGATCTACACTTCTGGTGTCATTTCTGACATCACCAAGGAAGAATCGTTGGAACAAATCCAGGACAACAAGTTGAAGATTGTTGCTGACAAGATTGCGCTCGAAAAGGACGAACACGTGTTGGACTTGGGCTGTGGCTGGGGTACCTGGGCTACTTACGCTTCTTCTCAGTATGGTGCTAAGGTTACTGGTGTTACTTTGGGTAAGAACCAAACCAAGTGGGGTACTTCTTTGTTGGAAAAGTATGGTGTTACTTCGGAACAATCGCGTATTGCTTGTGTTGACTATCGTGACGCTCCAAAGTCGAAGAAGGCTAATGGTTTGTACGACAAGATCACCTGTTTGGAAATGGCTGAACACGTTGGTATTAGAAGATTTACTGCTTTCTTGGAACAAGTCCATGAATCTTTGGAAGATGACGGGTTATTCTTTTTGCAATACGCAGGTTTGAGAAAGAACTGGCAATACGAAGATTTGAACTGGGGTCTCTTTATGAACAAGTACATTTTCCCAGGTGCTGATGCCTCTACTCCATTGAGTTTTGTTGCTTCGTGTTTGGAATCGGTTGGATTTGAAATTGTCTCTGTCGACAACATTGGTGTTCACTACTCCGGAACCTTGTGGAGATGGTACAGAAACTGGATGGGCAACAAGGACAAGGTTGTCAACAAGTACGGTGTCAGATGGTTCAGAATCTGGGAATACTTTTTATCTTCGTCTGTCGTTGCTTCTAGAAACGGTACTGCTACTTGTTACCAGTTCGTCTTGAGAAAGAACATCAACTCCTACAGAAGAGTGGAATACATTCCAAACCAAAAGGGATTGTTGTCACCCCTTGAAAAGGGCACTGCCTGGGCCAAGCCATAAGCCGACTGACCCGCTAAGGTATGTGGTTATTGGCGTGGTTTTCCCCCTTTTTTATATTTATGAGGTATTATGTGTTATTACGTATGGTTTGGTAGTATAAAAAATGTCACGTCAGTTCCGAGTCAAAGTACCGATGGCTGAAGAAAAAAAAGCCTCGGGACCGCTCCGGGTTAGAAGAACGACTAAGAGTCATTAGGTTGCAGTCCTAAACACGAAGTACAATAGGTTCCCCAGGCCCTAAATATGTATGGATCTCGGCTTCTGTATGATGGCATTATAAATTGGAAGTCAGGGGCTGGAAATGATCCCTGTGTTCTCTTCTACTTGCCTTCGAACCTTGTAATAGTATAGTCTCGCCAGGTTAAATTCCCAAACGGGGACTATTTCTCCCTGAATTTTAAATGATGGTTAGTTTATGTGTGAGATAACGATCCTCGGTCGGAAAGTTCCGAAGGCCCGACGGCGCTTCACGCTGCGGGATCCACTTATCAGAGCATTATGCAGGAAAGTTAACTTATCGTTGACTATCTGCAGGAAAACAGATGATGCGGCCCGCTCGTCCATGTGAAAAACCCCCCGACATTCCTGACTCGGCGCCGGAACTTGCCAGATTCGTTCCAGCGGAAACAATCTGGGGTACCGTGTGCGTGTGAGAGGGGGGGTCTATAAATAGTGGGCCATATTTCCTACCATTAGTCAACCTTTTGAATTCCTACCTTTTTCATACTCATTACGAAAATAATGTCGACCCCATTTCCAAAGACCGCCGATAAGTTGAAGGGAGTCCAAATCTTGGCTCCTATTCCCGCAAACGCAAAGCACATTTTCAACGCTGATGCCTTGGGATTGGTTGCTACTTTGCACCGTTCTTTCAATGCCACCAGAAAGCAATTGTTGGCTAACCGTAAGGAAGCCCAGAAGGCCAGAGACGCTGGTGTTTTGCCAGATTTCCTTCCAGAAACTGCTTACATTAGAGATGACCCAACCTGGACCGGTCCTCCTTTGGCTAGAGGATTACAAGACAGAAGAGTCGAAATCACCGGTCCAACTGACAGAAAAATGGTCATCAACGCCTTGAACTCTCAGGTTGCCACTTATATGGCTGATTTCGAAGACTCGTTGACTCCAGCTTGGGCCAACTTGGTTGACGGTCAAGTCAACTTGTACGATGGTGTTAGAAGAAACTTGTCCTACGAAACCAACGGCAAGAAGTACACCTTGAATTTGGACCCAAAGAGACACATTCCAACCTTGATTGTCAGACCAAGAGGCTGGCACTTGGAAGAAAAGCACGTTTTAGTTGACGGCGAGCCGGTCTCGGGTGGTATCTTTGACTTTGCTATTTACTTTTACAACAACGCTCACGAAACCCTCAAGCAAGGATTCGGACCATACTTTTACTTGCCAAAGATGGAACATCACTTGGAAGCCAAGTTGTGGAACGATATTTTCAACTTCTCTCAGGATTACATCAGAATTCCAAGAGGTACCATTAGAGGCTCGGTTTTGATTGAGACTTTACCAGCTGCCTTCCAAATGGATGAAATCATTTACCAATTGAGACAACATATTGGTGGTTTGAACTGTGGTAGATGGGATTACATCTTCTCTTACATTAAGTCGTTGAGAAGCCATCCAGACTTTGTGTTGCCAGACAGATCGCAGATCACCATGGCTGCTCCATTCATGGCATCATATGTGAAGTTGTTGGTCCACACCACTCACAAGAGACAGGTCCATGCCTTGGGTGGTATGGCTGCTCAAATCCCAATCAAGGACGATCCAGAAAGAAACAAGGCTGCTTTAGCCAACGTTGCCAAGGACAAGTTGCGTGAAGTGACAGTTGGCTGTGACTCCTGTTGGGTTGCTCACCCTGCCTTGGTTCCAGTTGTCCTTGAGGTGTTTAATGAACACATGAAGGGTCCTAACCAGATCAATGTTCCACCAAAGACTCCATACAAGCCAATCACCGCCAGAGACTTGTTGAGTCCTTTCATTCCAGATGCCAAGATCACTGAACAAGGTATTAGAACCAACATTATTATTGGTTTGTCCTACATCGAAGCTTGGTTGCGTAACATTGGTTGTGTTCCAATCAACTACTTGATGGAAGACGCTGCCACTGCCGAAGTTTCCAGAACTCAAATCTGGCAATGGGTTACCCATGGTGCTAAGACCGACAAGGGTGTTACTGTGACTAAGGACTACGTTAAGAAGTTGTTGGATGAAGAATACACCAAGTTGGCTAACAGTGCTAAGCCAGGTAACAAGTTCAAGCAAGCCTTAAAATACTTTGGCCCAGAGGCTGCTGCTGAAAAGTACAGTGATTTCCTCACTACTTTGATTTACGATGACGTGACAACTGTGGGTAGATCAGTTTCCGCCGAAAAATTGTAATCGTTTGAAACGATAAAATCTATTTATTGCCTTTTGTATACGAATGTATGTATCGGATGATTTTAATAATTTTGAGAGTGGTGGCGCACAACAGTGAAAAGATCAGCTACGGCGGCTACACTGTTGTCGTTTGAAACGATAAAATCTATTTCATGCCGTACATATAGGAATGCATGTATCGGATTTTAACGAATTTGGGAGTGATTGCGCGCGCCTTTATTTCCTCTTACTAATTTCTGTCGCAATTTCCATACTGTACTACCGTAAACGATCCTAAGAATAGTTGGGTTTGATTATTCATCATATCAGGGGGGGCACTTTAGCTCTTTAGGTTTTGTGTATTTGCCACTGTCGTGCCCTAAAAACCGTTCCCGGATATCAAGGATCGAAAAGAATTTTTTCCATCTTAGTCGCGACGTTCTCCCAAATTCCATATTGATAACTCCGAGAACATGACTGTGGTCAGGGGGCTTGTAAGGAAAAAGGGTCTAGAAACGGCAGAAACTGCATTAACGACAACAATTGCTTAAAACCTTGAGCTAGTTTGTAGAGTATAGGCCTGTCCGTGACCACGGGGCTTTTATTTTACGAGAATTAAGCTTGCTTCACACGGGTTACATTACTCTACTGTACGAATCGTTCCTCCGTATAGGTCTTGATATTGTCGTTTAGTTACTGAAACAAAAATACGGAGATAGGGCACCTTATTTCCGCTATCCGAAAAATATTTTGTAGATTATTAGTAATGCTTTCCAGAATAGGCTATTCTCCGTTATAGCTATTTTTGCCTCGCTCCCAACCCAAAGGACAGCGCCACACTCAGTAGCGCTCCATTCACGAACCTTTACTATCAATGATGTGCCAAGTACCATCCTTGATGTGTTGGACGACTAGAATGTATTAGAAAAATGATTGCAACGTAAAACAAATAAGAAGCTAGTAGAACATTATTTCGCATGACAGCAAACGCGCGAGAAACGGCTATACCACATGCCACTCCAATTACGACACATTTTTTTTCTTAGCTTTTTCCGATTACTCATCACCGGTTACCTAAAACGGAATATCTCCGTGCAGTGCTTCCGAACTCCTTACCGTCAGAATGACTTCCGTTAGAAAATACTACGTTTTAGAGCATCTATAACTAAGCAGCCGCTTGGAAAACAACAGGTATAAATAGACATACATCCCTTCTATTTTTTGTATTCAAAATCAATCCATTTCATACAATGCATTACCGATTTATTAGAGATAGTTTCGTGGGAAGGACAATATATCATTTGTCTGGACACAAGTATTTCACTCATGCTGAAGAATCTCCAGACTATGTTATACCAGACAAATACTTGTTTAAGGATTTGAAGCAACCAGAATTCTCAACTACAACTAATGATGTTCAAGACTCCAGCTCTCTGGCACTGTCAACTGGTTCCAAGAGCCTAGAAGTGAAAACAGACGAGAAGATTCTCGTGGACTGGGATGGAGAGGATGATCCGGAAAACCCCCAAAACTGGCCAATTGCTCAAAAGGTGTTCTTTATCCTTGAAATCGCATTCTTAACCACATCTGTGTATATGGGTTCTGCAATTTACACCCCTGGTGTCGAAGATATCATGAAAGAATTCAACATCAGTCAAACTGTTGCCACATTACCATTGACTTTGTTTGTTATTGGTTACGGTATTGGTCCAATGATCTTTTCCCCAATGTCAGAGAATGCTATATTTGGTAGATGTACCATTTATATTGTTACTTTATTCATCTTTGTCATATTGCAAATTCCAACTGCTTTGTCTCATAATATAGCAGGATTGTGTATCTTGAGATTTTTGAGTGGTTTCTTTGCTTCTCCTTGTTTGGCAACTGGTGGTGCTTCCATTGGTGACGTTTTGTCTCCAGCTTGGACTCCAGTCGGTATTGCTACTTGGTCCATGGGTGCTGTCTGTGGTCCTTCTTTGGGTCCATTGATCGGCTCCGTTTTGGTTGTCAAGGGCAGCTGGAGATGGACTTTCTGGTTCATGTGTATTATTGCCGGCTGTTCCTTGTTGGTTTTAAGTTTCTTGTTCCCAGAATCTTACTCTAAGACCCTCTTGTTGAGAAAGGCCAAGAGATTGAGAAAGATAACCGGCAACCCAAACATTACCACCCAAGATGAAATTGACAACTCTAAGTTGACCGCCCGTGAACTCGCTATTGACACTTTGTGGAGACCAATTGAAATCACATTTATTGAACCAGTTGTTCTTTTGATTAACATTCATATTACCATGGTTTACTCTATTATGTACCTTTGGTTCGAGGCTTTCCCAATTGTCTTTGTTGGTGTCAAGCACTTTACCTTGGTAGAAATGGGTGTTTCTTATGTCAGTATTATGGTTGGTATCGTTATTGCTGCTTTGGGATACATTGTCCTTGTCAAGAAGATCTTTACCGACAAGTTATTGAAGGGAGAAATGATTTACCCTGAAATTTTTATTCCAACGGCCATTGTTGGTGCCACCTTGATGCCAATCGGTATCTTCATCTTTGCTTGGACTGCCTCTCCAGATGTTCACTGGATTGGCCCATTGATTGGTGGTGCAGTTTACGCCTCTGGTGCTTTCTTGATTTTCCAGACTTTATTCAACTACTTGGGTATGTCCTTCTGGAGATTTCTTGCTTCTGTATTTGCTGGTAACGCTTTGTTCCGTTCTGTCATTGCAGGTGTTTTCCCATTGTTTGGTAAGGCATTGTTTGACAATGTTCATTCAACTAGAAAGTTCCCAGTCGGTTGGGGTACCAGTATTCTTGGTTTCATTACATTAGCTATGATCTCGATTCCCGTTTTGTTCTACATTAACGGTCCTAAATTAAGAGCTAGATCCAAGTACTCCGGTGCTGGCTAAATGGAGTGATGTGATATAATCCATTGGATTTAATTTTTTTGATGACTTAAATTATACATAGACTTATACAAATACTAATAGGAGCATAATAAGAAAATAAGAAAATTGACTAACTAGGTATTTTTTACGTGTTTTGAAGATATCGCACAATCTCTCGGAGAAATGGAGCATATATAAGATAAGACGCGAGTCATTTCTTTCAACTAATCAATTTACAGTGTACGTAGAATACCAATATCCTACAATCTGAAAATCTGAAACTAATGAAAATGTATTAATCTATAAATAACCAAAATTATGTGAAGTAGAAATTAGCGTCATACCGGCGTTATTTCAGGCTGCCAAGACGGGCCAGCCACTTTAGCTGTTTGTAACAGCAATTGCAATTCTGCAATCCAAGTTTTTAAATTTAGTTGGTGGACTTGACAGCGAAGCCAAACAATTCACCGAACAAGGATCCTTCGAACTTAGATTCGTACTTGACAGAGTTGGCTCTAATTTCGTTCATGATTTGGGCTTCCTTTTCAGCGGCAGTACGCTTAACAGCAGTGGTAGTAGTAGCAGCAGCGAACATTTTAATAAAGTGATATGGATAAGATACTAAGAAGTATTTTGATGCAGAATACAATTTCAGCTGCCAGGATTTGACATTTATTTATACTTGGATGTGTAGAGTCATCGAGGTGCAATTTTCTCGGACTGAAGGTAGTCCGAGAACGCGGCATTTATTTTTTTTCTCTGCTGTTCGCCCGTTGTACGCCCTTAATTTTCCGACTTAAGCAACTCGAGACATCCCATTTGGCCGAGAAGTAGGCTAAAACCGGCGGGATTCTTTCGTTTAAAGTCGGGAAGGATACTTTAGAGGTGGCGAGAAGGATCTTACCATGAAGCTTGAGACAAATTGGGTCAATAGCTATTGATTTCTATGTTGTGGAAGTCTGACAACCGTAAAAAAATTTTTAATTTATTAAGCTTATTTCCGTTTTAACGCAGAAAAATCTTGCAAAAGAGGGGAGAGGGGAAGCCACAAGAGGTGCTGCCACGCAGTGTAAGACACGGTGAGTCGATGGCAGAAATTTCTATTGACTAACTAACGTACTCTCAGGAGAAACCACACTATATTGCTGGTCATTCTAGGTGTGTTGGGTGTCGTTGGACCTTACTGGTGCAGCCATAAGTGTGGTTCCGTATGGCCGAGCATACCTGCAAGTCAAGATATTCCGAACAAAAGTGGCATTCAAAAAAAAAATTCTTTTCTTTTTCTCGCTCGCGGTAGCTGTTTTTGTGTACTTTTTTTCCTTTTTTTCCGACCGACTAAAAACTAAGTTCTAGATCTGGCTTTCGCGCTTACTCGGTCGTCCGGATCGGATTGCATTCGCAGCCATTCGCAGCCACTGTTGTTCGTCATAGTAAATCACAGTGTGTCCGGACCCGATTCTCGAGCCATCTTGTGATGCCACGCCTTGGTTCTACCTTGTGTGTGGCACCATCACACTGAAACACGTATGAGTTGATTTGTACGTAACGCAAATTCTGGTTGCATTCCAAGTACAAAAGTGCTACATGCTGGACCTTGAACCACTCATCGTAAAGAGACGGATGAACCATCCCCAACCCCAAGTTGGGTGATCCTCCGGCATGATCTCCGAATATATCGAGGATTTCAAGCTTGCGAAGACTCAGTACCAAGCCAATCACTTCGTTAAAATTAGCTCCAGGGCTGATCCGGAGTCCAGTGATTCCAAGCTGGCCCAATGCAGAATAGAATCCCGTACCCGGCGGAATATGGCTGGAAATAAATGTACCGACGTTGTATATTGATCCTACCTCTTCCTTGACTTCCACTGCCAACTTGCAAAGAGTAGGCTGGAAATGAAGTATGGCTTCTGCAAATCTATTGTAGAATACTGGAGGATCAATTCGCTTCGTGCGGTTGAGGCGGATGGTAAGATCAAGTGAGTGGAGTGGCCGGTCTGCAAGTAGCAACAAAAATTCAGGTACGGATTCCACCCGTGCCTGACGATAATCGATCAAGAGATCAACTAAGCCAGTAAGGTATGGTGCAATCTGGATAATAAAGCTTGGCTGCAACTCTTGGTCGTGGTGGTGTACTACCTGCACTTCTGACACCGATTTAAGCAGCAAGTGCTGGACGTTTGCGAGGTTTACTGAATTGATTAAGGATCGTGCTTCAGCCGGCTGAACCACGATATTATCCAACGATAGTGAGCTTAGACTTTCCAATTTATGAAGACGGGTTCCGCAAAGAGTCAGAATAATGTTATCTGTATGCGCCAGTGTTGTGATAAGGTCGTTACATTTGGGCAGCAGGCTGTTGCAGTCTCTATAGTATCGGGAAAGTGAGAGAGTTTCCAAATTCGAGCAGATATGTTTGCGGTTTCGCTTTACCAATAGTGTATCTATGATCCGCACCAAACGCTTGCCATCTTGGAACGGTTGAATCTGGAAATTGACTAAATTAGGGAACTCATACTCGTAAGAGTAATTGTCCAAGTTGCTGGTATCTATGTTGAGAACAAGGGTGTTAAGAAGAAGCTTATTGGGTAAGTGGCGGAGAAGGCTCAAGTTGAAGTTGTGACTGAGCCAAATCAACAGGGTTAAGTGGTGTAAATTGCTAAAGAAATCCTTCAACTCTTGATTTAAATTACCATCGTAAACATCAAGAGAGTCGGGTAACCGTGTACATTCGAACTTGTGTACGTGGGGATTATTGGGACCACTCTTGTGACAACTAGCCATTTTAGTATACTGAATGAGAAAGCGACGGAACTTGTACAGGTTGCTGATAAAAGTACATGATATTACACTGCGGTATCTAGAGCCTCCAACATCTCTGCGTGATTCGGTACGCCTGAAATCGTACTCCTCTTCGTTGTTGAACCGCGAGTAGTCCTGATTCACCACAACGTACTGGTAAAGACGGGGGATCGTCAGTGAATATACCAGCTTTGAGACCCGAAGTAAATTGAGACAGTCATACTGCGATAATTGATTGGCCACTTGGAGTCGGAGCTCAAATGGAAGCTTATCGAAAGTAAACGATGTCTGCGACCCAGTCCAGTTGCACCCAGTCAAACTCCTTCCCACAGACTCCATACTGGACAGGTACACCAACGGGTTTTTGGCATATCCAATCGGTGTATTGAACTGTTCTGCTGATATGTATCCAAACAGATCCATTTTACTACTGATAAAATAAAAACACTCACCTTTTTTTAGTTCCAAGGTTAGCCGTAGAGCGAATCGTCTTTCTTAGGGGTTGAGAACCAGAGGAGGAGACAGGGTTATGATATTTCCTGCATATTTTAATTTCGTGTCGTTTACGTCTCATAAATTTGAATGCTGGAGATCTCAAACCAACTTGTTTATAAACAGAATGGTGGAAGAAAATCTCGACGAAAGGCTCACAGAGGAGGTGACCCATTTGTCGACAAAGCTTGTGACTGCGGTTGCCAGACAGGTGGAGCTTGAAGAAGCGGCGCTTGTTTCACACAAGGAAATCAACCAGTTACGCGCCACCAACAAGAAGTTGGCCCAATACGAACAATGGTACAAGCTCCTTGTGCCGAAATACTCTGCGGGACAAGAAGAATTACGTCAGTCTCGTGAACTCAGGCGTGTGGCAGAAGCAGAAAATACCAGACTCAAAGCAGAAGTTGAGGACTTAACTGCGTCACTCTTCAACGAGGCAAACCAGATGGTTTCAGACGCCTCAAGAGAGACTTACAACTTTAAGGTAAAGAACCGCAAGCTTTACGAAGAAATAGACGAAAAGAATACCATTATCAACGATCTTCAGGACCAATTGAAGGACTTGAAAGACTTGTTCATCAAAATTGAAGTACAACAGAAACATCAATTGACAGCAAACTCGGTTCATGCCTCTCCCAGTGTTGAAAAGGGCGAGTTCATTGCTGGCACAGATGTTATCTCTGAAGTTCCTTTGGATGAGGATGAGTTATACCAACAACAACAACTTAACTCCATTATTTATTCCCCCAAACTCCAGTCCATTCGGTTGGACTTGAATAACTACAACCAAGACTTTAAGGGTTTCATATATGCATTGATCAGGCCAGAATTCCAGTTTGAGTTGACGACGTTAAAGACGTTGAAGTACTTCAAAAAAATCTGGGCCGAAGACTTGGAACCCTGCATCGCCACGGTGCCCCCCTTACCTAACAATTCGTCTCTTATAAACAGATGGCAGAAGGGCAAATACTTCTGGACCTGTGTGGTGGAAGGTAGAGCCATGATTGAGCCAGTCAAGGGTTCGAATGAGGTTTTCAAGAATGCATATCGTGGCAGCAGTGTGAGTGGAAACGTGCCAGTTGCCATTAAGGATGCATGCAGCTTCTGTGGTGAATCTCGTGATGATGTTTTGGAACATTCACGTTTGTACTACTTGAAATTGTTGCACGACAAGTCGGTGGGAACACCCAACTCTGCTTCTTCTACACCAAATCTCGATGAAGAATCCTCTGAAGTGGTTGCCAGTTACCCATTGTGCAACTATTGTGTGATTAAGTTACGAAACATGTGTGACTTCTTTGCCAAGTTACGCTTGGTCCATGCCAACATTTACAAGTTGAAGCCAAGTAGTGCATTTGAAGAGCATGCTTACGTGACAAATACAATTTCGCAGTTTAAGAGAAACTCTTACTCGAGTTCTGCCTCCAGTCTTACTTCTGATAATGATACTGTCACCAGTCACCGGGAGAAGTTGGACGACACTGAAGAGAGTAAGATGATTAAGATCTACATCATGTTGACACAGATCCGGAATAAGATCTTCTGGAGTAAGGTTGGGTATTGGGACAATGCAGGTAATTCTGCCGAGATCAATTTGGACGAGATTCAGCACGAGACGTTTGTGAGCTTAATTGGAGGAATCGATTTGAGTACACGGAGTGCTGTTCCTACGCCGGTGATACCAGCAGCGGAGAAGCATGTAGCATTGGAGGTGACTGAATTGGCCACTCAACGCGAAGCAGGGTCGCAGAAAGACGAGCCAGTTCTACAAGAGGCCACGAAACTTACTCAGGAAGAGGAACCAAAGAGCAAGACTCATGAGAAGAGTGAGTCTCGAACCTCGGTGCATTCTGGCGGAAGTAACCAAGTTGAAAGTGGAAATGGAAGTCAACATGGCGATACATCAGACGACGAATATGCCGATACGTCTGATACGTTGCCTGAGACTACGAAGTTAAGTCGTAAGAAGTCTAAGTCGAAGCAGTTTTCCAAAAAGATCAACAATGATTTAAATGAAACTTTGGAGATGTTGAAGGAAAGCATCGAGGGTTAGGTCTAACAGGTGTGAGCTTTTACCCTGCATCGAAATATACAGTACATTGACGAGATTTTTTTTTTTTTTTTCTGCTCCCTTCTTCCCCAGACGCGTGTTTTTTTTTCCAGTGCTGGCGTGGAAATTGGAACTAATTGTATTATCTGTCTGCAGGAAAAAATACGCTGACTTATACTCTATTTCTGGCATTCGTGTCAGATTTGCGGTAAGGGAAAAAACAAAAAAAAACAGCGGCAAATTGTAGAGGTTTCTTAGTGATCGTGTAGCCCTTGATACTTGTAAGCGAGAGGGAGAAAATTGTGAACAAATGTACAAGTTTATATATCCAAAACACGTTTATAAGATAAGGTTATTATAGAACCAAGTGCTGCGGCAATACTTTTGCGTGATTCCTATTCCTCTTTATTGGGCAGGGAAGAAAATACGAGGACCCGTAGTCTATTTCTTCATTTGTATCCACCCGTCACCGATTTAGACTTTTTCTGCCAGTTTTGTTCGCATTTTTTTTAAGACCACAAGAGAGAAAATAAATCACCAATAAATCCCAAGCACCACCACTGATTCCAAAATTGATACTCACACTCTGCCACATTTTACAGATAAACATCCCTGTACATTGTCACCGTGTTCAAGCATCACCCACTAAAGAGTTTTGTATCAGTGGCAATTGACTCTCCTCCTCCTACACCATCTCCCTTTTTTATTTGAAGTCGATTGTAATCGTCTATATCCCGACAACCACCAACACGTAAATATCACTTGAATACTACGACGATTATGAGACGAAGAACTAATGACTTGTCATTGAATGCACAGATTAACGAAGATCTAATCAACTCCCCAGCATACTCATCCTACAACACAAATAGCACCACGTCGCCCACCCGTGCCGACAAAAAGTCGAACCGAATCTCGTCCTCCTCCATCTTCTCTCTCAAGAAGTCTCGTCCTCCTCAAGAAGTCAATACCAGTGATTCTCTGTCGTTGGACTCCGCCAGCATCGCCAGCGGTGGTTCGGGACACGCACATAATCCGCCAAAGTCCCGCGTTCCATCGGTTCCTCAACAATCCTCGCGTCGGCAGAACAGTATTGGTACCACTTTGACCAAATCACTCACAAACAGGTCCAACTTGTCGGCTAGCTTAGCTCCACAACCGTCTAATTCCACCCATTCGCGCCAAGCTTCCACCTTCAGTCTTTCCTCTGCTAATCCATACGATACACCATCATCAACTAATGCCAGTCCATATCCAAACAACAAGCCCCTCCCTAGGGTAGGTGGATTATCACGCAAGTCCACCCCAATAAATCTGTCATCTTCAGCATCAATCTCGAACCCATCGATTTCCCTCGGCACCAACGACGCGCTTACGTCTAGCAGCATGAATGGGTTTGTGCTAGAAAAACCCTCCTCGGTCTACGAAATAGATAGAATGTTCCGAGCTCTTATGGACAAGCGTGATTTCAAGTCGTTGCCACCTCAGGCCAAGCAGGAAATGATCAACTACAATCCGGATAAGAAATGGATGTTGATTTACCAGGATGCTCTCACGGAATTCAAGCGCCAGGAAAGAGTTGTCTTATCTAAGGAAGAGAACTCAACCACCCCAGGCTTTTACTCAAAGAAGTTGTTATCCAAAACCATCACGGCACAACAATTGGGTAATTTGTGGATATCTTTGAGAACAGAACCTATAGATTGGGTGAGAAACTTTATTTACGACTGTCAAGGTGATGCTTTACTTTCGGCATATTTACTCAAAGTTCAAGAACAGATAGCTCTGGTCGAAATTAATGATATCAGTGATGAAATATTCGACAAGGAATTTAACACTTTGAAGGCCTTGAAGTGCATGATGAATCAGAAACTCGGAGCTGAAAGAGTTAGAACTGATGTGAATTTGTATGTGAGTGCAATTGCAGGATCGTTGATTTCCCCCCGGATTTTAACTAGAAAAATTGCTGCCGAATCCTTGACATTTATGATTGCATACTATGGTAGAAGTGAAACTGGAAACCAAGGGAAATATCACAAGATTCTTAAAGCTTTGGATACCATACCCTCCAGGCCTTATTTTGAATTTGAACCTGAATCTACCGGTAAGAAATTGATACGAAAGCCACCATCACCCGAGAAATACAAGCGTTTCGAACTTTGGCTTCGCTTAGTTGAGAAAACCTTGGATGGCAAGGGCAAGTACATGAATTCCCTAGTTGGAGCCAGTGGTGAATTGAAATATATGCATACTGGTTCCAATGGAACAAATTCACAAAATATGGAGAATCATTTGTTGGAATACTGTCTTGGAAGCATGTTATTGATAAACACAATCGTGGATTATGGCATGGATTATAGAGTTAGAATTCACCTCCGTGCCCAGTTTATCGCGGCTGGCTTGGATCGTTTGTTAACACGCTTTCGTGACTTGGGCTATGATAGTTTGAATCAGCAATGCACCAAGTACTTAGATCAAGCAGAAAATGACGAGTTGGAATTGAAGAGCAGAGAGCAGATTGATGAGAACTTGGATTTCAATGATCCAGTTGAGTTAATCAAATCCCTCTGGGATGGTGTTAAGAACAGTGAAGCCCAAGGACACTTCCTTAGCGCAATCCAACATTTGTATCTTAACCAAAGTGAGAAGAAAGATAACAATGAGGATTTGACAAGAAGTTTGCGTTTATTGGACGGCTTGATTCAAAATGTCGCCATGGTTCACACAACAGACGATGACACCGCTGTCGGAATTGCAATTAACCGACTCTTCTCGAGTTTGACTACAGATGATCTATACCGTAAGGCTTTGCTTGAAGTTAAAAACTACAAGAAAATTGCCGAGGAAGCTACTGTTGAACGTGATGAAATGTCCAGGCAACTTTCGATGGGTGCTGACGGTTTAATCACCAGTTTAACTAACGAGGTCAGGGAACAAGAAACAGTTTTGCTCAGAACTAGAAGATTGAATGAAGAGTTGGGCCAGGAATTAGAAGAATTAAAACGCAAACATTTGAGGGAAAAGCAAGAACAAGAACTCGAAATGCGTGAGTTATTGATCATGCTTAACAATTCTCAAATCGATACCAAACGGGAGAAGCCCGGTAAGACTACTGTATCTATTGAAACTAATAACGAAAAGTTGATTAAGAAGTTACAGAAACAAATTCACAGAAGAAAAGCTGAATACAAGCTCGATAATAGGCAATTTGGTACCCAAGTTGAACCAAGTTCCAGATTAAGAGCTTTGAGAGATCAGATGGGAGATATTGAAAACATGGCAAGAGAATTAGAAATGACCGATTTTGAGACCTATGTTGATCCAACTCAACAGGAGACAACGGAATCACCATCTGAACCTGAGGTTGTTGAATTGTCTTCGTCATCAGAAGAAGAAGAAATCGTTGAAGAGACACCGAAGAGTCCACCAAGACCAGTCAGATCTGATGATTTACAGAAGCTAGACAGCTTGAGAAAGAAACTTGCATCTCTTCAAAGTGAATCTAATGATATTATGAAATTTAACAACAGTGCAATGTTTAGCAAGCAGAAGTTCTTGGCCATGGAAAGATTGAAGGAATTAGAAATGAACTTTAAAGATTTCAACATTAACTTCAATTATGATGAAGAGCCTAAAGTCAATGAAAGTTTCAACTATGATCTTGTGGACCCTGCCATCAAGGCAAAGATACAAGAAGAGTTGGCGGAGGTTGAAAGACTCAAGAAAGAATTAAAGAAGAAGCTTGCCGACGCTGATAATGAACCTTCAAAGGCCAAAAAGAGACAATCTGTTATTTTCAACAAGATTGAAGCTAAATACATTCAAGGTAAAGTGCAGCCTCCTGAGGGATCTCGTGAGGTTGTTAATACTGGCCCTGGTGATAAGAAGAGTCATCGCATGACTGCCCTTGGTGCTATCGATCCAAAATTCCTTCAAGAATTGAGTACTAAGGTCAATAAAACGGAACCAATCGCAACTAGTGAACCTGCTAACGAAGAATCAGGGTCCTCGCCTGTCACCACGCGTGAACTACCAATATCTGAGTTGGCAAAGTCTGAACCACAGGCTTCTACTGCAGCTCCCCCACCACCACCTCCTCCACCTCCTCCTCCATTGCCACCTTTGTTAAACGGATCTTCTGGTGGCGCACCACCACCCCCACCGCCTCCTCCACCGCCTCCAATGCCACCTTCTTTAGGAGGTACATCATCTGCAGCCCCACCTCCTCCTCCTCCACCTCCTCCACCTCCATTTCCAGGTGCTCCAGTTCCAAAGGCAGCTATAATAAAAATTGAACGTACTCCAAGTCCATTTGAACATTATCCAAGACCAAAGAAAAAGTTGAAGCAATTACATTGGGAGAAATTCGACAATACGATTACCAATTCCTTCTGGAATAACTCGGATACTAGCACATTTGCAAACGATTTGATGTCCAAGGGTATCTTTGATGAAATTGAATTAATTTTTGCAGCGAAGGAGATCAAAAAGTTGGCTACCAAAAAGAAGGAAGATATTGACAAGATTTCGTTCCTTTCTGTTGAGACTGCACAACATTTCAGTATTAATTTGCATGCCTACAATAATTGTTCTGATGAAGAGTTTATCAGTAAAGTGTTGAGATGTGATAAAGATATAATTGACAACTCTGCAGTCTTGGAATTCTTTGGTAGAGATGAGATTGTTGAAGTTTCAAATAGTTTGGCTAGAAATTTTGAACCTTACTCCACAAATTATAAGGAAGACGAAATCACGAAGCCTGAGAAGGATGTGACTGAATTGCAAAGACCAGACAGAATCTATCTTGAATTGATGTATAACTTGCAACATTACTGGAAATCAAGAATCAGGGCTCTTGGAGTTGTTACACAATACGAAAAAGACTATGAAGATTTAGTCTCCAAATTGAGACTTTTAGATGAGACAGTCGAAAGCATTAAAAACTCCAAGCATTTGAAGAGTGTTTTTGAAATTATCTTAACAGTTGGTAACTATATGAATGACTCTACCAAACAGGCCCAAGGTTTTAAGTTAAGCTCCTTACAGAGACTTAGTTTTATGAAAGATGATAAGAACAGTATGACATTTTTGCACTACGTTGAAAAAATTGTTAGACAGCAATATCCTGAAGTTCTTGGATTCATTGAAGAATTGGCAAGGTGCCAAGATGTGGCTAAGATTTCCGTTGAAGGAATTGCAGATGATTGCAAGGAATATGTCCAATCTATCAAGAACGTTCAGAGTTCTGTGGATATCGGTAACTTGAGCGATTTGTCGAAGTTTCATCCTCAGGATCGTGTTTTGAAGGTTGTCCTTCCTATCATTCCGAGAGCTAAGAGGAAGGGTGAATTATTGTTGGATCAATCCAAGTATACCTTGACAGAATTCGATAAGATCATGAGATACTTTGGAGAAGATCCTAGTGATCCATTTATGAGAAATTCCTTCATTAGTAAGTTTGCTAATTTCATTAGAGATTTCAAGAAGGCTCAGCAGGAAAACCTTGCCAGGGAAGAAGAATTGAGGGTTTACGAACAGAGAAAGAAATTGCTCGAAACTCCAAAGAAGCCTATTAAGGTTGAAAATGCCGAAGATGACCTTGAAGACAATGTTATGGATACTTTGTTAGAAAAGTTGAAGGCTGCTGGCCCATCAAGAGGTGAACCTACATCTGCTAGAAAGAGAGCTTTGATGAGAAAGCACTTGTTAGAAAACCAAAAGAAGATAGTTGTCTCGCCTTCTTCGAGCAATCTAGTTACGGATATTAGTGAGGAAGATGAGCGTGATGTCTCCTCCCCACTAAAGGCTCGCTCTGAAGAAAGTCTTGATGTTGCTGAGGATAGCGCTTTGGAAAGTGACCCAGGATCGCGAGCAAGAAATTTGTTGCAAGAGTTGCGTGGAGCCAACGACAATTCGCCAGGTGAAAGACTTACTGCTGCCCAGAAGTTCAGAAAAGAGAGATTGAGAAAGAAGATAAATGGTGCTGGTGTCATTAACGGTTCTCAATCAGTTTCACCGGAAAATGGTTCTGGAAATGAATCGCTAGACCCAGTATCAACCAATATTGATGAATAGTTGATATCCCATAATTTATTTAGTTCTCCTTGCATAGGTTATCTTAATGGTACATTTATATATTAATGTTTTATAATGCGACCTTGCTTCCAGCTATTCGACTTGTTTCTTCTAAGTCATAGTCAAGAAACACGCCACTATTTACTTTGTAGTCAAAACTAGGTTTGTTGAGAGAAAATAGACCTGTTCCACTAACTTTATTAAAGAACGGTCTTTCTAGTTTAGCAACATACTCTTCAAAAGATTTCGACTTCTGTCTTTCGTTGATATGTTGTGTTAAATGCCGAATTTCCTCTCCATCATCGGAAACAACCCTCAATGCAGTCACTTCACCATCAACTCCAACGCAAAGCACCATATTTTCCTGGTTCTCGGATTCCCAACATGGTCTAAAGCTTGCTGGATATATTCGAGAGATATTGGATGTTCTGTAAGACACACGAGTGGAGTACTTGTTGTTGTCATTGTCAATTATAGATACTGACGAGTGTAACTTATCTCCCGCAACAATCTTTGGTCCCAATTTTGCTTGGTTGATAAAATTATTTGGTAATGGGTCACTGGCAACATAGTTCAATTTACTCTCAGCATATTCAAATTGAAATATTGAGTCTAGTTTTGTTGTAACAAACACCTTTGTATCATGAACGGTCATTGATACAATCTCACTCGGAAGTGAGGCTACCGTGGACACGGGCTGTAATCTCTTTTCATCCAGATTGTATGTTGTAAGGCAGAGAGATTTTCCTGCAGCAAATATGATATCGTTATCTATCTGGCAAATGCTGATAATAGCTTCGGGGTGCTCAAAGGATGTAAGTTCAATAACAGAAACATATGTGTTTTCTCCCAATCTGGTCTTACTAATGTCTAATACCTTGAAAGAGCCCATTTCTTGGGTTTCAGTATCATTCTTTTCCATTATCGAACCGATCAATAGTTTTTTTGAAACCTTATCATTTTTCTTAATTGACCAAATACAAGCAGATACAGGGAATTCATTTTTTTTGAAGAAAGATGCCATTTCCTCTTTTCGGATGTTGAATTGTCTGTGGGGCAATATCTTAAACGTCTTTCGATCAACAAAACGAATTCTGTTTCTTGCTTGTTTCGAATGACATAGCAATGCAAAGCAATTTATATGAGCCAAATATTGAAGCTTCCGAGCATTGTCGTTAACACTCAATTGACGAACATTTGGTTCCTTAAAAGTTGATACTTCGGCATAGATCAATCCATCATCCCTTATTAACGCAAAGCCCTTGACGCAGTTGTTGGAGGGACTTGGTATTTCAACCATGCTCCGTATTAGCCTTTCATTAGTTTCCTCGAAATTTACTCGCTGGGGAAACTCTGAATCATACAAATTCAAAAGCCATACACTCTTGGAAAACATAAAAATTAAGTTTGCATCACCAGTTGTATCACAGAATTTAACTGGTGTATCACCCAATTTCAAACAACTAATGCTCCTTTTGTCTATACTCAAATCCAAAGTAATAAGATATCCGTTGGTCGTGCCAAAACATAAAAGAGAACCCCTTTGGATTACCCCTGTTGGGATTGAGAAGAATCCTTTGTCTGGATTCAATTCATTTAAATTAGCCAAAAGACGCTGTCCCGGCAGTTCGAGGTTCTCCACAATAAATACATTTCCATCGTAGTCACCAATCAAGACAGCTAAGTCAGGAGATGAGATAATGCTCAACAAGCTTGGTTGTGTTTGTAACACTTGTGAATAAGTCAGCTGCAAAAACGCAGAAAATCCTTGTTCGAGATCAAACTCATAGTTGAATTGGAATAGCTCAAAGACTATCTCTCTAGAAACTAAGCACTCGGTTATCACTGCCAAATGAGAATCTATAACTGAACATAATAAAATTTTTCTGTTTTCAAGCTCATGATAAATCTGAACATCAACTAAATTACCAATCATCATTCCACTAGGTGTAATCTGGAGAATTAAATCCAAGCCATTATTAGAAAACAGAGATATGTGAAGTGTGCTCACTTCCTTCATATGTGTGGCATCATTGATCTCCACGAAAGCTTCAGGTTGTAGCGGTTGATATTCTAAGAGAATAGTCTCAAATGCAAACGAGCAAAATACATAATACTTCAGGTTAAATGTAACCACAAACAATTCCTCAGCTTTTCGAAGATTATCATAGGATTTGCTCTTTCTCGTTGCAGAATACCCATATCTGAAATGGTTTAGCTTAGATCTTCTCTCACCGCCTGAAATCCCCCATAATTCTTGATTTGATTGACTATTGGATGATTTTGAACTTAAAGTGGGTATTACTTGTACATCGAGTAAAGGAGACCACTTTTTGTAGTCCTTGGATAAAAATGCACTGCTGTAGATTAATTTCAAATGATCATCAACTGAGCGGGAGTATTCATCCAGGAACAATTCCGACACGATAAGGTCCTTGTTTGATCCTGTGTCGCTGGAAAATATGAGATTGTACCCCATGGATACTTCATGAAGAGAGAATGACGATATCGCATCAAACACTCTAATAATCGGGCTAACGAAAACATTTGTATCGGTAACAATTACAGAATAGATGACACCAGTATTGGTCGAAATTAAAACCTCATCATAGTTTGAATCGTCGAACTTCTTAATAGGACTGTCCGATAAATAGAAGCTCGTTGGAAAAGCATCCTTCCATGTTGGGTTTGCCTTTCGGAAGTCGTATTCTGCAGATAAAATGTGATGTACTGTCACTATAACAAGCTCGTGTTGCGAAACAAACAAGAATCCATTGCTCTTCCGCAATGGAACAACGAATATCGGAACTGTGAAGCTATTATCAAGAGGTAAGGTAGATTTCAGAAAACTTCTACCCATTCCTTCCGTATTGGACCATGAAAATAAATTGATGACAAGTCTTCGGAAATCAGTGAAAATCAAAGTCATAAACATGTTGTGATGGGGGTTGTTATCAAATGGTTCAGCAAAACAGGAATGAATAATCAACCCATCTACCCCTACATTGATGTGCTTTTTAAACAGTATTCCTGTAGTTGTATGTTGGGTATTGTAAATGCGAAAGCATCCGCTAGCAGACGCTGATACCACTGAGAGACCCGATTTATGGGCACGTAAAGCATATCCTGAAGATTCGAGACTGGACAGTGCGTACTCGCCAGAGTTATCCCACCATTGAACGATGAATGGCTTATAAATCGAGTTTCCTTCGTGTGAGACTGGTTTATTGGTCTGTAAATTGTAGTCTGAATCTTTGTAATATCGTGGGACGTAGTACATACGAATAAGAAGAATGTACCCCGATTTCAATGATATAAGAAGCGAATCTTCCTGGCCATCGTCATGCATTCCTCGTATAACACAAGATGATCGTATTTCTGCTTTAGTTGGAAACTCAATGTTGTTTACTAACAAGGATTTGGATTTAATTATCAACTTTATGGATTTCAATGTGGGTGTTACTTGCGGTTTTGTCTCTTCTTTAGCTGTTTCTGAAAGTTCTAAAAGTAGTTCATCGTCATCAACATCATCAAAGGCATCTAACTGAGAATCTTCTTCATTCGGAATAAGAACCTGATATTCTTCATCATTGAATGAGGTACTTGTCAATCCACGAAACGGCTTCTCCACAGATACATGGAAATTGGGTATTATGTTCAAGAATATGGGTGCATTCAAGAGAGTCTGTTTAATATATTTTATGTTTGTTATTGGAGTTTCGGATTCTTTAAATGCTTCAATTCCGATGTTGGGGTATTCAAACATCTCCATGCCTATAGCATTCAGTCCAATTTTAGACTGGTTTCTACTTAGTATAGTTGAGATTTGATGTACTGAGGTTTGTTCCATTTAGGGATGGTGTGCATATAAATAACTAAGGCTTATTGATGGCTGCAACATTCTACCGACGACTACGTACAGCTTAAAGAATATTCCCAAAAATTCTGTTTCTCCCTCGTTGAATACTTACTCTAGTTTAACTTCTTCTGATCCGATGTTAATTTCATGAAATATAAATTATCAATGTTAAATATATACACTTGTCTACCTTTCAAACAAATTTTACCAATTATTATGAAAAAGTATATTAATTTTCACAAATCATCTTGTCTTATCTTATGGAAATTAGAAATTCAACAAATACCTTAAAATGTATAGACAATACATTTGAAGATTTGTGGTACTTAGCTTTCATCGATTTTAAACTAGGCACTATCCAGTTGGCAAGCTGAAATATAAAAATACACTTCAACTAATCCTAATATATAATATTTAGAAGTCATAAAGCTAATATCAAAACTAGTTTACAAGTAACACAATTGAACCAGTAGGATAGATTGCTGCTGCTGCTGCTGTTGTTGTTGTTTAAATCATTGTAAAGAGGAGGAGAGTTGTAGCTTCACCTCGTATTCTGCATGCAGGAAATGAACCCCTCGGTTCCGTGTAACTGAAAAGAGTATTGAACGCACGATCTTACTTGTCGTTGGACACAACAATCAATCGTAATGTCAAATACATACAAACCCGTATTAGAGACGGCCGATGACGTAAGTATAGAAGAGAAATTGACTTGGGTTCAAAAACTAACATGTAGCCGTCTTTACTTAACGATAACTTTATACAACCAGATGGTAAGTACAATGTTCACCAGTTTAAGGTCGTCATCCAGTACTAACGAAGCAATAGAATATGAAGAGCCAACCACGCTGAGAAGTGTACCACAACCACAAACACACGCTCCTATTGAACCACAAGTGGTCAAGCCCACGATACCCGTTGATACCAATAGCCATATGTTTCAGATTGGATTTTATAGAAGGTTTTTTGATTTGGATAGCGATGAGTTCTTCCAAAAGATTGCCAGAGCTACGAATCCACTCAATCCATTGTTTGAAGACAATGGAGATGAAGGTCATGTTACTGAGTTGTACGGATTCTTCTGGATCACTGGTACATTGGTTTTTCTTATGTTTGTAAGTTCGACTGCCTCCAATATTTTGGCTGATTGGTTGAGGGGAGAAAACACTCTGCATAACTACGACTTTAGTCTCCTAACATCTTCAATTTTCTTATTTTATGGTTACACCTTTTTGGTTCCTTTCGTGTTATATTGTGTCACTTGCTATGCCCTTAGGTTCCCAAACAAACTTCAATTGACGAGTTTGATGTCTATCTACGGATACACCAATATATTATGGATGCCAATTACATTGGTTAACTTGCTAATTGTGATCTTTATCAATTACAAAACGCATGCTCTCATACTCAATTTCTTGGAGTGGACAATTGTTCTTATCAGTGGGGGTATCACGGGATTGAGTATATTCAGAAAAATCGGTCCTCTTATTCAGAAAAATACTTTGGTGATATATGAATCTGACTTGGCAATGGCCAACAGACAGTACTATATTATTGTTGGAGCATTAGCATTAGCACATGGCTTATTTACTGTGCTAATTAAGATCCGTTTCTTTGGTCTTAGTGTTGCAAATTAAATACATATAGAGCCCTAATAAAAACCCGTGGTCGTGTACATCAGCACAGAAAAAAAATTTTGGCGATATAAAAAGCACAAAAAATTTTCCGCTTTTACTTTAATAACCACATGTGTTTTCTATGTTCCTGGTCCTGCTAGATACATAGAGAGTATTTGAATGAGAATGAATAATGAAAGAGTAAGTAGCAGCATCGAAAGAAGTTTGTGGCGGTGATTATTTGCTTTTATACCAATTGTTCCAACTGAATGTTCCGGGTTGACAACAGCATTATCGTTAAGTTTCAGCCTTGTATGAGCCACAAGCTTCAAACACAAGTTATGTTATGGCATAAGCTAACATCTAGGACTACGTTCAACATGAGGAAACTTGTCGACCGGGCGGACATATGGCCTGTTTGCCCCTTTCTTGTACAAATAAGGGGAGGAGTCGTGGTTCAGTGTACAATTTTTTTGAACTGCTGGTGAACAGGAGTTGATGAAAGGTCGTTGCTGATTGGATGTCTACTGTTTCATTCTTTATTTTCTTCAAATACTCTCTAGGTGTCATTGCATTTATGATGATCTTTTTTATATTCACACTGTACGAGGGGGTCCCAATGACTACAAAACAAAAATACTGATTTAATGACTCTGAAATGCAATGCAGATATATTCTAGGAATATAGAAAACCAATAAATACACGGAAACTACTGAAATTATTTTAATCGTAGAGAGACAGAAGTCTCTTGGTCGTAGATACAAATACTCGTCATAATATAATGGGCGCTTTATGCTTGGTAGGAAGAGAGATAAGATCCAAACCGCAGTATTATTCACCTGCACACAAATCAGATGATCAATTTTTCAATCAGACTACTTAACGGTTCAAAGGCCATCAAACACACTCAGCCCATAAAATCACCACACCATGTACATATCGGTGATTAGAGGACGATGGCTTAGGACTTGGCATCGGTTGGAAAGCCGTCGAATGCCATTCTCCGCCAGTGATAGACCTCATGTACGGCATGAGTTAGTGCGATGGTGCACCATAACGCACTATGGAAGACGCTATGGCGGTCCTCAACCACGGGGAATACGAAGGATCCACATAGATTCCCCTACCTACAAGCTTCCATTGAAAACATCCATTGTGCTAGGAGATTCCTACGCTCAAATCGATAAGCTCATCAATGACGACAAATTGAAAGCCCGGTTTCTCCAGGTAATTGCCAACAAACCCAGCTTAAGTAAAAATGAAATTGACGTGATACTAACGAACTTTGTGAATCTCATAGATATAGTGAACGGATTTCCTGACCCTGCAGCACTTGAGTTGTTGTTTGAATTATGGGAAGTTGTCATGAACAAGTTGAGCGATGAAACCCACATCAAAGAGCTCCAGCATCGATTCCTCGAAGAAAAGGACAAATTGGTTCATATTATCATTAATACGCGAAACTATTCCATTTACCAAGACATAATAGCACCAATATTGCACAGTAATAAAGCTCCAAAGACATGGGCAGACCGTTTAGCATCTACATTTCAACTCCAATACCAGAACGGCAAGCTTAACGTTAATATCAGTGGCGTGGTGCGATACTTGAATCAGGATCATCCAATTGAAACCAAACGGAAACTTCTTGCCACTTTGCTCAAGACTGGGATCTTGAATGGTTCCGACGAAGAAAAGTACCAGTTTGTCGGTCATTTTCTCACTGGGCTTCAAGTTTTAGAAGATGATCATTTACTTTTCACTGCCCCAGAATACCAAGCATATCACAATGTGCTCCAGATTATGATGAACAGCACTCCATTCCTCGATAACATCGAACGCATCAAGGAAATTTTCAACTTGTATGAGCTACAACCTCATGCATTTTATAACTTCATGTCCTCCTCGATGGCGGCCCTTGAACGGATCAGTCCTAATAATGTGTTGAACCTCTGGAAGTACAAGGTTGACACTGCCACCGAACAAGACTTAGCTTCTTCCGTGTTGTACGACATTGACCTAAAGAATGCTATGCTAGCGTTATCGACCCTCAGATTGTATCCTGAGGTGTTGGATCTTTATCGATCGTATCCCAACTTGCATAGTGAGATCCAGATTGAGGTCTTGTTGAAAGTGAGTGAAAGCAGCAAGGACTGGAAGTTGCTTCAAACACAGTTTGAAGACATGTACGGCCGCGGCGAGCTTCCTTATGTTCTTCACTATGGTATTGTCATGAAGGCATTGGCCAGGATTGGCGCCCGTGAGGAAGTTGACCAACTTTATGCACAGTTATTGAAACGTAAACTTAAGCCCGATGTTGTCGTGTTTGCTGCGTTAATCGAAAGTCGATTGTTTGAAGAGGATTTCGAAGGGGCAAAGCAATGTTTCCAACAATTTATTGATACCTTAGGGGGATCTAGTGCTGGCTCTGGATATCTATATGGGTTGGTGATAAAAATTCACTTGAAAATGAGCGACTTGGAGTCTGCAGTAGAGTTCTTGTTATCAACAATCGAGGAACAGAAACGTACGAATGTTCAGCTTATAGACGAATCATCAATGGTTGCTCTCCTTGATTTTGCATCACAAAACTATGGCCTCAAGCAATTGGAACAGATCCGTGCCATTGCCAGTGACCTCAATCTCCAATCCGAAAGATTTTACAACAAATTGGTTCGAGCATACGTACGATTTAATCAGTTTGAAATGGCTGACAAATTGATATACGAGGCTCACCATCGGTCTGCTTTTCCATTTACTGATGCAGAGGTTTATGCAAACCAGTTGCGTCTAAACCGGCTCTGGATTAAGAACCTCACTGATTCCACAGATAAACACACGTTGAGGTTGAGACTGAAGTTCATTGCCAAACTCATGCTCTTAAGGATTCATGAGAAACGGATCCATCTTCGTAATAGCGGTATTCTTCTCAAGGAAATCGTCGAGTACTACGTTGGACGTGACAACTTAGAACAGGCTAATGAAGCCATCCGTCTTGCAAAGTCCCGAGAAGTGTTGCGTGAAGACCATTTCATTCCATTGTTAAGGCATTATGCCATTGCCAATAACTTTGCTTCTCACGGTCAAATTTTGAAGTTGTATCGCCGTATGACTGACGATCGGATAGAAATCACATCACGAAGTTACGTGTATTTGATGAAAGCATTAATCTACCTTGACTCCAAAGGAGACAGCGACTTTGAAAGCGCATTTCGTCTTATGCGGAGTGTATTGGATATGAATGGTTTGACAATGAAACCATCAGACCCTCGTCCCACAGTTCTGAAGCATGAGATCTTGGATCGGTCCGGCGACTTATGTGAGATTGTCCTGTCATTTGTGATGGCGTCGAATGACCAAAGTAAGATTGATTTGTTGGTGCATTTCCTTAACCAGATGAAAGAAATCCTTGGAGACAAACTCACCAATGAGTTTAAGTTTACCGTAATCAAGACCATGACGAGAATATACCAGAGGCAAGGGAAATTTGATCTTGCTGCCAAGTTGGTAGATACTGGATTAGCTGATATTACCAGACTACTCACACAATATAACCGTGATTACCCATTTAAGGATAGGGAAGTCACGAGAGTTCCTCGAATGTTGGAGCTGGAGTACCGTACATTAGTTGGGGCTAAAAATGCATGCATTAAGGCCGAAGGTGATGTCAACAGGGAGTATATTTCGTTATTGACTGCATCTCTAGAGGCTCAGGTCCGTCTTTCAGGGTCCCAATATAATTATATGATCAAAAAGGTGTTGAACAGAGAGACTCTTCCACTAGTTCTTAGTGTCGCTGAGCAGCATCTCATTTCTGGTAATTGGGTTGAGGTCAAAATCATGAGAAAGATGCAATTCTTATACAAGCTCGTGATGCTCCAGGTCACGAACGGTGAGGACTCGGTGCTTGCGAAATATTCTATCCTTAACCAGTTCTACGGTATACGAAATGGAGCTCAATTGAGAAAGGACTTGGCAGGAATTCCAGATCCTAGACAGAAGTTTGAGGCTGAATTCTACTTACATAAACCACAATTGACCCTGGATCAGTGGAGTAGAGATCGAGTGGCTTGGAATGTCGGGGCGTTCTTCAACCCAGAACGGCGGATCGCGTCGCAGAACGTACTTTCGCCTAGCAATTGCAGCCGAATCTGGAATATTCTCGAGCAGTACTGCAGCACCGATAAGCAAAAAGCATTCAAGTTGATGGACGAATATCCCGAAACGATGGAGTTCCTCTTGTTCAACGATGTGTCTCGGGTGCGGTTCCAGAAATTTCGCCGGAAAATCGACCAAATCATGGCTCCTCCAGAGACCTACCAAGAGACCTTTTTACAGAGACAAACCCGTACACAACAAGCATTATCCAGCTTGAATAATGAAGACCAGAATCAGACATTTGAGCAATATAATGCAGGTTTGGATCACCACCAAAGATACCGCAATCGGTATTAGAAATAGCATACTTAATATTTTTTTTTTAATCTCTTATCTTTCACTTTTATTTGTATATAGTCAATATAGAATAAGTGCCACTTAGTTTGTCTGTTTCTTCTTCTTCTTTTCCGCAGGTTTAGCAAAATTGAACTCACCTGTAGCTGCGGTTTCGCCAAAAATCAATGGTCCAATGTGTGGCTGGATGTTCCATTCCAATTTGACGGTGGCTGGTCTTTCCCTAAAAGACTTTTCAAAATCCCATACAGAATACTTGGATCTTTCACCTCTCAACAGCAAAACAGCATCCTCCTTGGAGGTGATGATCTTGTCCCAGTATGTGACCTTGTTCGACGATCCCTCGCTTTTGCCGGGGTACTCAGCAGTCAAATAAACAAACACCTGCTTGGTGTTCCAGTTAAATAATGGCGTTAAGTCAGCATCCAAGTCAAACTGGATCTTCGAGTTTTCCTTTGGCTTACGGTTCAACGAGCCGTAGTTGAACGAGTACTTGACAGACGCTGATGGTTTGATGTTGGCAACGGTCGTTGTGTTAAGATTCCACACATTGTTATGGAACAAATGGAAAAAAGTAATTGCAATCACAATTGCAGATACTGCAATTGACGCAGAAAGCGTCCGGTTGGCAGCTACCTGTGCTCTGGTGGCGAGATTGAACATGGAGGACTGGAACCTTTGACGTGTAAAGTGTGTGATCAGATTTACTAAACGGTCAAAAATGAAACAAAAGAAAAAGAAAACCCAGTACATGGAATATTATATGCATTACGGCTGCAAATTTCTGAAAAGTCTATTTACTGCTTTTTGTACTCGTCATACAACTTGGCCTGTTGCTGCCATTGCTTGGTCAACTTCTTTCTCATACTCTTGGACACTTCTTCACCCTGTGCATCTTTGGTGGGCAATCCTTCGTCGTCCCATTCAGAGTATAACTTGGTGTCCTTGAACATATCGCGAGGATCAATCTTCATCTTGGCCAAACGTTCCTGTTCCTTCTTCAAAGCGGCCTGTTGTTTCTCCAACTTCTTGGCTTCCTTCTCAGCAGCCAATCTTTCCTTGTCTTGTTGTTGCTGAATCAATTGGTTCTTTTCCTGCTCGTTCAAGAACTTTACCAAGGCAGACCCGTTGGGTCTATCATCCAACGAAACACCCAAGTTAACCAATTCGCTACGAATAGCATCAGTGGCCTTCAAGAACTCAGAATAATCGGCCTTGCTAATAGCAGAGTTTCGGATAACATCACGGAACTGCGAGAATGCCTTAACAAATGGCAATGCCACTTCTTCGGCCGAAGCAGCACTACTGGTGGTACCATCATCAACCCATCCCAACTTGTCATTTCTGGTTTCGAAACCCAAAATGTTCAAGATCTTAACGATATAATAAGTGATCTGAAGCAACACATCGATTTTCAACTCAACATCATTAGCTGTCAATTGAATATAGTTGTTGGCCTTTGCCACTAATTCCTGGATGGCCCTCAATGCATTGGCTGTTCCCAAGTTATCACTGAATGCAACATGGACTTCGTTCTGGGTAGCAGCCAAGTCGTTGAATAACTGTTTTTCCACATCACTCAACTTCTTGGATACATATTTCCCTTGTTCTTGCAAATGCTTGTTGTCGTTGGCAAGTGCCCGCACGTTGGTGAAAAACTTGGACAATGTGGATTCATATGCCTTGACTTCAGCAATCAAGCTATCCTTAAAGTCAAGTGGCTTGTCCCAAGAGCTGAGAGCAAAAACCAATCTTAATTGTCTGGCAGTATAATCATTTAACGCCTCTTCAATAGTAATGAAGTTCTTTAACGATTTGGACATCTTTTGGCCCTGAATATGCAAATGACCACTGTGCAAGAAGTAGTTGACCCATTGCTTGTTGTCATAATAGGCCTCAGATTGAGCCAACTCGTTGTCGTGGTGAGGGAAACACAAGTCAACACCTCCTGAGTGAATATCCAAGGTTTCACCAGCCACATCGGAAGCCATCACCGAACATTCAATGTGCCAACCTGGTCTACCTTCACCCCATTGAGAAGCCCAAGATGGTTCACCTGGTTTGGAAGCTTTCCACAAGGCAAAGTCAGCAGCGTTTCTCTTAGTATCACCGGTAGATAATGAACCTTCACCTTCAGAAATCAAGGAGAGGTTGCCCTTGTTCCATGGCTGTAACTTGGCATAGACGTGGTTTGGACTGGTTTCAAACTTGATGGTATCAAAATAAACAGATCCATCACTAGTGGCATATGCAAATCCATTGTCAATAATTTTTTGCACGTAGTCAATGATGTCTGGGATATACTCGCTGACTCTAGTAGTGATAGTGGAGGGCAAGACGTTCAACTTGGCCATATCTTCATCAAACTTCTTTTCCCAGAAAGATGGGAGCTTTCTAAAGATAGAAGGGTCGGTGATTTCAGAACCAAACTCTTTATCCAAAGCTGGCATGGCAACTTCTTTGATTCCAGCTAAAAAGTCGACAAGAGAACCTGGGGAGTAGACAACTTTATGAGCAGTAACAGCTGCTTTCACGTACATTGGAAGTTTTGGGGTTTCTTTGGCAAGTTCTGGGATATTCAAGGATTCTGTCCAAGCAATGAACGCAGACTTAATGTCGCCCTGGAAAGTTGGCAAGTTCTTCTCGACATAAGCTGCCAAAAATCCGGCAGATTGTGAGACCAATTCGTCATTGACAGTTTCATAGACCTTTTCAATCTTTTCTTCAAACAAGTAAACTTGACGAGCGGCAATGATGATTTTATCATCGATATCGGTGACATTTTGGATGAACTTGATGTTGTAACCAAAATAGTCCTGAAGAATACGTCTGCACAAATCGGAAGAGACATAGTTTCTTGCATGGCCCATGTGAGAGTGGTCATAGACTGTTGGTCCACAGCAGTACCAAGTAATGTGGCCTGGTTTGATGGGAACAAATTCGGTCTTAGTTCTGGTCAATGAGTTGTAGAGTTTCAACTTATGCGTGTGTTCAACAGGCAGAGGTGTGTGCCATTGTGGCTGTTGTATTTTGGACGTCGACATGGCGGAGAACAGAAATAACCGGTGACTTCGTCTGAGCATATGTATCGTTTAAAAGGCTGATGGTTTGACTCACAAACAAAAACGATGGATCACGTGATATGTGTTTCACTTTCCGAGAGAAAGCCATACACACGCACACACACCAGTTGCACTTACAAAAGGTATAGATTTTACTACGTCGAATTTGAAGATTTAGAGAGGGCAAGGAGTAGGGGGCCAGGGTATTCTTCAGACAAGTAGGTGGTCGCATAACATAAGGATTCCATATGAAACTAGGCGTGTTTCAGAATCCTTACTCTAGAACGCAAATTATAAGTCATCATTGAATACGTATGGGCTTAATGTAAGCACCTGCCTCCACAAAGCTCATTACTGATGTGTGTAAAGATATAGGGATCTCAAACGCTTTATATACTGGCGCGCATGATATATACAGGACATCGTACTATGTAAGGTTGCCACTCATCATCTACATAAAGTATGTGCAACAGAATACCATGAAGCTAATGTGTAAATGCACGAGTTGGAAGAGCCTTTAATATCCAACCAAGTATATGGGACACATTTATGTCCTGAGGGATCGTTTGTGTATTCAAAAAAAAAGTAAACAAGGCAAGAATAAAAACGGGAAATATGTATTAGGGTTCGCGCCCTACGCACATGACCAAATCCTTCTTGCATTTGACCTGCCTGCACTCCCGAAAAAATTTCAATACTCACCAAATTTTCAATCCATAGAAAAGAAAAGTTTCTACTCGGTTTCTTGTTCTAACATATACCTTATCAAACATGTCCACACACACCACCGTTAAAGCTTCCAACTGGAGACTCGTTGAATTAGGCCGTGTTGTCTTAGTGAACAACAAGGATTTGGCCACCATTGTCGAAATCATTGACCAAAAGAGAGTCCTCATTGACGGTCCAAAGATTCAAAGACAAGCCATCGCTTTGGCTAAGGTCACCTTGACCCCAGTTGTCTTGCCAAACTTACCAAGAGGTGCCAGAACCGCCACCGTCCAAAAGAAGTGGGCTGCTTCTGACGTTGACGCCAAGTGGGGTGCTTCCGCTTGGGCTAAGAAGTTGGCTTCCAGAGAAAGAAGATCTCAATTATCCGACTTTGAAAGATTCCAAGTTTTGATCTTGAAGAAGCAAAGAAGATTTGCTGTCAAGAAGGCTGTCGCCAAAGCTTAAGCTTAAAAAAACACCTCCATGATAAATATATAATAATAAAATAACTTATTTCATTATATGTGTGTATTCTAGATGACGGAAGCTTAATAAACGGCCACAACAGTAACATAACTACTTGAAGTTTTGACTAGTAACACTCTTAATTTTAATCTAAAGTTAGTATTCATTTTATTTACAATATATACATGATGTATTACTCTACTGGTTTTTTTCAAGATCTTTCTCGTATTCCTTGGTGGCGAGGCTGAAGAAAAGGTACCATTTCTTTACTTCTTTTGGGCCTTTTCGTACTCAGCAACCAATTCTCTTTGCAACTGTGGAGAGGTCTGAGAGTATCTTTGGAATTCCAAAGAGAATTCACCCTTACCTTGAGTACAAGCTCTCAAACTGGTTGAGAAACCGAACATCGAGTTCAACGAACATTCAGCAGTAACGGTAAATTCATCTTGGGAGTTGACAGTTTCCAAGATCATACCACCCAACTTGTTGACCAAACCAACAACTGAACCTTGGAACTCGTTTGGTGCTGAGATTTCAACACTCATAATTGGTTCCAAGATAACTGGTTGGGCATTCAAGAAAGCTTCTCTGAAAGCACCATGAGTAGCAGCTCTAAATGACAATTCAGAAGAATCAACCATGTGAG
This sequence comes from Teunomyces pallodes, assembly GCA_030556435.1. Classification (NCBI taxonomy): domain Eukaryota; kingdom Fungi; phylum Ascomycota; class Pichiomycetes; order Serinales; family Debaryomycetaceae; genus Teunomyces; species Teunomyces pallodes. The sequence continues at coordinate 536,832 of JAKTUA010000005.1, forward strand.
TTTGACCATCGTTAATGTGCATGTGACAACCCAAGACCTTGTGGCCAATCAATGGACCCTTTTCTAAACAGTCTTCGAATCCCTTACCACAAGCAGCAAGGAACTTTTCAGGAATCTTACCACCAACAACATGGTGAGTGTACTTGTTTTCACCCTCGATTGGAGTAAATTCACCAATAACTCTACCATATTGACCAGCACCACCACTCTGTTTCTTGTGAGTGAAGTCGAACTTTGTTGGAGCAGTAATGGATTCACGGTAAGACACTTGAGGCTTACCGGTAACACACTCAACACCGTATTCACGCTTGATTCTCTCAACGTAGATTTCCAAGTGCAATTCACCCATACCAGAAATAATAGTTTCTTTAGATTCTGGATCGTACTTGACTCTAAAAGTAGGATCTTCCTTCTGGAAACGGTTCATGGCTTTGGAGAAAGCACCGTTGTCTTTCGACTTAGGAGCAATGGATAACGAAATGACAGCTTCAGGCACAAACATCGAACTCATTGCAATCTTCTGCTCAGCTGTTTGACTGATAAAAGTATCACCTGAAGCACAGTCAATACCGAAAGTAGCACAAATTTCACCAGCACCAACTTCGTTGACATCTTCCATATCGTTGGAGTGCATTCTGACCAATCTAGCAACCTTGACTTTCTTACCAGACTTGAGGTGAGTCATGTAGCCACCCTTCTTCAACTTACCTTGGTAGACTCTGATATAAGTTAATTGACCGTAAGGACCTTCTTCCAATTTAAAAGCTAAACCAACAAATGGAGCAGCAGATGAAGGAACCAAGTTGACTGGAACTTCTTCTCCCTTTGAAACATCTAAACCGGTATTCAAGACTTCGTTTGGTTGAGGCAAGTAGTCGACAACAGCATCCAAAACTGGTTGGATACCCTTGTTAGCCAATGCAGAACCCATTAAGACTGGAGTGAACTTTCTTCCGATAGTAGCTCTTCTGATGGCGGCCTTGATTTGTTCAGCAGTTGGTTCTTCACCTTCCAAGTAGATATCAGCAATTTCTTCATCAACATCAGCCAAAGTTTCAATCAATACAGCTCTCTTTTCTTCGACTAAGTCGACCAAATCCTCTGGAACTTCACCGAGTCTAATGTTTTCACCTTGTTCACCTTCGTTGTACACGGCAACACGGTCAATAATGTTCACAGTACCTTTCAAGTCAGCTTCAGCTCCAATTGGAACCTGAATGGCAGCAGCAGGAGTCTTCAACTTCAAGTTAATCTGTTCGATGGCTCTGAATGGATCAGCACCCATACGGTCCATCTTGTTGATGAAGGTGACTCTTGGAACATTGTATCTACGCATTTGACGGTCAACAGTCACGGTCTGTGACTGGACACCAGAGACAGCACAAACAACAAGGACAGCACCATCCAAGACACGCAAAGCACGTTCAACTTCGATGGTGAAGTCAACGTGACCTGGAGTGTCAATCAAGTTGAAGTGGTAATTCTTGTCGTCCTTGTCCCACGAACAGTAGGTGGCTGCAGATTGAATAGTGATACCCTTTTCTCTTTCCAAGTCCATGTGGTCCATCTTGGCCCCGACAGAGTCACGGCCTCTGACTTCGTGGATAGCCTTAATACGACCGGTGTAAAACAACACACGCTCGGTAAAGGTGGTTTTACCAGAATCAATGTGAGCAGAAATACCAATGTTTCTCATTCTAGCCGAGTGTAACAAGTCGGTTTCTGGTAACGTTGTGTTGATCTGATCGATGATGACCTTTTCTTCGTCATACGTGGTGGGGAGCTTCGCGGCTTCATTTCTGAGAAGAGAAGCACCGTGAAAACAACGTGCCTGTCTCCAGCCGACACGAAAGCCGGGTCTCACAGCAGGGATACGGAGCAAGCCCATTTGCATTATGGTGTTAAATGGTTGGTGGTGTGAAAAAAGTTTGAAATGAAAAACCTCGATTGTTTTATTTTTTTTTCTTTTCATGCAACAGGTTTTTTTAGACACGGTGAAAAATTATTTATATGTATAACATAAAGAAATCTATATGGTAACTCTAATCTTTTGGTCTGACTGGACCCACCCCGTTGACGTTTCTAAACATCATAACGCCCTTGGCGTCTTCCTTGTCATCATCAACAAATTGGCACATTCTGGCGCACTTCCAGAGAGAAAGCCACATGCTTTCGCCTTCGTAACGGTAGTGTTCACCCATAACCTTCTGGATAGCAGCACTGGCTTCTCTAGCATTGTAGAAAGGTATTCTGGAGACGTAGTGGTGCAAGACATGTGTTTCGATAATGTCATGGAAGATGTGCTGACCAATGAAACCAAAGTTACGGTCAATGGTAGCAGCGGCACCACGAGCAAAGGTCCACTCAGAAGCTTGGTAGTGAGGCATGGATGGATCAGTGTGTTGCAAGTAAGTAACAAAAGCCAACCAGTGGTTAACCCAGAGCCATGGCATGAACCAGCCAACAAACATATTGAAAGTACCAAAGTGCTTAGCCCATTGGTACACAGCAGTGAAGGTCAAGAAAATACCAATGTCCGAGTAGATAACATACTTGGCTTGACCCCTGTCAAAGATAGGCGAGTAAGGAGCGTAGTGTGACTTGGCGATCTTGGAGTAGCCTGGGTGAGGTTGACCAGTAACATTCAGGAGTAAATGATATTGCAAACCACCCAATTGTTGAGCCACTAACGAAGCAAAGGTGTAGATCGGAGATTCTTCCATAACTTCAGAGATCACAGATTTGTTGTTGACAGCGACGTATTCTTCCTTGGTGTATGGGACGAAAACGGTATCCTTGGTCATGTGGCCAGTAGCTTTGTGGTGCTTGGAGTGGGTGTGTTTCCAGGAGAAGTAAGGAACGATCAAGTAGGAGTGCAACACCCAACCAACAAAGTCGTTGATCTTAGGATAATTCGAAAAGGCACCGTGCCCACACTCGTGCGCCAAAATCCAGAGCCCGAAACCAAATAATCCGATACAGTACGACATCGTGAACCACAACAAGCCTCTTGCAAGGTAACTAGCGGTTTCAAATCCAGCAAAGTCCACAAGAGGGATGTAGCTGTGTCCAACGTAGCCGATGGCGATCATGGCGGCAATATCACGCGCAACATAATGTAAAGACCATGGGAGTGATCTCTCGTAACAGTGCTTTGGAATGGAAGAGAGGATGTCCTTGATAGTGTAGTCTGGAACATTGAAAACCTTTCCATTGGTAGCAATAGTGGAAAGGTTGGATCTAGGACCAACGGCAGAGCCTTCGTCGACAACAGCAGTACTGGACATGTTTATCGATTAAAAGAAAACGCTTGTGAAAATCTAGAAAAAAAAATTACAACCACGTTTAAAAAACTATCGCGAATTTCAAATTTCGAGATGCCCCACGATATTTTTTTTCTGATTAGATATTTAGTACCCTCCATTGGATGGCCACATGCTCAGGGGGGAAAAAGGAGTAGAATCACTCCAAGGGGGTTATTATGTAGAAACACCCTCCTCTCCTGTTATGTAAATATATTGATATGTCTGGCGTATTTTCTGCTTGTGATGAGGATTCGTTATGGTCTACGCTCGGGCTTTGATATGGCGTGTTGCAGCCACTGGGCAAAAAAAATCTCACGTTTCTTATTTTTTTCTTTTCTCGTTCGCCTAGCCAACTTATTCTTCGACACAATCTGACAGACACCCTCAAGTAAGCCACTGTTTGTAACGGGTGAATTTACGATTGTCTTTTTCCTTCTATTGTATATATTCATTTCTTTTTTTTTTTGTTGTGCTGTTTTGCAGTGTGCCTTTATTCACCGATGCGGTAATGGCATCCTATGTTTGGTGGGCGAACGGCTACGCTTACCAGTTCAGATTGTCTTGATGCTACATCCGCAGTTTTAGCGGGGTACTGAGCAGTCATGTGCCAGTGAAACGGATTAGCCCTAATGCAACATTCTTACGTGCTGCTGAATTCTGACAGCCTCACTGGGTTTCAGGAGTTCCCCATTTCCCTTTCAAGAAACCGTTACCTCTCTTTATTGACGCGTGAGAATTTCCTGCATCGTAATTTTTGCAGTCTAAATTAGGAAATTAAAAATGTCACACGTGAACCTTGTTCGGTCCTTTTTCCAGATCCAGCTACATAGTGACACAAGAACCTTCACTCCGTAAGCCGTGGACACTAGTATTCTGGTATTGCTCGTAGCTTGGAACCTGCTTTACTACTGCAGCACCCTAATATGCCGCAGTTTTGGACGTGTATTGAGTTGAGATCTTCTTGTAGTCACCCTTTCCCCACCACCATCTTAGATGGTACAATAAACACCGTGAAACCTCCTTTATTAACGCCATTGTAAGTAATTTCTTGGCTTTCTATCCACATACGAGACCCAGGTTTGTGTATTGACAGGAATGAAAACAACGAATTGAGCTCATAAAAAACTTCCTAATTAGGCAACTAACTTTGGAACCTATCACATTTCCTAATCGGGTAATGAAGTAATTTGAAAAGACTGCAAAAGTGTGTGGAGAACTACAGGCCATACTTTCCTAACTGAGTTAAATGTAGTAAGGCCATAACAGATTTGGTAAAGTCTGTACCTTTTCGATTGGTAATATAAAAAGGACGGGATTTCTGCCGTTCATTATACTTTTTCATTATCATCATCTCATATATCCTCCTCGCTAACAACACACACAATGAAGTTTTCCCAAACCACCCTCTTGGCCATCTTAGCATCTGCCGCATTTGTTTCCGCCGCTCCACTTGAAGCTCCACAATCTGATTTCACTGTTATCAAGAGATCCGATGCAAATGAAGTCTTGTCTATCATGAATGAATTGCAAACTCTCCACGCTAAGAGAGATCTCTCTTCTGGCGATGAATACATGGAACTCTCCAAGAGAGCCGACACTGTTATTGGAAACTTTATTTCTGCCTTGCTCAACTCTGGTATTATCGGTGACGTCTGGAACACGTTGACTACCGACCCAGATATCAGATCTGAAATCCTTGCTATCGTTAAGGCCACATTCCAAGCTGCCCTTGTGCAAGGTCCAGCCTTGATCAAATCTCTCCTCCAATCTGGTTTGCTTCCAAAGCTTTTCAACACTTTACTTAACGACACTGACTTGAGAAGTGCCTTCTTGGGAGTTGTTAAGGCCTTGTTCTCCAACGCTGCCAACCTTCTTGCCAGCCGTGTCGGTGGCTCTAACACTGCTGCCGCTGCTCCAGCTGCTTCTCCAGCTGCTACTCCTGCTCCAGCTGCTCCTGCTCCAGCTGGTTCCAAGCGTGAATTGATCATTGATGGTGAATCTGAATTCTTGGACAAGAAGGACTTGGCCTCTGTTATTACCTCAGTCGTTAACTTCATCAAGAGTACTGGTATTGTCCAGGGCTTAATTCAAAAGGTCTTGGCTGACCCACAAGCTTCTATCTCATTCTTGACTTCCGCTTTGAAGAACGGTCTTGTTATCTTTGAAGATGTCTACAGCTGGGCTAAGCAATCCGGTATCTTGCAATCGGGTCTCAACTGGCTCTCTCAAAACGGTGGTGCTTTCCTCGGTGACATCGCCAAGATTGTCGGCAGTGCTTTGGGCTCTGGTTCCGTTACTGCTTCTGAAATCAACAACGCCTCTAGTGGTTCTACCCAAACCGCCACCACTGCTGCTGCCGCTGCTGCCGCTGCTGCTGCTCCAGCTCCATCTGCTGCTCCAGCTAAATCTGCTCCGGTTGCTGGTACCCCAGTTGCTTCTGACAACAACTCTGTCTACGCTCAATTGGCTGCTCAATACGGTGGCTCTGGCTCTGGTGCTACTGCTGCTGCTAGTGGTTCTGGTTCTGCATTCACTGGTGTCGCTGGTGCTTCTACCTTGGTGCACAAGAGAAGAAACTACTAGATAACGTGGAGAAAGAAAAGCTTCAATACCCCAAAAAAACAGTTAGATGATGATGACGCCAACGGTACAAGCCAGGTTTTCCTTTCGTCCCCCCGCTACTAGTTATTCTTTTACCCATTTTTCGGTCCATTGAAAGATCCAAGTGATTTTTTCTCCAGATGGTAATCTTTATCTCAAACTCATTGTGTTTATGTTTAATTCTCTATCTTACATTATTAGTTTGATTTATTTATTGGCAAAATCCAAAAAATTATTTATAACCATGTTGTAGCCTAACCCATTACCAATTTAGCTAATCAATGCTACCTCTAAAGAGTTAGTTTATCAACACTTAACGTTCCGATTATGTACGTGAGGCATTAAATTTGTGTATGTCGCCTTAAAAGTTTCCCAACATCCAAAAGTGTGTGTGAATCCGAGAAAAAAAAACGTATTCCAACGCATTCCAATGCATGGCAACGCCTAGTAGTTCACTACAAAAAATTACATGAGATGGAATTTGGGGAATTTCTAGCGAGTGCGCATAGCCGAGAAACCTCAAATAGCAGAATAATAGAACCGCACCTGCGTATCTATTAAGCACTCGTTGTAATTGACGCGTTGTAACTCAATGTACTCTATTGTAAAGCTTATAGTGAATTTTAGCTTAATTCGCTCGCAGACAGCTTATTTGACTTTTAGACGAGACTCTAAGAGCGCAATAGGCCTCATGTGGCGCCAGCTACTTTTTTAGGCGTTCTTCGGTGGTGGAAATTTGCTTGGGTTCTGTGCATGAAAAAAATATTTCGGAGACCTACATTCGTCAAAAAAAAAACCTAGCAATTGAGCATAGTATCGAACCATAATCACCTTGTTTACTATCCGTATGAGGTATATGAGGAGCACTGTAGCATGTCAGAATTATGCACGGAATAAGAGAGAACCTTTCGGTTTTCTCCCTGCGGCTAGATTGCGAATATCAGGGTTGTGCTGAATCCGAAGGGATATGTAAGCGGTCACCCTATTTCAAATTAACTAGACCACGATCGTCATAATTTTATATCTTCTTTTTCCTAGATTAGTTTCCAACCACATATAAATACCATGTCTATATCCTCTATTCGCCTTTCACCTGCTACATTCTCCACTAATCAAATGTTATACGCTTTAGCTACACCAGGTTCTGCATTCCAACCATCTTTAAAGAAGGTTTCCAACACATGGAGGTTGAAGAAGTTCAAGGAAGTCTATGAAAGCAAGGGTGGATCTGCCAATAGTTCGAGAGATGGATCCATCCACTCCAAGGACGCTTACGATATCTAAAGTGACGCGTCAGATTACTCTTGAATGTTTACTTTTTCAGTTTTGGTCTGGGTTTGAATGTTGTTGTTTTTTTCATTTCTCCAATTTGTCATTTAAAAATGAGGTTTTTTCTATTTAATAATAATAAACAGTATGTATAATATGTTAGATGCACGTATTTCTTTTATAGTTGCCGTATTCTCTTTATAAGCTTTGACGTTCACCCTTTACGGAAAGTGTTCACGCTCACTAAAATGGTTATGGCGTGGAACTGGTTCCAGAATACTCTTCATCAAGCTTACTTGAATCATTAGCTGGATCCCATGCAGCACTTGGAACTCTCAACCCGTGAGCTCCACTACCCTTGGCTTCTTGGGCTCTTCTTTCCCTCTCAAACTCTCTCCAACGTTTCATTGTGATGTTACTAGCATCAAATGTACCGTCAACAGCACTATGATCACCCTTATCATTGCCAACCTTTCTGGTCTCACCCCAACTGAAGTCATCGAATTTCCAGTAAGAGTATGTAGGCAACACGAAGTTCCAAATTGGCAATGCAAGAATATAGATAAAGAAGTAGACCACGTATGACAACGATGAAACAGTAATCACAACTAATGCACCAGGTAGACCATAAATAATACCCATAAGAATCAATGACAAGATTGGTGTTGGCTTTGAAATGATGGCATAGACAATCACATAGATAGCAAAGCAAATTGCTACTGGCAAAACCAAAGTACCAACCAATTCAACCATAACCACAAACTGCATAGAGAAACAGAATGTACCACACAAATCCTTCACCATCGCCAACTCCATCAAGTTGTGCACCGTGGAGTTGATCCAACGACGACGTTGTGATAATAAAACCCTAAACTTATCTGGAACAATTGTCTTGCAAGCAGCCTTTGGCACAAAGATTTGTTTTCTTTTAGGGAATGTTCTCAACATTAACGAGGTGAGATACCGATCTTCACCTAGCAACAATAAATTTTTCCTGTGTAATGTATTCACCACATTGTCCGAATATCTTTCCACAATATCTGGGTTAGCCAAAATTGGCACCCAGTAACCATCAGATCCCTTAGGTGCTTTAATCCGATATACCGAGAAACAACCTGGTAAACATGTCACACCACCAAACACGGATTCAAATGCCTTCGACTGGTGATGAGAAATATAGTACTCAAACACTTGGATTGCTGTGACCCAAGATTGAGATTTGTTCGAGATCTTTGTTTCACCGCACAATCCCATAATTTTTGGGTCCTTGACTATTTCTGCCATCATGTGAGTTAAAGAGTCTGGAAATACCTTCGTATCTGCATCAACCATCAAAACCGTCTCGTAAAATTCTGCCATCAAACCAGTAACGCGCCATATGCTGTTCAATAATTCATATTCTAATGCGGTCATTCTCTCATCAAACATGACTTTTTGAAGGAAAGACATTAAAATAATCTGAGAATCGCGCTTACCTCTGTTACCTGGTTTCGAGCTAGCACTTTCTTCAGGAGTACCACACTTGACAATTGTGATGATTGGTACTCTTTGTTGCTTTTCGACAGGCACGGTGTTGTCATCATACTTATAGAAACCAGCATAGATTTTGGCCATGTTGTGACGCTTACTACCTTGGGCAACAGCAACATAAGAGTTAGCCTTAACATCTTCTGGATCAACAGTAAAATCATCCATCATACCAATAACAATATCTGGAGTAGTCATATCATTCCCGTTACCCTTAATCAAACCATCACAAATAACAACAATTAACTTATGCGAATTTGGATAGTCAGTAGTAGCAATCGAATCAATCGTTGTACGAATACCTTGCTCATCTTCAGAGTAACAAGTAACCATACAAATCGTATGAACCAAAGGATATCCAAATGGCTGATACTCAACAGGAGGTTGGGGTACCACATCAGGGTGGAGAATATCTGGAGAAAGTCCATTAACAGTAAATTCATCTTCCAAACCTTCAAAAGGATTGAAAGAAGACATACGACGCGATAACAAGTCGGTCGAAGATCCTGCATCGTTAAGGTATACAGTTGATTGTCTGGTACCTGAAGATTTCAACCCCGCTCTCTTTGAACCACCACCGGAACGGCCCAAAAGAGCAGCCTGTGTGGACATCGTAGTATACTGGAATGTTTTAGAAATTGCTTCGGCATTGTCGTAGTATTGAGACAATTCAGCATTTGCAGCCAACGATAAACGGCCAGACTTCTGGAAAACGCTTTGTCTGTTAGTTTTGTTGGCTTTGTAATTTGCTCTTGCCCTAACAGGAACAGTCTTGATCTGGTTTCCAATAACTGGGTTGTCATTGTCAACCCAGTTTTCAATCTCCTGATTTCTTCTAGCCATAGACTTGCTGTCAACAGCAGATGCACCCTGGTTTGGAGAAATCCACCATCTAAAGTAACAGGCCATAATAAACTTGACAAGAATAACAGACAAGATAAACACCAACGAGACATACAACACAACATTCGAAGCAAGACACCCAATGGTATCCGAGTCAATAGTTCCCACCTTAATAATTTCGGTCAAGCATCTAGCAGCTTGTCTTTCGTGTGGATTGGTAAGAACAAGTGAGATGTCGTGTCCCTTATAGGTGTGATCATCTCTTAACCGATCAAAAAGCTCTGGGTATGTGACATCATCAGTTGAGATCCAGTTGATAAGATCAAGATCCAAAACATTTCCGGAATAAACTACCAAATTTCTTGAGCTATTTCTAATATCGTTCCAAGTGAAATAAACGTCGGCGACAGATTTCAAACTAAAATAAGCTTCCCTGGCATCGTTACTAGTATGGCAAGCCCATCCATCGTAGTACACTTTGGTGTTGTTGACTTCGCTTGATCCATCTTGGTCGAACAAACGACATGGCATGTACCATGCCAAATCATTACCATCTCTGGGTATAGAACAGTTATCTCTGGGTACAATAAGATTTTTGCAGTTACCGTTCACATTCTGAAAAAGAAAAGAAGCATCTCTTCCACCAGCATATACTGGGGCATACAACACATTTGAACCAGGCGCAATTCCGACAGCTTCTGGATGTTGTGAGTGAGTTAAGTCGTAGGCTCTACCGTTGACAATTAAGTATCCTTGCGACACCTCGTTGTTTCTGAGGGAGACATGGCGCGAGGCACACACGGATCTGGTGAAACCAAATGCCACATACGAAACAAAAGCTCCCATATACAAAATACATGAGATTAAACCAATCTTTTCTCTCCATGCAAACTGACGTTCCTTTGTGGATAAGCCAAACAACCTCAAGAATGGTGCTGGGGCCCAGAATGTGAGAACATAACAGTAAACTTTCCAAAAGTAAATGTCGTGTTTTGGGGCTGTGGCTGTGGGTTCTATAGGTTTGGGTTTTATAACCTTGGCTTTGGTTGGGGAGTTGTACGGTTTGTTGATTTCGTCATTTAAACCGTAGACTTCTCTACCACCCTTGGACACGGGGTCTGGTTTATTTCTGGGAGACGAATTATGGATATCCATCAACGGAATGCCCTCGTCATCTTCGTCAATACTCGATTGTCTGCTGATTCCCTGGTATGATGTTTCTCTGGGAAGACCTCTTGTTTGTGGTAGGGTAGATTCTGCGGTATTGATCTGGGGATCAAGACCGGTTGAAGAAGGTTGGATCCGTAAATGATTTGACTGTTTGTTGGCCACTTGAGTGTAGTGGTACCGCGGATGGTTTTCGTCGATCCTGGATCTCTCTGGGCGAACAAGGGATCTCTTACGATCCAAGTCACCTGTTTCGGGATCAAACTCGTGATACCTGTTGGACTTATTGCTGCTTGGTCTGTACGACATGGTGGGCAACAAAAAACAGACGCTTTCCTAGTATAGCTTAATAGGAAAAAAACAAAAATCCGGCTCTGAAAGGAAAAATAGAAGTTACACAAAATCACAATAATAAACATCGCAGCCCAGGGCGAAGTTACGCTAATTCCGTTACAGTGAGGTCTCCTATCTGCCATGACAAGACAAGTACCAAGGATCCAAGCAAACAACTTACGAACTGGGAGGAGAGGAAAAAGAAGCAGGCTTAAGGATTTGAAATAAATTCATCTCAAATTAGGAACAAGCTAAAATCTTCTCTACTTATACACGTAACACGTATAATCAACAACGTTAAATGGCAAAAAGTTTAGGGTTTAAGCTATGTTTTAGGTTTACTGTTTAGATTGAGACCAACGACGGATACTAAAAAAAAAATAAATAAATAAATGGAACGAATCAAAAAAAAAAAAGAAAAGATAGAACATTCTCGCCCTGAACCTGTACACTGATTACGTTAAGTTAGTTGTAAGAATTTCGTATATCTAATTATTTTGAACTAAAACGTAACTATTGACGGTCGCCAACCCATTCTCTGGCGCTTCTAAATAATTCGATCCAAGGACCGTATGCACCCCAGGCCTTGCCCTGTTCAGTAGGATACCACGAGTTGGATTCCTTTCTAGTGACTCTTTCTGGATGAGGCATCATTGCCAACACCCGGCCATTGGCAGAACTGATACCAGCAATACCCAGTGGCGAACCGTTAGGGTTGAATGGGTACAGTTCGGTTCTAGCACCGTAGTTATCAACATAGTGGATGACAGAACCCGAGAAGGCTTCACGCTGCTCTTCGGTCTTGAAGTTAGCCCGGCCCTCACCGTGGGCAACCGCAATCGGTAACTTCGATCCCTTCATGTTCTTCAAGAAAATCGACTCATTCTTGGCCTCGGCATCGACTTCCACCATGACAAATCTGGCTTCGTACTGCTCCGACAAGTTTCTTTCGAAAGTAGGCCAGTTTTCAGTACCAGGAATGATCTCGGCAATTCTACTGAAGAATTGACACCCGTTACAGGCACCAAACGCAAAGGTGTCGTCACGGTCCTGGAAGAACCGCAGGAATTCGGCACGAGCGCGTTCGTTCAACAATACCGACTTGGCCCATCCAGCACCGGCACCCAAGACATCCCCGTAAGAGAAACCACCGCAGGCAGCCAAACCAACAAAGTCATCAAGCGTAACTCTGCCAGACAAAATGTCGGACATGTGCACGTCATAGACCTCGAAACCAGCTTGTTCAAATGACCAGGCCATTTCTTGTTGCGAGTTGACACCTTGCTCTCTCAAGATAGCCACTTTTGGTCTGGTAGAGTACTTGCGGTTCTCAACAACATCGTATGTCAATTGGTACGACAAACCAGGGTTGGCATCGTCAACTATGGCATCATACTCTTGTTTGGAGGTGGCAGGGTTGTCTCTCATCTTTTGGATATGGTAAGAAGTGTTGCTCCACAATTGCTGCAACTCGCTACGAGTGTTTTTGTACACTTCAGAACCATTGAACTTGATAGTAATATCGGAACCAGTGGCAGGCTTACCAATAACCTTGATGTATTCGGACAGAATGTTGTTGGTAGCGAAAGTCTCAGTGAACGCAGACAAGTCCTTGGCTCTGATTTGGAACACAGCACCCAATTCTTCGTTGAACAATTCAGCCAACACACTTTCGTTGCTGCTGATATCTAATTCAACACCAGTACGGCCAGCAAATGCCATTTCAGCAACGGTGGTGAACAAGCCACCTTCGGAACGGTCATGGTAGGCCAAAACATCGAACTGCTTGTGCAAGACAACGAGCAGTTGCAAGAAGGACTTCAAGACTTCATTGGAGTGCACGGTTGGAGCAGAATCACCAACTTGGCCGTAGACCTGGGCCAAAGCAGAACCACCCAACAGCTTGGTGACCTTAGCAGCCAAGTCAACCAAGACCAAGACAGTATCTTCTTGTTGAGCCAATTGAGGAGTCCAGGTATTGGAGGTGTTGTCAACGGGACCAAAGGCGGTAATGGTCAATGCCAACGGAGCAGTGACTTCTTTATCGTCCCACTTCATCTTCATCGACATCGAGTCCTTACCAACTGGAATAGAAACGCCCAAGGCAGGACACAAGTCCATACCAATAGCCTGGACCGCTTCGTACAACTTGGCCCCCTCGCCGGCGTGGGAAGCTGCCGACATCCAGTTGGCAGACAACTTAACGTGGGCTAACGACGTAATGTCGGCGGCGAAAACGTTCAACAACGATTCGGCAACACACATCTTGGCGGAAGCACTGGCAGAGATTAAAGCCAAGTTAGGCTTTTCACCCATGGCCATGGCCTCACCCGTAGACAATACGGTTTCACCAAGAGAAGTGGCAGTGACACCGACATCAGCCACTGGAACTTGCCATGGGCCGACCATCTGGTCACGGTCTACCAAACCGGTGATAAATCTGTCACCGATGGTGATCAAGAAATTCTTGGAACCAACTGAAGGCAATTGCAACACTCTTTTAACAGATTCTGCGACTTGTAAGGAGTCGGTGACAAAAGGCTTCAACTTCAATTCCTGAGTCACGGCGGCTTTGGACATTTTTGGTGGTTTACCGAACAAGACCGACATTTCCAAGTCAATTGGTGTGGAGTTCAATAATGAATCGGTCAACACCAATCTTTGTTCAGCGGTGGCCTCACCAACAACAGCAAATGGTGCACGTTCACGTTCACACATCTCGGCAAACAATTCAAAGTTTTCTGGGGCAACACCCATCACATAACGTTCCTGGGACTCGTTACACCAGATTTCCATTGGAGACATACCTGGTTCCAATGACAAGATTGATCTCAAGTCAAACTTGGCACCCAATCCGTTGTCGTGGACTAATTCAGGTAAGGCATTAGACAAACCACCAGCACCAACATCGTGGATAGATTGAAGTGGGTTCTTTTCGGCACCCAAAGAGACACAAGCATCAATAACTTGTTGAGCTCTTCTTTGGATTTCTGGGTTACCACGCTGGACGGAAGCAAAGTCCAACTTAGCAGAGCCTTCACCGGAAGAAATAGACGAAGCAGCACCACCACCAAGTCCAATCAACATAGAGGGACCACCAAGAACAATCAACTTAGATCCTGGGGTAATTTTGGTATCCTTCAAAGCCAATTCAGGTCTGATGGCACCCATACCACCGGCCAACATGATTGGCTTGTGGAAACCTCTGTATTCGGTTTTACCCTCGTGATTTTCAACCTCAGTAGTCAAGGTTCTGAAGTAACCGTTAATGGCTGGTCTACCAAACTCGTTGTTGAAGGCAGCAGAACCAATAGGAGCTTCGATCATAATGTCCAAAGACGAAGCAATGTGGCCTGGCTTACCAATATCTCTTTCCCAAGGTTGGGTCAAACCAGGAATGTTTAAGTCTGAAACGGAGAAACCAGCCAAACCTGCCTTGGACTTAGAACCACGACCGACAGCACCTTCATCTCTGATTTCACCACCGGAACCAGTAGCAGCACCGGCAAATGGAGACACGGCGGTAGGATGGTTGTGTGTTTCAACCTTTACCAAGGTGTGGACACGTTCCTTGGTGGATTTCCATTGCTTGGTCTTGTAGTCAGGGGTGAAAACGTAACCTTCTGGTCCTTCAAACACGGCAGCGTTGTCGGAGTAAGCAGAAACGGTGTATTGTGGGTTTTCTTGGTGGGTGTTTCTGATCATCTTGAACAAAGACAAATCCTTCTTGACCCCATCGATAGTCCAGTCGGCATTGAAGATCTTGTGACGACAATGTTCCGAGTTAACTTGAGCGAACATGAACAATTCGACATCGGTAGGGTTACGGCCGATGATTTCACCGAACGCATGGGTCAAGTAATCAATTTCGCCCTGGTCCAAAGCCAAACCGAGTTCCTTGTTGGCAGCAAGAAGGTTGGCAGGGTTCGAAGTGATATCGACCGTGACTAATGGCTTAGGGCTGTGGTGAGCAAACAAATCGTCGTATTGAGGAGCGTGGCTGTCCAAGTATAGCGTTTGGGTCATTCTGTCAAACACTGAGGTCAAGATTTCACCTGATTCCAAGTGGTTTCCCAAGGCGAAGCCGGGCTTAACCTTGATCAATAACGACAATCCACGTTCGATACGCTCGATTTTGTCACCCAATCCACAAATAGTGGCGATATCGGTGGCTTTAGAAGACCATGGAGAGATCGTACCTGGTCTTGGTAACACTCTGATTAAGAAAGTGTCCTCAGCCAACGAGATTGCTTCTGTTTTGGTGGAGTAGTCAACCAATTGGCGCGACAAGTTATCAGTGCCAACTGGAGTGTCGTACTGCAACAAAATGTCGATCAAGCCCAATTGCTTGTCGGTCACCGACTCCTTCAATGAGATATAGTGGGTGTATGACGATGCGACATCGACAATAACACTCTGGTTCAACTTTTTTTCAATTTCTTGAACCAAGTTGGTGACTCTAAATGGAGACAAAGCCTTAGGGCCTGGCAAAATGAGAAAGCTCATGGAGTTAGCAGTAGGGTTTGAGAAGAAAAGGGAACTATAAAAGTTACTCTTTATTATTCTTCTTCTGAAGACGGCAAAGAAAAAGGCAGAACAGTTGCTAGAGAAAACTCTATGAAAACTACATCTCTAAAAAACCCCAAGCTAATTTTCACAGAAAAATTGACTCTGACTCGTGCTACTGCTACGATTTCCCGTAATTCCTTTTTTTTATTTTGCGTTTTCTTTGTGGAGGACACGACTTCTCTTATCGAGTTTGTGCGATGAGCCCATCCATTAACTTGAATCAAGAGTACTAGCAGCTTAATATAAATTATGGCTCAAGGAAAACTCAATCTCAAATCAAAGGGACAAGCTAGAGCCACAAAGAAAGCCACCCAACCCAAACGGTGTGCTCCAAAGATCATCAAACCCAAAAAAGCCCAGGCTAAGCAAAGCAACAAGCTTACAAAGATCCACCAGGGACAACTTATTTCCTCTACGGAGAAGTTGATTGCCAGTAGAGTTGGCCACTTGGAAATCATCAAAGGTTCAAGAAGACAGATCGAAAAGGAAGAAAAGGATAAACAGAAGAAATGATGGATATAAAGTCTATTTTGACCTGGGAATCGCCGGCTCCACCTCCAGTCCCAGTGCCAGTCCCAGAGGTAACGGAAGCCCCAGAAGATTGCTTCAGTAATCGCACCAAGAATATCACCCGGATTTCCTTTGAAGGTGAAGTAAATTCAATGCCACCTCTTACTGCCATCGACCCTGATTTGGCCCGGGAAGTTGATAAAAAGAATCGGAAACGAAGACATTAACATGAATATTGTATACTAATAATAAAAAAAACTGAGTTATATTAATCTAATTATAATACTAGTGGGGAATTGGACGAGGAATTGCTTCTTGTGCCTCCAATTCCAAGCTTTTACGTTGGAGCTCCAATTCCTGAGATCTAACAAATATAATAAGTCCAATGCCAAACACGGCCGTCAATGCTGTCAATAAAGAGTTTATTGGAATTGGGTTGGTATTAAACCATTCGTGCGTTATCTTGTCCATGAACTGAGTCAAGATATTACAAATACCCGAAAATGCAATGATGGTACCATATATCGTACCAAAGTTATCATAACCAAACACTTTTGCACAGAAATCACTTACTGCAGTATAGTAAAATGGACGGTATACCACTAAGAGCAAAATACCGGTATATGTTCCTGGAAGCCACGAAACTAAGCCCAATACCCCAATGGAAAGTGAAATCGTCGTTAACACTACCAACACCGTTAATGTGGTGAAATTATCGAGAATCAAGCCGATAAATGGAATCAGTGCCAACCCACCCAAAGGTAAGGCCAAATCAAAGAATTGGTTGATTGTAATTGCGATTTCTTCATCCTTGTAGAGGTACGTTTCCTGGGTTTTAATAGTAGCGACAAAGTAGTTAATTCTAAGCATTTGTATGGTTGTAAAGAGAGTCATCAAAATAAACCAATTTGATCCCAATTGTTCTGTGATGGTGGAGCCATGCAAGATTCCAAAAACACCACCAGACTTTTTGGCAAGCTTGGACTCAGCTTCTTGTTCATATACTGATTTGACAGATGTACGAGACGCAAACAGCGCACGAGAAACAGTTGAAGATCTTCTTGAAAACAGGGCTCTTTGCATAAGTAACGACGTTGTTTCTGAAATTGTTGGTTGTGGAACAGCTTCTATAGCACAATCACGATCCTCTGGGAGCAACAAGTCTTCATCTAGCGGTCTTCCTGTTTCGTCTATACCGGTCTCCGCAATCTTGGCCAATGTTCCGACCGTTTTGTATGAGCTACGAGGCATAATTGTTAATTGGCAAACTAAAATGAATGCTGGGACTGCCAAGTAGTATGAAAAGAATGTGCTGAGTCCAGTTCTAGCAACTTTGAAGTAGATCAAACGGTAAAATAAGAATAATGCCGACGATGAGTCAAAGGCACCGGTTAAAAGGGCCAAAATCAACCCTGAATTTTTGGGGAACGAGTTGGCAAGTTGGAAGCATGAAATGAAGACGAATGGACCTCCCAACGCCAATAAAGTATATCCCACTAAGTAACCATCAATAATTGTTAGTGATTGACCGTACTTGATAGATGTGGCACCCGCAGCAAGTATACCACTACCAATGATGCCGGTCACTTTGGGGCCATATGCATCCAAAATGGATCCGACTGGCAAGGCTGAGATGTTGGTAACCATGCAGGCAAGTGTGAATAGCATGTTGAGTGACAATTCTTGTTCGTCACAAGTTTCGGAATTTGGCAGACACCGTTCATGGTAGATACCTTCACTGATAAGCACTGGCTTCAAGGCTGCGAAGCCAAAAACAGGCCCAGCCGCAAGAAGACACCATATGTTGGCACACACGACCTGGAGTAGCCGTCTGGATAGTGGAGGTAAGTTGTCGGTGCCAGACATTCTTGTCGAATGATTGCTATTTTGCTTGGTTTTTACGTGGGGAAGTTGGTCCCCTATTAAATATCCGGCAAGTGAGCCGAAATGATACGGCGGCGTATGCCGAGCACTCGGGTTTTTCCAGAGATAACCAAACATATAATAAAAATATAAATTATTTCGCCCTAAAAATTTATTATACAAATCTAGAACGGACTGATTTCCTGGTGGATATCACGGTACGACTTGGCCGAGTTGGCCACACGGAACACAATATGATGAATGCAAATGGCCAACATGTTCAACAAGACAATTCCACCTAATGCCATCAAAATCCTTATACCTGGAAGATCGTATGCAGGTCTTGGCTTACTAGGGGTAGAAGTGGAACTTGAATCGCTGTTGTCGTTGTTGTCATCGTTGTTGTTGTTGTTATCATCGTTATTATTGTCGTCCTTGTTGTCATCATCTTTGTTGTTATCGTCCTTATTGTTATCATCTTTGTTGTCATCATCTCTCTTGTAGAAGACATCGACATCCGGAATGGTTAACAGAGGGGCGTACTCGCCGATCTCAACCGAACCGTCGGTGGCATGTGTGGGTGAAGTAGCTATCACGACCATAGCCGCAACAATAAACGAAAGTATAACCCTGTAGAGCCTAGACATGGTTTCGACGCTATTAGCAGAAGTTGAAAGTTGTTTCACCTTTTGATTCCATCCTATATTTAGACTATTGACAATTTCCCAATCAGGTAAATTGGCACGTGTAAATTATCACGTTTTCTGTAGTTTATTGCCAAACCTTCCAGACTCCTTAAATATCCAGCAAAATTTAGGCGCTTTATCGATCGAGAGAAGGAATATCTCTAGAATTTCTAAGGTGCTTTTGCTTTAGAGGATTTCTCTCTCTTTATTTATCAGGTTCAATGGACTCAGGTTGTGAATGTTCTTGATTTTGCCTTTGAAGGGAAGAGTAAGGCAAAAAAATGTATCACGTGATTGTTACCTAAGCAATATGATTTTCACTTTTTTCAAACTTGATGAGCTTCTCCATTCATCAAGGAACCAACACCAAGCCATGTCCAATATCTTGTTTGAAAGTCTGTTTCATGTCGAAACCACTGATGCTGCTAGATACAACAAGGTTTCTCGTATAACGGCAACCAGTGCACAAGATGTCAAAATCACTTTGGATATAAATAGCGAGTTGTTCCCAGTCAAGGCCAATGACTCGTTGACGATCACTTTGGCATCTTCTCTTGGTAACGAAGCTTCTATGAAGACTTCCAATGGTTCATGGAAGCCACCAAGACAATATGATGACTGCTTGGCCAATGATTATGACTACGTCATGTACGGTACCGTGTACAAGTTTGACGAAAACCAAAACAACGATAAGATGTCAGTATACATCTCCTTCGGTGGCTTGTTAATGTGCTTGGAAGGTGGCTACCGTTCGTTGTCGAACTTGAAGCAAGAAAACGCTTATATTTTGATTCGTCACTACAAGGAGAATTAGCATGTGTATTATAGAGTAGTCCAATGAATGCAAAAACAAAATCAGACTAGAGAAACGAAGTAGAGAGAGAAATGTACAACGCGGAATTAAATTGAGGGAAAAAACTACGTCTACAATTGACAAAAGAAGTTGACCCAGAAAAGCGTCGCGACCCTCAAATGCATGATACAGATCAACGTAAGTATAGAGTGGCGGAAAACTAGTTCTGATTACTAACCTTACAGCTGATCCTACGTTGAAACAGGTACCACTTATCAAGAACCCATTGTACCAGCCACCAAAGGCCGTTACCCTAAATGCCAACTACAATAAACTTATACCAACTCTTACCAAATCGGTACCACCAAAAGTGAATATTGGTGAAGACCAATTGAACCAGTGGCTTCTGGATATACAATCTTTGAAGAAAAAGGCTCAGGAACCAGACTCAGGTGCTTATACGGCGTGGATCGCCGACCAGCAACGGAAGGTGGCGCCAGGGTTTGATTTCGGGGTGATGACGCCAAGTCGTAAGTCACCACCTCCGGAAATCAATGAATTGGACAAAGTCTTTGGAGAGTCACGTTTAGAGTAATAGTAATGATAATGTCTTTGAAAATGAAACACTTTTGTAGAACTTCACTGCGTTGCATGTCGCATCGTCGCTTAATGTTGATAATTTACTCGTATCTCCGAAAATTTCCACTCTTATCGCGATATCTTTGATCCACAATGTTATCCCTCCGACGTCTCTCGAGGGGTACCTTTGGGAATAGAGTGGTTCTAGTCTTGTTTGCTGTAGCATCAGTACTTTACTTCTTGGCGGATTTATTTCGATGGTCACCGGTGCAGCTTCTTCCACGACGGTTGGATATTCTTGCTAAACGTCACTCCTTCATCGATCCAGTGTTAAAGTCACTCAAAACACCCAATTGCGAGTCTTATTTCGATGCTTTGGCCCGCGAAGGACTGTTCTCTCCTCTTTCCTTAGATGAAATCAATGGCTTTGAATTTAACGGCCAAATTTACAAAGAAAAGAAATGGATCCGTGAACGTATAATTCAGTTGAAAAGAGGAACCCGGAAAAGCGAAATAGAATACGGAAAATCTCGAGGAGAACAGGTCCAGCTCGAGTTTAATGCTGATTGCCAAAAGATGTCGGCCTATGAAAACAGGATATTCCGTGATTTTGCCCATACAAAGGTTTTTGGCAAATGCTTCATTGAGAATGAAACTAATTCTCGACACTGCTCCCTGTTTCAGAAAGTATTATATCCGTGGATGTCAGGAGACTTGCCCCACTTCAATCCTCCTTCTAGTGAATTGAGTACATCTCCCGATCTGTGTTTTGTGCAATCACTAAAGAAAAATTCGAAAGGGAAGGGGATTGTTATTCCTATACTTCCATCGTCAAGCATGGATATACAAATCGAAAATGTCAAACGGCTCCTTAAAGTTCTTCGTGCTTTAAACAATACATTACCGGTTGAAATCACATACATGAACAATACAATCAACCAGTACCATATTCAGAAATTGTCTCGTACTGCCAATGAGCCACCTTCAAGAAAACTAAGACATTCATTCAATGGCTCCATGTGGGATTTTTCCTTTCTGTTTCCCAAACAGCAAGTAACCTTTGTGGACTTGAAACCAGCAATAAGTACGCAGAAGTATCCAATCTTAGAGACTGCTGAGCTCTTTCAGACTGCTAATTTTTACTATACAATAAGTACAATATTCAATTCGTTTGAAGAGTTTATTATTATGTCACCCAGTGCGATTCCTTTGCTGATGGATTTCGAGAATTTCTACTTTCAGAACACTGCGTATCAGTCTACAGGGAGTTTGATGTTCAAACTACCATCCAAGCTATCTTACAGAATGAGACGTTTTGCTCCTGGTTTTCATGAAATTGCAAATCTCATACTTGGCTACATGATGCCTAATCGAGATGAACACGAGATCTTTGGATTAAATTACCGGTCACCAGAGGGGTTTCTGCCAACGAATCGTATCTTTGAGCAAAATTTCTATCGGTTGGTGGATCCGACATTAATGGTTTTCAACAAGTCAAAAGTATTGAACGGTTTGTTGTTAGCAGTAAACTTTCAACTTCATAAGATATTCAACCCTAGGTTTGACTTCCATCAAAATGAGTTGGCTCCTGAAATGTTATGGTTAGGACAGGAAATAGCGGGAACCAACCACCAAGTATCATTCAACCGTGCTTTTGGAGTGTTAGCTGGTATCTTAACTCCTGAAGATGGTAAGGATAAATCAATGATGTCTCAAGAACTTTGTTCGGCCTCCTGGGCCCAAATATCCGACAGTGATGACAATACCCTTCTTTACATTACATCACACCAGTTGGAAAATTGGCGTGATAATGGCGCTCTATTTCAGAGAGATTTACAGAGAAAGTATACCATTGGGGATTTCGAGACCGAAGATGGTGACTCCTCTGGGGCTATCCATGACGCCCCGATTGACAAGCTGGTATACGAAAAGATTGCCTCAAATCCCCTTTATTTAGAAACAATTATGAAGCCTCCTGTTCTAGAGAAGAAGGTTTACGTCAAAGAAGTGGATGAGCCGGTAGATGCATGGATTGAGGATTATGAGTTTGGAAGCGGAGCGAGTGCGCATCCCTACTGGTGTGGATATGACGTCGTGGGCCATCCTGCTTCAGGGAAGAGAGGAGTTACAAGTAACATTAATACCAGACTTCAAGCTCAGTATAAATACTTGCTAGATGTCTGGTTTGATAACGAACATTAGAATATTAGAATATTAGAATATAAAAACACATTTATTATTCGCAGCCAAAAAATTAACAAAAAAGAATAGCGTCACAGACAGGATTCGAACCTGCGAAGGAAAATCCCAACACCTGAACCGCTTAATAGCAGGGTGTCGCCTTAACCACTCGGCCACTGTAACTTAATATGTAAGTGATCTGCAAGAATCAGGTCATATTCAACAAATTTATTAGTTCATTACCGCAGTAATAAATGATTTCCTATAAATAGAAACTTCATTATAATTAGAAGTCACGCTTACTCCTATCGAAACATAACATGGTTGTTGAGGGCTCTTTTTGGTATGTGTCACTGCAAGAGGAGATTGGTCGATTTTTCAATCCAGTTTAGTATTGGTATTTGGACAATAGTGCAAAATACAAGAATATGAAGGAAAGCTACAAAAGTTCCGGTATTTTCAAATTCGGAAAATAAAACATACAAAGAACAAAAATCACTGAAATATTCTACGTATATATAAGGTATACAGGGTCAAGGATGTCATAACCCTACTAGGATCCATTGAGGTTAATAACCCGAATTTGATTTAAGGGCCGATTGGTGATGGAGTGGGGCCACTAGTAATGTTGCGTTGCATTGCGTTACACTGGTAATTTTTTTTTTTCAGGGCCGCCTCGGTGTCTAATGAAACCAGAAAAGGAAAGCGGAATTACCCCGATGCCAATTTGCATGAGACGATGAGAGAAGCTTTAATATTCCGGTGAGTACCCAAAGCAGTCAAAGCTACAAATGTATTATTATGTATATGTCTTGGATCAGGGAAGTAGCTTCCCCGAATGGAACGATCTTCCGTTGCCCAGCCAGACGCCCCGCGACTCCTATCGATGTTACATTGCATTTGTTGGGCGGACCACTTTCTTCGATTCCGCGGGGGGAAAGAGTCTATACTCAGACCACTATTTGTCCGCACCAGGGGTTATGGTTCCCCTCACCGTCCATCGGACAATGGATACATGTTTTTCTTTATTGTGACCACAGTACCAAGAATGGATTTTTACACTGATACAGATGTCCGGAGATTTCACCATCACTTGTCACCAATGTTCCATGTTCTCTCGTAAAATCTCGTCATTTTTCTTACGGTATTTTTCTACTGAGTCGGCCGGAGTAAGAACTCTTTTCGCGTATGCGCGCTTCTTCCGACACGACTTCCAACCATAAATAAATTGAGCAACAACTCGTGTCTCAAATCTTCTTCCAGTAACTTCTTTTTATCTACCAACAGTTTTATTATGGCCACCGCACCAAAGAAGCACATCAAGACCCAGTCGACTTATGTATGTATCAACAGAAAAACATTTTCCCATCGCTTATAAAACGAATAACCTCTGAAAACGTGTGTTACTAACACTTCTTAGGCCTTCGACAACACGGCTACCACCGTGGCTGCGTCCCAGATGCGTAACGCATTGAACAACTTAGCCGACACTGTTTCTGACTCCGAAAAGCAGATCAGATTCGAAAACGAAATGGACTCCTTCTTCGCTCTTTTCAGAAGATACTTGTCTGACAAGGCCAGCGGAAACACCTTAGAATGGGACAAAATCAAGTCTCCAACTCCATCCGAGGTTGTCCAGTACGACTCTTTGAACGATGGCAAGGAGAACTCTCTTTCCAAGCTTGCCGTGTTAAAATTGAATGGTGGTTTGGGTACTTCTATGGGTTGTGTTGGTCCAAAGTCTGTCATTGAAGTCAGAGATGGAAACACCTTTTTGGACTTGAGTGTGAGACAAATTGAACACTTGAATCGTAAGTACGATGCTGATGTTCCATTGTTGTTGATGAACTCGTTCAACACCGACGCTGACACTGCAAAGATCATCAAGAAGTACCAAGGTCACAGAATCAGAGTCAAGACTTTCAACCAATCCAGATTCCCACGTATCTACAAGGACTCACTCTTACCTGTTCCTTCCGACTTTGACGATGATTTGGACTCCTGGTACCCACCAGGTCACGGTGACTTGTTTGAATCTTTGGTCCAATCTGGTGAATTGGATGCGTTGTTGGCCCAAGGAAGAGAAATCCTTTTCGTCAGTAACGGTGACAATTTGGGTGCCACTGTTGACACCAAGATCTTGGACCACATGATTGCCACTGGTGCTGAATACATTATGGAATTGACCGACAAGACCAGAGCCGATGTCAAGGGTGGTACTTTGATTAACTACGATGGCCAAGTTAGATTGTTGGAAATTGCGCAAGTTCCAAAGGAACATGTTGAAGAATTCAAATCTATCAAGAAGTTCAAGTACTTCAACACCAATAACTTGTGGATCAACTTGAGAGCCATCAAGAAGTTGGTTGAAGCTAACGCCATTGAAGCCGAAATCATTCCTAACCAGAAGACCATTTCCAAGGGTAGTTCGGACATCAATGTCTTGCAATTGGAAACCGCTGTTGGTGCTGCTATCAGACACTTTCAAGGTGCTCATGGTGTTGTTGTACCAAGATCGAGATTCTTGCCTGTCAAGACCTGCTCTGATTTGCTCTTGGTTAAGTCCGATTTGTTCTTCTTGGAACACGGTGCTTTGAAGTTGGACCCAACCAGAGATGGCTTCTCCAACCCATTGATCAAGTTGGGTTCCCACTTCAAGAAGGTTAGCGGTTTCCAATCCAGAATACCTCACATGCCAAAGATTTTGGAATTGGACCACTTGACTATCACTGGTAACGTCAACTTTGGTAGAGGTGTCGTATTAAAGGGTACTGTCATTATTGTTTGTAACGATGGTCAAAGAATTGATATTCCAAGTGGCTCTATCTTGGAAAATGTTGTGGTTACCGGTAACTTAACGATCTTGGAACACTAGGGTTCTTTGTTATTATGTTATTTAGCTATATATAGATCCCCATTTTATTCTACGCCACCAATTCTTGTGCTTCCTTCGTATCTTCATCTCCCTTGTAAGATTCCAAAAATTGCTTCAATCCTTCTTTGTGACTCTGGATCTTCTTTGTCACTTCAGGAACCATTCTCTGTGATTCGTTCAACACTTCGATCTGTTTCTTCAACTCGTACTCGTCAGCATCGTTGTTCTTCATTTGTTGAACATACTGTTCTTGTTCAGCAACTTCTTGTTGGTAGAGCTTTTCTTCCTTAATCAATCTCTTCAAGGCATTAACCTTAACTTGCAAAGCAGTTGGAGGCATTGTGGTATATGTTATGATGAATAATGTTTCGTTACACGAGCACTTTTGAGACGTGCAGCGACCTGAATGCAGGAGATTATATATATTTTAGTAAACAATACACAAAAATACTGAAAAGGTCAGGGGAAAAAATGGTTGCAACTCACAAACCCTTAAAGCCGTGAACTTCAAACTGTCTTTCCTCCTCATTCCAAGCCCCAGTAATACTTCCAGATTCAATTTCTTCCCTAAATTTACCTGATTTGGTGACAACATATTTCTCATGTTCTGCAATCTTGACGATAGAGTTGTGCCATGGGGTGGGAATATGCAACAAATCTGCAGTTTCTGGGACATGGTAGTTTGAAAGAGAATCGGTAACCGTGCAAATCTTAGACCCTAATAATTGAATACCAAACTTTGGACCAGCATTGTTATGTGCATGGATTGATAATCTAAGATGGAAGGGAAACATAAGCTCAACCAAATTCGAGTAAGCATCATTTCTCTTGATCATCTCAAAAGCTACCTTTGCAACAATCTTTTTAAACTTCTTTCTGGAACCATTAACAGAAACTGGGTGAAGCGCTAAATCTTCCTGCATAAATCTCAGGAAACCTCTGAACAAGGCTAACCTTGGATGTCCTTCGTGCTTGATATCCTCACGAAGCTGACCTGCATCAGTGTCACAACTGGATTCCAAAATTTGACGACAAAGCTCAGCTTCTTTGTCAATCTCGGTACCCAAATGATGATCTAATTTAACTGTTGTCAAATCCTTAGAAAAGCTAGAAGCCTTTAAGGAAAAAATATCAACCAAAGAACAGAACCTAATGGGGTCAACATTACTTGGTTTCATCTGATAGTACAAACCCTTTAATTCTTGACCATAAATATTAACATCCTTGTCATCCACACCAACTAGTATTGTTAGTAATAATTTCACAAAATTGTTCTTCAAAAATATACTTACTGCAATCACTGAAAACATGACCGTCACTCACAATGTAAATAATAATACCAGGCGTATATATTTTCCTAATTTCCATTGAAAAGTTGATAAGAGTTCTCAAAGCCAAGGCTTCACCTTTGTCGGGCAGACTTCCAGAAACCTTATTGGTATTTGAAGACTTACATGGAAAAGCTGGTAAAACGGCCTCAATAGGTGCATCCCGCGAAATGAAGTGATCAATTACATTTTTAAAGTAATCTTCACCTTTTGCGACCCACTGATCAACATTAGTAGTATTCTTCAAATCTGAGACAAACTTTTCAGCAATTAGTTTAGTGAGCTGTTTATTAAAACCACTGATAGCTTTTGGGAAGGAAACACGAGTAGTGGAAAGCAATAGCTGGATGAACCAAAATTCGAAAACATCCTCAACAAAAGTCTCAGTGACAATTCCACTCCAATAACTCTTTTGCACTAATTCGTACGCGGAATATTTGTCGTTAATTTCAATTTTAACAACTCCATTTTTCAATGATTGTCTCTTCGAGGGATTAGTGACAAGCTCAATTAAATTCAGTGGAGTATTATCGACAAAATTCTTTTCGGATGTAATTTTGGAACCAGTACGACAATATATCTTTTTGATTCTTTCAAACATGGTTCTTCTCTTTTGAAGAAGATTGACTGAAATAGAACTAGAACTAGAGCTTGAGCTGGGTGAGCTACTATATATCTCTGTAGCGAGAGTCATTTTTGAATTTATATTTACTGAAATAAATAATTAGAAATTGAACAATGCCTTGAATTTATATTAACGTCGGGATGTGATGTCAAGTCTATTCCTTCCAATTTGCTCATATCTATTTAAAGCTCGATTTAATTGGAACCAATCTCTATTGTTGCAGCAAGTCATTAGATCTTGATTGTGACAAAAGAGCTATAGTTGCAAGAATTAATTTTTACAGATCTTTAATTACTACAAACATGACCACGGAACACATGTAATAGTTTCTTCTTAGTTTAGCTGTTAGATATGGTTCCACCTATGGAAGGTTTAACAAGCGCAATTTTTGAACTTTATACTTAATTAATTTTAGCAGAAAATATGTATAAAATCGTATTCTAGTTCAGAGCAATTAAAAATACTATTTCACGTCATATGAGTATAATAAGAAACAAATTCCCATATTATCCATCAGACAAATATAACGACACGAACATGATGATTGAACGATTATTTGATTTCCCAGCTGCTTTCCAAATACTTTTGATTGGAGCATTTTCCTACATAGCATATTTTGTCCTTAGTATGGTTGTTCCTCCAGTGAATTTTCCTCAAAATATTCCAACCATCCCATTCTACGTCTCCTTTTTAGGAACATACACCGATATGGACCAGGAAGAGATTTATGAGAAATATTTGAGAGATAAATTGGAACAATATGGAGCGGTTAAAATTTATTTTGCTTCAAGATGGAATATATTGGTCTCTAAACCAGAATATTTGCTCGAAGTATTCAGGGACGAGAATATTTATGCTAAAAGTGGAAACCAGGAAAAAATACCTTACTCTGTTCTTGCTCAATATACTGGGGATAATATTATCAGCTCACACGGTGAGGCGTGGAAGCTCTACAGAAAAATTTTGGCACCAAGTATTCAATTTCCAAATTTAGTTTCAATTAATGGCAATTCAAAAGCGTTCGTTAAAGTCTTGAACAAGGAACTTGAAAATTCTAATTCAATTGCAATCACTGACCTTCTTCAAAGACTTGCCTTGCAAAATGTGGGCCAGTCTATTTTAGGAATTGATTTTGATACACTTGAGAAGAAAAATTTGGAAGTTCATAAGCGGATCAAATTTGTAAAGATGCATGTTTTTAAGGCTTTCTATTTGAATTTTCCTTATTTTGATAAGTTTCCTATTCCAAGTCGTCAGGAAGCAAGAATTGCCGTGTCCGATTTTCGGAATTATTTTTGCAATATGCTAATGGACTCATTTGAGAGCATGACGAATACCAATTGCGCTGGTTACCGTTTAGTTCAGTATTTGCAGGATGAAAAAATTACAAAAAAACAATTTGCAGACAATGCAATCATCACACTTGTTGCAGGTCATGAAAATCCATTGTTGCTCATGCTAACTTTGTTTTACATTGTTGCTAAAAATGAAACCACCCAAGAGAATATTCGTCAGGAGATACAGAGTGCTAATTCAGATCTGCCATATTTGGATTCGGTTATATATGAAGCGTTGAGAATGTACCCACCACTTGGACAAATTATTAACCGTCGCGCATCCCAAAATGTAACAATGGGAACCAACATTAAAATCCCGAAAGGTGCCTATGTTGGTTACAATAACCTTGCTACAGGTCGGGACAGATTGGTTTGGGGCAAAAGAGCTAACCAATTTATCCCGGAACGGTGGGGCACCACCAAAGACGAAATTTCAAAAGCTTATTCAACTGCGAAAAGGAATTGTTCTCTTCCTGCTTTTCATGGGCGGAAAAGGGCTTGCCTAGGTGAGAAATTCGCGTTGCTTGAAATTAAGGATCTCATGGTTGAAGTACTATCTAACTACAGACTACAATTAGATCCAAATTGGAAGGAAAAAATTACCCCTGCAGGTCCCGTTTGTCCTGTTAATCTAGCAGTTGTTTTCACAAAGGTTACGGATATTGCAGAATAATTCAAAAATTATTTTTCTGTTTAACATTCTTTTTGAGTCAAATATGAGCATAATAAAATAGTTGCAATTTAATTAATCTAATAATATGCTCAAAGTAGGAACTACTTTGGAGATTAATAATTCCTGCTTAGCCGTGTATTTTTTTTTAATTTTTCACATGGAAGTATTAATAGATAGAACTAGCCATTCCAATTCTTGGGATCATCGTACGAGATGAGCAATACTTCAATGAAGGGACAATCCATAGAGAGCCTTACAATGTCAAACGATTTGGAAAATATCAATGATCAACCTCCTCCCAAACCTCCAGCATACTCAGCATTTTCTTCACATAGAAAGAAGTTCATTCTTTTTATTGTCACTTTTGCTGGCTTTTTAGGACCTCTTTCAGGTAACATCTACATTCCAATTTTACCACAACTACAAACTGTATTTCATCTGTCTGCAACTACCATAAATGCCACAGTGTCCGTTTTCATAGTGGTGTTTGCTTTTGCTCCTCTTATCTGGGCACCTCATTCAGATATATGGGGAAGGAAGGCATTGTACCTCATCTCATTGGTATTTTACATATTAGCCAATATTCTTTTGGCAGCGGTACCTGCAAATATCGGTTCTTTATTTGTATTAAGAATTGTTCAGGCATTTGGGTCATCGAGTGTCATGTCTGTTGGCGCTGGTACTGTGGCAGATATTTACGAACCGAAGAATCGTGGAAAAGCAATATCTTACTTCATGTTAGGACCACAATTGGGACCCGTCTTAGGTCCAGTATTTAGTACTGTTGCACATAATGGGAACTGGAGATGGATTTTTGGGTTCTTAGCAATATTTGGAGGTGTTGTATACGTAATGATCTTGATTTTCCTTCCTGAGACTTTACGATGCCTTGTTGGCGATGGGGCTATTTGGAATTCAACAAAATCATGGTTTGTCAAACCAAAGTTATATCAGACTCAAGTGGTCGAGGATGGAAAGTATCCAAAACCACCAGTACCTAGCTTGAAGAACTACGCCAAGTTGATCTTATATAAACCCGTCTTATTGTGCTCCATAAATTCAGGGTTACTTTTTGCTACCTTCTACGGAATGAGTGTTACCTTTGCTCGGGTATTAAGTCGTGAATACGGTTTCACAACTGTAGAGACAAGTATCTCATACATATGCCCCGGCTTATCTTTGATCTGTGGTTCCATAATTGGAGGCCATTTGTCAGACTTTCTTAAACAGAGAAGAGTAAAAAGGGGACTTGAAAGCGTTCCCGAGCATAGATTTTCCATACAGATCTTTGGATTGTTGCTTTCTATGGGTGGGATAATTGGATATGGATGGTGTGTTGATAAGCATGTACACGTTGTTCTGTTATTCATTTTGACCTTTTTAGCGGGATTTGGGATGACTTGGGTTTTCGTTACTAGTACTACCTACTTAACGGAGTGTTCTACTGGACAACCGGCTACAATGGTGGCAATTGGAAATTTTATGAGAAATATTGCTGCTGCAATTTCTTCCGTAATTATCGAGAAGTTAGTTGAAAAGATGGGATTTGGGTGGTGTTTTACTGGATTGGGTCTCATTGATTTAATTGGTATCTTTAACGTCTTCATCTTAATCAAGTATGGACCCAAATGGAGAAAGCAGACTGCAAAGTAAATCAACAAAACGGGATGTTTGAATCGAGAATAAGTAATCAAATTGACCCCTAACTTGCTCAAATTCCCATTTTTGTATATCTTAAATTAATTAGCAGAGCGCAATTAAATGAGCAATTAGAATTTTATAGGGTTCGGGTACTACATTTAGTCTAATACATTAATTTACGAAAAATAAATTTCAGGACGTTATGCCTACAAAATAGATAAAACAAAAATATCCTGTAGTTTCAGGGTGTGTTCATTGACGGGTTGGAAACGAGGATTATTTTTCGAGAGACATATTCTTCAAAAAATTATAGAAATAATTACATTCTACACACCTACTGTTTAAAACAAACAAAACATCAAAAAACTACAAATGTGTCCAAATACACATTGATTGATATCAACATTTTTCTTCCTAAAAGAGGGAAAGAAAACAAAGTAAGAATACTGAGGCTTGCCGCACCCTGCGCAATAAACTTCCCAGAACTATAAAAAATTGCTCCAAGAATTATTTTTTTTGGGTTGCAACTTTGAGCAAATTACAAAAAGCCACTCGAGTAGCCGTTTCGGGAGATGTATAATATAAAAGAATGGAAGAACCCATACCAATTAAAAAGCTTAAAAAAAGATGCAGATGAATTCCAGTACGATCTCGAAGTCAGAAACCGAGAAAAAAGAGGCTGCATCTTCAGATGAGTTTCAGATCGTCGAAAAATCTGACCAAGAAAACCAAAAAGAATCGATCTGGACTAAAAAAGGAGTCTACAGGGCTTGGCTCTTATTATCTTACAGCACCGGGCCTGTTGCCTCCATGTCTAGAACGTATGTTCCTGCGTCAATTCAATCCATTGCAGTAGCTGTTGGTCGGAGTGCCGCGGGTAAGAAATGTGCTAGAAGAGGTAACGATTGTTTTGTTAAATTTGGCACAGGAATGGTTCACGCAAATTCTTATCTGTTGTATTTAAATGCAATTTCTACAGCGGTTGAAGGTGTAGTTGCCATATTACTAATGGGTGTTGCTGATTATGCTAATTACAGAAAATGGATCTTGATAGTGTCAATTTTTCTCTACGGTGTCTTTGCATTACCATTTGCTGGACTAACTGGAAAGAACTATGAAACAATGAGAGCATTATCAGCATTGTATGCGTTATTACAAATTGATAATGCCATTTACCAGATCTTGGAAGGATCTTATATTCCATTATTCATGAGAGCTTCATCCCGAAAAGGAACTGTCGCCGAAGAAGTAAGACGCGAAATTGTTTTGAAGCGAGGCTCGGTTGTCAGTGTCATGGGAATATTTCTAGGAAATTGTGGTGGTATCACTGCACTCTTGATTGGTATAATTATTTCTTATACTAAGGGTGGGCCAATTGAAAATGGATATTTTAATTTCTTATTGGCCATTACAATAGCTGGTACAATCACCTGTGTGTTTGCAATTATTTCTGCCTTTTTCATTCCAAGTGTCAAAGGAAAACCAAAACCAGAGGGTGAATTCTTGTTGTTTTTGACCTTTAAGCGGTTTTTCAAATTGTTAAAGGATATTCAAAAATATCCTCATGCATTTTTGTATTGTATTTCGTGGGTTATTTGGAATGTGTCTTATTCAAATTTCTTGAGTGTTTTTGTTTTACTTTTTAGATCTGTTTTGGGGCTTGGTTCTTCTGATGCTGAGTATACCGTGTACTCTTTTATGTCCTTCATTTTGGCTACTTTGGGGTCTTTGTTGTGGATGTTTTTGTATCCAAGAACAAAAATTCATATCAAAACCTGGGGATATGGCTTTCTTGGATTTTCATTATTCACCAATTTTTGGGGATGCTTAGGCATCAGTAACAATGTTTCGATTGGGTTCAAGCATAGATGGGAGTTCTGGGTGTTTGAAGTATTTTATTCTGCTTCTAGTTCTGCCATGAGATCGTTGAACAGAGCAGTTTACAGTACTCTTTTACCAGAAGGTGAAGAGGCACAATACTTTGGTTTAGAAATCATGTTGGGGGTAGCCACTGGTTGGATCGGTCAATTGGTTAACGCTACAATTCAAGATAGAACAGGAAACCTTCGTTATCCATTCTTACCAAATCTCTTTTTAGTTATTGTGTCAATAACACTTTACTATTTCGTCGATACCGAAAAAGGAATGAGTGATGCTGAAAAGCTTATCTCGGAAGTTACATCGAGCTCCGAAGCAGACAGTTCTGCTGAAGTAGTCAATGTCGATACAAACCAAAAATAAATGTATATATCAAGTTTAATTTTTTTTATTGCGATAATACCACAATATAATTACGTGAATATATGAGAAAGCTTAGGATTGCAAACTCTAATTTTTCAAGTTATCTATGGTAGCAAGTAACGTTATGTTCTGAACTTGATCTATGAGCGTAAACAAACTCCAACAGCTTCGTTCCTCATGGCCCAATGGTCAAGGCGTCTGGCTACGATAGTAGTTACTTCTGTGGAACCAGAAGATTCCAGGTTCGACTCCTGGTGGGGAAGCTTTCTTTTTTTACATTTTTTAATGTTACATCAGACCATTTATTGTAGCTTGAGATCAGCTGACGGGAAGTAAGTAGTATTTTCTATACAACATTGTAGCTTACGTAAACCAAATTAGCTAGATTGTATCTCGTGTCTTAGTCAGATCTTAATAAAAAAAAAGCAGGTTTGGTTCATTTTGAAATGGCTTAGGATGTATAAAAATGGGCCGTTTAATTCTCACAAATCGAGTTATTATTCAGCACATTTTCTATGACTCTTGCACAACCGATTAACATCCACAAATGGATTGAAGAAAACAAGGAATTGCTACAACCACCAGTGAACAACTACTGTCTTCATCGTGGAGGTTTCACGGTGATGATCGTTGGCGGTCCTAACGAGCGTACTGATTATCATATTAACCAGACACCAGAATATTTCCACCAACTCAAAGGCCACATGTGCTTGAAGGTGGTGGATGATGGTGAATTTAAGGATGTGATCATTAATGAAGGTGATTCGTTCTTATTACCTCCCAACACTCCCCACAATCCGGTCAGATTTGCCGATACAATTGGTTTGGTTGTTGAACAGGATAGACCAAAAGGAGTAAATGACAAGGTGAGATGGTACTGCAGCGGCTGCCGAGAACCTGTACATGAGGTTGAGTTTTATCTTACTGATCTCGGCACCCAGATTAAGGAAGCAATTCTTGCGTTCGATGCCGATCTCGATGCCAGAACGTGCAAGAAGTGTGGAACTTTGAACTACTCCAAGCCAACATAGTGTATAATTGTTACTCTATATAACCAGTCAAGCCAGCTTTTGTTTATAAAGCTGTTCGCCCTTGTCAAATATCCAATCAACGGCGTGTTCGACGGGCTCATCAAAGATGTATGGTAACAATGGAACGATCCCCAAACCAACAGCAACTGGACCGTACGTTCTCAAAGATTTGACGCTCGAGTTCTTGAAGAAGTAGGACGAGTAGCGGACCGAGGTATGGATGGTGAACGCAGGCAACCCCATCGAAGCAATACTCTGGAAAATCCCACGCTTGAGACCAACCAATCTCCAGTCAGAGTCCACGAGCTTGTCGTGAGTAGCAAGGAATGCTTGCTGGGCTACAACATTGGGCTCGGGGATCTCGGTCGACCATGGCATCAAGCCTGGGGTATACCGGCCTTCTGACTTCATCTTGACCAACCACGAAGCGTACAGAACATCACCTAAGATATAGAGCCATGAGACACCGTAACCAAGCTTGACTATGTTTGGATGGGCCACTGGACGGAACGATTCGCCAATATCCGAGGTGTATGCAACATAACGGTGGGATGCCCGCAAGATTGTCCGGACTCTGTTGGCGTAAGCGGCATATCTGAGGCCGGTTTCGTCTTCGAAGGTCTCGTTGACTTCAGTGTCGTTTGTATTGGCTGATTCTTTAAGTTGGTCGATAGTGCTCATGGAATATGTTGACGTTTCACAGCCAACAAGACGGCGAAAGGTTGAAGGCAACGGCAATAAAATTAGTCCGGCTGTGTACAGGATTATGTTCATCAATTCGTGCACAAATATCCGCCTGCATCCTATATACAGATTTCGGATAGATTAGCGGCTGTTGATGTAACGTTTCGAAAGTATAATTCTCATGTAGTTAGAATTGGTCCAAACCATTTGTTAATTGGAAGATCCGTGTGCTCCTGTTTTGGGCTCCGTCTTTTTATACCTTATTCGTAACGCAAAACATTGCTTTGGTTATATTTTCCAAATTAATGATTTTTCACAGGATCAGTACCAGAGAAATACAGCCGAGCGAAACGCCTTTTTAGCCAGCCTGGTAGAATTTGCACAGAGTAGTTTTTTTCAAGGAGTAATTGTGATCAATCTATCCAGGAGTGAAGACTGACTGTGATTATGGCACCCCATCAGCACCCACCAGCACAATGGACAAGGTCCGGTAAGCTATAATAAACAATATTACATAAGCATTATAGAATCTTTTCACGTGACCAACATTCCTTCTTAGAATCTTAAAATATACTACACGAAGCAGTGAGTCTTTAGTTCTTGTGGTACAATATGAAGTATACGTTTGTCATAAGGTTTACCAACGCGGTTTCTGCCACTCAACAGATCCCTGATCTCGAGATTCCGCTCAGCATAAATGTAAACCGCGATGAAATTAATCGATTGGTTAGTGCCAAATGGATCAAAAGCATTATCCGTGAACAGGCGACCCAAGGCAAAAGTAATCGACTTCGTTTGATTTACAATGGACGTGTATTGAATGAGAATACAGACTTTAAAAAAGAGATATTTGACCCCAAATTAAAGCTGCAACTGCAACAACTGCAAGAAGAATCCGATAAGATATATATTCACTGTGTTGTTGGGGAGGAATTGACTCGCCAAGAATTAGCAGACGAGTACCAGCTCGATAACCGTCCCCAAGTGGTCAGTACTACCCCTGAAGTTATTGGGTTCGATCGTTTGTTACAACAGGGATTCAGTGCTGAGGATGTGGCTGATCTCCGGCGTCAATTCTTCCTGATCTACACGCCAGATATGATCAACAGAGCAGGTTCTCGAGGGGATCAGATCGCCGATGTGGAAGAAGACGAGCAACGGCAACAGACAGTCCGGCAGTTGGAAGAAAGGTGGATTGAATCTACGATGAACGGAAATGCAGCAAGTACTACTGGCGAGACACCGGTTCCACGTCCTTCAGCCCAAGAACAGAGTCAGATGCAG
The DNA here is from genome assembly GCA_030556435.1 of Teunomyces pallodes. NCBI lineage: Eukaryota > Fungi > Ascomycota > Pichiomycetes > Serinales > Debaryomycetaceae > Teunomyces > Teunomyces pallodes. The sequence continues at coordinate 572,777 of JAKTUA010000005.1, forward strand.
CCGCCACCGCCACTGGCCGACTTAGATGAAGTCAATGGCAATGAGGATTTGCTATTGGGGCTTGTTTTAGGTATTTTTTTGGGGGTGGTAAGCGTAGTCTTTTTAATTGCAGACGATACAGTGTTTAACAAGGCACAGAAGATGTCGGTGATTGCCGGAATCTTCTTGAACTTCTCATTTGCTATTTTGAGAGGACAGTGGATATGAAATGAAAAGAGAAGAAGAGTTCTACAAGATGTTTGATCTACCAGCCCTCAAAAGTCTCGATATATTCTGGCCCATAAGGACCAGAGATACGTGAATTCAACAGATGAAAGGGCATTAAGATGATCGGTCTCCGAGAACGGATATTATTCTCGCCAGGAACTTGACGCTCGCCAACTCGTTGGGATATCTGAAAAAGACAAGCAACACGGTAATAGTTCTGGCTGCCGCACGAAGAACCAAACAATCTTGCGGGAAGACCTACTGGTATTTATAGTGAGATGGCACCAGAAGAAAAAAAAAAATTTCCATTACCCGGATACGCATTTTTTGTTAGGGGCCATTTAGAACCAGTTCGATTAGATACAAGACAAACGCAGGAATTGCTGCAAAAAGTCCTCCGGCCGACACGACCCCAACAGGGTACTACAAGCGATATATTACAGGGGGAGTGGGGAGGGGGATTTGAAAACCATACTGGAAGAAGGTTTTGAGTTAGAATTAATCTCTAGTAACTGCGGAGAAAATCTAGTGAATAGTTCAATAACTTATCTTCAGACAGAATAGGAATGAGTTACCTCATAAATGTTAAACTCGGTTTAGGTTTAGTACTTTATTGTAGAGTTAAGTGCGTTTACAAATTCAGGGTTTGTGACTTGTAATTTGAACAGCTTCAAATGGCTTTTTTTTTCTGATGCTGGAGAGTAGAAACAAATTGCGGGAACCTGCATTTACCAAAACATTTTTTTTTTGCCGGAACCGGGATTTTACGGGTATGAGTCAGGTGCCAATATTCTCCACTTTAGGTTGTGGACACTCCAATTTTCCTAGCGGCTATCGCCGGTGGGAGCTGAGTGCGACATTTTGCGGCCTGATTATAGGCCCATTCCGCCGGTGCAACCTCACGAGATTTGTTTGGCGGTGTAAGCTCGTGGGACTATAAAACTCTTGTGGGGCACCACCGAAAAATTCAGAGAAAAAATAGTTATACATTTCCCCTTCTCCACACCTATTTTATAGACGTCAGATCAATAGCGCTAATGTCTGAAACTGCCCCCAAGCCATTGCCATTTATCTACCAGTTCGCTTCCGGTGCCATTGCCGGGGTGTCGGAAATCTTGGTGATGTACCCATTGGACGTTGTCAAAACGAGACAACAGCTCGATTCAACCAACGCCTACAACGGTACCATCAATTGCTTGAAGAAGATTGTCAGAGAAGAAGGATTCTCTCGGTTATACAAAGGGATCTCCGCCCCCATTTTAATGGAAGCCCCTAAGAGAGCCACTAAATTTGCTGCCAACGACAAATGGGGTGAATTCTACCGTGATTTGTTTGGTATCAAGACCATGAACCAATCGCTTGCTGTGTTGACCGGTGCCACTGCCGGTGCCACTGAATCCTTTGTCGTGGTTCCATTCGAATTGGTCAAGATTAAGTTGCAGGACAGATCCACCAAATTCAACGGAATGGGCGAAGTTGTCAGACACATCGTCAAGACCGACGGGGCATTGGGATTGTACAAGGGCTTGGAATCGACCTTGTGGAGACATATCATGTGGAATGCTGGTTATTTCGGTTTGATCCACCAGGTTAGATCCCTTATGCCTAAGCCAAAGAACTCGACTGAAAAGACCTTGATCGACTTGACTTGTGGTACCATCGGTGGTACTTTTGGTACCATGTTGAACACTCCATTTGACGTGGTTAAGTCCAGAATCCAGGCCGGTTCCACGAGATACATCTGGACCATTCCTTCGTTGTTCACTGTGGCTAGAGAGGAAGGTTTCGGTGCTTTGTACAAGGGTTTCATACCTAAGGTGTTGAGATTAGGCCCAGGTGGTGGTATCTTGTTAGTGGTGTTTACAGGATGCATGGACTTCTTTAGAAAGATCCACGAAGGTAAGTAATATCGAACGTTTATTCTAGTTTAATATTGTACATCTCGGTGAAAATACGTACCATGTCTGACTCAGGAATCGCTTCTACGTCATGAGGCTTGTTGACATACTCAAGCGTATTCGAGTAACGATACTCGAACTCTTTGACAGACAGCTCCCGGGTAAAGGAATATTCGTTAATTTTCGCAACCAATTCTGGCGAATCGAAATCGTAGTCAAAGAGATCCAACTTGCCTTCCTTGTCCGCTTGCTTCAGCTCTTCCGTCAAATGGAGCTTAGATTCAAAGTGCGAGAGACACTCAGAAATGTTAGGGAACAGGAGCTCGTATTGTGCGAGTAATGCTTGGATTGTTTCGTAATTCAACAAAATGTTGTACACCAAATCGTAGTTGATTGCTTTGTATAAATGAAAACCCTTTTCACTTGGATCCGGAGGTTTAGATACCGACTGAATATTTCCTTCTGAAACCTGGATCGTTTCGCTGAAATGCTTTTCCAACAAAAAGTTGACCGCGACAAAGATTTCTTCAACCATCGCCTTAATCTCTTCAGTTTGATTTAACGACTGGAAGTACTTGGACTCAATAAAGTTCTGTCTCTTGACAAACTTCAATAAGCTAAATACTGTAACAAAAAATTCATTCCAATGATACTTAGTCAACTCAACCTGTCCCCGTTTCAACGCATTTAATACCTGAAATAACACGTTTGAGGCCATCCGGAAATTGGTTACATTCAACTTGTTGGTCAAGTTAAACCGGATCAAATTTTGAATCACATCCAAAATATAAAAGAGCGACGACTTAAAGCCATCATTCCCAATATTTGTTGGGACAATTGGTAATTTCTGGTGTGCCAACTTCCACTTGAATTCGTTAATTTGAAACTCTTTAAGGCTATCGACCGGCAAAGAACCACCGCTAATCTGAGCCGATGATGTTAATTTTAACAAAATCAGAAATGAAACCTTGGTCACCAACTGTAATTGAACTGATCTGTACTGGTATTGGGTAATATACGACAAAACACATAACCAAATTTCAAACAATTCAATATGAGTATCTTGCTGGATGTTCAAGTCTTCAATTTTACCATCAACTGGATATTTCTGCTGGCTAAAGTGAGCCAAGAACTCAGGACTCTTACAAAGAATATTAATCCACGAAACTATAGGGAGCAACTCGCCTACCTGAAGCTGCAGTTCGTCTTCATTCTGTAACCGCATTGCTCTAAGCTTATGTTCAAAAAGCACACCTATTTCCTGAAGAAATGGATCCTCAGGGTCTTCAATTAAACTAAGCTCCTGATAGTTACTCAGTCCGGTAATATTACCTGCGGTATCGTAGGCGACATAAAGATTATCAGCAAACCGATTACCAGTGATCCAGTTCAAAAACGAGCTGTTCTGAATCTCCTCTACCAAGAGATCATCTCTGTAATTGTAGCAGTATTTGAAGTCCATGGCAAAAAAAGGAACAAGTTTCAGCATCACTGCAGACCGATAATGGTTCTCAAAGTCGGTACCGATAACATAAGTCTCATAAACATTGGACAGATCCTTGTTAAGGTTAGTAATATCAGCCGAGAGAGTAGTCAGCGCCACTGGTAAGAGCGAGGATGGGATTTTAGCCAACGTGGATAAAATGATGTATAACTTAATCAAAGTTGATGGAGAAAGAACAATATCGGGTGCTTGATACTGCGATTTTCCATCGAGTTCAACGAGAGTTGCCGTAGTGACTTTAGTGAGAGTTTCAAAACATGGAGTAAAGTTTACCGTAAAAAAAGTGTACAACAAGCTTTTCACAATAACGAACTCGTTCGAAGACCCGTCAAGATGTGCAACCGATGCATAAAATGTTTTGAGAATATCAAAAGTCAAGGTAAGTATTTCCTTGGTGATAATCAAGTCCTGGTGTTGGGTTATGTTGTTCAAAAAAGACATGAAGCACCACTTGATTATTTCTAAAAAGCTGCTAAATGTGTCATTGTTCATTTTTTGGTTGGTTCCAGGCAAAGTGAATACTTTGGTGACAACGTCGTTCATCACCAGGTTGCGGGGATGACGCCGGAGAAGGATATTTGTTTCATACAAGCTTCTAAACCATACGTGAAATATCCGGAGAACATTCACAATCAATTCTGTCCGCAATTCCTCGTCAATGTTGCTGAAAGGTCTATTACTGTTAGTGCTCTGAGCGGGCTTTGGAGGTTGGGATTTGGGTTTAGGGCCAGTCTGGCCACGTAAACTGGTGATATCATCCCCTTCATCAAAAGCATCAAACTCGGGAGGGTTCGGGACTCCGTTTAGAACAGTAATATCGTCACCACCATTATCCAATTCGGCTGGTGCCGGAGTATTAGGAACTGGCACAAAAATCGAGTCGTCGGCTTCAGGAAACCGAGTAGCATCTCTCAAGATAATGCAACCAGACAAGAAGATCTCGCGGAAGACGTCAATGTTGTGACTGGTAGTGGAATTGACCGCTACTGCTTCTAAATTAGCAACCAAAAGCGCCTGTAACGCACTGGAATGTACCTCTGTTGTGAAAAGAGCCTGGTAGAACAGCTGGTCATGGGAATGATTGAGAAATATCTCGTTATAGATGGAATTGGTCATCCTAATAGCCATTAATTTTTGTAAGGCTGGAAAAGGACAGATGGACCGTCGGCTTAACCAGGCTGCTACCTTAATAGGGTTTACGGAGATCCGGTATAGGGAAATTTTGCATTTTTGTAGAGTCAAACTGCAATTCTTATCATAGCTCAGACACCGCCTAATAAAATGCACACGTACGACACGCACACACACTCACAGACACACACAAAAGGTATACACCCAGAAAGCCTGCATCTACGTTTCAACTTTACCTTAGCCAGCCAAATCGGGAAATAACGTTTTATGGTCTATAAAAACGGGCTGAATTCACACCATTGACGCGGAGATGCTTCGAAATACATCTCTGAACGAAGAGTACGAGATGGTTGACCGCAATCCTGACTTGGAACGGTCTGTATCGCCACGAAGCTCGGAGTCACTGTCGATATCGCAGATGTTTGAAGATATCGATGAATTCACTAAACGGAACAAGCAAGATGACGACGATTTCACAACCAGCGCATTATTTCAAACAGTCAAACAGCAATACCTGAACCGAGGCTCATTATCGAAACAGATTTGCACCTTAGCGGGCGTGTTTGTCGTGGCGCTCTGGGTGGTGGGTATATTAGTCTACTCCCACAAATCGGCAGCCCAACTCGTGGGACAATTGAAATGGCAAACTAATGTGGAGGTCAGTGGACAGAACGTCACTCTCAATCCTTACAGCGCACAGTACAAGAACATGACAATAGTATCTTGGCGACAGGGCAAGTATATCGCGTATCGCGAGCCCATCTCGTGGCTCAACTCCAAACAGTATCCCGAACGTCTGGACACCAGCGACGGTGGAGGGTTTTATCTTACTCGCGATCGTGAAGCATTTGTGATAAAGAAGATCAACCTGCAACACTCCGATACGGTTCTTGAAGCAACGCAGTTCAGATACATGAACACGTTCTTTTACGCGTCAGATATAATACTTAATCCTGCAAAACCAGTGACTCAGCTACAAAACAATCATCACATTGTTGTATCGGACAAATTGGAACAGTTCAGACACCTGAGCTTTGCATTGTACTGGCTCTATTCGCCTCTTACCTCCAGCTACACACCGATTCAGCCCCCAGAAAATTTGAAAAAGCTCGAACAACCACACAAACCTCTGGAAATCCAACTTCTTGACAAACTCCATTTTGCTGAATTTTCTCCACTTGGAGATAAGATTGTATTTGGATTTGATCACGATTTGTACATCCAAGATCTTGCAACAAACGACATTAAACGTATTACTACCGATGGTTCACCTCATATATTCAATGGAAAACCAGATTGGATTTACGAAGAGGAAGTTTTGGCTCACGACAAGATGTATTGGTGGTCTCCTGATCAAAAACACTTGGTATATGCCAAAATTAACGATTCTCAGGTCCAGGAATACGAATTAGACTACTACATCAAGGACAGAACGGAAATCGGGGTCCAGTATACCGAATCTGATCAAACAAAGTATGAATCAGTCAATCAATATCCGATAAAGACTTCAATAAAGTATCCTAAACCAGGTACTCCAAATCCAAAAGTCACATTACACTACTATAACGTAACGGAGGGTTCCACTATCGAGTTAGTGGATGATTTGTTTCCCAAAGAAAGTATTTTATATGATGCTGTGTGGGTTGGCAATGACAATTTGTTACTCAAGCTAACTGATAGAACCAGCAAAGTGTTATACAAGAAAGCATTTCTGCCAGGTCAAAAAGTATCTCTGATTTCGTCATGGAATACACTGCAATTCAATGGTTGGGTTGAAAAGATGACTCCAATTGTAATTGTGGGAGACACTTATGTTGATAAAGTTGTTGTGGGTGACAAAACGCATCTTGGTTTGTTTGAGTCGGCTACGGCCCTGAATTATTCAAAACTACTCACAAACTCTTCTGAGTGGGAGATTATTGGCCATGCTCCAGTTGCTTATAATAAACAGGAGAATATGTTCTATACCTTGTGCACCAAGAGAAGCTCGATGGATGCTCACTTGATTGCTATTGGAATGGACCAATCAGTACACGAGTTGACTACTACCAGCCGTGATGGTGTTTACGATATCGATTTTAGCTCAGACGGCCAATATTTGAATCTAAATTATGCTGGTCCATTGCAGCCATGGCAAAGATTGATCAACATAGCCGAGTTCCACGACATGGAAGGCGACGGTGACGAATTTATTGAAAGTCACAAAATAATTACCCACTTTGATGTGACGGCCAACAACTTTAAGGACACTAACATTCCTACCAAGCTCTACAAGACAATAACCGTGGGGAAAAACGTTGCTTTGAATGTAATTGAAATTCTTCCGCCCAATTTCAACCCAGACAGAAAGTATCCACTCTTGGTACATGCCTACGGGGGACCAGGTTCCCAGACAGTTGACAAGACATTTAATGTCGATTTCCAGGATGTGATAAGTACTACACTCGATGCAATTGTACTTATTATTGACCCCAGAGGCACAGGAGGCCAGGGATGGGGCTTTAAGTCATTTGCAACTGGTAAGATTGGGTACTGGGAACCACGTGATCTTACTACGGTTGTTTCAGAGTATATCTCGGTTAACAAGAAGTTTATTGATAAAGAGAGAACAGCCTTGTGGGGCTGGTCCTATGGTGGATTTACCACACTCAAAACCTTGGAGTACGATGCTGGAAAGACGTTCAAGTATGGTATGGCTGTTGCACCCGTCACTAACTGGCTATTTTACGACTCGATATATACCGAGAGATACTTGGGACTTCCTCAAGAGAACGAGAATTACGAAAAGTATGCTCGGATTAGCGAATATGAGCAGTTTGCCAGTGTTAAGCGGTTCTTAATCATGCATGGAACCTCAGACGATAATGTTCATCTTCAGAACCTGCTCTGGTTGGTAGACAAGTTTAATGTCAAGTCGGTCGAAAATTACGATATTCATTTCTTCCCAGACAGCGACCATTCTATTACCTACCATAATGCCAACTCCATCGTCTATGATAAGTTGCTCAATTGGCTCCGAGATGCCTTCATTGGCCGTTTCGATGTAGTATAAAAAGTTGCAAAATGAAGAAAGAAAGAAAAAAAAGGAGCCGGTATAACGACATTTTATATGCACACCCTTTTAATATACAGTACACGCATTAATCTCAATCTCATCGCCAAATTTTCAAGCGATGCCTGGTTTGACTATATATCTTCAAGATGGGTAAAGTTTCGAAAAGTACCAAGAAGTTTCAGAGCAAGCACTTGAAGCATACGATTGAACATCGTAAGGAAGTGCAGAAACACAACAAAAAGATTGGGTCTCGCAAAAAGTCATCATCTTCAACGTCCGATGAGAAGCCAAGTAAGCCCAAAGCAGGTGCCAAAGAAGTGTTCGAAGACATGAGTGTCGACGACTTTTTTGCTGGTGGCTTTGAAGTTCCAAAGGAAAAGAAGAAGGTTGAAGAAGACGACGAAGACGAATCTTCCGATGAAGAAGATGCAGAGGCCATGCAAGAAAACTTGAAGAAGTTGGAAGAAAACGATCCTGAATTCTACAAGTACTTGAAGAACAACGACAACGAGTTGTTGGATTTCGAGGCTGTGAATCCTTTGGATGCCATCAGTGATGATGACGAAGATGAAGAAGGCGAAGAAGACGACGAGGAAGGCGAAGAAGAAGCACAAGTCGAAGAAGAAGAAGAAGCCGAACCAACCTTGGAGACCAAGGAAGCAAGAAAGTACGAAATTACTACCGGTTTGGTCAAGAAATGGGACGAAAAGATGGACACTCCAAATCCTAAGTTGTTGAAGAATGTTGTGGTTGCCTTCAAGGCTGCCGTCAACATCACTAACTCTTCTGAAGAAAACTACAAGTACGCTGTCACAGACCCCAAAGCATTCACCGAATTGATGTTGCTAGTATTGAAGAAGTTGCCTGTTTCTATCCAGAAATTGGTGAAATATAAGGTCAACTCGCAAGGTATCAGATCCCTTCCAGAAAAGAACAAGAATGTTGCCCAAATTGCCTCCGTATTGAAGACACATGCTGGTTCTTTTATCACTTTGTTGAAGGACATCACTAATACTGAAACTGCTGCCTTAGTGTTGGCCTCGATCCAAGAAGTCATTCCATACTACCTTTCATACAGAAGAATATTAAAGGAAATCTTGCTGGCAGTGGTTGAAGTATGGTCCACTACCACCGATATTCAAACCCAGATAGCTACATTTGCCTTCTTGAATAATATCCTGAAGGAATATCCAAAATCTGTATTGGTCACTGTGCTCAAGCTCACATACTCATCGTTCTTACAAAACTGTCGTAAGACTAACGCTCACACGATTGACTCCATTAACTTCTGCAAGAACTCTGCTGCCGAATTGTTTGGTGTCGATGAAAAATTGTCTTTCCAAGTCGGATTTGAATACGTCAGACAGTTGGCTATCCACTTGAGAAACAGTATCAATGCCACTTCCAACGCCAAGGAAGGGTTCAAGACCATATATAACTGGCAGTATGTGCACTCACTTGACTTCTGGTCCAGAGTTATTTCTCAACACTGTAACCCAGAAAAGGAATTGAAGCACAAGAACAAAGAATCTCCTTTGAGACAGTTGATCTACCCATTGGTTCAGGTGACTTTGGGTGCCATCAGATTGATCCCTACCGCTCAATTTTTCCCTTTGAGATTCTACTTGATCAGATCTTTGTTGAGATTATCTCAATCGACCGGTGTTTTTATTCCAATTTTCCCATTAATAGCCGAGATCCTCAGCTCTACTGCCATCACCAAGGCACCAAAGGCAGCTAAGTTGCAGGCAGTTGACTTTGAAACTAACATTAAGGTCACTGCTGCCTACTTGGGAACCAGAGTGTACCAAGATGGATTGTGTGAACAGTTTATCGAATTGACGAGTGAGTTCTTCGGATTATATGCCAAGAGCATCGCTTTCCCCGAATTGGCCACACCTGCTATCTTGTCGTTAAGAAGATTCACCAAGAAATCCAAGAATGTCAAATTCAATAAGCAGTTGAACCAATTGGTTGAAAAGTTGACCTCCAACTCTACTTTCATCACTTCCAAGAGATCAAATGTGGAATACGGACCTTCCAATAAGACTGAGGTTCAACTTTTCTTGAATGACTTTGACTGGGCCAAGACTCCATTGGGTCAGTACGTGGTTGTTCAGAGACAAGTTAAGGAAGAAAGATTGAGATTGTTGAAAGAATCATTGGAAGAAGAAGAAAAGGCACGTAAAAAGAAGGAAGAGGAAGATGAAGACGAGGAAGATGAAGACATAGACATGGAAGAGTAGATTAGATTCTAATATATAAATATAACAAAAAGTGATATCGATGATAAATTAGACATACATATATTACACGGCTTACGGGTCGATCGGGATAAAGTTCCCGACTATACAACTGGGAATGTTGTAACGGTCACGACGAATAGTGAAACTGAAACAGCAGCTTTTTCTCTTGATACCATCTCGCGTCCGTAAGTTGCAGCTGGTCAAGACCGCTTTTTGGCCCTTGTCAAACGCAATGGCACCGTACTTTTCCCAGAAGTTAACCGCACTTTCTTCGCTCATCAATTCGTAGATCGCCAACTTCCCGTCTTTTAAATCGTCAGTCATAACACCGACCATAGACGCAAACTCTTTGTTACCACGATAAATCTCTCCAGTTCTACGCCATAAGCATGCTGGAATAGCCATCGATGTAAAGACACGGTCATAGTCAAGCAACATCCGTTCGAAACTTTCTTCAACCAATACCAAGTCAACATCCTTCAATGTACGTGCAATGGCCCGAAATGCTGGCCTGAAAATGGAAAGTGGTTTCAAAATACGCTGCCTGCTCAGAACATTCATATAATTTTCCATGTATCCTTGAAGACGGGCATATCCCTTGGCGTAGTTGTATGGCTGAAGTAACCCAGCCTCAAGTTTGGCCTTAATGACTTGTTTCAACCGTTCCTCGGGCGAAATTTCGGTGGTAGGATCGGCTGCTGTTAAGAAAAACTTATCTCTGGCCGAATCTGATATTACCGGCTGGTGTTCCTTGTAATATTCGGACAGATTTTGGTTTTGAGATTGTGCAAGTTGATTTTGTTGATGCTGAATTTGTGCCAGTTGTGACGGATTTTGTTTTTGAAGTTGTTGTTGTTGTTGTTGTTGTTGTTGTTGTTGTTGTTGGTGCTGTGGTTGTTGCTGCTGTTGTTGTTGGTGCTGTGGTTGCTGTGGTTGACGGCTCTGCTGTGAGAAAACTTGCTCGTCAGAAAATGTGCTGGGGAAAACGTTCGAATTTGGTGAAAACGCTAGAATATTAGAAACGCTGTTTGAGTTTTGGTTTGATAATGTGCCATCGTTCTCATAAACCGGAACGGTTGTTGGTTGTATAGCAAACTGATTGAGCATGTTCTCATTATCGTTCAAGGCTCCATTCACCAATTCGGGATCATCTATCATAGACAAGAAGTCGTTCAATGAACTGAACTCACTTCCCGCGTGCTCTGAGTAAAACAATGGTTCCTGGTTGTAAGGAAGTGTCTGAGACAACACAGAGTTATTTGATTTGGTTGTTGGTGGCGGGGGTAATGGATGAGTTTTGGGCTCGGAGCTGTACCCCGGAGATACTTGGGTGGTGGCTTGAAGCGTCTGCAGATGCTGTAACGGCATTACTTGTGGTATTGCCGAGTTTTCGCTGACTGAACCACGGAGCGTCTCGGCCTTTTTGCGTTGCCTCGAGTTGGACGGTTCGTCGTAGCAGAGATGGCCAATGCCCCGCTTAATGCACCGCTGGCAGGGACGCAAATCGTCACAAATCATGTGTGAACGACGACAGTAGACACAGGCAATCTCAACTTTCTTTTTGCGACGTTTGGTCGGTTTCTTGATAGACTTTGAGTCGTCTGGAGTGGGAGACACCTCGCTCCGGGCTTCGTTGTTGTTACCTGGTGCGGCAGAATCCTCGTGTTTCACGAGGATCTGGCCATTCGTGTCATCTTTTTTTATATCGTTTTCCGGATCCATACTCAAATGTCTATATTAAAATGGTCCATTCCACACTACGATTCGGGGATATGGCTGAGACAGATCAAACACTGTTTGGTGTACTTAGATGATAGGTGGGGAGAAATTTTTTGGTGATTGCTCACGTGAGCATAAAATAAAGGAAAAATAACGGGTCTTTTGTGGGGATTCCTTAAATCTCCGGGTTCGTGAGTGTCTGCGAACGGAACAACTTTCCTCACAATTTTGCTACTTTGCTAACCAGATTAAATATTAGTCGTAACTAACTAAAATAGTAATTGACTCAACAAATTAGTACCTAGAACGTAACACAAAAGAGAATTTATAGCACAACTCATTTTTAACTTTAGAAAATACTTCAATCTTATTTACTAATGCCATCTTAAATTTAAGAGGCTTGAATTGCAAAAATTGCCCAGATAGTGTATTATTAATACATATAACATTATTCATGAGAAGTGGTCACATTTAGTTCAATGGTAGACTCACTGGCATTATCATGGATATACGTGGTATCCTGTTCATCTTCGTGTGGGTCCGCCTCGCCCACTTCATCATGTTCTTCCTCTTCCAGAACCAGGTTTGCAGTTTCAAAGCCGGAATCGATACTGACACTCAACTCACGACTATTGTCGCTGGCTGTAGAATACTTACTGAGAATGTGCAGCGGTCGGGAAAAGAAGTGTCCACGCGGAGGCAGTGCTGGCTGCTCCAGCATTTCTTTATTGCTTGCCGAAAAAAAGGTAGCATCTGATACAGTGCTTGTAGTTAAGGATACTTGTGAGGTATTAGGAGCCTCCAAAACATTCAAGGAATCTGAAATAGCATGCTGCTTTTCTGGCAGTTCTGATCTCTGGATTGCAGTCTCTTCAACTTCAGAAAATTCAGGCGCATCAACGTCAGATATGGATGGAATATCATGAATCTCTAATTCAACCATATCATTCTGTTCCTCTGTAGTATCTTGTGCATCAAGCACTTCAAACATGTTACCGCTTTCCAGCGTTCCTATCTGAATCTCAGTATAGTCAGAATCCAGTTCCGACTCTACCATATCCAGGTCACCTCTTTCTAGATCTATACTACCATAATTATCCCCCAAACCACCTAACAAGTGGCTACTTTCGGATATGGATGTATTGCACAATGGACAGCTCCTCTTGAAATTAATTAACCAGTTCGATAAGCATTTTTCATGGTAGAAGTGTTTGCAGTCTAGAAGTAGCACCCGCGAATTCAACGGTATGTACTTATCTAAGCAGATGGAACACTTGTAAGATGCATAACAGTCATCTGGCATGGTTAAAACATGCAAATTTGAGGCAGACTTGCGAATATCGACCCCGTTTATAATTATTTTGTTGAGCAGTGAAGATGACGGCGTGTTACTGCTATTGTTGGAACGGTTTGCTTGCTCATTCACAGGTACTTTCCCAGTTTGTTTGGTAACCTTCAAATAGTTATCTAGGTACTTGGAATTAATCAAGTGATCATTGTTGTAAATGAATACAGGCAACAGACGTACCAAGTTTGAGTTCCGAATATTGACCTGCCTCCTGCGGATCTTTTGGCCAAAAATGACTGCACTATAAAAGATCAAAATCAAAAGTGGTGGAGATAGGGCGATCGAAAGCAAAATATTAAGCCAATCGCCAAAAGAAGCAGTAGAAACGTCAATCGTCACCTCCAATTTCTCTATATTCTTCAATGCCAAATAGCCCTCGTTGGTAATAAACATAATTGGAATCCTGAGAGATCCATCCTGGTTAAAATTGGACAGGTACATTGTAACCAAGCCATGCGAAGGCTCATCATTAGCGATGATGATGCCCCTAGGTGAAAGACTGGATAAAATGTTGGTGACCTTGGTGATAAATGTACATCCGCCACGTAATACAATCACAATCTTGTCCTCAAGGTGATGTTCCGGGTCCTCTATAGGAGAACAGGCGTCAGTTTTCAAAATGGAGTATTTGCTCAAGAGATGTCCGTTTAAAACGGGACTAAAGGAGGCGTAGCGGCCAATTAGAGTCCTTGTGGTCGTATTGCCGTGTTCAGTTAAGTTATAAGTTATGGCTGAGTCTATGGGAAAAAAGGAGTTCATGGACATATCGAATGGATACTCCATTTCGAGATATCTCGGCTGTCTAAAAGTAGGTGGGGAGTTCTGGTTCGAGACTTCTTTGGAAGGGAGGTTGCCAAAGCCAAAAGTGATAACAAGTATCAACAATATTATAATAAGAATCTTTGGCTGTGCCAAACTCCTGGCCGGCGCCACCATCTTTGGAGTATGATTTAAATATGACCGTAGATCAATAGGGAGACAAACACACTGACTTAATTTTTTGTTTCATTGTGTTCCGGCGCGCATGACCAATCCTCAAAACTTTTGGCAGCCATGGATTTGACTGCAAAAAAAACACACACACGAGTGATTCCTACTGATCTTTTATATATTACTCTATCTTACAACTAGAAAACATCACCCAACTTCAATCTTGGAGCAATGTTCATCGACAACAATTCCTGGAACAAGAGCTTGGCAGCATATGGAATTGTCATCTTGATGATGTTCTCGGAACTCTTACAGGTAGTACACCAGGAGTTGTAGCCCATCAAACCACACTTGTTACAAATATCCACCTCAAATGCGTCCGATGAAATCATCAATCTTTCCAACAACAACTGCGATGCACCATACGCAATAACACAGTCTCTTTCCATTTCACCCAATCTCAAACCACCGTCTCTCGATCTACCTTCGGTTGGCTGTCTCGTAAGAACAGCACGAGGACCACGGGCTCTCGCATGCATCTTGTCCAACACCATATGCTTCAATTTCTGGTAATAGATAGGACCAAAGAAAATGTATGCCTGTAAACACTCACCAGTGATACCTGAATACAACATATCTTTACCGGAATAACTGAACCCCTTCTCCACAAGAATCTTCGACATGTCTTCTAACTTGGATCCACCGAAACAAGTACCGTACTCAAGAGTCCCATTCAACACACCAGCCTTACCAGAAATCAACTCGATCATCTTACCAACCGTCATACGAGATGGAAAACCATGTGGGTTCATAATAATATCGGGTGAGATACCGCTGTCGTTAAATGGCAAATCCTCCTGTTGTACAATGATACCACACACACCCTTCTGACCGTGTCTGGACGAAAACTTGTCACCTAATTCTGGTCTTCTTGTTTGTCTCAACAAAACCTTGATCAATGCCTGATCATTATCACTAACAGACATCATAACTTGATCAACATATGATGGCTCAGGTCCCTTGTAGTAGGCAGGAGTCTCACGGTGGCTTTCGGCACCTTGAGTCTGATCGTTGTGACCTAATACAGATTCACCAGCATTGGTAGGAACACACTTGTTGACATAAACCTGACCATTCTCCACGCGGGCACCAATTTCACCCAAACCATCTGGGCCCAATGCCTTGTGAGGGAAAATGGCATTCCCGTCTTCGTCAACTCTCATACCAGACACAATATCCTTGGTATGATTAGGGTACCTCTTCAACTGAATCGTGTTCTTACGCACAACTTGACATCTTCCAAACCCTCTATCAAGAGATGCCTTGTTCAACACTAAGGCATCCTCAATATCGTAACCTGAGTATGACATAACAGCAACGGTCGCATTCTGACCAGCTGGTAATTTATCATATTCAATCAACTCAATGGTCTTAGTCTTCACCATAGGTTGTTGTGGATAAACCATAAAGTACAACAAAGTGTCAATTCTTCTGAATTGGTTATAGGCAATTGCACCTATAGCTTGCTTACCCATAGCACATTGATATGTGTTTCTTGGGGATTGGTTATGGTGTGGGTAAGGAATAAGACCTGCAACGGCACCTAAAACCGTGAATGGTTCGATCTCCAAATGCGTAATGTTCTGGGTTGGATCTAAGTCTTTTTCGTATAATGCAATTAAGGAATCGTTTTCTTCGTTGACATCCAAATACTCAACCAAGCCATGAGTCAAGAAGTCATCAAATTCCCATTCACCATCTCTCAACTTGCGCAAATGCTCAGCATTAACCTTGGGTATGTTATTCTCGACAATGATCAATGGACGACAAATTCTACCCCCGTCAGTAGCGATATGAACAGCAAGTTGATGAGTATTGGTGTAAATACTAACAAACTCAGAGATCTTTCCTGCACGTCTTAACCGACGGAAACTATTAACAAATTTGACTGGGAAGCGGGTAGTACCAATGAGAGTACCGTTCAAGAAAACACCAAAGTTTCCATTGGCATGTAAGTTTGCCGAATCGATTACCAAAATGTCCTCACACCCTAACACAAAGCACAACTTCTTAATCGGTAACTCTTCATCATCGGTCGTAATGTGGGTCATCAAAGCTAAATTCTTCACCAAACCACATGCCTCACCTTCAGGAGTATCAGAAGTACATAACATACCAAACTGCGATGGCTGTAATGCTCTTGGACCCGACACCTTTCTGGACTTCTCGAACTGAGAAGAAATACGAGTCATCATACCTAATGCGGAAATATAAGATAATCTTGACAAAACATGGGTAACACCAGCTCTTTCCATCTTGAAACGTTTCAAGGACCAGTTACCGGTAGAAATAGCACGGTTTAATCCCATTGTAATATTGTTGGAATGAATATTGATGGAAAGCAAGGCATCAAATTCCGAAGTTCTGCTTGGCTTCTTTAAGATCTTGTCGATATTAGCCTTGAAGTCCGAATTGAATTTCTTGAACAAATCTTCAAATAATAAGGACATTAACTGACCAGCTAATTCCAATCTCTTATTACCAACATAATCTCTGTCATCGACCATTGATGGATCATACATGGTCATGACCACCCTTCTAGCCATCGACGTGATATATAAAGCCTTCTCACGGAATTGCAAGTCTGAAACGGTGATGTGGGCAATAATCGTAGTGGCAATGGCCTCGATACCCTCCTGCAATTGTGTCAACTTGGGTGCACCAGCTCTTCTGATAGTTTTAACTCTTTTACCCACATAATTGAGAGCCTGTTGTTGAGTGAAAACTTCGAGTCTAGCTGCCTCTTCAAAGTTGACCACAAACAAGTCCTGGTAACTTGGGTTTGAACCACAAACCAACTGCAAAATTTCCAAATCGGATGTGATACCAGCTGCCTTTAACACGATGACAATAGGGATATCTTCGGCAATGGAGTTGTGTTTCAAGTAGATTTTGTCGTTCTTTGTTACGACGTAAGTTTTGGACTTACGTTCATGTGTAGAGGAAGTGACTGATGCTTGGACAATGTTCTTCTTTTCATCTGCTTCGACGATAATTCTATTCTTTGACAATTGTTCTTGAACCAAGATGACCTTTTCCGTACCATTGACGACAAAGTATCCACCTGGATCGATGGGACATTCATCAAATCTGGCCATCTGCTTTTCATCGATTCCATCCAAAATACACTTGTTGGACCGTAACATGACAGGCATTCTTCCGATTTCCAAATCCTTGTGCAAGATGATCTTACGACCACGAGTATATTCCACATCAACATAGATCGGAGCAGAGTAAGTCAAATCACGAAGACGACATTCATGAGGAGGCAAGATAACTTCCTTGGTTCCAGGTGCAGAAGAGGATTTGTGGCCAACTCTGATGTCTAAGTACTTCAAGTAGAACTCAGGATCGACATCCGATAACACTAATTCGTTTGCACGGATAATTTTCTTAAGATCAGTGTCAACAAAATAGTTGAACGAATCTAAATGTTGCTTCACTAAACCCTTGATCTTAAGGAATGCAGGCAACAAATTCCACTTATCTTCGGCAGTATTGATCTCATCAGTGAGCTTCTTACCTTTATACTCCGGTTGGAGCATTTCCTGGAAAGCAGCATCCGACTCTGTTTCAAACTTCCGTTTACTCATCGCGTCGTCGTATCTGGCTTCACCACAATCGCTTTCCTGAGACTGTACACGGATTTTTGAACTGCTATATTACTAAAGCTCTTCTCAAAATTTTTGTGATTCTGTTGTTTTTGCTTATATAAGCACCAATACTCTGAATCTTGAACAACCTATTTTGCAAAGGTCCCGAAGAAGGTGAACAAACGAAAATGTCGTCCTCATCAAACCTATTCAAGGCTACGGTCAATGAATATCTAGAGGGGCTTCCAAAATCGATACAATCCAAACTATATGAGGCACCAGCAACATGTTTGTCGATCTACAGATTACTCCCACCATTGGCCAAGTTCTACATCATGTCGATGATCTTCAATGAAAACCCTGTCGCTCTTCGTGATTTGGATAGGTGGTGCAAGCCAATGGCTCGAAAATATCAATTTGAATCACTTAAGCGTTTGAATTCATTGCATTTAATTGAAGAAGATCTGACCGGCAGTCATATACGATTGCATGCCACTTTTAGGCAAAATTTCAGAGACTGTCTTACTGGTTCACAGGCAGCAAACGCGTTTGGGAACTTATGTACCACTGCAGACAAGCACAGGGTAGATATCCATTATTTGGATAGATTTGCCTCTCAGAAATGGGAAACAATTTTGCATTTCATGGTTGGAACCGAGGCTACAGCAACTCCATCTACATCTGTATTGTCTCTTTTACGGCTGGGTGGTCTTATGGAAGGCCCAGGAAATCGTGCCGAGAATTTGAAAATTACCAATACAGGGTTCCAGTTCTTGCTTCAAGATGTTAATGCCCAAATTTGGACTTTACTCTTGCAATATTTGAACTTGACTCAAGACTTACATATGGATCCAGTTGATGTCCTAAACTTTATTTTCATATTGGGTTCACTTGAGCTAGGGAAGAGTTATACCGTGTCTTCATTAAGTGAGACCCAAATCAGCATGTTGGATGACTTGAAAGATATTGGTTTGGTTTATCGTAAATCGGACAACTCTGGCCGTTTCTATCCAACAAGATTAGCCACCACATTAACATCAGACTCTGCTGCACTTAAGACTCCAAGTACAGCCATGAAGCAAGCTTTGGCTTCGGATGACGCGCAATCAGCGGTTGCAACTTCAGGGGGAAATCAGGGTTCGGTTATTATTGAAACCAACTTCAAATTATATGCATATACCAACTCACCACTTGAGATTGCCATTCTCAACTTATTTGTTCAATTAAAAACAAGATTTTCTAATATGGTCTGTGGACAAATTACACGTGAATCTATCAGAAATGCATTGTATAACGGTATCACTGCTGATCAAATTATTAAGTTCTTGGAAACTCATGCACATCCACAGATGAAGATCTTGGCCAAGGAAAAATTGGACAAAAAGATCGAGTTCGATACCAGTCATAATATCAACACTGCAGGTGGTGCACCCCAATCGCAGGCGATTTCTACCGATGGCTCTGTTGCGCAGCACAAGTTGGAGGTTCTTCCACCGACCGTTGTCGATCAAATAAAACTTTGGCAATTGGAGCTTGATAGAATTCAAACGTTTGACGGTTATCTATTTAAGGATTTTTCCAATACCCAGGAATTTGATGTGTTGTCGAACTACGCATCTGAAGTTGGGGTTCTTATTTGGGCTGACAAGAATAAAAAGAAGTTCTTCGTTACGAAGGAAGGGATTTCGCAGGTTGCTGATTTTGCTAACCGTAAGTTGAGAAACAGACAGTAGTGGTGTCAGGGGAGTTGTTTTCATGGTAATATATTGTATAATACAAGGTGGGTGTTTGCACCCTATTTACATTCTATTTACATGATGGTAAAATTACATATCAAGCTGAACACGCATCACAGTTTGCTGGGTCTTCAATGTTGCATGCAATTGGGGTAGTGTCATAAATATCCCGGTCGATTTGAGGCGACAAATACTGGGACTCTGAAATATTTGTGCCTTGTGTATCTTGTTTTTGTTTCTTAAGTGTGACAACGGTAGTTTCATTATACTGTGCCCTCTTTAAGTTCTTATTGACCACAATACTAGCTCCCACTTCTCCTGCTAATGATGAGTCAACAGTGAATTGAATCGCTTTGGAAGCCGCTTGTGTGCGTAGATAGTACATACCGGTCTTTAATCCACGCTCCCAAGCGTAGAAATGAAAGCTAGTCAACTTTCCAAAAGTTGGATTTCTCATGTGAATGTTCATACTCTGCAGTTGGTCAATGAATTTGGCTCTATCGGCTGCCATGTCCACAATTACCTTCTGTGAAATCTCCCACACTGTTTTGTACAAGTCCTTCAATTCCTGGGGAATACCAGGAATGTTCTGAATCGAACCTTCTTCCAAAATTAAACGATTTTTCATCGAACTATTCCAGAGATTTAAGCTAATCAAGTCACGGACAAGATACTTGTTCAATACTTGAAACTCTCCTGACAAGACACGACGGGTATAGACATTTGATGTAAAGGGTTCAAAGCATTCATTGAACCCCAATATTTGTGAAGTTGAAGCTGTAGGCATTGGTCCTACTAATAAGGAATTTCTCAAGCCATGTATCTTGACGTCATCTTTAAGCTTGTCCCAATCGTCATAAAGAGGAGATGGCTTATGGTTCCACAAGTCAAACTGAAGTAATCCTTTCGAGGCTGGCGAGCCAGCAAAGGATGAGTAGGGACCATCTTTTACAGCTAACTCGACTGAAGCTTCCACGGCTGCGTGGTAAATCGTTTCAAAAATCTGGATGTTCAATGTCTTGGCCTTGGCGGAGTCAAACGGAAGTCGTAACTCGCAGAACAAATCTGCTAATCCCTGAACCCCAATAGCTAGTGGGCGGTGAGCCATATTTGACATTCTGGTCGTATCAGTAGGGTAATTCGTAACATCAATAATTCTATTCAAATTCTTCGTCAAGGTCTTTGTCACAGAATGTAACTTCACAAAGTCAAACAGTATTGAATTACTTTCTGAGCGTATAAATAACGGCAAGGCCAACGACCCAAGATTGCAAACAGCTGTTTCTTCGGGAGAGGAAAACTGCACCACTTCACAACACAAATTGGATGATTTAATTGTACCCAAATTCTGTTGGTTCGATTTTGAATTGCATGCATCCTTGTAGAGCATATATGGCCCTCCGGTTTCCGTTTGGGATTCCAAAATTGCAAGCCACAACTTTTGGGCACTGATGGTTTTCTTTTTTACTTTTTCATCCTTTTCATACGCCTGATACTTTTCGACAAAGTCCGGACCAAAGCAATCAGAAAGCCCTGGAGCATCATCTGGCGAAAACAATGACCAGCCTAAATTCTTTTTGACTCTTTCCATAAATAGATCTGGTACCCAAAGTCCAAAAAATAAGTCCCGAGCCCTTAATTCTTCTTTCCCGTGATTTTTTCTAAGATCTAATACCTCAAAGATGTCGGCGTGCCACGGTTCTAAGTAAATGGCAAAGGCTCCGGGGCGCTTATTTCCACCTTGGTCAACGTATCTTGCGGTATCATTGAAAACACGAAGCATAGGAACCAATCCACTTGAGATCCCGTTCGAAGACGCAATATACGCTCCACTTGAACGGATGTTGTGGACATGTAAGCCTACTCCACCAGAAGCCTTGGAAATGAGTGCTGTTTCATGGAGTGTTTTGTAAATTCCGTCAATTGAATCGTCCTTCATTGCCACAAGGAAACACGAGGAGAGATTGGCAAAATCAGTACCGGCATTGAAAAGCGTTGGAGAAGCATGAATGAAGTACCGTTGCGACATCAATTTGTAAGTCTCGGCCACATCTTCGATATTGTTTCCGTGAATTCCTATGGCAACCCGCAAGAACATAAACTGTGGCGTTTCGGCTACGACCTGATCCATATGAAGGAGATAGGACTTCTGAAGTGTTTTTATGCCAAAGTAGGTAAGTTCAAAGTCGCGAGATGGGACAATCAAGTTGTTGAAGTAATCCTTATGTTGCATAACAATCTTGTAGAACTTTTGAGAGACAAGAGTATGACTTCGTTTTGAGAGCGGGTTGTTGTATTGACTAAGACGTTCGACATTATCGCTAAATCTGGAAGACGTCAAGCGTTGGATGCGAACAGCCTCAACGCGGCCAGCAAGCAAAGCGTAATCTGGATGATGAACTATCTTAGCTGCTAATGATTCAGCTACCAAATCATATAGTTGTTGCTCGGTAAATTTTTGAGGAAGGCCCTTCTCGATGTGGGGGGCAATGGTTGCGACCTCAAGTTCTAAATCCGTCGCGAGACGCAGGAGAAATCGAGTCAATTTTTCCTGATCAAAGTTCCGTCGAGTCTCTAATCCATCAACAGTCTTGGTAAATTGTGGTACCATCCGTATATATGAATTTTTATTTATTTTAAGCTTTATGCACAGAGGTTACGAAGAAATTGTTTTGGGTATGGGTAATTTTTCAGTTAGTTTTAGCAAAATGTACTACTTTTCTTTTTTCGATGCATATTAGACAGCTTGGAAGTCTCCTGCATCCAATTAGATTGCCTAATGCGGTATCGTTACTCTGAAACAAATTAGACGATAATTGAACATTAGTCTAGACCAGGATCCATGCGAGCCAAGTATGTATAGAGGTCGCACTCGTTTGTTTGAATGTATGATAGCGGCATTGTGAGGGAAGATCTGTTTAAGACGAGATATTCGATACGTTTCACTTGATCTAATTCGGATGGCGTCAACAAGAAAGGTCTCTGAAGCAAGAAACGTGAGGCGAGTACGGCTACCGCTGACCATTTCTGAATCAGTTCTGCAATACGTCGAGTGTTTTGGACGTGTTGCAACAAGAGCACGAGGCGTTTCGAGTAGATTTCGAGCTGCGTGTCAAGTTCGAGCACTGAATCCAACTGGGTATCTAACGGGATATTAACTTTGTATAGAGACATGTGTGGTGTGTTGAAGTGAGACAATTGGAGGTTTATATAATGTGGAGAGCTGGTATTGTTACGGACCACTTATCCTGGTTGAGTTCGCAACCACTTGAAAAAAAATAAAGCTTGCACTCAGGATTGAACTAAGGACCAACAGATTTGCAATCTGCTGCGCTACCACTGCGCCATACAAGCAAGTTGTGGTAAAAAATTGCACACAAATCTCTAGGTAAGATACGACGATGAAGTGAAACGATAACCTGAAATTCCGACGGATAGCAGCTGTGGCGGTGCAACATTGCGGTCCAGTAAGGTTTACTTTTTTCCCTTCCTTTGACGTAGAGTTAGGTTTTGATGTGCTTGAAGTTTATTGCAATAATATTATAAGGTATTTGTATAGAAGGTGTATGTTTGCAAGGTGACAGGCGGTCTAGCCATTGAATGTTAAGATGTACTGTAAAATATGCAAGCGGGATTTCCCTAATGAGTCATTATGTAATTGGAGCCAAGACTGACAGAAAATACGCCAGGAGGCGGTCGGTAAAAAAAGGTTTGTGGCGGGTTGCAATTCCAACCTGTATGGAAGGCGGACCAGTAGGCGAGAGGGACAGAAACTGTCACATGGTCGTGAGCTGCATGTGTTATTCACCATCACAACATCGAACGATAATCTCGTCTGAGAGAATGAGGCTCCTGCGGACCTTACAGTTTATCGGAACTTCGCTGAGAAAACAATAAGACAACCACGCCAGAACCGCGAGCACGATTCAAAACCAGGACCCAAAAATAAAGTGTTGAGGGCGGCGAGATCAAAAAAAGGCGGGCGGCAGCGTTTCTTTTGCCGTTAGCCTAATGTGCAAATCCCCAGGTCAGCAAAAAAATAATAAATAAACTCTACAATAAAAAAAAAAATAGAAAAGAATGCAAATTGTAATATTTAAGAATTAGTATAATCTATTAAAAGCCTTGATGCCAGCATCACTTGCTCCGGGCCTGGATCACCAAGTTGATACAGTCCATTATGTAGTCGTAGTCGTAGCCTAATGGCTTTGCAAACGTGTGGTCAATCCCCGCAAGACGATGAGTCTCGCGATCGTACATGGTTGAGCGCGTGGTGACTGCCACGAGTCCAACTTTGGCAAAACGGGCATCCCGACGCCGTACGTACCGTGCCAAATCAAGACCAGTGACATGGGGCATTTCTATATCGAGAAAAACCACATCGTAGTCATGAGAATCGAGTAGCCATGTTGCTTTCGTAGATTGCTGGAGCTTATGAATCACAGCATTCGGGTATAACTTAATTAGTACTTTGCTGAGGATAAGGAGGTTGATCATATTGTCGTCTACAAGCAAGAACTTGTACATGGACATGTCTGGAGAGTTGTTATGGATTATGCGGGTGCTTGTAGCTGGTGGAGTTTGCGGCTTGTATGCGGGTGTGAAACCCTCGAGATTAGATGGTGTGAGTGGTGTGAACGGCGTCAGAAGGGCGTCATCATCATCTGCATCATCTCCATCTCCGTCGATATCGGAGTCCAGGAAGTAGGAGAAGTCGGGAGGAGCGAAGTCCACGCTGGGGTACATCTTAGGATGCCTGCCCGCGAGATCAGATGTGCTTAGTGAGAGTACCGGTTTTATGGAGAAGTAGTCGTCCGTGGTGGAGTTTTTGGATGATACACTGGAAGTATCCAGAAGCAGGACTACGACGGGTTCTCTCTCCATGGTTTGCTGTTAGTTTGCTAATTGCTGTAAGGGTCCCCCAGGTGGATCCGGGCCCTTTATATCAAAAAGCCTAACCTGTAAAAATTCAGGTTAGAATAATATTTTCTGCCCAATTTCTTTTCTGCATATTTTAGACTTGGGTGACCGCCTTAGATTGAAAAGGATGCTTTCGTATCGGATCGAGACGAAAACGAGATAGAACGTAGCAACCACAAATGGTGGTATATTGGATGCTTCTAGACTATGGACAGGAAGTAAGATATAAAACTAAAAATAACAATCATACCAAAATAAAAAAAACCCAGCAAGGTAAGAGAGGGTCCTGTTTCTTTGACTTTTAATCAGGTACCTCCTTAGTCTTGAGATTGTGATGAGATGAAATATGGTATGATGTTTGGCATTCGGTGGGTAAATTGTATTGTTTCTAGAAAATGTGAAACATGCAGTGCTAAAACAGTCCTGCGACTTCTCCCATTAATTTGATACAGCGCTCGATATTCTCGCCTCGCTCTGCGCACACCGGGACAATTTTCCAGCCGCGGCCACCGACAAAGTCGCGGAGCTCGCGGTAATTATCGCCAGTCGCACTGAGATCTGCCTTTGTCGCCACCACCAACACTCGCTTATCGGCCATTCTTTTGGGTCCCACTTCGTGTAGTAACGTTTGGAGAGTACCAACTGCGTCACCATTTTCAAGCAGAACTACAAACACTAACCCGCCAGAACGCTCGATATGACGCAAGAAATCGAGCCCCATTCCGCGATTCTGCGACGCTCCAGCAACAATTCCGGGAATGTCGGCCACGGTAAATGGATCGCGGTCCATCGTAGTAAAAATCGTCCCCACAGTCGGCTGAAGCGTGGTAAACTCCCAATGGCCCACGCGGGGCCGTGCACGAGAAATTGCCCGTAAAAGGGTCGATTTTCCCGCATTCGGTAATCCGACCAACCCCAAGTCCGCGATGAGTTTGAGCTCAAGCAATAAAAACATCTCTACGCCTTCACGCCCACGCTTGCTGAAGCGCGGGTTCCGGATATCTTTGGTCAAGAAGTGCATGTTTCCCATGCCACCACGGCCACCTTCCAAGAGAAGAAGTGGTTTTGTAGTCGTGTTTTCGAGATCAAGTCCCGTCATGGGAAACTTATCGCTAGCAAGTTCTTCACTAAACACCTCGTGATCATATTCCTGGACCCGTGTGTCGAGCTCCTGGAAGTAGTCTCGACTCCGATAGTAACTTTCGTCATTCTCTTTGAAGATCCAGCCCTCGCCAGGCGCATAACCACGGCGCAATAACTGGATATTGTCGTATTCGTCGCACTTGAGCTCCATCGCAACATCGTCTACCGTCTGCCCTTCTCGACGGTACAAGTACAGCTTGAGCACAAAGGGGTCAGGAATCCAACGGACGGTGGTGCCTCGTGGGACTTCAATCACCACATCCTCCCCATTCTTACCGTCCAACTGAGACCCTTTTCCTGGAGTGCCACTCTTTGCCTCGTAGCTCCGTCTAAGCTTGTGGAGCGACAGCATGTTCTTGTCTACCACACTGAGGTACACGTTTCCTCCTCTTCCCCCGTCTCCACCATCTGGAGGACCCACTGGCCGGTTGGCGTCACGAAAGAACGAGACGCACCCGTTTCCGCCGCGGCCCAGCCGTACACGGATCACTTTGAGGTCAACGAACGTGCGGTTTTCCACCCGTCTTCCCTGCCGTGCCAACAGCAGTATGGCATTGTGGTAGAATACATGGTGTGTATGATGTAAGTTACCGCTAAAATAGTCGGTGAGCGATACTGCCCGCCGTTCAAACCCGTTGGCGTCGATGCCCCGCGAAGCATAGCGTACTTCCTCGCCATGAGGGCCACGTACCGCCAGCGTCGGCACAATCTCGTCCTGTGTGATGCGATAGTTGCGCTCGATGCTCTCAACAGCATTTTCGGCCTGCTGCCGCACCCACAGTCGCGTAAACAACAGTCGTTTCCACATGGTGGTGATGATCATCGCGCAAACTGTTTTCTTTTTTTACAAAAAATCTACCTTCACTGTACGTTTCTCCTAATGTCGTTTGAAGATCTCGGTGTCGCCCGCTGGCTAAGTGAGTCGTTACTGGCCATGAAGATTCATTCACCCACCGCCATCCAATCAGCATGTATTCCAGCGATTCTCGCCGGCCGTGACTGTATCGGTGGAGCCAAAACTGGGTCGGGTAAAACCATCGCCTTTGCAGCACCCATGCTTACGCAATGGTCTGAGGACCCGTTTGGGATCTTTGGCTTGGTGTTGACGCCGACTCGTGAACTAGCATTGCAGATCGCCGAACAGTTTGCTGCTTTGGGTGCACTGATGAACATCAGAATCAGCGTGGTGGTTGGCGGTGAAGATTTCGTCAAACAGTCGCTCGAGCTCCAAAAACGGCCCCACTTTGTGGTGGCAACTCCAGGAAGACTTGCTGATCATATCTTGAACAGTGGTGAAGAAACGGTGGCGGGTCTACGCAAAGTTAAGTACCTTGTGCTTGATGAAGCCGATCGGTTGTTGAGCAACAGTTTTGGCAGTGATTTGGAACGGTGCTTCAGTGTGTTGCCTCCAGGATCCAAGAGACAAACTTGCTTGCTTACTGCTACTGTTACTGATGCCGTTCGGGCTCTTAAGGATCAAAAAACCCCTGAGAAACCCCCGGTGTTTTTGCACGAAGTGGAAAGTGTCGATAAAGTAGCAATTCCATCGTCACTCGCCATCGAGTACGTATTTGTGCCTTCATATGTTAAAGAAGCGTACTTGGTGAGCATTCTTCAGTTAACAAAGTACGAAAAAGCCACCGCTGTGGTGTTTGTTAATCGAACTCACACTGCGGAAGTGCTTCGGCGTACGTTACGGAAACTCGAGTTCCGCGTAGCGTCGCTCCATTCAGAGATGCCACAGACCGAGAGAACCAACTCGTTACATCGGTTCAAGGCGGGTGCTGCTCGGATCTTGATTGCTACCGATGTTGCTTCCAGAGGGTTGGATATACCGACGGTTGAGTTGGTGGTGAACTACGATATTCCTGCCGATCCCGATGACTTTATTCATCGTGTTGGTAGAACTGCGAGAGCTGGACGTCGTGGTGATGCGGTTTCGATCATTGCTGAAAAGGATATTGATCGGATCCAGTCGATCGAAGAGCGTATAGGAAAGAAAATGGAGCTTTTGGAAGAGATCGATGATGATACAGTGATCAACACCACGCTTCAGCCCTCAAGCACTGCCAAACGTGAGGCAATGATGGAGATGGACAAAGAACATTTTGGTGAAAAGAAGAAGATTAACCGTAAGAAAAAGGAGAGTAAAGTTAGCAAGCCTGAGAAGAAGAAGGCAAAGAAGAAGCAGACATAATTAATTATTCATTAGCTGTATATCCCTCAACAATCAATGTGATGCAGATTCCAATAAGCACGACCGTCACCGACGAAACCGTAGCGATACTCAAGTTATTAAACCCGTATGTATAGATCTTGTGGTTGGCGTAGCGCAGAATGGCTACAAAGTAGTTGATGGCACCGATAACCATTGTTCCAAGAGAAAGGGCCAAAAGAACAAACAGAACTACCGTCGAGTACGTTGTCATGATTGGATCTTTATGTGGCGGATCTTGGCCGGAAGTATCAAGCCGGAAATTGAGCATAATCCCCAACGCAGTAAAGAAGAGTGTTGTTGCAAACCGTATGAAGGTAAGACACGTTCGTTCTGCCTGAAGTACGTCCCGTGGCTCCAGCGCCGTGATTTTCATCACCAAATTGAAGGGCGATCCACGGACTTCGTTCTCCATTCCAAAACTCTGATCTTTAGACGTAATCCGTCAAGTTAATACAAAAAAAAAAGAAAATAAAAGTCGCTTCTTTCTAGCCGTCAATATATGTGGAGTTAATTAAAGATTACCCAACCAGGCAGACGGATCTTTGAGATATTTGATCCTTGGTGATAATGGCACGTGATTACATCTCAGGATAATAGACGTAACTCCTTTACACCTCTTTGTTAGTATCTCTGAAACATGTACCTTCTTTCATTGATTCGGTAGTTCTTTTATGCATTTTTATATTGTATGTATGTGCTTTTTTTTTCTTTTGTTGTTTCTGGTTAATTCTATGTTTCTGTTTCCGGTTATTGTCATTAATACTATGTAAAAATCATTCATGTTTGGGTGCAAACCGTGAAACTGTTTTTTTTTTTTTTCTTTTCATTTATTAACAATATTTCAACTTACGACTATACTTCTTAACAATTCTTTTCCTTTACTTCTGGTACATTTGTCTTAAGGTTGTCTTTGTTTGCTTACCATTTTCTTGTTTCATGTTTCACGTTTCTCGTGTCATTTTCGTCTTGTATTCCTGGCGCGTTGGGATCCTCCCTGCATATACCATCTCTTCTCCACGTAACATTTTTGTTTACACATCTCTCTTCTTCCACATCATGAATCGAGTGCCCAGCTGTCCTGTTTGTGGCAACACACACTTTACCCGTGGTTTTACGTCTGCCGGTGACGTTTCTTGTTCCAAATGTGGGACTGTCCAGGAAGAAAACCCGATCGTCAGCGAAGTCCAGTTCGGTGAGTCGTCGCTGGGAGCAGCCATGGTCCAGGGGGCCATGGTCGGCGTGGACCAGGCAAGAGTCAACTTTGGTGGCCGCCAGAATGCCATGGAGAGCCGTGAACAGACTTTGGCAAACGGAAAACGCAAAATCAAACGTATAGCTACCGCACTCCGGATCCCCGAATATATCTCCGACTCCGCTGGAAACTGGTTCAAATTGGCACTTTCCAACAACTTCGTCCAGGGTAGACGATCCCAGAACGTGCTTGCTGCGTGTCTCTATGTGGCATGCAGAAAGGAAAAGACTCATCACATGTTAATCGACTTTTCTTCTCGACTTCAAATTTCAGTCTACTCCCTCGGGGCCACGTTTCTCAAGTTGGTGAAGGCCTTGTGTATCACTAAACTTCCTCTTGCAGACCCATCGATCTTTATCCAGCACTTTGCTGAGAAGTTGGACTTTAAGGACCAGTGCACCAAGGTCGTTAAAGATGCGGTGAAGCTCGCTCATCGCATGTCGAGCGACTGGATCCACGAGGGTAGAAGACCCGCGGGAATTGCTGGTGCCTGTGTGTTGCTTGCTGCAAGAATGAATAACTTCCGCCGGAGCCACTCCGAAATTGTGGCGGTTGCCCATATTGGACAAGTAACGTTACAACGAAGATTGAACGAGTTTAGCAAAACCCATTCAGGAAAATTTAAGGTTCAGGAGTTCAGAGACAGTGAGGGAACTAAGGAGAGCGATCCACCTTCGTTTACGAATAATCGTGCTCGAGAAGCGAAGTTGAAGCAGGAAATTGCATCTGACCAGCGGAAACTTGAGCAGAGCCAGCAGTTGTTACGCAAGCGTGGCTGGCAGCCTGGTGACGATGAAGAAAGTGAATATGAGGATGCGAGAGAGACTCCAGAAGACGATTACGAAGACGTTGAACGTAAAGGAAAGAGAAGTGCACGGTCTGTCCGTGAGGAACGTGAAGCGTCAGAGTTGCTAAAAGCTATCATGGATGACGGTGATTTAACCAACGATATCATTGAAAGCGAGATTGTGCGTCTTGTCAATGCCCGTAAAAACAATCTCCAACAAGCAATATATGTGAATCCTTCGGAGCGTCACGATATGGATGAGGAAGACGTGAACCGGCCCCGTGATTTGGTCAAGAATAACCCCACGACGCAGCAAATGTTGGATAAAGTGTCAGACTCAGTGGAACTTGGGCTGGACGACGATGACGAGGAGGTGCTTGAGTTTGAGTTAACACCCGAGGAATCGTTGATTAAGGAGCGCACATGGACGCACTTTAATCACGACTTTATCATTGCGCAAGAGAAGAAACGGTTGAAGCAGGAAGCGGATATTTTGGCTGGGAACACGTCAGGAATCACACGAAGAAAACGGACAAAAATTGCCAACACTAACACCGACGATTTGGGCATGGAAGATGCATTACGGTCGATTGGGGTTGATGAGGTTACGGGTGAGCCGTTGAGCGCGGCTGACAGTGCCAAAAAGATTATCCTGAAGAAACCATTTTCAAAGAAGATCAATTATGCGACGTTGGGTGATTTGTTTGATCAGACTTCAAGGTTGGCAGAGGGACAATAACGTTTGTAACGATGGGGATATAGAATATTAATGTAACAATAACTCTTTTAGAAGGCTAATGTTAGTGCTGTGGTTTACGTCGGCGTGCGTAATTATCGGCACGGTGCAGGTTTTCGATTCGATGCGCGCGCACCCCGAGGCGATGAGATGAGATTTATCAAAAGTCTTTAACGAAGGTTAGTAACGAGTATGGGGAAACAAAGAAGAGCTGCCATCTTGCCCACGAACATTATTTTGCTTCAGAATGTGGTGAGGCGTGATCCAGAATCGTACCATGAAGAGTTTCTCCAACAGTACGCACATTACCAATCGTTGCGGGACATTTTTGTTGCAAATCCTGGTGCAGTGGAAAAGGGAAGTGAATTTGGCGACTTGATTGGGTTTGTCAGTGCTGTATGCAGCTGTTACCCCAAGGAAACTGCTGACTTCCCACTGGAGTTAGCTGATCTCTTGTTGAAGTGTCATCGTGACTTGAGTCCCGATCTCAGGGAGAAGATAATCCAGTGTTTGACGATGTTGCGGAACAAGGATATCATCACCGCCGAAACGTTGATCCAAACATTATTCCCGTTACTTACGGCCTACGGTGCCGGGGTCCAGGGTCAGCATGTCAAAGCGTTGCGTCACCAGGTGTATTCGACCTTGGTAGCGTTGCTCAAGAGTGTGAATAGCGGTGCCAAGAACCAGAAACTTAACCGTAGTACCCAGGCTCTCTTGTTCAACTTGTTGGAAAAGCGTGATACACAGGGGCTCTGGGCTACCAAACTTACACGTGAGTTATGGAGAAGAGGGATCTGGGACGACTCGCGGACTGTTGAGCTTATGACGCAAGCAGCATTGCATCCTGATGTTAAGGTTGCCGTGGCCGGGGTGAAATTCTTTCTTGGGGCCGATAAAGAAAGAGAAGATAACTTTGACGACGACTCGAGTGACGAAGAAGGTTTCGACATGAATGCTCTTCGTCACAAGATGAACATCAACAAGAAAACAAGTAAACGTGGCCGTAAATTGGAGCAGGCCGTGAAGACAATGAAGAAGAAGAACTCCTCTAAGCACTCGGCAACCTACCTCAATTTCAGTGCCATTCACTTGTTGAGAGATCCACAGGGCTTTGCCGAACAGTTGTTTGTATCTCTCAGCAGTCTGCTCGCCAAACGGTTGGACTTGGACCAGAAGATCATGTTCATGAACTTAATCTCGCGGTTGGTGGGGACTCACAAGTTGACAGTGTTAGGAATCTACTCTTACTTTCTCAAATACTTGACTCCAAAGCAACGTAATGTCACTCAGATCATGGCAGCTTCGGCTCAGGCAAGTCACGACTTGGTACCACCCGAAAGCATTATGATTGTGGTCCGTAAAATCGCCGACGAGTTTGTCAGTGACGGTGTTGCAGCCGAAGTTGCGAGTGCCGGTATCAATACCATTCGTGAAGTGTGTGCCAGAGCACCTCTTGCAATCGATGCCGACTTGCTTCAAGATTTGACGGCCTATAAAGGCTCTAAATCGAAGGCAGTGATGATGGCTGCGAGATCGTTGATTTCGCTCTATCGTGAAGTTGCTCCCGAGATGTTGTTGCGTAAAGATCGAGGCAAAACAGCGTCGATGGAACTTCTGCTGGGCGAGAACAAGAACTTACAGTTTGGTGTCGAATCTGGTACTGTGACTGGAGTTCCTGGTCTTGATCTTCTTGCCAAATGGCGTAAGGAACAGGGCGATGAAGAGCGTGATGAAGACTGGGAAGTTGACCTGGAAGACGATGATGTTGAAGGTGAATGGGTAACAGTTGAATCCGATAAGGAATACGATGTCAGTGACGATGAAGATGACAAGAAGAAGGAAGGAGAAGCAGAAGACGAAGAAGACGAAGAAGATAAGGAAGATGTTTCTGACTTGGAACTTTCTGATGACGATGACGATGACGAAGAGCCAGCTAAGAAGAAGCTCAAGACAAGCAAACAAGACGAAACTAAGGCCAAGAAGAAGCAACAGGAACAAGAAGTTGCTGAGATGTTGAGTTCACGGATTCTTACTCCTGCAGACTTTGCCAAGTTGGAAGAGTTGCGGACTGAAGCTGGTGTGAATAAGATCTTGGGCCACAATGAAGAGAGTGTTGATTCTACGACATTGGTTGGTAAGGTTAAGTACAAGCAGCTCCGTGAAGAGAGAATTGCTCATGCCAAGGAAGGAAAGGAAGATCGGGAAAAGTTTGGTCTGAGAAAGGGCAAGCGGGACGGTGCTCATTCGACGACGAACAAGGAGAAGGCAAGAAAGAAGAACTTCGTCATGATGATCCATAAGAAGAGTGTTCAAGGCAAGCAGAAGTTGTCATTAAGAGAAAGACAGAAGGTTTTACGGGCACATATCGACAAGCAAAAGAAGAAGGGGCATTAATAACTTTTATACATCATTTAAAAAACATCTTATTACTATTATTATACATAACTATACAACAAAAAAAAATTAGAAAAGGGGAAAACAAATCATCATCAACGTCATCTTCATTCTCTAAGAAGATTTGTCCTTGGCTTCCTTTTTGGACTTCTTTTCCTTCTTTTCCTTACCGTCCTTTTCGCTCTTTCTCTTCTTTTCCTTCTTCTTTGGCTCTTCCTTTTCGGCAGCAGCCACCGATTGTTCGGCAGTAGAGATAGCTTCGGCGATTTCAGGGGCCGAAGGGGCTTCTTCGTCGTCGGCCTCTTCAGTCACAGCAGCAACTTCGGTCTTAGGTTCCTTCTTGCCGTCAGGGTTCAGCAACTTGTACTTTTCCTTTTCTTTCTGGTATTCTTCCAACTCGATGGCATACTTCTTCTGCCACTTAGCCTTTTCTTCTGGCGTGATCGAGTTCCACTTCTCCTTGACAATCTCATTCATGTCAGTAGCGGAGAGTGCAGGCAAGCCCCGTTTCTTTCTGTCCTCGCGAATGAGACCCCGCGCATGGAACAGAAACGCAAAGTAGATCGTGAGCGGCTTTTTAGGCGCGTTAGGATCTTTTGGTGCCTTCTTCTTTTTTTCCCCGGCGGAATCGGCGCTTCCATTGGCACCTTCAGCTTGAGATCCCTTCTTGCTCTTCTTGGCGGTGCCAGCGACAGCAGAAGCAGCATCTGCACTGGAGCCAGGAACTTGTTCAGCAGCCTGGGCAATCGTCTTGAGGGTTTCGCCCAACTGGTGCAACAGTTCGGGGGTGCTGGCTTCGTCGGCAGCAACTTTGTAGAAGTTGACAGTGGCAGAGGCCACATCTTGGGCCGCCTTCGATAACTCAAAGAGCGAGGCAACAAGAGAGTCTTTGGCAGTTTTAAAGTCAGACATTGAGTTTATAGTTTTTCGTAGAGATGAACTGGGGAGAGACGGTTGGTCTGGCGGTAGGTGCGTGTGTATTTGTTGTGGTGTGGTGGTAAATTTTAGGGAAGAAATTGTCGACGATCCTTAAAAACTTCGCCAGTTTCTGGCGCGACTCCAGGCCCCGCGCCCCACCAGTCGGCGCGCGGCTCGCGGCGCCAGTCACGAAAAAAAACAGGCACGAGATGAAATTTCTGGTTTACCACCCCGCACGTGCCGCCGCCATGGTAAAAGAAAACAGCGTACACGCGCTTTTCCGTGGTGCTTTATCCCCCCGAAAGCAGTAACTACGAAAAAAAAAATAAAAAGAAAACGATTTTCAGCGTACTGGAATAACGGAGACATGTTTCGCGCAGTAGCATGTCCTGGCCAAGGGATCGTGCCGAACGGATGTCTTGCTTCAGTAGCAAAGTTTCGACATATTATTGGACAGCATCTTGAAGCTTTGGACGAGACGGTAGGGGCCAAGCTTTCGGCGTCGCTCCTCGATGCCGCGACAAAGCCCATTACCGCGACTTCGCTCGTGCAGCCGGCGATTGTCGCCAGTACCTATATTTTCCACGCACTCGACGCCCGCCAGCGCGACATGCCGCTCGCTGCGGCTGCGCCCGTGCTCATGGGCCACTCGCTCGGTGAGTACACGGCGCTTTTGCTTGCCAAGTCGCTTGATTTGCCAGCAGCGCTCCGGATTGTCTACCAGCGTGGCCAGATGATGGAAGAGATGTTTTCTGACGATAACCACGGGATGTACGCGCTCTTGGTAGCTAACTATGATCAGGTACGTGGCGACGCCGCAGCGGCGGGCATTCTCGCTAACGACAATTCGCGGCGCCAGATTGTGATTTCGGGCCCGCGGGCACGCCTCGACAAATTTGTAGCGGTTGCCACCGCCGCGCGCACCGTCCGTCGTACAGTGCCGCTCCCGGTGCGAATTCCGTTCCACTCGTATCTTTTGGAGCCGATGGCGGCCGATCTCGCTGCGTGCATCGCGCGCGAGGCGCCCATTGTGCCTACTACTCCCATCGTATCGAATTTTACGGGGACAGCGACACTGGAGCTCGCCGAGATTGTTGCCAATTTAGTAGCAGCGAATGCAGCGCCTGTTCAGTGGAAAAAGAGTATTGAGCTGCTTACAGTACTGGAATTGGTCTGTCTAGGTCCGGGGACTGTGCTAGAAGGTATCAGTAAGAGAAAGGGTTTGGAGGTGCTGACTTTATCAGAGTCATAAAATCTTTAAATATTTGCAAAAAAGTAGAAAGAATTAGATAAATGTGTCAATGATTGATGAAAAGAAATAGAGATACAATACATAAAAAAAGTGATGATCGTTGCCAAAAACACTTTGTACATTTGGCTAACGAGGAAAGTCATTGGTAACTATACATGACTTGCAAAATCGGTTAATCTTAACCTCTTGATTATATATACAGTAGTGGTTATCTCGCAATAAATAATCTTCCTTTTTTTGTTTTTTGCCGCAATAATGTGCCCTGATTTTATTTGTTGATTGTTATCGGTAATAATGTCGCATGTCTCGATCAGGACCCGAGTCAAAAAAACGTCCATAAAAAACCCCAACAACTTTTCATCACTCTTTTCTCCACCAAAATGCAACTTATCGACGGTAAGGCCGTGGCAGCCAACCTTCGTGCCAAGATCCTTGCTGATATCAGCGAGATTGCCGCTAAACACTCCGATTTCTCTGCCAATTTGGCTATTGTCCAAGTTGGGGCCCGTGAAGATTCTTCGACCTACGTCAGAATGAAGCTCAAGGCCGCTCAAGAGACCGGAATTGGTTGCAACGTGATCAACCTTCCAGAAACCATCACTGAGTTTGAGTTGTTGACGCAGATCAAGAAGCTCAACGACGATGTTTCCGTCCACGGGATCCTCGTCCAGCTCCCACTTCCATCGCACATCGATGAGGCCAAGATCACCGACGCTGTTAGCTCCAGCAAGGACGTTGACGGTTTCGGTCCGTTCAACGTGGGTGAATTGGCCAAGAAGGGCGGTGAACCACTCTTTTTGCCCTGCACACCGAAGGGAATAATCGAATTATTGACGCAGTACGAGGTCAACATCGCCGGATCCACCGCCGTTGTTTTGGGCCGTTCCGATATTGTCGGTAAACCAATTGCCAGCTTGCTCACCAAAGCCAACGCTACTGTGACTGTGCTCCACTCCCAGCTGTCAGAAGAACAGGTCAAGTTGTTTTTGTCGCAGGCTGATATCGTTGTCGTGGCCATTGGCAAGGCCCAATTCGTCCGTGGTGAATGGTTGAAGGCTGGTGCCGTTGTTATTGACGTTGGTACCAACTTCATCCCAGATGCTACCAAGAAATCCGGATCTCGTATGGTTGGAGATGTCGATTTCGAGCTGGCTCTGACTGTGGCCAGCAAATTGACTCCTGTCCCTGGTGGAGTTGGTCCTATGACCGTTGCCTGCTTGTTGGACAATGTGGTGATTGCTGCCAAGCGTCACTACGCCAAAAACAACGCTACGCCAAAGTTTTCAAACCCTCTCAAGCTCCAGCTCCAAAAACCTGTTCCTTCCGACTTTGAGATTTCGAGAGCTCAACAGCCAAAGAAGATCACCGATGTGGCTGCAGAAGCTGGTATTTTGGACAGCGAAGTCGAACCATTTGGGGCCTACAAAGCCAAGGTTTCGCTCAATTTGTTGAACAGATTGCAGCACAAGACCAACGGTAAGTACGTCTTGGTTACTGGTATCACGCCTACGCCACTTGGTGAAGGTAAATCGACCACCACTGTCGGTTTGGCCCAAGCACTTGGTGCCCACTTGCAAAAGAACGTGTTTGCCAACGTAAGACAGCCATCAATGGGTCCTACTTTCGGTATCAAGGGTGGTGCTGCTGGTGGTGGTTACTCGCAGGTTATTCCAATGGATGAGTTCAACATGCACGTTACTGGTGACATCCACGCAATTACCATGGCAAACAACTTGCTTGCAGCCGCTATTGACACAAGAATGTTCCACGAAAACACCCAAAAGGACGGTCCATTGTACAAGAGACTTGTTCCTGCCAAAAAGGGCGTCCGTACCTTCGCTCCTTCGATGAAGAGACGTCTTGCTAAGCTCGGCATCAACAAGGAAGATCCAGACTCGCTTACGCCGGAAGAAATCACCCAGTTTGCCCGTCTCGACATCGACCCAGACACCATTACCTGGAGACGTGTGGTTGACTGCAACGATCGTTTCCTCCGTGGTATCACCGTGGGTGAAGCTCCTACCGAAAAGGGCCACACCAGAAAGACTGGTTTCGACATCACAGTTGCTTCTGAATGTATGGCGATCTTGGCTCTTGCCAACTCGCTCTCTGATCTCCGTGAGAGATTGGGTAACATGGTGATTGCTTCGTCGAAGCAGGGAGTTCCTATCACCGCTGAAGATATTGGCTGTGCTGGTGCTTTGACCGCTTTGCTTAAGGACGCCATCAAGCCTAACATCATGCAGACTTTGGAAGGTACGCCAGTGTTTGTCCATGCTGGTCCATTTGCCAACATTTCTATTGGTGCTTCTTCCATCTTGGCCGACAAGATGGCTTTGAAGTTGGCTGGTACCTCTCCTGACCTCAGTGAAGCCGAAAAGCGTGAACAGGAAGGTTACGTTGTCACCGAAGCCGGATTCGACTTCACGATGGGTGGTGAGCGTTTCATTAACATCAAGTGTCGTTCCTCTGGTCTTGTACCTGATGTTGTGGTGATTGTGGCCACTGTACGTGCGCTTAAGGTTCACGGTGGAGGTCCAGAAGTCAAGGCTGGTGCGCCATTGGCTGCTGAATACACCCAGGAAAACACCGAGCTCTTACGTGCTGGCTGTGCCAACTTGGCAAAGCATATTTCCAATGCCAAGACTTACGGTCTTCCTGTGGTTGTTGCCATTAACAAGATGTCTTCTGACACTGACCGTGAACACGAGATCATCAAGGAAGAGTCGCTCAAGGCCGGTGCCGACGATGCAATCGTGTCGAACCACTGGGAAGAAGGTGGTCAAGGTGCTGTTGACCTTGCCCACGGTGTCATTGCGGCTTCGAACAAGCCATCGTCGTTCAAGTTCCTCTACGACACTGCTCCAAGCATCGAAGACAAGATCGCCACTATTGCCCGTGAAATGTACGGTGCTGGCGACGTTGAGTTCTCTCCAGAAGCCCAGAAGAAGATCGACACCTACACCAAGCAAGGTTTCGGCAACTTGCCAGTGTGTATTGCCAAGACCCAGTACTCGCTTTCGCACGATGCTGCGTTGAAGGGTGTTCCTACTGGCTTCACGTTCCCTATTAGAGACGTGAGAGCTTCGATCGGGGCTGGTTACTTGTATGCTTTGGCCGCTGAAATCCAGACAATCCCAGGTTTGCCTACTCACTGTGGCTTTATGAACGTGGAAGTGAATGAAGATGGCGAAATCGACGGTCTTTTCTAGCGATTTTGTAATGGTGCAAATAAAATGTCTATCAATGTATATAAATACTTGTAACTTTAGACAAGCTTTTTGCAACGTAACTGATAACTTCAAGTAATTTTCTATGTTTTCTTCTCTTCGTAATCTCTTCTATTTATCTACATTTCCAAGTCAATTTTATTATATGTTTCTTAAATTACACTCTTCTTTGTCGTCTTTTACTGTATCTCCATTTTGCCTAGTCTCGTTTTTATCTTTTTTTTTCATAACGATCATTTTCTCACTAGAATTGTACTAATCTTTGTTCATTATCGCGAAAATTTCTCTCCCTACCATGTTTACCGTACGGCCGCTTGTACGCCGGCCATTGGCTGCTGCTGTTGCTTCCAGCACCAGACTTGTCTCCAGAAACCTTTCGTCTGCCTTCCTTTACAGAAAGAACGTGGTTAACGTCGCCACCACCGCACTTTCTCGCCCGTTCGCCCCGGGCTCCACCAGATCGTACTCGGTGCTCTCGTCGTCGCCTGAAGCAACCCTCTACAACTACTCCGACATAAAGGCCATTGCCTCGAACCCTGACGCCTATCCCAACACGATTCTCGTGGACGTCCGTGAACCTGTCGAGTACAACGACGGCCATATCCCGGGTGCCATCAATATCCCGTTCAAGTCGTCGCCGGGCGCCCTCGACTTGTCGAACGAGGAATTCCAGGAAAACTTTGGCTTCGAAAAGCCTCTGGCCACCAAGGAGTTGGTCTTCTACTGTTTGGGCGGTGTCAGATCGCTGGCCGCCGAGGAATTGGCCGACACGTTCGGTTACAAGAAGAGAGGCAACTACCTCGGTAGCTACGAAGACTGGGTCGCCAACGAATTGAAGAAGTAAATATTATGTTAATATACACACATTACACAGCCTTTTATTTTTGTCGTATTATTGCTGCCCACGATACTCCATCTCCCTAAACTCACGGCCCAACCGTCTCTTTCTCTTTCTTTCCATCACCTTTTCACGTTGGCGTGATTTCATGCCGTCAAACTTGGCTTTCTGAAGCAACTTCCGCTGCTCACTCTTCTTAAGGAAATATGGAGTCCCTCCACTCTTAAGCTGTGACTGCTTATGCTCACGCAAGATCTTGGCCTCGAGGTCACGGTTCTTCATGGTGTCAAGTCGCGACTGAAGCGATTGCAACTCGGTTTCCATCAGCATCCGCTCACGTTCCAGAAGTCTCTTGCCATCTTTCAACATCCGCTTCATCGTATCTACCTCCTGCTTCCGGTACTCGTCCAAAAATGCATAGTCTTTCCGTATCTTGCCAAAATCGGCTTTACCGTACGCAGCATCAAATCGAATATCTGTATGCAATGTGCTGCTGCCGTTAGAAAGTCCAGGAATCTCTCTGATTCGCAGCACAGGACGTTTAGATGAACTTTCTGATGGTGCATGCTTACTCTTTTTCTTTGTAGGTACCTTTTTGGACCGTGGTCTTTGCGCCCGTTCTTGTTCGGGTTCGCTGTCTGAATCGGATTCAGACTCGCTCTGCTGTTGCCGAAGCTTGTTCTGTGCCGCACTCAATGCCCCAAATGAGATTGTGGACATCTCATCATCGGAATCAGCGTCGTTTTTCGTATTCTTACGTCCCATTTTGATCTCCTTATGGTTCCAGGATGGGCATCGCAGCCAAAATTATTGAGAAGAGATGTGTGGTCACGTGATCAATGGCACATTCTCTTTTCCCAATTTATTTATCGTCTCTCTTACATTATGGACAAATGTTTACAATAATTTGTGTTGATAGGCAACTACAATCACAATTAGTTAACCATAGAGCATAGTGTCGTTGGGTAAAACTTCATCCACCAAAATATAAACCGCATAATATTTATATTTGGAGGTATAAGGCGCAGAAATTTTGTTGGAAAAAGGGACCCACGCAGGCGTGTGGTCCTGCATGTGATGGTTCTCATCGCTTCCCGGAGGGAATCCGTGTCGGAAATCATGGATGGCCGGGACCCGGCGGTAGAAGTTAGACGTGAAGAAAAGCACAGAAAAGGGATGAAACCAGTGAGACAGAGACCGACAAGAAGAGGAGATGTTGGCAGACTGCGTTTTAAGTAAATGGGATTATTTGGGTCTACAAGAGATGTCATTTGGTAACAAGTTTTGGTTGTTGTCAGTATGTATCGTTGTAGGTTTTTTGTAGTTCTATACTGTTGTGGTAGCGAGATCCGGTGAGGGGCAGCAAGCCCTCGGAAATAGTCGGTTCAGTTCTGTCCGACTTACACCTGCATATGCGCCGCGCCTGAAAAAGGTTTGGTGTTGAATTTTACTCGAGTGAACCACGGTCCTCTATTCTTTTTACCAGAACAATGTTGTCCAGAACCATTGCCCGTGCCTCTAGAGTAAGTAATTTGGGGGTTGAATTTTGTTTTGACTATACTAACATTTAGGCTGTTGCTCAAAAAAGATCGCTTTCTCTCCACGAATTCCGTTCGGCTGCATTGTTGAAGTCGTACGGGGTCGGCGTCCCAAACGGGTCCGCTGCCACCACCCCAGAAGGCGCCTACGAAGCCGCTAAGGCTTTGGGTACCTCTGAATTGGTCATCAAGGCCCAAGCCTTGACCGGTGGTCGTGGTAAGGGTCACTTTGACTCTGGTTTGCAAGGTGGTGTCAAGTTGATTTCGTCTCCTGAAGAAGCCAGAGACTTGGCTGCCCAAATGTTGGGTCACAAGTTGATCACCAAGCAAACCGGTGCTGCTGGTAAGGAGGTTACTGCTGTCTACGTTGTCGAAAGAAGAGACGCCAGAACCGAAGCCTACCTCGCCATTTTGTTGGACAGAGCCACCTCGAAGCCAATCATTGTCGCTTCTGCCCAGGGTGGTATGGACATTGAAGGTGTTGCTGCCAAGGACCCAGATGCCATCAAGTCTTTTGTTGTTGAAGACTTGAAGGCCGGTGTCACCGACGAGTTGGCTACCAAGATCGCCAGCGTGTTGGGCTACACCGACGCTGCCATTCCAGAAGCCGCCAAGACCGTCCAGAACCTTTACCGTGTGTTCATGGAACGTGACTGTACCCAAGTTGAAATCAACCCATTGTCTGAAACCCCAGACCACAAGGTTCTTGCCATGGATGCCAAGTTGGGTTTCGATGACCACGCCTCGTTCCGTCAACAGGAAGTCTTTGGCTGGAGAGACCCAACCCAAGAAGACCCACAGGAAGTCGAAGCTGCTGAATACGGTCTTAACTTCATCAAGTTGGACGGTAACATTGCGAACATTGTCAACGGTGCCGGTTTGGCCATGGCCACCATGGACATCATCAAGTTGTACGGTGGTGAACCAGCCAACTTCTTGGACTGTGGTGGTACTGCCACTCCACAAACCATCGAAAAGGCCTTCGAATTGATCTTGTCTGACAAGAACGTCAACGGTATCTTTGTCAACATCTTTGGTGGTATTGTCAGATGTGACTACGTTGCCGAAGGTTTGATTGCTGCTTCCAAGAAGTTCTCCTTGGACATTCCTGTTGTTGTCAGATTGCAGGGTACCAACATGGCCAAGGCCAAGGAATTGATTGAAAACTCTGGCTTGAAGTTGTACGCTTTCGAAGACTTGGACCCAGCTGCTGAAAAGATTGTCCAATTGGCTCCAGCTAACTAAGCATTCTAACAAATGAGATGTAAATGAGAAGAAATGTAGATGTGAGATCGATTGATTGAAAGTATCTTTTGTAGAAAACAAAAAATTCAGACAGATAAGCGTGATCGCAGACACTCCCACCATTAGTAGAGAACAGAAGGTTACCTTTTCAAAAGACGGTTTTCGATTATGATCAAAAAAAAAAGAGAGATATAGAGAACGCAAAACAATCACAACGAATGTATCAACCAAGAGTTTTTATTCAACATTAAGTAGAAGTAAAACTATGGAAGAAAAAAAAAGGGCAGCTTTTATGAGTTACTTGTTGTTTGAGTATTTGATGTTTGTAGAGCGCTTTGGTTCTGGAATCCTGCCTGTACTTTGTGCGTAACTTTTTTGCTCGCCACCAAAATCAAACCCTAACCAACTTACCGCCACCAACCATGTTCTTAACCAGATCTGAATACGACCGTGGTGTTTCCACGTTTTCGCCGGAAGGACGTCTTTTCCAGGTTGAGTATTCGCTTGAGGCCATTAAGCTCGGGTCGACTGCCATTGGCATTTCCACCAGCGAAGGCGTGATTCTCGGGGTCGAGAAACGGGTCACCTCGTCGTTATTGGAACACTCCAGCATCGAAAAGATCGTGGAAATCGATAAACACATTGGCTGTGCCATGAGTGGACTTACGGCTGACGCCCGTTCGA
The DNA here is from genome assembly GCA_030556435.1 of Teunomyces pallodes. NCBI lineage: Eukaryota > Fungi > Ascomycota > Pichiomycetes > Serinales > Debaryomycetaceae > Teunomyces > Teunomyces pallodes. The sequence goes on from JAKTUA010000005.1 coordinate 615,362, forward strand.
TGATTGACCACGCCAGAGTCTCGTCGTTGACCCACAACTTGTACTACGACGAAGAAATCCAGGTCGAGTCGCTCACACAATCGGTGTGTGACTTGGCATTGCGGTTCGGAGAAGGTGCAGGCGGCGAGAAACGCTTGATGTCCAGACCGTTTGGTGTCGCCTTGTTGATTGCTGGTTTCGATAAGGACAAGGGACCACAATTATATCACGCCGAACCACTGGGAACTTTTTACCGCTACGATGCTAAGGCCATCGGGTCCGGTTCGGAAGGTGCCCAGGCCGAATTGAACAACGAATACCACAAGTCACTCACCCTCAAAGAGGCAGAGCTTTTGGCATTGAAAATCTTGAAACAAGTCATGGAAGAAAAGTTGGACTCGAAAAACGCCCAGTTGGCCTCAGTGACTCCCGAAGGCGGTTTCAAGATCTACCTGGACGAACAAACAGAAGAAATCATCAAGGCCTTGAACGAACAAACCATCGAAGAAGATTAGAAATAAATATAATCAAATATAAATAAATAAATAAATAAAAAATGTATATTATTACAACGGGAAACTCGCCTCCAACTTTTCACTCAACACAAGAATCTTCTTGTTCTCAGTCTCGCCAAATCGCCGAACCGTGACTATAAACAGCGTAAGCAGCTCACCAAAACTATCAAAATGAACCTGGAGCAGTTCATCTAATCGCAAGTATCTCGCACGAATCAGTTCGGAGTCCATAGTGCTATCACTAAACTTGTCGGGATAATCACGCACAAAGGACGCATGCAACTCACTGTTGCACAAAATAAGTGTCTTCTTCAACCGTACAAGATAGTGGTTGTACAGAATCACCACATCAAACACATTCTTCATCACATTCAACAAGTCTGGCTTGGTGATCAAGGAATCGTTAATGAGCGAGTTCAAGTACTCGTTGAGGTGCTCCGTCAACGCAGCTACTTGAAGCGTCCCCGTCTTTGCCAGACGCAGATGGTGGTGGTGATGGTGATGAGCAGTAGCTCGAGCAGCAGCTATCTTGTGGTCAAACAAACTGTTGCTGGCATTATAATTGCTGAAACTCGTACCAGAACCACGCACATCCGATCCCAATACTTCTTCGTGCAATCGGGCCGCCGTTTCAAGCATATGCCTGCGAACAGGAACATAGTTGGATTCTATGACGTCGTAGTTGATAAATCCTTGCAACTCGCACATAAAGTCACGCATACGCTTGTGCAACAGACGAGCCCGTAAGATCCACTTGCGGAGCCGTGGCTCAAACCGGAATTTCCATACCGCCGAGTTATTGATTTCCTTCCACGTATTATCGTTAAATTTGGAAATAAACTTTATCACTAGTTGAAGCTTGAACATGAGCTCATACTGGTACGATAACTCACGGTTTACCACCAAATTAAGAGGGAACGGAAGCTCGATCGACATATCAACCGACCCGATAGCGTACTCGTCCAAATGGTTCTGGTCATAGTGGCCGCTGGCGTTGGTGTTGGCACTCGACCCGCGATCCAACGTCCGGCTCAAAAACTGCTGGAAATTGTCGTGCTCCAACGCCTCTGCGTCAAACGACTGGACGTTCATAATTTCTTTGGCTACTTCATAAAAGTTGGTCGAACTTATGGCAAATTTTTGGTTCTGGCTGAGGATATGCGAAATAGATTGCTGGGCTTGAAATGCAGACTGATGATGCTGGATAGAATAAATATCGTGATACTGTTTCTGTAATCGTGATACTGATATGGCATACCGGTTCCTCTTGAGGTCGCCAAACAGTTTGTCCAAAAACTTGTCAATCTGGTACGATTCGTTAAACAAAAAGAGCGATTGGTAATTATCGATGACACTGGGGAGTTTGAACCCTTCAAAGAGTAACTTGAGAAAGAGCTTGTTGGCACGGGCATGGAATTCTTCGATCTTGAGTTCCAAGTCGTGGGAAAATATTTTGCTGATGGGCTCGATGGTTTCGGCAAGGGTGTTAAAGTTGTGGATTCCTGTGCTCGACTTGAACACATTCAAGTACTTGCCGGTGTTAAGAATCTTTGTCTGGGTATCGACATTGGCAAATTGATCAATGAGTCCGTCCGATCGCACGATAAAGAGTTCGTTCCAGTAGTGTTCGCTGCGGGCACTAAACATATCGATGAAGTTTTGCGGTACTTGCTTTTCACGCACCAAAAACTCGTCGAATTGGTCCTTGATTTCACCGTTGATGAGCCAGTTGTTGAGCATGGTGACGTAGTCTTCACTGACATTGTCAAAGAGATCGAGCAAGAACTCGCTCGACGCTGCGTCGCCCTTGTAGGCGCTGATGCGGGCCTGAATGATTCTGAGCACAAGCCCGCCCTTACAGGCATCGAACGAGCCGCCATTCACCGAGGTATCAACAAACCCGCGTTGTTCCAATGTCTGCTTGACATTCAGTAAGAAATCGTGGAATTGGGCCTGCTGTGTTTGCGTGGCGCGGGATTTACGTTCGAGATCGGTATGGTGGATCTGGGACACTATTTCGTACAAGTGTGTGAGCTGGTTGGCGATGGTGTGGAACGATGATTCCAAGGCATTAAGAGTGTAGCTTGGATTGTGGGTGAATTCGTGTTCGCAGGCAATGACGTGGTCGTGGTACCGGACAAGAAACGTATTGATACATGCACAGAGGCGCTGGACACATTTGCCGTACTCACGAGTGTCGTAGTGGCTGACAAAGGCCAGTAAGCCTGCGTACTGCTTGCCAAACCGCACAAGACGTTTGGTGATGGACTTGAGACTGATGTCCAAGTGTTTGGCGATTTTGAAATCGGGGCCGGCCACGCTATCGTTGCGGTTGCTGGGATCGTACTTCTCGGAGTAGCGGATATAGCCGCCTTCGTGTCCAAGCAATGCAAATAACACATCTTTGACAATAAGCGCTTGTTGTACGCGGAGATCGCCAATCTCACTTACCGGATATGGCCGTGTGGTAAGCGGTCTCCGTTCTGGCTCCACATACGCCAGGCCAACGGGCTGAGTCAAGAGAGACACCATAAAAAGAAGAAGAAGAAGAAGAAGAAGAAGAAGAAGAACGAAGTATGTTTATTTGTATTTGTTTTTTCTCTGTGTTTTTGTTTGTGCGCGCGCGCCGCGCTACATCAAACCATCATCAAACTCATCCATCAAGAGCAGCGCGGCGCGCTCGGCAGCTTCCTGCACCGCCGTCAACCCACAAAACTCCTCGAGATGCTTGGGATCTGCAAGACAGCGACTCACAAACTGCCAGCCGTCTTCCTTGTAGGCATTGAGCACGGCAGGCGAACACGCAGAGCACTGAGCGTACCGCGGTGCCGCAAGCCGTGTCTGCGAAAACGTATGGAGCGAACCGCGGATCTGGTGCGGCACAGCACCAAACAGCAGTAAGGCTTCGGGTGCCGCCAGAGACTGTTCAGGATGCTGGAGAACCGCCACAAGAAGCTCCACCGCCAACGCAGCCGCTATGGGCGCACCACCGGGCCTTGTCACCGTACACATCTGGTCCAACGTCCGGTCAGTGAGACTATCTTCTGGTGCCACCACGTCGTTACAGTAGTAACATCCAAGCAGCAGCAGCAGCAGCAGGATGCCGTGTCTCATCACCAAGTATGAATCAAACCCGAGCGCTGCGTTGATCACCGTCTTGTTTTTGGCGTAGCCCATCACCGTCGGCAACCACCGTGACTCGCGCGAGTCCATCAAGAGAAACACGGCATCGTGAGCATCATATAGCTCGTTGAGCCGTTCGTAGCTCTCTTCGGTGCCAGTATGTCCCACCATCGGCACTTCCATCGTGATTCCCTCGGCACTCACACCAGGGAAGATCTGGCGGAGACTGGCAGCGGCCGCAGCGGCTTTGGGAGCTCCCTGGCCACGATCACTGAAACAGTCTTCAAACACATACAACGGTTGCCGTACCGGATTCAGGTACGACACGCGGCCATTGTCCACAAACGTGATGTGGCGCACGCCCCAGCCCATAAGACCCCGTGCCACGTAGCTCCCCAAGGTGCCAGCACCAAGAAGCAACACCCGCTGGTCGCGGATCGAGTTCAAGTCAAGTTCCGGAGCCACTCGCCACTTCATCAACTTGAGATTGAGGTCCACTGCCTGTTCGGCCAACTGGTGGGGGTCCACGAGGGCGCCGAGATCGGCCAATTTCGGACCAAGTTTACCCTGGTTGGTCCGTTCCCACCCAGAAACTTTGGGTGGAGTGGTGTAGTCAGCTAATTCAAGTTGGAGCGAGTATGACCCGCTGGTCTGGTACACCACGACCTCGATTTCGGTGAATCCCTTGAAGGCGAGGTAGTAGAGGTAGTTCTTGAGGTGGACCAGCGGGTTGGGGCCCAAATGTGGCGAAACAAACACAAACCTGGTTCCTGCTTCCTGGTTTACCTGTGATACATCTACCAATCCGGTCACGGTAACCTGGTAAAAGAGGCTGGAGAGTTCGAGCAGGCGGATATCAGCGTCAAATTCGGTGGTGGATTCTTGTCGGCTCTTTACTGTCCATGTTGAAGCAAGCGAAGGATATGCCACCCAGTAGTAGAACTTGTACTTCTTCAAGTCACAGAAGCTCAACACGTAGAAGTCGGTGAATCCGGCGCCGTTCTGGATGCGCAGCCACACCTCGTGGCCCCATTCCGTCAAAAGCCGGTGTTTGTCAAGCAGTTTGAACTCCTCAATGGTATTGACGTTGTAGATATAACCGTTATAAGTCCAGTTGGTGTCTGGCACTGGATGGGGATCGAAACTGGCGCTATCGAGATTTATTACGGGCGTGTCATTAAACTTGGTGAGACGAGTAGGATGTGTACCGAACGCCGTGATGGATCTCTTGGTGGCATCGAGTTTATATTCATTGAGCTTAAGCTCGGAAAGTTTGGTAAAGAACGCCGATTCCACAAATGATTGTGCTGGCGTGTATTTGACCAGCATCCTGATAAGATAAGTGGATTTACTGATTACCAAATATAAGCGAGCCCTTTAAAAAAAAAAAAGAGACGATTAATAACGGCAAACTACAATTACTAACTAGAAACACTTTTTTTTACCAGAACTGAAGATATTTTGGTCTACCTTTTAGTAATGTACATTAAATCTTACTCTACTCTTCCATGGGTTGGTCTTCCAACGTCATGTCGTCCAACTCGTCCAACAACTCGTCAATGCCGATTTCTGGCGCGTCCTCGTCATCATCGTCGTTTTCTGCAGCATCCACGGCCCCTTGCGTGTTACCGGCCTTGTACAAGTTGATGGTTTGTCTCAATTCCTCATCTTCTTCCAATTCTTGCAAGAACAATTCGTAGTCCTTTTCAGCACGCTCCTGTTCCTGTCTCGCTTGTCTCGAGTCGTCGTTGGCAACAATATCGTTGTGTTCCCGTGCCATTCTCTTCAACTTCCATTGTCTGTTCTTCGATTTCTTCGACTTTCTGGCGTAGTGCTTCTTCACCAATACCACTTCTGGTGTGTTCGTGGTATCAAGGGTGTCCCAAAGATCGGAATTGAAGTTCGTGTTGGTCAAATAGTATCCCATACACGAGTCTCCCGGATGCAAAATCGCTCCCAAATGCGTTCTCACATAAAAGGTGTTGTCGTTGTGACCAATATCGGCAGCTCTGGCAACTTCTACGTCCGCCAACACATGCTTGCCTCTGATGTCACCAGTAGGCTCGACATCCAACACAATGAACTCCACCATCTGGGTCACGTCCAACAACGAAGGGAAACCTGATCTCCAGTAGATAGGAGCCGACAAATCGGCAATCTGAAGTGTAGCAGGATCAATAAACTGTAACATATTCGACACCTTTGAGCACAACACAAGACGCGAGATGTTACCCATGGAGTTGGCCAATTTCTTGGGCAAAACCACAAGATCGTCACGACAAATAGGGGCAATTTCCACCGAAAAGGAAAACTTATAAGACGAGTTCCCGGACTGGGTATCAATACTCACCAATTCCTCGGATTTCTTGCACTTGATGGGGGCCACGGCTTGTAAGAAGTCCAACATCTTGACGGCGTGGTTCTTCTGGGCGTAGTAGAAGTCCAACCCGTCCTTTGACTCCTTGATGGACACCGTATCCACATGAGCATTGTGCCTCAAGATCAACTGTTCGAGGTAAAGGAATGTTCTCTTGTGGGGCACCTTTTGTCTGATCTGGACGGTGGCTCTCCAGGTGTTGGTGGTGTACGACTTGGCACAGTCAGGACACTGCATTGCCACCACAACATATTCAACCTCAAAGGTCTGTTGAACAATGGTGTTGGCCATGGCTTCGCCCTGGACCGTCAACTTGACCCGGATTCTTCTCGAATGCGGTTCGGTCCAGATAAACGAAGCGTCGATCAACCGGACCTTGTTCAAGCCCTTTAATCGACGCAAACAAAGGGCCAACAACTCTCTCGATTCCAACTCGGCTTTGGTCCACTGGTTGGGTGGCTGGAGGAAACGTTCACAGTTTCTGCAGAACGAAACATTAGCTTCTCGTGGGATTCCTTCGGTGATATCCACCGTCAACTTAATACAGTCGTAACACATCACCAAGCCCTGAGACCCGTCCATGGGCACACCACAGTTGCAACACAATACAGTAGCCACAGGGTCCTGGTGTGTATGTTGTAACTGACTATAATTCGACATGGTATTTGTTAAATGGCAAATATTACTAACGTAAAAAAATTAAGTGATGATGAATCAGAGATGAGGTGGGTATATGCAGGTGGTGGTGAGAAACCCTCTTTCTCTCCATTTTACGAAGTAACTGTTTATTTAAAGCAACATGGGAAGAAATCAGGTTCCTAATAGAGATTTTGGTTGAGAAAGTGATTTTTGAGGTGGTTAATGATTTTTAAGACTGGCGGGCATTTTATTTTAAGTTTGATGTGGAGATGCCGTTTTGCAGCTTCATTTTTTTTGTATGGTTGTATTTGAAAAGTACGAATTTTCTTACATTGTATACAAAGATTCGTAGAAATGAAGAGAATTGATTCCAGCAGTCTACAAAAAACACTCCTTTTGTATGATTTATTGGTGATGGTTGGTTTGATTGGCGAATGCTTTTTGGAGTAAGTTTGGTTTAGGCCTGGTTGGTGTTTTTGGGTGAAGTGTTCACGTGACTGAACACCGAAATAAATCAACGAATAAACAATACTATAACCATAAGCATGGTGGATAAGAAGCGTGTAGCGTCTATTTCTGATGATGATGATGATGATGACGTTCCATTGAGCAAGAAGGTGAAGATGGAAGCAAAAATAGACGATGAATCAGAGGCACAGGACGACGGTGGAGATGACAGTTCTGAGCTGAAGCCAGAAGTAAAAGAAGAAAGTCACGACGAAGAAGCTGAAGACGAAGAGGAAGACGAAGCTGAGGAAGAGAGAAAACGAATTACACACTTTAACTTTGACGGGTTGACGTATTCGTTCAAGGAACGGCCGTCTGTGATTGAAGAAAAAGAAGGGAAGATCGAGTTCCGGGTGGTGAACAACGATAATACGCGAGAGAACTTGATAGTGTTGACTGGGCTCAAGAATATCTTTCAGAAACAGTTACCGAAGATGCCACGGGAGTATATATCGCGGTTGGTGTACGATCGACTGCATTTATCGATGGCGGTGGTGAGGAAACCGTTAACGGTGGTGGGTGGCATCACGTACCGTCCGTTCAATAACAGGGAGTTTGCGGAGATTGTGTTTTGTGCCATTTCATCGACAGAGCAGGTTCGTGGTTATGGAGCTCACTTGATGAACCACTTGAAGGATTATGTGCGGGCTACGTCTCCTATCAAGTACTTCTTGACGTATGCCGATAATTATGCCATTGGGTATTTTAAGAAGCAGGGATTCACCAAAGAGATTTCGCTTGACAAGTCTGTATGGATGGGTTATATCAAGGACTACGAGGGTGGTACGCTTATGGAATGTTCGATGTTGCCGCTGGTGTTGCGGTACTTGGACTCGGCGAAGATCTTGCTTTTGCAGAAGGCAGCGATCGAAAAGAAGATCAAAATGCGGCTGAAGTCCCATGTGGTGCGTCCGGGGCTCCAGGTGTTCAAGAACAAAAAGAATGTTGTGCTTGATCCGAGCGAGATTCCTGGTCTTACCGAAAGCGGATGGCTGGAGGAGATGGACAAGTTGGCGCAGAAACCGAAGCGTGGGCCTCACTACAACTTTATGGTGACGCTTTTTTCGGAGATGACGAACCATCCTTCGGCCTGGCCGTTTGCGGTTCCGGTGAACAAGGACGAAGTGCCGGACTACTACGAGGTGATCAAGGAGCCAATGGACTTGGCGACGATGGAGCTGAAGTTGGAGAACGACAAGTACGAGTCGTTTGACCAGTTTCTCTACGACTGCCGGCTTATTTTCAACAACTGCCGCAGTTACAACAGCGAAAGCACTACATACTACAAAAATGCCACCAAGTTGGAGAAGTTCTTGAACAGCAAAATCAAAGACCTGGCAGAATATGCCCACCATCTCGAATAATACATGTTGTTGTTGCTCTTTTTTTCCCGTGGTGCGCACTCGACATCTTTGACGTTGGTTTTTTTTTATAGCTGTAATATAGATTTGATTTGCCACCGATCAACTACCAACATGACAGTATACAGCGGCGCTACATCAGCAGACGTGGCCAATGCAGTTGGCCAGCATATTGTGAAGCTCCAGGACGCTGCACTTGCACGCGGCACAACCTTCAAGCTTGCGGTTCTGGGCGGCTCGCTTGGCAAGGTATTGAAGAAGGCGCTTATCGACGACGCCGCCACCGCTGCCCGCGTCCAGTGGGCGCAATGGGAAGTGTATTTTAGTGACGAGCGTTTGGTGCCTTTGGACCACGCAGACTCCAACTACGGCTTGTTTAACGAGATGGTGTTGCAACACTTGCAGCCAGACCAGCAGCCGCACGTCCATACCATCGTCGAGTCAATGCTTACAGGCCAGGACGGGTTGGTGGACGGATCCGACCCGGTTCAGGATGAAGCAATTGCTGCTGCTTACGAGAAAGTGTTGGGAGAAAACGTCACATTGGACTTGGTGTTGCTTGGCTGTGGCCCTGACGGCCACACCTGCCTGTTGTTCCCTGGCCACGCGTTGCTCAACGAGCGCGCAAGACAAGTGGCGTATATTCGCGACTCGCCCAAGCCGCCTCCGCGCCGGATCACATTTACGTTCCCGGTATTGGAGCGCGCGGGCGCAATTGCGTTTGTCGCCGAGGGGGCCGCCAAGGCGCCGATTCTTAGCGAGATCTTTACCGACCCGCAGAGCCGCTTGCCTTCAAAACTCGTGACTGATCTCGGTGCGAAGGTCGACTGGTTTGTCGATGCGAGCGCCGTCGATGGCGTAAACGTCCTTGTTTCAAAGTACTGAGCCTCCCCTCCGCCAGCGCCCGCAAAAGTAAAGTAGTGCGAATCGTTTTAAATAAATTTGATAAATATTTAATACATACCATCAAAAACCCCAGTCTTTCTTTCTGTTACCAATGGCAGTGGCGTTGTGGCTCTGTCCACGCAAGAACTCTGCACTTTATGACAAGCTCACCACACTCATGAGCTCGCTCAATACACTTTTTCCTGGACAGCCCCCACGGTTCGAACCGCACATCACCATCACGTCGCGAATCGGCGTGGATCTCGAGGACCCAGCAAGAACCAGGGACGATGTCGACCGCATTCTTCTGGCAAGTGCCGTGGCGCTCAGCTCACTCCCAAAGAACCATCATGACTTGGTCACGCTCGGCAAAGTCGATTCCCAGCGCCAGTACTTCAAGAAACTCTACTTCCATGTCGCCCGCGACCCCAACTTGGTATCGTTTGCCCGCATCATCCGTGAACTCTTTGTCATTGTGCCTCACGATATCGAAACAGCAACCCAGCGTGAGAACCCCCATCTCTACTACACAGACTCCCACGGCGAGGTGCGGCGCCGGCGGTCCAAAAAAGTGACTAGCGTGCCGCCCAAAGAAATCGACCCCGAACCAATCAGACAGGCTGCTGCCACCAAGGCAGCCGAATGGTCGAGTTCGGAGTTCGACCCGCATCTCTCGCTCGTCTACAGCGACATTTACCCCATCGACAGTGCGCTCTGGCGCACCATCAAAACCCGCATCCAGGACTACCTCAACGTCGACGGCGACGACGCCCAATTATCGTGGGACGGAGGCGTGCTCAAGCTTGTCTTGTGTGAGGGCGATGTCAACGACTGGATCGTCTTGGGCAACGTCGACATCCACTAATTCTCTCGAAGTCCACTAATTCCCGCGCCCCCTGTTTTATGTACGTTTTTTTGTAAAGAAAAAGAAGCTCGCTCGCCAGGGCCCTGCCGCTACCGCCGCTGCTGCTGCTGCTGCTCCCACCGCCAGCCGTTTTTTTTTTAAATAATCGCTTGTCGCGAATTTCCACATTCATCTCATCTCTAGCACCATATAAACCACTAAACTAAATGTACGCCTGTGTCACCTGCTCAGACACGTTTGATGCTGAAACTATCGGCAAACACTTGAGCTCCACACGCCACAAGTCCGTAAGGACTCTTAGGCTCGACGAAACCGTCGAATGTGAGGAATGCGCCGACTCCAACATCCACCAGTTGGCGATCTACCGCTACGGCCTCAGCGACTTGGCGCTCTTGTGTCCCCAGTGCCTCCTGACGTCTCCAGATACCCCCACAACGCTGTATTCGCTTTCAAATGGCGCTCTCTTCTCCAAAATCGACCAGTACTATCGCTTCAGAGATATCGAATGCACAAACTGCCACGCCGACAGAAATTTATACGTGGGCCACTCGACAAAATCACAAGTTATAGCATGCCACAAGTGCAAAGAACTGTTTCCTGGCGTCAATTTCGTTTCGGAACACGACGATAAGTTTCTCACTGCACTTTTGGGCATCAAGGAATCGGTTCCAGGTGCCTCAGCCGCCAAAACTCGAGGCAGAGGGCGCAAAGCAGGACGTAAGGGTGGGCGGTTTGGCTCAAAAAGACCGCCCCGCAAAGTTCATCCGGATGCGGAGGCCAGAAAGGCCCACTATATCGCCTCAAAGGAAACAGCTTCCCAGATCAAATCTGGCCAAACCATCAAGGCAATCGGTACGGTTGTTGCTAAGGAACCGGCTAAAACCCCACGTGGATCTAAGAAATCAACTCCACACTCATCTCACAACAGCTCTCGTGCTTCTACTCCAAAGCCAAGAAGTCAGAAATCAACTCCAAATCCAACTCCAAAATCACAGTCACCGGTTCCGAAGCAATATAACGAAAGAAAACCAGATAAAAAGCGAGACAACTCTGACCTGAAAAGTATTATAAAGGCTGAAAATGGAAAGAACGGGACGCCGAAGGCTGCAAAGTCGACAAAGAAACCAGAAGCCAAAGGAAAGACTGATAAGTCTCAAAGTAATGGAAAGGATACAAAGCCGTTAAACTCCAAGGATAAGGATTCGATGAAAGAAATAAAGAAAGATTCAAAACAAGATACCAAGAAAGATTTAAAGAAAGATTTAAAGAAGGATTCAAAGAAAGATTCAAAGAAGGATTCAAAGAAAGATTCAAAGAAGGATTCAAAGAAAGATTCAAAGAAGGATTCTAAGATAACTTCTAAAAAGGATATTAAAAAGGATTCTGATAAGAACATAGGTCAGTCCGGTAAAGAGAAGAATTCCAAGCTAGTTAAACCCAAGCAAGGAGAAAATGAAGAAGATGGATTCGAATTGCCTGAATCCATCACCAAGTATGAACCTGCTAGCAAACCAAGACTTACGTATCCAGATTTGGACTCGTATTATAGAGAAATGTCTTTTAATATGTATTTGGAAGAACAACTTACTAACGAAAATTTGATGATCGACTCCAGTGATGTGATCATTGAGTGGTATGCCGATCAAGATAAAAAGAATACTCAGTTCAAGTTAACAATTCCAACAAACAGTAACGTCTTGAAGAAGTTCATTTCTGAAAAGTTGAAATCGGTTAAGAAATCACCATTTTCTGTCGGCAACTCCATGTTCTTGATTCTCAACAATGAGATTCCTTGGTACGGAAGTGTTGCTACGTTAGACCTTATCAAAGATAAGCGGAAAAGAAACGAAATCACAGAAATGGTGATCAAATTATATCCATGGAACGATAGACCTTTGCCTAGAGAAGTCAATATCAAATTCTTGAAGATTTTGCCGGCTTCTATTCCCGTCAGTCGAGTACTTCTGGCCATGGCTAAGTTGACAAACCCAAGTTTCAAGAAGATGTTGTTGGGTAACGAACCAATCAAGCAGATTGTGTTTAGAAACTACTTGAAGTTCACCAGAGATACTTTCAACGACTCTCAAAAGGTCGCTATTCAATCAGTTTTGAACAATGCCATTACAGTATTGCAAGGTCCTCCAGGAACAGGTAAGACTTCTACCATCTACGAAATTATTCTTCAGTTGTTAGACTCGTTGAACACGTATCCCATCTTGGTGGTTGCTGCATCCAATATCGCAATTGATAACATTGCTGAAAAGTTGTTACCAACGCATGGTAAGAATATCTTGAGAATTGTTGCTGGAGAAAAGGAAAGAGAATACAACAAATCGCATCCTTTGGCCTCGATTTGTTTACATCACAAGATGTACAATGCTTTGCCTCTTAGATATCAAGAAGTTATTGATGATATGAAAAGAGGAAAACTCAATTTGGGAGTAACGGGCTACAAGAAATTCTTAGGTGAACAGATTGCTGTCACACAAAACTTAGTGGCACAAGCAAGAGTAATTTTCACCACGACTGTTGTCGCGGGTGGAGCACAATTGAAGTCGATCCCCAAGTGTCCAGTGGTTATAATGGATGAAGCCACACAATCTTCAGAGCCAACGACGTTGATTCCGTTGTCAATGCAAGGGATTGAGAAGTTTGTGTTTGTTGGAGATCAGAGACAATTGAGTTGTTTCTCGTTGATCCCAAACTTATCTCTCTCGTTATTTGAAAGAGTATTGCTCAATGGCACCTATAAGAATCCTCATATGTTGGATACTCAGTACCGTATGCATCCAAAGATTAGTGACTTCCCTCGTAATCGTTTTTACGGTGGTTTGTTGAAGGATGGTATTGCTGAGAGCGATCGTGTTTTGCCGGGAATACCATCGAACCCAGTCTATTTCTGGGATACCTGTGGGAAAGCTAGAGAAGTTCCTGTACGTAACAGACTTCGTGAAGATAGAGGATACACATACACCAATCCTTCTGAAATTAAGTACGTGGCACAGGTGCTCAAGTCGTTAATTTATGAGAAGAACATCAAGAAGAGTGATATAGGAGTTATAACTCCGTACAGTGGACAAAGAGACTTGATCTCTTCCACGCTTGTTAAGGATGATTTGATAAACCCAGAGGGTGATCAGATCAAGATTGAGGTTGATATCGATGATATCTACAATGATTCCAAACCGGTGACTATTCATCTGGTTTCAGATATTATGATTGCGTCTATTGATGCTTTTCAAGGTAGAGAGAAGAATTTCTTAGTCATGTCCTGTGTTCGTTCCAACCTTAAAAAGGTGATTGGTTTCTTGAAGGATGAAAGAAGATTGAATGTGGCATTGACAAGAGCAAAGTATGGTTTGATCATTGTTGGTGATGTCGAGTGCTTACGGAGCGACTCATTATGGAAGGAGTACATGGATTTCTTGGAAGAAAAAGCATGGATACATAGAGATGAGGAATTCAAGTACCAATCGGATGTTTAATTCCTTGACCAACCCGAAAAAGTGTGGACCAATAGGTAGATGTTATACATTAATTATAGTATAATATGCCCCCCCTCCCAACATTGGAAAGGTTAAACTTTGTTAATTAAGAAACAATCAGATTCGGACTTTGTAGCTTAAATGAGAAAACCCCAAACTAGAAGTTTATTGATCGAGATTACCAATATAAATTTATCAGGGGAGCGCAAATAAACTTTTCATTTTAATTTGTGGGGTACAACTCAGCAAACTTAATCTTATTTATTTCTATATTACACATCAGCCAAGAATAGTACGTCATTGTATGAATCTAAGTTTGATTCGTTCGCATAAATAAAAGCGGGGATAATGATTAGTGGGCCAGAAACTCGTATTTGAAACTATTTAGCAATAAACTCTCTGTATTACATTGCAAGGAGAAGGCAACAAATTACGTGTGAACTATAGCTATCAGATATTACCATTGAAGATAACTTGGTGTTTTGTTCAAAAGATGAACTATGATATAACTGTAGGAGCAACGTTCATAAAGAAATTTATTCACGAAGAGATATACAACTTAGAACTTGGATGCAAAAAAAAGAGTTTGAGGTCCAAGACCTAGCATTTTGACTATACACTGTAACTCTTCCAGTTTTGGAGAATTGAAGGAGGGTCAAAGCTAAAATTTGAATATAAATTGACCTTTAACTTCACCTATTCGTGGTTATTCAAGCATCCACTCTTGCAAAGATGCTTAAGGAAGATTATACAACAGTCTATCGAGTTTCGGAAGAAACAACAAAACGAACTCCCCCTAATGAGCTCTTAGTTTCTCCTGATGGTGAGACCGTAAATGAGCTAGCTATTCTTGATAAACCTTGGTGGAAATATGGCTTTATGTGGCATTTGAATTGGTGTATCTTTCTCACTACTTTGACATCGACAATCAATGGCTACGATAGTAGCATGCTTAATGGGTTGCAGTCTTTACTGAAGTGGCAATCTTATATGGGACATCCTACTGGTCCGAGGTTAGGTGCTTTAAGTTGCGGTGCTACTTTTGGTACCATCCTGCTGGTGTTAGTTGCTTCTTGGTTGTCTGATAAATTTGGAAGAAAATTCACAATTCTTGGAGGAAGTTGCATAGTAGTTCTCGGTTCTGTCTTGCAAGGTGTTTCTAATAGCTATGGATTTTTCCTAGTTTCCAGAGTTATTATAGGTTTTGGTACTGGTATCGCTACTGTTTCTGCTCCTGCTATGATTTCTGAAATCTCCCACCCCCATTACAGAGGAATCTGTACCACTTTCTATAATGTATGTTGGTTTTTGGGTGCTTTCTGTGCTGCGTGGATCACTTACGGTACTCGTACAATCCACTCCAATTACTGTTGGAGAATTCCTTCCTACTTGCAAGGCGCTCTTCCACTCATTCAAGTGGTATTTTTTTGGACTGTCCCCGAATCACCAAGATACTTGGTTTCAATGGACAAACATGACCGGGCCAGACTGGTATTGCATAAAATTCATACTGGAAATGCTACTGATGAACGCTCTTTGAAATTAATCGACCACGAGCTAAAATTGATTGAAGTGGCTATTGAAATGGAAAAGCTTAATGACCAGACAAGGTACACAGATTTTATTACAATCCCATCTTACAGGAGGAGAATTTTTTTGGTTCTATACACTGGAATGATAATGGCATTGTCTGGTAACGCTTTGATCTCTTACTATTTGAATAAGGTTTTGAACTCCATTGGTTACACCAACGAAAATACGCAATTACAGATTAATGGTGGTTTAATGGCATATAATTTGGTTACTGCAACAGTTATTGCGTTGAATGTTCACAGATTCAGAAGAAGAACATTATTTATAACATGTGTTGCAACAATGTTGGTTGTTTGCATCATCTGGACGGTTCTCTCTGCTTACAACCAAAAGCACGATTTTAAGGAAAAGCCCTTGGGTAGAGCCGTCTTAGCAATGATTTTCTTGTTCAACTTTGGTTACAATATTGGTGCAAATGGTTTACCATTCTTGTATGTTACTGAGATTTTGCCTTACAGTCATAGAGCGAAAGGGTTAAATCTTTTTCAAATTATGCAGCATCTCGTTAATGTCTTTAACAGTTTTGTCAATCCCGTCGCTATGGATGCCATTCAATGGAAATACTATATTGTATACTGTGCTGTTAATGCTGTCGATCTCGCTGTTATCTACTTATTCTATGTGGAAACTTCAGGTTATTCTTTGGAAGAAGTTGCAAAAGTATTTGGTGAGGATCCGTCACTTCAACTCCATTATTTGCAATCATCAGATAACAAAGTTGCACTTGAACATGTTGAGTCTGAAAGCCAAGCTTCTACTAAGGATGTTGGAATTAGTGTTTGATACGGATTGTCGTAATAATTTAATAAAATCCAGTACAGGCTTTGTTCTATTTACAACTAGATTTTATAGCGATAGTTATGTTTTTCTGACAAATAAAAAAAGATAAAAAAATAGCGACAACTGCAGGATTCGAACCTGCGCGGGCAAAGCCCAAAAGATTTCTAATCTTTCTCCTTAACCACTCGGACAAGTTGCCTTCTTTATAATTTTTATTAATCGGATTTTAACAAATCCATTTTTTCAGAAGACTTGTACACAAATGCACATATTGAGTAGATGAGTTAATGTTTTTAATAATTATTAACTAAAGAAACCGGTTTATATGTTGTTCTAAGATTGATGATCTAAACAGTATTTTTTTCTCTTACAATCGAACGAAAAAGTGTCTACAATATTGAAATTCTGAAGAATTTGAAGAAAATGTATTCCTCATATTGATTTTTTTAAAAATAGATAGAATGATACTAATGAGGTTCTCCAAGGAAGTTTATATATTTTCAATAAAGTTATGTTTTTTTATGGCTTTCTTAGTTTGAATTTACGGAATACAACCTCTCGTCACAAGTAAGAGTACGAGTAATGTATTGCGGTGTGGATTTTTTATATGTACATTTACAGTTTTTTCCAACCCGCAATATTGCACAGTGTTTTCTTTTAAGTACAACATGTCCAAGACGAAGAAGAAGTCGAAAAAGGTGGCTGAAGAGCCCAAGAATATAGCCAGGAAGCCAGTTCTGAATAGTATATTCAAGGGTTCGCCTGTTTATGATCTTTTACACAACTTTGAGAAGGCTCCAGACCAATGGGCTGCTCGTTATATCTTGATTATGACGGCGGTGATACTAAGAACCGCTATTGGGCTAGGAGGATACCTGGGTCAGGGAACACCTCCAATGCACGGGGACTTTGAAGCACAGAGACACTGGATGGAATTGACAATTCATTTGCCTTGTTCTCAGTGGTACTTTTTCGACTTACAGTACTGGGGTTTAGACTATCCACCGTTGACCGCATACCACCTGTATATTCTTGGGAAGATTGGGCTGTTCATCAATCCCCAATGGTTTGCATTAAATCTCTCACGGGGAATCGAGGGTCAGGAAGTCAAATTCTTTATGAGAATTACCAGCTTGGTCAGCGAATTGATCTTGTACATTCCAGCTGTTATAAGTGTTGTGAACTTGTTGGGAAAAAGATTCAACTTGAATAGAATGGACCAAATAATCATCTCACTTATCATCATAAACCAGGCTCATTTGGTGTTGGTAGACCATGGACATTTTCAATACAACTCCGTGATGTTGGGTTTCTTTGTCTATTCATTAATTGATTTGGTTAAGGAGAACTACGTTATGGCAAGTATCTGGTTTATCAGTTGTATCAATTTCAAGCAGATGGGATTGTACTACTCGACGTTTATCTTTGTGTTTATTTTGAGTCAGCTCAAGAGCATTCAACAACTCTTTGCCGTGGGATTTACCGTTCTATTAACCCAGGCAGTCATTGTATTTCCATTTACAAAGGATCTCCAAACTCTTGCTCAGATTGTTATCCGGGTCTTCCCCTTTAATCGGGGTCTTTTTGAAGATAAGGTGGCCAATTTCTGGTGTGTCACAAACACCGTTGTCAAATATCGTCAGATTGTCGAGGCACTGATGTTGTCACGGATTTCGTTAGCAGCAACGGTTCTTTCGATTTTGCCGATTAACATTATCCTCTTTGTCAAACTTCGCAAGACCAAGAATATTGTGCCCGGTCTTATTTACGGCTTCGCAGGTAACTCGCTCGCGTTCTACTTGTTCTCGTACCAGGTACACGAAAAGAGTATCTTGATTCCGTTACTCCCCATAACACTTCTCTTGTTGGTCGAGCCGGAGTTAATTGACTTTGTTCAGTGGATCAATAATGTCGGGACGTTTAGTTTGTATCCGCTTCTAAAGAAGGATGGCTTAGCACTTCAATATTTTGTCGCAATCTTTTTGATCAACGCCTTAATCGGGCCAAAGCTTTTGTTTAAATGCAAGGGACTTCGGGGCTTTATAATAAAGTCATCGTATGCCATGATTGCGTTGTACCATTTTTTGGACGCAGTTGTACCCCCACCCTTAAGATACCCAGACTTGTGGGTCATCTACAACATTACGGTCGCGTTTTCCGCGTACGGCATCTTCTGGCTCTGGTTATGTTACCGTGTGTACGATTCTAAGTTTTGAGCCGCGAAGCGACCTCTAAAATAATAATCTCGAAAATAAGCGTTCACGCCTCGAAAACATTGGATTAGAAGAGAACGAGCGGAGTTATATAGTGACTAACAAAACAAAGATGTAAACAGAGATACTAACCAACCAAAGTGAAAGAAACAAACAAACTCTGTCAGTAATCAGTTTCCCGTAGGTATTGTTATAAAGATTCTCATTAATGTGTCTACCTTCTGTTCTTGTTTTAACATTCCATGATCACTTTGATAAGCGGCAGGTTCTGTGTGTGCTTTCTGTTTACGTTCGTTGTAAGATTGTTTATGAGTTGGTCAAAGAAAGTGCCAAGAAAGTAGTGGTGATGAAATTTGTGTACAAACAGATTATTTTTTGACAAATGGATTGTCATGTTTATGTTACGGCCCTCTTCACGTCTTTTTTGTCGCGAAAAATTTTACGAAGGACAACAAACCATCCAAAAAGAGTACGCATACCAAAAAAATATTCCGTCACCGTACGAGAAATCGAAATGTTCCTCCAATCGTAAGTCGCGCCCATGGTTGCAAATAAAAATATTTCTCTACACATCATTATCAATGGAGCGTATGGGGACGTTATAAAAACCAGATCTCCCGAGGGCTCCACGTAGAAAATTCTTCTCTTACTAACCGAATTAACTTCATACACTCGTTTTTTAAGGTAGGTTCACTCACCATAGTCACTCTTTAATATGATGTTTTCTACCAAATTCTTATTAGCCATTTCATCGGTTCTTGCCTACACCAATGCCGCCTCTAATGTCGCCGTTTACTGGGGCCAAAACGCCGCTGGTGACGTTGCCCAACCACAGCAACCATTGAACACCTACTGTGACGACGCCAACGTCGACACCGTTATCTTGTCTTTCCTTAACGACTTCCCAAATATCGGTCTCAACTTTGCCAACCAGTGTGGCTTGACATTTTCCGATGGTGTTCTCCACTGTCCTGCCATTGGTAACGACATCAAATACTGTCAATCTAAGGGTAAGAAGGTTTTGTTATCTTTGGGTGGTGCTTCTGGTGCTTACGGCTTCTCCAGTGATTCTGAAGCAACTGCCTTTGCTGATACCTTGTGGAACAAGTTCGGTAACGGTGCCGACGCCGAAAGACCATTCGACGACGCCGTTGTCGACGGTTTCGACTTAGATATCGAACATGGCAGCACTGTTGGTTACCCAGCTCTTGTCAACGCTTTGAGATCCAAGTTTGCCGGTGACTCCTCAAAGTCCTTCTATGTTTCTGCTTCTCCACAATGTGTTTTCCCTGATGCTTCTCTTGGCGAAACTTTATCTTCTGTCGCTTTGGACTTCGTCTTCATTCAATTCTACAACAACCAATGTTCTTTGGACCAAGCTTTCAACTGGAAGACTTGGGCTGACTTTGCCAAGACTGCTCCAAACCCTAACGTTCAATTGTTTGTTGGATTGGCCGCTTCGAGCTCCGTTCCTGGCTACGTTGACATCCCAACTGTAGCCTCAAAGCTTAGCGAATTCCAATGCTCTCCAAACTTCGGTGGCTTCTCCGTCTGGGATGCTTCCACTGCTTGGTTGAACGTCCAAAATGGCGCCAGCTACGCCGACCAATTGAAGGCTCTTCTTGCCAAAAGTGCTGCCTGTGAACAGCCATCTTCATCTGCTGCCACTACTCCTGTTGCGTCCACCACTACATCCGTTCCATCCCCCGTTGTTAAGATTCCAGTCAGCTTTACTGGTTTCTCGAATGACACAACTGTTACCGCTAGCCACATTGCCACAACTGTTGTCACTATAACTAGTTGTGCCGACCACAAGTGCACTGCTGTCCCAGTTACCACCGGTTTGACCACTGTTACTGAAAACGACACCATTTATGTAACCTACTGCCCAATCCCAGAAACCGAAGCCCCAGCTCAAGCCACCTCCAGTCCAGTTGCTCCAGTTGCTCCAGCTCCATTTACCCCAGCTGCTCCAGCTGCTCCAGCTACTTCTACTGCAAGCACCTCTACCACTACTGCTGTCAACACCATTTATCTTTCAACTCAATCTGGCTCTGCTCCAACTGCGTCAGCTGCTCCAACTGTTTCTCAAATCCTTGAAAACGGTGCTTCGTCAAACCAAATTGGTTACGCTTTTGCCGCTTTAGTTGCAGCTGCCATGATGATCTAATATAGTATCTAGTATCTATAAATAGTAAAATACCCTCTTACATTTCCTTTTCTGTTGGTCCGGCTGTAGAGAAATCACAGGCATCCTATGGGTCATTATGTTGAGTTTCTGGTTTATCGGAGTCGGCTAAAGCGTACCCTAAGATGAATTTCGAGATTTTCTAGAATAGGAAGTCTGAAAAAAAATGTAACTGTAAAAGGAAATTTTTGCGACACATCAATGATAGCCATCATTTGCACGTTCGCTTTGTCATGCCAATGTGAATCTGTTACACATACATAGCTGAAATACATATGCGGAGAAAGGGCTAACCGAGCTCTCTGATGATAATTATAAATAAAGCACCTTGCACCCGCATAAAATTTCACTTAGGGTACACCAATGAGATTTACTTTCAACTTTTTCTTCATATTTGTTTTGACGTGCTTTGTGGGGACAAGCATAGGTGCAACTCTCCCACCAATAGCTGCACCCGACAAAGACCCATTCTACGAACCCGCTGAAGGATATAAGGACAAGGCTCCGGGAACATTATTAAAATGGAGAAAAACACCTCGTCAAATAAGAAGTATTTACTTCCCAATCAACGTTAAAAATGCCTGGCAAATTCAAGTGAGAAGTACAGATTCCTTAGGTAATGCCACTGCAATAGTTGCTACCGTTATTGAACCATACAACGCCGACCCTAAGAAGTTATTGTCATACCAGATTGCCGAAGATGCGTCCTCAAGTCAATGTTCACCATCATACGCTATAATGCAAGGCACTGAATTTATTGATACGTTAGAAACTCAGTTTGAGATGATCATATTGCAGTCAATGCTAGAAAAAGGGGTGTATGTTGTAACACCTGATTACGAAGGACAAATTAATGCTTTCACTGCTGGTAGAAATGCAGGACATACCACATTGGATGCCATAAGAGCAGTTCATTCTTCAGGAAACTTTACGGGAATCGACCCAAATGCCAAAACTGCTATGTGGGGATATTCAGGCGGAACCATTGCTAGTGGCTGGGCAGCGGCATTGCAACCAAGTTATGCACCTGAGCTCAAAGATAAGCTTATTGGTGTAGCTTTGGGCGGATTTGTCACTAATCTTACAGGTACTGTGGAAGCACAAGATGGGAGACTTTTTGCAGGTTTAATTCCTAACGGCTTGATTGGATTATCGAACCAATACCCTCAGATTAGAAGTTTGCTTCAAGATCATATGAGCACGTCCGATTTCGATAATTTCCTTTACGCATCTGATCACTGTATTGTCAAGAGTGTTATTCATTTTGCATTCAAGAAGTTCTTTTCAGGAAATGAAAGTATGGTCCACGGTGGCTGGGACGTATTTCAACTTCCAGAGGTTCAGGAAGTTCTTCAAAGGGAAACATTGGGCTTAGTTGACAAAGAAATCCCACAGATTCCAGTTTTTGTATTCCATGGATTACTTGACGAGATCGTACCTATTGTTGGTGCTGAAAGAGTGTACAACAAATGGTGTGAACTAGGCATCGATTCTTTTGAATTCTCTGTTGATTTGACTGGTGGACATTTGAGTGAAATGATTGCAGGTTCACCTGCAGCCCTCACTTGGCTCCTCAATAGATTTGATGGAAAACCAGTTGTAAAGGGATGTAACAAAACTGAAAGACTTACAAATTTATTATACCCAGGTGCAAAGAACAGCTCAGCGTTGCTTTTACACACCGAGCTTGACAGTGTATTTGGAGACCAGATTGGACCAAATGGAGAGAACCTTAATATCACCAAGGTGAAAAGAGAATACAATTTATGATCAAGACCTTTGACATTTAATTGATTGACCTTACTCCACGTTACCAGTTGAAATATTCAAATAAGTAACTTGAGATGCATAGTAACATTGCCGATTAGTAAATGTACCAATTTTTTCGGAGCTCGAATTTTACTTATTTCCTCATACGAATAAGTGCGACACACTATCGTAAGAGACAATCTACGTTTTTTTTTATGTCTTTTATACCCCGCACAGGCAATTGTCACATTTCACAATAAACCCTAGAGGAAAGTAATACAACTAGAAGCAACATAGGCAAGTATCTATCATCCCCTGGATGAAATTCAAGCCTCTGAAATAGAAACTGGTTATATCTCAACATATATTATTCAATATTAAAATCAATTCCAGAAACCAAATGAGACTGAATGTAACGTCCATTCAAAGCATCGTTTTTGTCCACCCTAGCAAAAGCACTCTCGAGATCAGGTTCTATCTCTGAATCAAGGTGTCTTCTAGCAAGTCTCGATCTGGCTTCATCTAGATCAACATTAATGTACCATCTGTTATCTACCAACAGACTAATAAGGTTCCATGGCTTATCGTCTAGCAAGACGTATAGCCCTTCAATGATAACGATACTTACATCAGGAGCGATACTGGTACCATCTGGAATAGGATCCTTCAATTTGTGATCAAATGATGGGCATGTTACTGCACTTCTTTCTTGTAGTGGAACATCACAAGTCTCTCTTATCCGCTGTACAAAGGAAACAGCACCAACAGAATCAAACGTGAATGGAGCACCCCTTCTGGCAAAAGCCAATTCAGGATCTTCAAATTTACTCAACTCTTCTCTCGTCAAATGGAAGCCGTCCATCCCTACCACCTCACACTTGACACCTTCGAGATTCCTAGCGTTGATTAAGTTACAGACATAGTTGGAATATGTTGATTTTCCAGAGCCAGGAATCCCTGCTAGAGCAATCAATATTCTGCTCCGAGCGGTATTGCTGAGACAGGAAATAGCAGAGTCAGCAAGATTTGTACATGTTTGTTCAATTCCGAATGTTGCTCCCATTTAGTTTTGATCCTTATTCACGTGCTGATTAAAGTTTACTACTAGTAAAGTTTTTCGGCGACAATATCTCTCGGGGGAATTCTGTTGGTTTCAAAAATTTTGCAGGGATCAACACCGCGCTAAGAATTATTCTGATTGTTCCAATAGGCTGTTCTAATACCATAATTTGAGGCTCTGTTCTTATGGATATATTAGAATGGCTGCTACCTAGTTTCAGAAATAGTATGCAAGGCTTCAGGATTTAATGTAAACAGCCCTACCTATGCCGAACTGCTGGGGTTTCCCAAGGCTTGCTATCAATATCACAAATCACGGAGTAGATTAGAGTTATAGTGACATTCAATTATATCTTATACCAGACTAAAGGAGCGCTTTAACGTCCAAACGTAAGAATCGCGATTGAAAGGGTAGGTATCCTGCCTTTGTGACTGTCGTTCTCGAGCACACTTGAGAGTAAACTAACATCTTGTAATTGGTCTACTGTATCAAAAAGAAAGATTAAAACATGCTGCAGACGGAGAAATGATGAAATGATAAAATGTGTCGCAGCCTCCAGTAGTTGGATGCAACCGCTAAAAAAAGCTGCCCAAACTAGCTCGGTAATATGATCAAGCTGCATTGTAAGAGAACATTTTCCCAAGGATTTTCTCAAGTACTGAATAATAATTTAGGATACGGCATTGCTAATTGTTTACTCTTTATAGGCGAATGCTAAATCCGGTCATTTTTACTTTTTCAGGCATTTTCGCGCACACTGTTGCAAAAATTTTTGCAGCACCCTGGCAGTAGTATAACCATATAATATTACCATATTTCAAAATATTCGTTCATTTCAATAGCCAATGGCCTGAGGTCAGATATAGTTACAGATATTGGATCTTAGTTAGATTGCGGTTTATATTGACATAATTTTCTCTGATTGGTCAACTTACCAACAAGGTTGCATAATTGGGGGGCTTACATTTTATATACAAGATTATAAGCTAAATTCTTCTACCTTGGTGGAGATTAAGTGAAGCCGTACGAAAGATATAAGAATGCCTGGTGATGTTCGTGAATAGTAATATTTCAAGCAATTAGATATTAAGAGATGAGTGCAAATCAGTGGAATGCAAGCGAGATTTCTCTTGCTGATCCCGATGTTCCAGATTCGTGGAAAGTATGCTACATTAATGGAGCATTTGATGGCAATGATTACAATGGGTCATTAGGTGCCCGTATTTCATCCATCTTTGTCATCATGTTTGTTTCAACGTTTGTTACAGTTTTCCCACTTTTGGCTATTCGTTTCAAACGTCTCAGGATTCCATTATATGGATACTTGTTTGCAAGATATTTCGGTACTGGAGTCATTATTGCAACCGCCTTTGTCCACTTAATGGATCCTGCTTATGGTGAAATAGGACCAAACACATGTGTCGGTATGACTGGAAACTGGGCTGAATACTCTTGGCCACCAGCTATAATCTTGGCATCTGTCTTCTTTATTTTTCTCGTTGATGTCATATCCAAGGTATGGGTTGAACAAAAGTATGGTGTTGGCGCTGCATCGCATGAGGTGAACATTGAAGATGCAATCATCAGAAAACAGAGACCAGTTCCAGAGGAAGATATTGTTATAGCTAATCCAAATCGTGAAAGTTCGAAGGAAGATTACCAGACCTACGACGACTCTATTGTTGAATCAGAAAGTGAATTAGACTTCAAGATGCAATTCTCAGCTTTCCTTATTCTTGAGTTTGGTGTTATATTTCATTCGGTAATGATTGGCCTTAACTTGGGTGCAGTTGGTGATGAGTTCAAGACCTTATACATTGTTTTAGTCTTTCATCAATCATTCGAAGGGTTGGGTATTGGATCAAGACTTTCTGCAATTCCATGGCCAAAAAACAAACCATCTTGGATTCCATGGCTATGCTGCATTGCGTATGGATTGGTGACACCTATTGCAATTGCCATCGGCTTAGGCGTAAGAACGAAATATGCCTCCAACTCTTTTAATGCGAATATTGTGCTGGGAGTCTTGGACTCAATTTCCGCAGGTATTTTGATATACACTGGTCTTGTTGAGTTATTAGCTCGAGACTTCATCTTTGAATCTCAGACAACAAAAGACCTCAAAAGGTTAACCTTCTCCCTTATATGTACAATTCTCGGGGCCGGTATTATGGCCCTTCTTGGAAAGTGGGCATAGTTACGTGAGTGATTCAGGATACAAACCAAGCTAGTATAATATTGAACATATTTTCTAATTAACCAAAACCAAAGGGAAGAATGTAAGCATTAAAGTAATAAATAATTATGACCCAAACCATTAACTTACAGTTAATCACGACCATTTAGTACGATTTTATCATTTTTTTGAACAAAAAGAGCCATTTTTTATTGAAATAGGTCAAGCTCAAGTTGTTGAAACAATAAATCCTCGTTACATTATTCTTTACTTAGCTAAGTAGGTTTTACCTTGGGCAACTAATGTGACAATTAAAATAAGCAAATACCATACTGATTGCATCATCTAATTCTTTTTCCATTTTAGATTTTGTCTAAATATGTGAATCACCGAAGTGTTTTTTGGTAAAAAGGTAAGATATCAGGTATAGTATTAATCATCAAGGTAAGAGACACTTCAATCAAAATGCATGTAAACTACTAATATATACCTCTGCCATTAATTAAACAATAAAGGCTCTGTGGCCGAGTGGTTAAGGCGATAGACTCAAGTTCTATTATCGTAAAGATGCACGCGTTCGAACCGCGTCGGAGTCATTATTTTTTGATCTTTACTTCAATTTGTGGAGGATAAAATTAGCAATTATTCCCCAACGTATACTAAACATACGTAGTCGTCTCCCACTAAAAATAGCAGCCACACAGACTACACACTATCTCATTGGTTCCATTGACTAATATTGTAAAAATCTATACTTGTCTACTTTTAGAATTTTGATCTCACTTTTCAAGTTGATCGGATTTTTAATTGTAACACGCAACAACTACAACGCAGTTAAATAGAGACTGAAAGTCTACTGATTAGTTAGAAATATAAATATTTAATTTGCCCCTGATCCAACCCCTCTTTGAGCAAATCAATGGGTTGTAAAAATTTGAGATCACTAAATAGAGTAATAATACGAAGAGCCGCATAATGTTAACGTTATTAAATAAAAGCCAACTGTTAATACTCCAAAACCATCAACTGGAATTCGTGACTTTAGAGGCTATCACTAACTTTTCTTCAAAAAATTTTGTGATCTTTTGGACAAGCTACCAAAGTTGACTCCTAATTCAAACAAGATAAATAGCACCAGTTACGTAAAATCAACTTCCGTGGACCAATTGCACTCCTGAATCCTTCCTTCCAATAAACGTAAAAGTCTTTCCAAATGAGCTCTTTTCCTTTCGATATCTCCAATTTCCACAGTTGGTTTATATTTTATCGACTCCGTATCATGTCTTCTCTGTGTTCTGGTCTTGGAAGCAAAGTCACTATACCTGCTGACCTTTGCTCTTAAAATATCTCTTTCGGCCAAAGCATATTCAATTGGAAACCTTCCAATTTTCAATCCATCTGTACTCATGCTATAAATATCTCCTGGGCTCAGAATTCTGGTGTTTTCAAAATGACTGGCATATTCAATTGTATTAGTGATATTGATTTGAGTAATAGTTGATATAAGTGCCAACTGCTTTTTTGTTAATTTTTCAACTTCGTTTATCAAAAGCCAAGGTTCCTCCTGTGGATCCTCGCCTTCTGCAACTTCGAGGTTATTATTTATCCGTGACTTAAGCTGTGATATCTTAGTCGATAAGTCCTTCCTTAATCTCAATGCGTCCGCTAATTTCATGGCGTCTAACTGCAGTTGCTCTTAGAAATTAATTGAACATAATGACGATTTAGGTTCCTATTTATGTTGGTTTTTTATTGACTCACCTGTGTTGACTCACCTGTGTAATGTTCCTTAGCGCTGCTCTTAAAAAATACAAGATAAAATATATACGAACCGAATGCAAAAAAAGGAATAAGTAACAGATTCTAATCTGGACACACATGGAAACATGTATCCTTTTGCTAGTTGATAGATACCACTGGAACCATGATTACATACCCATTCTTCTTTGACATTAATGTTTGCGGTCGCATCTCTTATGTGATACTCGTAGTGTTAGGATGATCATACATGTCACTATAGTTTTTTATGACTCACCAATTTAGTTATTTGCAACCCAGACAGGGTCCATCAATATATCATCGGTTCTTGACTACAGTGCTATTGCCAGAGCCCATGGACGTTTTTAGGAAATAATATGACTCATTTCAAGAATGAGGGTCCGGCAAGCTGTAACAGAAATCTTATTTTAATCACTCATACTTCTGATTTACCTGTTATCTCTTGACTTTACTAAATCGTGGAAATACTGTCGATGTGAGTCATCCAAGTCTATGGAATGCGTCGGAATCAATTGGTGTAAGTTAATAACGGGTAATAAGCTTTGCTAGTAGTGTAAAAATTAAAAAATAATGACTCCGACGCGGTTCGAACGCGTGCATCTTTACGATAATAGAACTTGAGTCTATCGCCTTAACCACTCGGCCACAGAGCCCTTATTATGCAGTGCTTTATTGAAATTTCAAATATTAACAAATACATTAGTCAACCAAACTCAACTGGCTAAGTTCAGTGATTTTGATATTCAAAATCCTCCACTTTACAAATCCGGTAGAAAACCGTCCCACTTTAAACAATCTCCCTTTTTTTCCAAGATGATTCTTTAATAGTAATGTTACAAATTGTTGTAACAGAAGGTGAGGTATCTAAGATGAGATTGATTGCTTTCTACTTTTCTTGAACTACCATCTTGTATTATCATTTGACTTATAGTTAATACTTTCTTTCTTTAACGGGAAGTTCACCTTTTTTGACTCATCAAAGCCTTATCGTTAAAATGTCAGGTGGATAAAGAATTAAACGATTTAATGAATGAAATGAATAAAGAAACGAGAAGAAAAATGTAAGAGATAAAAAAGTTGTTGAAGGATTCTTGCCTGAAAGATAAAAATATTGATATTGAAGACCTAAATGTTATATTTTCAATTTGATGAGTCCCAATTCTATTTATATCCAGCTTATTATTATAGACAGCTCTCCTTGTAGTTAATATTTGTATAAAGATTAAGCTTTTCAATCTTTTATAATAAAGGCTCTGTGGCCGAGTGGTTAAGGCGATAGACTCAAGTTCTATTATCGTAAAGATGCACGCGTTCGAACCGCGTCGGAGTCATTATTTTTTAATTGTAGTCTTTAGTAGATATATTTGCTAGAACCAACAAACTATTATGACAAGATATGTATACAACCAGCCAAATGTGTTTCAAGGAAATTTCAGAATTGGAAATACAAATAGCGTTCTTCTTGGATCTAGAAGAACAGTTGTTTTTAGGTTATAGTAAAGTACAAGCACGTAAAAATATCAGTGCGTCAGTACGTCGAGCAGCTTTCACGAGATCTAGTTTCCTTCGAAATTATGAAGGAGAAAAGTTATTGCTAGATTAGTCTCCTTTTTCTCAACAATATGGTCATACATGCATCTCAAACTGACCCGCTCATATTGGTTTTATTGCTGGGTTCCGTAAAAGAATCGGATTTATGCTTTCACAGCACAAACGAGACCTTTGAGCTAGAATACGTTAGATGAGATTAGTGGGCTAAGATGTATCCAAAAAAGCCTAAAAATTGGAAGTACGTATAACCATATGTATAAATTTTCAAATGAAATAAATATGATTAATGAGTATGATGGTATGATTGTTCTCCATTAGGCAAGTTATGGTTGTATAGTGTAGTGGTTATCACAGTCGGTTCTGATCCGACTAACCCCGGTTCGAATCCGGGTATGACCTTTTTTTAAAAATTTTAATTGCTCAGACCTGTAATTCGTAAGACAGAGTGACGCTAAAGTGGTTCATATGTTCCCTCCAGTAAATATTAGAAATATGCCATCTATGTACAGAGATTTGAGAGGCAGAATACAACAGACAATTCCATTCTTATCTACACGTGACACAAACGTCAACTGGTTGGTGTTCTGAAATACTTCAAACCTTTCGCATTTTTTTATCACACAACAGGACTCGTGCAATGGCTCGTATTTTGTCTCCCTATTTTTAATCAGCAGCTATCCTTTTGGTGACCGATCCTATCCATGAGCCATATTCATCGTGAAAGTTCTTTCTGGAACATGATTGTGTATGGCAAGCCTGCTGCATCTGCACTGGCACCTGCTCAAGTGGAAGTGGAACTGGAACTGTGGCCCGCAGACATCAAATCAGCCCCGCGTACCAGTTATCGCTGGAAGAGAATGGTTCTCCAGGCACTTACTGCCACGGTTCTTGTTCTATACACTTTCTGTGATCTTCGAAACCACGAGCTATTCCGCAGTGCTGCCCCCCCTCGCGAGATTATCACCGTTTCTAATCCGTATGTCCCCAATCCGAGCTACGGCACCGCAGTCTTTTCGCAGCGTCTTTTCAATCACCTGTTTGGTAACTCGTGGGGCGATCCGTTCACTTTCACCGTCAAACCGCCGCCAATGGCGTTCAATCGAGTCGTTGTGACCCTCAATACCGCCGTTTACGGAATCCAGTATGACCGTTTGGCCCATTTGTACGCCAATGGCGCCGAAATCTGGCGCACATCGACCATTGAGCCTGGCGGAGGGGAGGTCGTGTCCCAATTTACCAAAGACCTCTCCAACTACGTATCATTGTTTGCTGCTGAACTCGAGTTTGCGTTTCAGTTGGACAATATCGTTTCTGGCCGTCTCAATGGCGAATTTGACATCACCTTGACGGCACATTACTTTAATTTTGAAAATAATCTTGAACAGGAACAGCAACTAGAAGAATTGTCGGTGTTTTCGGCCCGAGAACCCGCCTCGGCGATCCATCCGCTTCTTGTCGACAACAGCACGCTCGTTTTCTTGCCGGGATCGCCTTATAAAGTGAGATTGCCGCAACTTTCGGTCAACACAACTCGTGCTCGTCTTACAATCTTCACTTCTGGAAATGCCGACGAAGAGTTTTGGTACACTAACATGATCGATATATTTGCGGAACGGTACCAGAACGGCTCTCTCGGTCACGGTCCAATCAGAATTGTAAACGTTTACATTAACGGGCGGAAAATTGCTACACATATTCCTGAACCGGTGATTTATACCGGCGGACTTTCGCCAGCATTGTGGTCGGCTGTCGTGGACACTGATGCGTTTGATATCCCGTCATTTGAGATCGATATCAGCGGGTTGTTGCCGCTCTTGTGGGAATCGGGCGACAACTTCTTGGAGATTGAGGTGAGCAACGGACTCAGCGAAATCAGCAATGAAAAGCCCGGAACTGGATCGAACTGGATCACGTCGGCCCATTTGCTGCTTTACCAAGACTCGAGAGTCGTGAATGCTTCTGGAGTCACTCACTTTAATCCTGGCAGCGCATCAGGTGTTATTGAGGTGAAAGAACCGAACGGCTACATGGATGCCTCTGGTGCCAGTTATAGAATTGGGCAATATGTTGAAGGACGATTTGGGGCTCAAGTTGTCGGCGATGTCGAATTGAGTTTGAAAGACGGAAGCGTCGTAAATGCTTCACTTAGAACATTTACACGGATAGAAGTGAAAAGTTCAATAAGATTTGGGAATGTGAACACGACGGAAGAGACCCAGACCCAATCAATTGCGTATTCAGGAATCCTCCATAACGACTTTTTGGTGAAGCAAGCAAACCACACGTTGTTTGCATTGAACCAAACGGTTTATTACCCGTTAAGGATTTATTTGAACGAAGTTGAAAAGGGGAATTCGTCCGCCATCAACGTCTCCGTCAATAATTTTAAGATTACGCGAGATTTAGTTAACCATCAACGTATTTTGGTAGAAGAATCCAACTTGGATGCTGAGTCGCATTTCAGCATCACACCCGACGGTAACCATGGAACAGGTAATATCAATATCATTTACAACAACCCAGTTAGCTACGGCAAGCAAACCCACTTTCAGAGAATTGTCAGAGCCTTCAACAACAAGATTGTCAGCGACGAAAATGGTGAAGTGCATTTCAATGTCCTTGACCGTATCCCAGTACTCAGAAAATCAATAGAGTCAGTAATCGAAAGGGGAAGGAGTACGTGGCCAGGACAAAGTATTGGAAATGCAAACGCAGTTGTTTTCCGGAACATTGCTGCGCGGCTCAACCAAAACCGGCTCATTGAATGGAAAATGCCTTCTTGAGTCTGCATTCTGTGTTGTAATGTAGTACCAACTTATTGACACTGATGGTCAATCTTCCGCTGTCCACGAGCTCGTTGAGTGCTGTAAAGCCGAACTTGACCGTGGAATATGTCTGTAATTTGATTAGATCGCCGGGATAAATTATCACACCGCTGCTGAGATTGAGAACCGGGCTGATATAGTAGTCCAAGCTTTTTGTGTACTTGAAGTTGTTGTAGAACGCGTTGAATGTGTAAGTCCATAATAGGTAATCAAGTGGTATGCAAGATCGATGAAATTTAGACGATCTAGAAGTTGCCCTTTTGCAGCACTAGATTGGGATAAAAGGAGAGGGGTATTGTAAGTGTTTACATTTTGTAACCTGCCTTCTCTTTCCCTGTAAATAGGTAACATGTCTTTATCTAATCCTGGTGGATCCATCTTGAATAAAGGTCAATAATTTTAATATTCTGACTTGACGTTATCAAATCTGTTAATTCTGCTTTCTCACATACTGGTGATTTTACCCATCGCCTTTTTACATCTGGAGACTAGTAATGAGATTTTTTAAGGGGACTGGGCTATGTCTCTACCCATCTTTAATGGAGGAGATATAGCAGCTCTTGCAGCATCTAGACGATCCTCTAGGAACCTGCATATTGCTTAACTACCTGTTGTAAGCTGTAATAAATTCTCAGATAATAAGTGCAGGTTGCGCTTATTTGCCTGATTCAGTAGTATAGCTGGGTTGACTGTAAGTTTGGGGGCAGGAAAGAAATTAGAGTAGCTTTGTAGAAAGTAACTTGGTATTGAGTTATAAAACTAGCCTAATCGGATGACCTCTAAATAGACTATCGGGAGTTCTTCTATTTATACTTCAAGTAGCTCCTTGGTCCATCTTGATGGTCGTTGAGAGGTGTGTCTCAGATGTCCGTAACTGGATACCACACGGACTCCATTGATGTTTCCATTACTGGGAAGTAATGGGACCCTATGAAACGTCTCATCCTGACAATGTGGTTGTTTCAGAGGTGTGTATTATTAGCCACAGCACATTGGTCGTGTCTGGCTCCTGTAGAAAAATATTTCTAACCTTCATACAAACCAACACTACCTAATACGGACATCCACATTCATAGTTTCTCTATTCTTCTTGGCTCAATTCATAAAAAATCTGATAATAATCGTGAGATCGTTTTACAGTTATACGGGGATTAAATCTAAATTAGTATTTTCATATACGACGTACGTTTGTCTGCTTTCCTAAAATAGAAATACGTTGAAGTTACACCCATTAATACATCAACAAAAAGCAGCAAGAGGTCTTCACGTAATCAAAACCTCGGTTTACTCTTAAACCTTCCCTGTTTCTGATTCGCATCACGATTATTTTTCTTTCACCTCACCCACTGTGCATACAGATTCTGACAACAGTACGAAGGTCTTGAAACAACAAAAAAGAGGTAGCAAAATGGTTACCTTTACTATAACAATGCTGAACAGGAATTTTTCAAATAAGGTCACAATCTCTGTAAACATGACATCCATGAAATTCTTCATTTGGGTACATGTTTTCTTTGAAACAAAAAAAGCAAGTTTGTCTTCAAGTTATACTTTATATTCTAGAGCTATCATGTAGGGTTTGTTCAAGCTGGCAGTTGAAGATTAGAAATACTTATGATGAGAAGCAGAGTATCATTCGATATGACGAATCGTATTGCGCATCTCAAGACCCGCACCGTTTTTAATTTATGTAGGCCTACAGTTGCACATGTTTCAAATGAAACACACCGAGTACTCTGAGAATCTCATCAATCCTCAGTCCAAAGTAGGAAAAAAATTTTGAGAACCAAAAATATGGAATTTCTTTGGAGAAATTTTGTACGATAGTCACACTTAACTATAATTATGCAACAAACTTCACAATGTAAAGAAAACATTTACAATTGTAACTATAACTATCTTAAACCAGAAGTTGATTACCTCACGTGCTCGCCAGTTGCTTTGTTTCACACTACATGCGGGGAGTCGCGTATACTTGAAGTTGCTAAATATGTTATCCTATTTGTACAATCACTTTTTATCGTCCTCACCAGAACCCGCCTCTAAGTACCATGGTTACAACTTTTATTATGAATAGTAACCAAGGGGTTCGTCGAGGTTTAGTGCTACTGGTTTTAAAAGCAATAGTTACTTACTAGATGGTATGCAATATGGTTAGTAGGCCACATAACTGCTTGCTTCAGTCTTCCGGGGCAGAACTAGACTAAATACGCGGCTAGTTTAAACAGCAGTCATTTTCTGTTCGACATTTGGGTTTCTTTTTTACTCTACAATGCCTATTATCTACCAATGTTAAATTCCTGGTCCCGCGTTCCTTCCATAAAATGTTAACTCCTAAAGTATGGAGATTAATTGCCACTCAGACTTATGAAAGACAACATTATCTTCTTGGTCAAAATGAGCTAATCTTTAGGATTCAAAAACACTTCAAATAATGAATCAAATACGTACATGACACTGGAAATGAAAAGTAATCCGCTAGTATAATGAGTTGATCTATTTAGTTGTTCGAGACGTTAGCTAAAACCAGATTATTTTCATTAACTCAATTTTAGTCCGTTTTTGGTTAGAGTCGGTCTAAATAATATTAATAATCAAAATTATGTTTACAGTTCCGTCATTGTATCTGGGAGTCATCGCTCTGATGCATTCCGTACAATGGCATCGGGAAAAATCCTTTGTTACGTATATTAGTATATTTACAACAGCTTTATGAATGTATCATCAATGTGTAACTAAGAATTTTATACTGTCGACTTCTGAGATAACATTACCGCAACTTCAATATTGAGCAACCATAAGATATTAAGATGGATCCTAGTTCTGAATAGTACCAAATTCAATTTTAAAACACCAAATTTCAGTTGACCAAGAACAGTATTATAGGAATTCCATCCAAATTGATTGGAATGCTGGTGATACACGTATTTAAGAGTTTCACAGTCTGAAAAAACAGTAAACTTTATTATTGAAACAGGTATTATTATCGTATTATTTACTGCAATTAAATCGATAGCATAGCTTTGAATTTTTCAAAGGGAAATCTCTAAGTAACCATTAATGAATGGTTTGAGTCAAAACTAGAATATAGAAATGAACTAAATGGAACACCCCTATTGTTTTCTGGTGGTGAAAATCTCTAAGTTATTCAGTAAATGCAGTTATTTAGTAAATGCTGGAGCTGCAAAATTCATAAATAATAAATAATAGAGAGAATATATCCGAGTGATGAGTTAAAAATTTGAAATACTTTGAGACATTTTCGACATATAGATATACATTCTAGGTCCTTGTCAAATAGACATTGAAAATTAATCTATAGTTACAGCCAATTCAAATGCAATAGGCAGAAAGGCAACTAAATCAAAAAATCGAAGTAAAATTGCAAAAATAAATTACGAAAATAAATAGCAAAATTAGATTAACATGCTCAGAATAAAGTAGAAATCAACGAAATTGCAACAAGAAGTATCGAAGGAAGTGAAATAGCAGCTAATCCTGTAACAGGAATGACATTTGGTTCCTCATTGAAACTGCTTGAGGTTGTGGACGATAGGAATGAATTACTGGAATGAAAACTATTCTGACTTTGGAAACCACTTGAACTTGAAGTTGGATTCTGGTATTTCGTATCAACACTATTGGATATACCACCTTCTTGTTTAGCCCCATTCTTATCACTCTCATCAATACCATCATTATTAATTGTTTTAGTAGCTGAATTAGTAAGAATACTTGAAATTCCTATTGGACTGCTATTTCCATCAGATATTGGCGAATAACCTACACCACTAGTTAATGTTGAATGAGGAGTGGATATTGATGGTTGAGTACTTCCGACTTCATTAGTGGATGTTAATTGTTGATTATCGTCACCATTTGTAGATGCGGTAGTTTGACTTGCTCCACCACTAGTTAATGTTGAATGAGGAGTGGATATTGATGGTTGAGTACTTCCGACTTCATTAGTGGATGTTAATTGTTGATTATCGTCACTATTTGTAGATGTAGTTTGACTTGCTCCACGACTAGTAGATGTCGATGGTTGGTTACTGTCAACTTCATTTGAAGTTAATGACAGCTCCCAATCAGAAGTGGATGTACCACTTAAAATGATCGAGGAGTCTGATGAAGTTATTGCCACACTAGAGTTCCAAGGGATAGTAAAGGAATTAGAATTTGATGAGTGCGAGCTCAACGAGTCAAAAGTGATACTTGGAAATGTCAAACTGGATGCAGAGTTCGTTGAAGATGGAACTTCAACAATAACAGTAACCCCATCTGATCCCAGTTCAGTTACCGTAGATGTGACAGAACCTAACCATGTTGATGTCAATGTTACATGAGATACTGGCACACTCACGTATACTGTACCGGTGGCTTCAAGTGACCCAGGATAAGTGGTTGTGTATGCATACGAACCTGTCCAGGTAGCGGTGACTGTGACGAACCGCTTGGGAAATTCCACTAACACTGTTCCGGTTTCTCCAGGATTAGCTGTTATTGTTGATGATATAGTACCTTCTCCAGTCCACCAAGTTGTTACAGTGGTAGTTGGAACAGGTACGACGACTACGATTGTATCTGTTCCTCCAGCACTTCCAGTAATCGTTTGAATCAAAGTCTCAGAACCAACCACAGTCAGAGTGATTGTGGTGGTAGTACCAGTTTTCAGGTTTAATGTGTTTGATTTGGTTGGATCAGGTAACTCGACAATCACGGTACCAGTCTCGCCTGGTGCAGCAGGTTGTGTGACGGTAGTCGTCTCCACACCGGTCCATGTCTGTGTGATGGTGGTTGTTGGAACAGGCAACTCGACAATCACGGTACCAGTCT